>OX031061.1:34009691-35259691 GCA_943736015.1 Tridacna crocea
AAGAATAATTGTTAAGATTTCTTCATTTCCATATAGTGCTAGTAGTCCCCATTCACCAGAGCCATGTTTCTTGACGAATCAAAGTTTCACTAACAATTTAAAAAAAAGGTCTCCCAAAGAACGTCTCTGTGAAATTTCAAAATCTGACCAGCCGTTCGAGAAAAGAAGAATTTTTAATTTTTTTTCATTTCCATAATAATGGAGTGCAACACATGAAAAGGTGCATTCGGACATTTGCGTAAAGTGTCGTCCCGGATTAGCCTGCGCAGTCCGCGCAGGCTAATCCGAGACGGCACTTTACGACTACAGTAGATTTTGTGCTACAGTAGACTTGCGTTAAACAGAAAATCACATAAAATCGGAAAATGTTATTTCGGATTAGGCTGTGAAGACTGCACATGCTGATCAGAGACGACACTTTACGCAAATGTCCGAATGACCTTTTTCGCGTGTTGCACTCCATATAATGCAAGTAGTCCCCATTCACCACTGCCATGTCTCTCCACGGATCAAAATTTCACGAACAATTTTCTAAAGACGTCACACAAGGAACATCTCTGTGAAATTATCGATAAAAAAAAAAAAACCTGACCAGCGATTTCAAAGAAGAATAATTTTTAAAAAAAATCTTCATTTCCCTTTAGTGCAAGTAGCCCCCTGTCACCAGAGCCATGTTTCTTGACGGATCAAAATTATGCGAACAATTTTTGAAAAGGGTCAACCAAGGAACATCTCTGTGAAATTATTTTAAAATCTGACCAGCGGTTTCTGAGAAGAAGAATTTCAAAGAATTTCTTCATTTATGTATAGTGCAAGTAGCCCCCATTCACCAGAGCTATGTTTCTTGACGGATCAAAATTTCGCGAACATTTTTGAAAAGGTTCACCCAAGGAACATCTCTGTGAAATTATTTCAAAATCTGGCTAGCGGTTTCAGAGAAGAAGATTTTTGAAGAATTTCCTTTAAAATTCCTTTTGGTTGCCATGGCAACCAGAGTTTCCAAATTGGCCCAGCGGTTTAGAAGGAGTTGATGTTTAAAAAACTATTGACGGTGGACGATGCACGACGGACACCGGGTGATCCATAAAGCTCCCCTTAAGCACGTTGTGGTCAGGTGAGTTAAAAATAATAATCAACCAACTAAGGAAAAAAAATATGTATCCAATTAAAGTTAATTATAAAAATAAATAGCTGACATTTAATGTATTCAGTTAACTGTGGATGACATGTCAGTCTAACAGAATTCTGTGATATTTTTCCTCATAAAAAAATAAAGTTTTTGGAATTATTTTCCACTATAAATTTATAAAATGTGCTAAAGATTATGAACCCCCACCCCCCTTGCGTCGCTGAAGTTCTGAATCAACTGCGGACAAGGTAATATTAACACAATCGTTGGATTGTGCAAATATAGTGAAACAATCCTTACACATAAGGAATGTTGAAGATGTACATAAATTTTCTTACGAAATTGGAACAAATCTTAGGCTAATGGCAATGTTATCCATTGAAAACACTGCAGCATTCCAGTCAGAAGGAATTAGTTCCGAAGAGCATATTTTATCTTTTTCAAAACACTATGTTCTTGATACCCATCATAATTTTGTTAATTGCATGCCACAAACCTCTCTTGTCTGTAGGTCTGTGAAAACGATGTTAAGAACAAATGAGTAATTATCAAGTTCTCAATTTTCTATGCATCTACCCATTTTCCCTTAAAATGCCATTTCAAAGTGCAGCTGTTAATACATGAATGATTGTTACAAATACTTTTATCACATCAATATTATAAATTTACAACTTATTCATTCTCTTGCTTAAATTCTCTCACTTCCTCTTTCAGAGCAAATGTAACACCAGACCACACGGATATGTAAGTTCCAGTTATAACATTTTAATGTTATTAGTTGAACATTCTAGTGTTAATAGTGTTACAAGCTTTCGTTTCTTATGTTTTGAAGAAATAAAATGTCTGAGGAAAAGAGAATGTCCGAAAAAAATAACCAAAATGGGGACAATATGCTAGAAGTCTTGGCGGAAGATATTGAGCACTGTGAACTCTTGTCGGCCAAACACACTGAGAATGTGTTACGCGAAGTTGAAGTTAACTAACGATGTCGTTACCTTTGAACAACTGGGCCCAGTTCATTAACTATTTCAAAATCGAAAATTTAATTAAATGGAAGTGTCGATTAAGAAACATATGCTTTTATTGGCCTAAGTCTAATAAGGCACTGCCTCGTGTTTTCCAGTTGTTTTATCTATAGTTCGACTAGATCTATGCTGAAGAGATTAAAAAACCCTCATTCTTTGGGGTTCAAACCCCTTTTCACTTCTCTTAGTTTTGCAACGTTATAACTTAAAACTCAGATACCAAGAACTCTCGACTGTATGAGGAGGCGTGTTTTTCGAGAATCTAATTTTCTCAGTTTTTGGCTTTTGCTGCCTTATTTGTCTGGCTAGCAGTATGAATATTGATATTGGTAGTGTGAGTGTTTTGGCTCCCTATATATATGGTGTAAGACGCTTGATTTGGGGGAGAGATGTGAGGACAGAGAGAAGATTAAGATCAGGACAGAATGTGTTACCATCTAAATTAAGTGATAAGACCTGGAATGAGAGAACAGTTGATTTGAATAACTCAGAAGTGTTTTACTGAGTAACTGATTCACGTTTGAATATTGTGTTTGAGTAGTTTACTTGTGTCGTAATTGATAAACACGTAGAATAGCAGATTTGTCTTTGTTATATTTCACAAACTAAAATCCACTATACGATCGAGACATTAGACGCATTATGTTACAGGTTGTCATATTGATTCTGAGCCAACAGTTAATTAATAAAAAATGTCATTGATCAAGTGATATCGTATTGGCCCAGTTACAGGTCCGAGGTCGGCCGTATCGGCCCGAGGCCGAAACCCTCGGGCCAATACGGCTGACCGAGGACCTGTAATTGGGCCCATACAAAATCATTTGATTAATATTATTGTATAAACAGGACAATCTTGTCGAGACAAAATTTACAATGAAATCCGGAAAACAAGATCTGTATACATTGAACAAGTACAACACAAAATGTACTTGTCTCGTCAATGGAAGACAACTCGGACGCTTTCTCCAGGAAGATTTACCTAGCATTTTAAAAATAGTGAAACTCAACTTGCAACAAAACAGTGTTACTGTTGAAGAAATAAACCTAAGGTGTCAAACTATTCTTCTTTCCTGTGCGTCCTTAGTATCTGAAAATCAAGAAAATGTGCATAATGAACATGACAATGAATTAAAGGCACTAGCATCAGCTATACAGAATGTATGCAAGAACATACAAGCACTAAATAAGAAAGATTCTATCGACTCTGACAAAAAAATGTGATTGCTTAAATTCTGTAAAAGATCACTTTAACAAAATCAACGAAGTTGTCGGGGTATTGAGAAATGAATTACAGAGACCTAAGAAATCAACAAATGAACAAGTTGGTGAAATCAAAGATAATGTTGTAAGTCTGGAGAAACAATATTAAGTTTATTCCAGGGAAATACAATCTGAAGTTGATGCTGCGAATGAAACAACTTCTGTTTTAAAGGAGAAATTGGAGTCCGTAAATGTAGATCTAAGCAGAAAGTTATAATCGATTTCAGAGACGCTTAAAGTTAAAAAGCAATTCTTCAATAGAGACTCCAGGCAAACAAAAGAAAATGGGACAAAGCTTATCGGAAGAGACCAGAATAGATCAGACGTATGATACTTCATGAGGAAATGATAAATCCAGTTTTGAAGAAAACCCAAACGGTGAATAGAAAGCATTTGCATTCAACCTGCTACAAGTAAGGCATGACTGGCATATAATGGTACAACTAGAAAGTCTAAAACAGCTAGTGATCTCGAGAACAAACAAAACAGTGCAAAGTCTGTAATTTATCCTGGAACTATCCAAAAAACGACGATAAAAAGCTATCTATAAACCGGACGCCCGACTTGGGTCTACACTACGATCAAAAAAGTATTATTGAAGCAAAATGTAATGAGAAGGATTATGTGATTCAACTGTCGATCAGAGGTCTGGGCGTTATTGTATGACTCGAGATTTTCCAAGTATACATCTACATTTATGTAATAATATTCGAAGTATACATCTATGTAATAGACTTGCCCCCAACGGTGTAGCCATTTTCAATCAAAGATATATCATAAGAACTACTGGAAAAGGTAATTCAGATGAACCAACATGTATATACACTAGATATAAATATTCTATATCCACAGGTTTGTATGCACTTGTTACCTGTGGGTCAACATTTTTTAAGGGGTCTTCGAACAAACTTGGTAGATGTCCATGACATGATTTTAGATAGCAAACATCAGTTCTACGCCTTCTGCAGTGGAAGCCTATTATAAAGACTACAATAACGTTTACTTTTGTACAAAGTTGTTCTGTCTACGCCACTTTTAGACCTTGTGAGTCTTTGGAAGGGTTCATTGTTTACCCCAAGGACATTATTTGGACGAACTTGTTGGAGGTGATATCGCATGCAAATACCAAAGTAGAGGGCCTGAGTTGCTTTACTGACATTGACTGACCAGTAAATTCAGTGTGAAAAGAAAGCACTTATAAAACATAATCATGTGAATTCCATGTCATGGGAGCCTTTTTTCGCCACTCATCAACACGCTTTGCAATCTTTAACTGGTCTCTGTTTGGGCTGCTGTAAAACAAAACAGACATGGTTTAGATAGTAGTTTTTATTTGGTCTCTCATATATTCAGGAATCAAATAAGGAACTTAATCTATTTACTTCCTTTCTGGGGGTATAAAAAAGAACAATAAGAACTATAAACATACGATGTGCAACACATAACTGTGCATGTTGCAAATTGGCATGCATTATCCATTGCAAATTTGAAAATTACTTAGCTTTCACAGATTTATAGTAAAATAATTCCAACATTTTTAATTGGTGTTTGACATTTTCCTTAACTGATCGCTCACCAAAACTTTACAGATATCTCTATCTTAAAAATTAGCAATTCTCGTTTTTGAAACAATACAAAAGCTTGAATATTAACCTAAACTGTCAATTAATTATCACTATAAACATTAAACAAAGTAGCATAAGATGCAACATTTCAGCAATACTTACTCAAGAGGTACTGGGCAATAGGTCAGCAATTACCATTCAGCGTTCACTGAGAGTTGAACTCGGATCTCCTCTAAATCTTACAAATATTAAGGCTAGAGGCATTTTATCAATTAAACTTTAAAAGCTTATCAGTAACTACTAATCCATTGCACATTTTTGCACAGTCCTAAAGCTAAACCTCTGTTCTGAAATTAGCTATAGATAAAACTAGTACTATAACGAAACAGACTAATACCCCACCACCGTCGCCATGTCACTTGAGCAGCATGACTGATTTTGACTCATTACCCAATAAGCTTCCACTGTTTACCACAGGACGAAATATCAGAAACCCGGAAGTAAAGCATAAACAGAATATAAAATAAGAGGACCACGATAGTACTATATCGCTCACCTGAGCAGTAAAGGTCAACAATGAAGATAAACACCAAATATTGAGGTTCAAGACAAAATGGTAATGAAGCAAGAGTGGCAAATTGTCGCAAGGCGCGCCCATCCCATCACCAACTGTCGAGGAGGTATGAATAATTGCAAAGAGCAGCTAATGCAATATGTTTACCAAGTCTCGAGTCAATTTTACTTGAAGTGACTAAGTCCGTCCTGGACAAGCAAGAAATACTGTCAATTCTTGTGCACTGCACGTCCGAATATTGACACAAATAAGCATACCATATTTCAAGTCATTCCTACTTAAGAAAGTTTTGTTCCACAAAAGCCAGAAATGCTAAGAAAACTAAGGTCAAAGGGAGATTAACTCAAAAATCATGCTAGGAAGAGTAATGGTTCTTGTGCACTGCACTCCATAATTTTTCAACAATCATGCATACAAAATTTGAAGATGTTAAGGCTACAGGTGACAAAGTTATATTCCTAAGAAGCAAAAAATACAATAAAACGTAGAGTTATTGTTCTTTCACAGTACAGTGGTTGTTACTGCAACAAACACAAATGCCAAGTTTCAAGTCAATCAGTTGGAAGATGACAAAGGTATGCTCCGGACAAAGAACTATTCTAAAGAATTTTCTAATTCAGGTCAATCTGGTCCGATTAGACCTGTAATCCGAGATCGTTTGGTCAAAATATTATGACCAAGTTTGGTGCTGTTTGGTTAATAATACTAGATGCTAGGCGTGTAAACAAAGACAGATATAGCAATTGTCCTACTTCAAGGGCAAATAACTCCACTTCGATTCGACCCATAATCGAACCTATCCGAGATCTCATGATCATATGTTCTGACAAAGTTTGCTGCTGATTGGTTAACATTTGTAGATACTAGAGTGTAAACAACATCAAATATAGCAACTTTTCTAATTCAAAGGCAAATAACTCCAGTTGTTCTGGTCTGATTCGACCCATTATCGAACTCATACGAGGGCTTATGGTCATATATGTTTTGACCCATCTGGGTGCTGATTGGTTAATATTTGTAGATCTATGCTAGTGTGTAAATAATGTCAAATATAGCATTTTTTTCTAATTCAAGGCCAAGTAACTCCAGTTGTTCTGGTCCGATTAGACCCATAATCGACTTCATCCAAGATCGTGTAGTCATATATAATTTGACTAAGTTTGATGCTGATTGGTTAATATTTGTAGATACTAGAGTGTAAACAAAGAAATGTGAACGGACAATGGACGGTGAGTGATCACAAAAGCTCATCCTGAGCACTACGTGCTCAGGTGAGCTAATAATTGCAATTCATAATAACAAATTTGCCATCCAAAGTTCAGAATGAATTCAGGATCTAATTCAAGATTTTATTCATATTTACGCATATACATGCATATCGTAACATACAAGTATATATTCAATATCAAATAGGTCATTTAAATAAACTTATTAATATAAATAATCAAGTGTCACAATTAGACTCAAGTAAGAACACAAGATAGACATCTGGAAAAGTGGAGAATGAGCCCGATAATTAAGATATTAAATCACTGTATAGTATCGTGTACATTTTCGTTGCAGCAAGATATCATAAGACTTAAATCACTAGACTTGCCTCTATACTGATCATACAAACAATAACAAAGGCAACTCTATCGACCCATCATATTCCTAAATAGTGTGGAATTTTATAGTTAACCCCTAACTTAAACCATTACCAAACAATCAAGTGTTCTAATGACCTCGAAAAAGCAGAAATAGGAAAACATTGTGTGAAAGGGAGATAAAACCGGTAACAAGCATTCTCTCCATTTCTCACAATATTCCCACCATTTTCTCCTAGTCCAGAATCATTGTTAAGTCCGCAATAAGCTTATCATCTTTAATTGATTGTATTTGTTCAAGAATAGAATTTAGTTAGGTAAAAGTCGTAATTAAAGCAAATTACCAACATTTCTTTTTTTTTTTTTTGGCAACGCTTTCTCTGCTAGAATTGTTTAAAGCCGGGATTGTTAGGCACATGGTTATGACAAAAAAACAGCATTGACAATTGAGAGGGAAATGTGGACAACACGTGTTTAACACCGTCAAATGATTTCAAAGCTAGAGCATAGAAAGGAGCTACAAACAAAAATCACACGTCCTTGACCTTTAACCTATGTCAGCAAAAACTACTAGCGCACCTCCCTTAGCCATCGGCAACATTTGTGTTTAGTTTAATATTCCCAGATAAAACAGTTTCCTTTTAACAGCATACAAAAGACTTTGAAACAAAGTCACAGATGACTGACCTTTGGACCATGTTACCCGAAAGCAATAGAACACCTCCTTAGGTCATGGGCAATACTTGTGTAAAGTTTCAGGCTCCTAGGACAAATGGTTTTTGAATTAGACAAGGGAGTAACTTTCAAATAAAGGTCATCTGTGACCTTGACCTTTGATTAATGTGACCCAAAAATAATTACTCATCTCCATGATCTTTTTGCGTCCTAGCACCACTTCTGTAAAACTTATCTTTCCAGGTCTTACAGTTTCTGAACATTTCTACATACAGACACACACACAGGTTAACCTATAAACAGACTGGCAGACATAGTTAAACCAGAATACCCCAGTAGAGAGGGGGTGTATATAAAAAGAGTAGACATTTATACTTCCACACACAGGTAAAGGTGCCTATAAGTCATTCTAGAAGCGTAACAGACTAACATGAAACAGAAAAGCCAACTCATAGAAATTTCCTATCATAACTATTAATGAAACAGCAAAGCCAACTCATGGAATTTTCCTATCACAAGTATCAATGAAACAGTAAAGCCAACTCATAAAACTATTCCATCCAAGCTATTAACCTTGTATCTATCAAAGTGTTGTATATAAGATTATACACATCTTTTCGTTGTGGGAAAAAGGTTTTATCATAAGGATCAGGATCAGGTGGTGAAATGGTGTCTGAAAATTGCTTTGTTCTTCTCTGTACCTCAGAAACATTTGTAACACAATCCTTTGCTAATCCTTTAATGTGTTCAATCACTCTCTTATCAAGTCGGTTGGAATAGCTTGATAACTGCCAGGTACAAAGAGTCCTTGATTTTGTTAAAATCACAAACAAGAGGACCATGATGGTCCTTTATTGTACAACTGCATATTTAGACAAGCCATTTTTCAAATGATTTCACTCTATATCTCTATGCATAATGCTGGACCTACATAACAGTACCATTTCTAAAAAAAAAACCTTGTTCTCTATGCAAATTCCAAAACCCAACAACCCATGGCCATTTTTCATCTAAAAATATTTATTTGAAAAGTTTTACAATACACCTCCTAGACAATGTTACATGCAAAATGGAAAAGCTGCAAGTGTAATGGTTTGGAACTTTAACATTTTATACGCCCGAAGGGTCGTATTATGTTATACCCCCGGTCGTCCGTCCGTCCGTCCGTCTCTCCATCCGTCCGTCCGTTAGCAATTTCTTGTGTGTGCAACTCCTCCTACAGTTTTCATTGGAATTATTTGAAACTTGCCACATTGAATCTCCATGATGTCTAGTTGTGCACCTGGGTCTTAGAATTTTTATCGCTGTTTGCATTCCAAAATTATCTGCCCTTGATTTCTGAAATAACCAACTTTTCACTTTGAATTTTTGTTCAGGCCATAACTGCCATACCATAAAAAGTATCAAATTGAAACTACATACACTGATAAAACACATTATGGAGAAGTGCAGTGCACATGAAACATAACTCATCCACTTTTATTTTTTGAGTTATTGCCCTTTGTTAATTCTCATTTTGAATTTTTGTCCAGGCCATAACTTCCAAACTATAAAAGCTAATAGCCTGCAACTTCATACACTGATAGAACACATTATGGAGAAGTGCAGTGCACATGAACCATAACTCTGCCACCGTTATTTTTTTAGTTACAGCCCTTTGTTAATTTTCAATTTGAATTTTTGTCCAGGCCATAACTTCTAAACTATAAAAGCTATTAACTTGGAACTTCAAACACTAATAGAACACATTGTGGAAAAGTGCTTCGCACATGAACCATAACTGTACCACTTTTATTTTTTGAGTTATTGCCCTTTGTTAATTTTCAGTTTGAATTTTTGTCCAGGCCATAACTTCCAAACTATAAAACCTAATAACATGCAACTTCATACACTGATAGAACCCATTATGGAAAAGTACAGTGCACATGAACCATAACTCTGTGACCTTTATTCTTTTAGTTATTGCCCTTTCTTAATTTTCAGTTTGAATTTTTGTCCAGGCCATAACTCCCAAAGTTTAAAACCTATCATCTTGAAACTTCAAAGACTAATAGAACACATTATGAAGAAGTGCACTGCACAAGAACCATAACTCTACCATCCTTCTTTTTTAGTTATTGCCCTTTGTTAGTTTTCTCTTTTAATTTTCGTCTTGGCCATAATTTCCAAAATATAAAAGCTATGATCTTGAACCTTTCAAGACTGATAGAACACCTTGTGGAGAACCGCAATTCACAAAATTTGTAACTGTGCCACCCTTCTTTTTTTTAGCTATTGCCCTTTCATATTTTTCACATATGGAGATTAACTACTCTTCATTCATGGCCCTTCCGTCATTTCAACTCGATTTCACTGACAAGCCCCTTCGGGCGTATATGCGCCGCTTTGCAAAGCTCTTGTTAAAGATTTTGAGGTTTGTAAAAATTCAACCTCCCTAAATTCGTTTGAGTATTAGACTATTTATAAAATAGTTCACTGACATGGAGGTAGCGTGAACTAAAACCTCACTGCACGAATTTGCTGGCCGATCCTTGTCTATGCTGCCTCTTCCTGGATCAGGAGGATAAGGGTTGAGATTTACCTTTTAAACTCTATAAACATCTAGATACTCATACCTGAATTAGATGGCTCAGCCTTTATCCCATAGTCAAAATGTCAAGCTTATAGGTAGAAGTCCATATGAAAAAGGCTACATGCCACTAGGTCTCTTGGCCTTATAATGTCGAACGCAGATTCTCTCCATTTCCCATCTCTATATAAAATCTTGAAACCCACAATTTTGACCCAAGGAACATAGTTCAATATATTCTAACGTAGTTTCAAAAAATTCTATTGGACAATAATGCATGATAAGGATGAAATCCTTAGGTTTTATGGTGGAGAGAACAGGAACTGCCAGTTTTTAGAGATGTGGCTGTTCAATTTGACGCCGACCCTTCAAGATAACAGTGTCCTTATCACCAGCAGATGTGTATCAATGAAAACACCTATAATTATACTAAACTTTGGAATGAAAAGGACAATGCTCAGGCATGATTTTAAGTTCACAGTTTGACAGACATGCAGAGAACAGTAAAAATAATATGCTCCCAATCTACCAATGCATGAGATTCAAATCGTATTTACCTCTATGCAAAATGGTGAGTTCCACAACATACGGACAATTTCAAGGCAGCAATCATGAACATAAGTATAAAAGAAATTTGTAAATGCCAAATATGTACAGTAAGCTCAAGGCCTTGCTGTTTTCTGGAATAATTTTTGTAGTGACGTGGTAGAGTTTTTGTTATCAGATTCAATGACTTTGTCATGAAAAAAATGAATTCATTTTTAAAAATCTAAGCAAAATAATTCTATATGATTCAAGTTACATGGATGAATATGTCACATGCAACTGAAAACCATACAAATGCATAATTTTCTTTTTCATCTACTGGGTATAGCTGTAGGAGATAGGTGCATAAGCAGCTGCCAAAAGACTGGCCAACAGATGGTCAGAAAACTAGGATCATAACATTATTATCCTTGGTCTACTAAAGGAATAAAAGTAAAATCATTTATACTGTAAATTCCAGATTTAACCAACACATCTTGGTACTTATTTACTCAACTATATAGGATTATATTCTTATTATTGGCCTCCAGGTTTTGCTGCTTTAACAAGAAAACCTGACTTTTGTTCTGATTGATTGTATGGTGTTTATCAGTTTTCAATGTTATTGTCATTTCAGTCACATAGCACCAGCCAGTCTACCTATTGGTATCCATGCTTTCATCGAGTTATTTTAACCAGTTCTCCGCACATTTTAATCTTTCCAAGAAAGAATGTTCTTTCCAATAGCTGCCTTCTTTCCATGTCGGTGGCTACTTTCCCATATAACCATCACTGAAAAAATGGACAGCAGTGAGAGAGGAATGAATTCTGTAGCAACGACTATCATCAAACCTTGGAAAGAATATTGGCAGAGTCGGATGTTTGAACCAGCGACTTCCGGATGTTTTAACCAGCGACTTTCTATTCTCAAGTCTTCTATGCTACTGATGGGGGAGGGGAGGGGGCTTTCTGCAGTTTTTATACGCCCGTCAAAGACGGGACGTATTAGTTTGAACATATTTTATTTGCAACATTTTACATACAAAATATAATAAGACAATTACAAAGTATACTTAGAATATGCTACAAAATGGATTGGAACGAAAGCATAAGCTTATACTGTTCCTTTCCATGGATTCTAGATGGTATTAGTCCTATTTTATTCATTTATTAATTCAATTAACAAGTAAAAGAAAACAAGGTGCCAAAAGGGGAAAAGGTGTCAGTACAGATGCTATAGACAGGAAGATCGTGCGATGTCGGATGCTTTCTAAACCAATATTAAGAAACAGACTCTATTGTCTCTATACGTTCGATATAATAGCAAAACGAAACTATAGAATTATTAAAAGATTTAAATAGATTTTCTTTATAGCTTGAACCTTTTGCTATCCTTAATAAAAGACTGCACTTCTGAAAATACTGTTACATTTTCTTGAAAGGTAAGGCTTTCGTCACCGTACAGCAGGACATCCAAACTGACAGTTGTGAATTTCCCAATAGTTACAAAAAGCTTAATTCTAGCGACAGTATAATATCCACACTCTAACAGATAATGGTGACTAGTTTCAATTCCACCACATTGACACAAAGGCGAAGCAACTAAATTTTTTTGGAACAAGTCAGAATTTAGAGAACTACATTTATTACGCAGTCTAGTGTGGATAATTTGATATTCTCTTTCACCAATAAAATAAAGCTTATGAGGTATAGGTTTGTCCCTGTCAAGATATGTCTTAAAGGCTGCAAGGGAATCTAAATTTCTAATGTCATCGGGCAGAGCATTCCAATCGTCCACCACTGACGGAATAAAATAATTCTTATACATTGAAGTTCTACAAGCAATGCCTTGGAGATCGTTAGCTCGTCGCAGGTTATAATTCGTAGAATTTCCAACCGTATCTGGGACTAAAGACGATAAATAAGCAGGAGTAATGCCCTTAATCATTTTAAAAAATAGAATTAATTTGTGTTTTTTCCTTCTGTCTCAGCGATTCCCATCCTGCTTCATTTATAAGATAATCCAGTTAAACTAGTTTAGTGCAGCCAGTCACAATTCTTGCCGATTCATTTTGAACTTTTTCAACATCATTTTTTAAGTACTCGGGAATATTATCCCGGATATTATCAGCATATTCTTAGACTGGTCTTATAAACGAAAAACAGATTATTTGTACACAGTGTGTGCCGATCTAGCTTAAACTTTAATGCTCTCATGATATTAACTCTATTCCATGCTTTTTCCAATGTTATCTTTATATGATAATCCCAAGATCCATTACAGGAAAAAATAAAGCCCAAGATGTTTATGCACTTCTACGTTAGGTATATTAATATCTGACATGTTAAGATCCGGATGGACAGGTTTCAGTAGTTTCTTTGATACGATAAGGGATTCCGACTTTGCGGGGTTGAATTTCACCAGCCATTTCCTCGCCCAATTTTCAATTTTATGTACATCCGCCTGAAGGTTAGTAGCAGCCAAAACTGGGTCGTGAACAACAAGTGATAGACTAGTGTCGTCAGCAAAAAGATTTATACTGGAGTTAATGTCTTCAACTATATCGTTAATGTAGACTAGGAATAAAATCGGACCTAAGATTGAGCCCTGAGGCACTCCTGCATTGATAAAACACGAGTCAGAAGGAGAACCGGGAAGCACCACTCTTTGAGAACGATTTGTAAGATAGTTTCTAAACCAATTAAGAAGTTTACCGTCTATACCGGATTGTTTCAATTTGAAAAGAAGACCCCTATGCCAGACTTTGTCAAATGCCTTACTTATGTCAAAGAAAATTACCCTGAATTCAAGTCCATCGTCTAAGGCTTTACAAATTCTATCATACAAAACTGATAACTGATTGACCGTCGAGTCCCTAGGCAAAAATCCCGACTGCTGGGAGTGAAAAAGTCTGACTTTTTTAAAAAGTTAAAAAGATGTTTAAAAATAATTCTTTCGAATGTCTTTTCCATTGTGTTCAAAAGTGAAATGGGTCTACAATTCGACGGTATTGATGGATCACCTGATTTATATACGGGACATACATTTGAAATTTTCCATAATACGGGGACTTTTCCGAAATTAATGATTGATTAAAAAGTTCACATAGAGGACTAGCTATTTGATGAGCACACTCACGTAAAACTCGGTTACTTATACCGTCCGGCCCAGACGCTTTACCAAGCGGAAGGATATTCAGAATGTCTAGGACCTCACGCGGGTTTATAGCTAAATAGTTAAGGCTAACTCCACGAGGCGGTCGAAAATCCGCTGGGAGTTGATTCAATGAATCATCGATGGAACTCTGACATGCAAAGAAAGAGTTTAGAACGTTTGCCTTCTCATGGTCGTCAGCAACCAAAGAATCTGTAGCAGTATCAAAAAGTGGTGGTATAGACGTACATGTATTTTGTTTAATGAGGGATTTCAATGTTTTCCACGAATCTCTAGATGTTAATTGACCCGATCTGAGTTTATTAGATACCATTTCGCAATGTGAATTTTTAGACTGACGTATAAACGAGATGATTTCATTTCTTAACTTTCTGAAATTAGACCAGTGCATAGCACTATTTGTCTTTTTAACTTTTTTATATGCTCGCTTTCTCTGTCGGATCTTTCGTTTTATAGCAGAAGTCATCCATACTGGATCTAAAGGACGAATAGTTATTTCTTTCCAAGGGATATATTTTCCTGATACATAAGTTAGCAAATTGGTGAAATTCTCAGCGTGGGAATCGACATCGTTATCATATATTCTATTCCAATTAAAATGGCGTAACTCGTTTCTAAGTTCTTCATAATTCCCCTGGTCATATTTCCAGATTTTCCTTTTAAAAGTTTTAATCTTAGGTTAATAAAGTTGAAGACACCCAAAACAGGAGAATGATATCGGACGTTATTATCAAGGCAAGGTTCTCCTATACCCGAAGTCAGGAGAGAATCCTTATTTGAAACTAGAAGAAGATCGATTAATGAATTAGAATTCTCTGTAAAATGGGTGGGTTCCTCGATGCATTGAAACAATTTATATTGGCTACATAGTGTTTGTATTTTATTAAGATACGTCGGATTCAACTGGTTAAAGTTAAAGTCACCGGTAATTATAATATCGGAAATATTTGTATCAGTAGCAAGGCCAATCGAATCTTCTATCAGGGAGGTGTATGCCGCGTCAGAGTTTGGTGGACGATAGAATGCTCCATACAAGATTTGTTTTTTGTTACTAAACATAAGCTGGATCCAAATACATTCAAGACCATTTGGTTCAAGATCTGATCTCCTGATGTAAGATAACTTGTTTTTGATATATACTATTACACCCCTATATCTGTCATGTGTCCTGTCCTTTCTCTCCGGGTTTTGGAATGATGGAAAGAGTAAATCAGTAGTAGGACAATTATCATTTAACCATGTTTCCGAGAAGGATATGACATCAAACTGCGAAAATTCTGCATACAGTATACCTATCTTATTTTTCAAGCTTTGTACGTTAAATTGGACTGTGGAGAGATGATGAGGAAGATACGGGACGTATTATGGGATCATGCATGGCGTACGTGCATCCGAGCGGGCGGGCGGCTTCCAGTTCTTTGTCCGAAGCATAATTTTGTCATCCCTGCTTCTACAGAAATTTTAGCGAATCTGCTGTTGGAATGAAATCCAGTTCAAAAATCAAATCTACATTCGGTTTCATACATTCTCTTCTTGTCCCTACAGAAATTCTGCAAAACGGCTGCAAGCATGACATTCAGTTCGATTTTTGAAATCTACATTCGGTTAAATAAACCATCTACATGCCCGCACAGTTCTTTACGATCCCGCTCCTAGGAAGAAATTCTGTCCAAAATTCAAATCTACATTCGATTTCATGCATTATTCTCACGCCCGTCCAGATTTTTTTGCGAATCAGCTGTTAGCATGAAATTTATTTCGATATTAATATCTTCATAGGATTTCATACATCATATTCAAGCCCCTGTAAAAATTTTGCGAACCTGCTTTTAGCATGAAATTTAGTTCGATATTTGTTTCTACATTCCTTTTCATACATCATCTTCTTTCTCCTAAAGAAATTTTGCGATTCTGCTGGGATGAAATTCATTTCGAAATTTATATAAACATACGACTTCACGCATCATCTTCTGGCCCCCATAGAAATTTTGTGCATTTGCTGCTGGCATGATATCTACATTCTATTTCATTCATCATCATAATGCTACTAGAGAACTTTTGCAAATCTGCTGCTGGCATGAAATTCATTTCGATATTTAATTCTATGTGCGATTTTATACACCATCCATATGCTTATACATTAAAAGCTGCGAATCTGCTACTGGCATGAAATTCATTTCGCTGTTCAAATCTACATTCGATGTGATACAGCGTCCATATTCCTTTACATAAACAAATTGCGAAGTTGCCGCTGGCATGAAATTCATTTCGATAGTCAAACTGGCATTCGAACCCATACATTATCTATATGTCATATTCCTATACATTAAAAAAAACAATGGAATCTGCTGCTAGCATGAAATTCATTTCGATATTCAAATTGATATTCGACTTTATACATCATCCATATGCCCTTACATAAAAAAACAAAAAACAAAAAAAACGTGAATCTGCTGCTGGCACGAAATTCAACGCGATATTGAAATCTCTATTCGATTTCATGCACCATCAATATCCCTACACATATAAAAACGCGAATCTGTTGCTGACATGAAACTCATTTCGATATTTAAATCTATACTCGATTTCGTACACCATTCATATGCCTACACATAAAAACCGCGAATCTGCTGCTGGCATGAAACTTATTTCGATTTTCAAATCGACATTCAATTTCATACACCATCTATATGCCCATACTAAGATAATAACGCAAAACTGCTGCTAGCATGAAATTCAATTTGATGTCCAAATTGACATTAGATTTAATACACCACCTATAGGCCTATCCTTAAAAAAACACGAATCTGCTGCTAGCATGAAATTCATTTCGATATTCAAATCTATATTCGATTTTATACACCATCTATATGCCCATACTAGAAAAAAACGCGAATCTGCTGCTGGCAAAAAATCATTTCGGAATTCAAATCTATATTCGATCTCATACACCATTGATATGCCCATACATGAAAAAACGCGAATATGATGCTGGCATGATATTCATTTCGATATTCAAATCTATGTTCGATTTCCATCCTCGGATACCCCAGGGTCTCCCTATTTGCTACGCTACATCGACCCTGGGACAATTGACTAATAAAACTTTGAATCAGCCGCCGAAAATCGATACGAAACGTCATACCGTACAGTCCACTCGCCCATCACAAAATGATGATAGAACCAATGAAAAGCCAGCATTCGGCCAGCGGTAAAGCGAGCCGCCGAAAATCGATACGAAACGTCATAGCGTACAGTACACTCGCCCATCACAAAATGATGATGGAACCAATGAAAAGCCAGCATTCGGCCAGCGGTAAAGCGAAGGAAATTCAACTAATTGTCCCAGGGGTCGATGTAGCGTAGCAAATAGGGAGACCCCGGGGTATCCGAGGATGTTCGATTTCATACACCATCTATAAGCCCATACTTGAGTAAAACGCGAATCTGCTGCTGCCATGAAATTCATTTCGATATTCAAATCTATATTCGATTGCATACATCATCCATATGCCCATACATGAAAAACGGCGAATCTGCTGCAGGCATGAAACTCATTTCGATATTTAAATCTGTATTTGATTTCATACACCATCTATATGCCTATACATAAAAAAAAAACGCGAATCTGCTGCTGGCATGAAATTCATTTCGATATTCAAAGGTATATTCGATTGCATGCACCAGGCATGAAAAAAAGGTGAATCTGCTGCTGGTATGAAATTCATTTCCACATTTAAAGATGTATTCGATTTCATACACCATTTATATGCCATTACATGAAAAAAAAAAAAAAAAAACGCTAATCTGCTGCTGGCATTAAATTTATTTCGATATTCAAATCTATATTCGATTTCATACACCATCAATATGCCCATACATGAAAAAAGGCGAATGTGCTGCTGGCATGATGTTCGTTTCGATATTCCGATATGGGTCCATCCAAAAAAACACGAATCTGCTGCTGGCACGAAATTCATTTCGATATTCAAATCTATATTAGAACTTATTCTCCATCGAAATGCTCGTACATGAAAAAAACCTTGAATGTGCTGCTTGCATGAACTTCATTTCGATATTCAAATCTATATTAGATTTCATAAACCATCCATATGCCCATACATGGAAAAAGGCGAATCTACTGCTAGCATGAAATTCACTTCAATATTCAAAGCTATATTCCATTGCATACATCATCCACATGCCCATGCATGGAAAAAGGCGAATCTACTGCTGGCATGATCTTCATTTCGATACTCAAACCTATATTGATGTTATACACCATCCATATGCCCATACATTATAAATGCGAATCTGCTGCTGGCATGCACTTCATTTCGATATTCAAATCTATATTCGATTTTTTTACACCATCTATATGGCCGTGTAAGAAAAAAACGCGAATCTACTGCCGGTATAGAGTTCATTTCGAAATTCAAATCTATTTTCGATCTCATACAAAATCTATATGCCCATACACAAAAAAAAAACGTAAATGTACTTCTGGCATGAAATTCATTTCGATATTCAATTCGACATTCGATATCATACACTATCTATATGCCCATACATGAAAAAAAAAAAAAACACGAATCTGCTGCTAGCATGAAATTCATCCCGATATTCAAATCTATATTCGATTTTTTTACACCATCTATATGCCCATACATGAAAAAACGCGAATCTGCTGCTACCGTGAAATTCATTTCGATATTTAAATCTACCTTCGAATTCATATATCATCCATATGCCCATACATTTAAAAAAAAAAAAAGCGAATCTACTGCTGGCATGATATTAATTTTAATATTCAAATCGACATTCAATCTCATACACCATCTATAAGCCCATACATAAAAAAACACGAATCTGCTGCATGAAATTCATTTGGATATTCAAAATAGGATTCATCTGTTTTCGTAACTATCCCTTGAGTTTGAAAAAAATAAATAAATAAAGGAATTTACTGCGGCATGAAATTCAACTCATCCGCATATTCATTTCGACATTGAAAATCGAACTTAGAATATTGAACTTACTGCCAACTTCACACACCCGTCTATATTTTGGATGAGGCGATAGCCAAGTCCAAAATATAGACTGGTTCTGCAGTGTACGAATCCAATCGAATTTAGTTTTGTACCCAAGCATGTAAAATGACCTCTCTATTTCACACTTATGTTTTGGTAGGTAAAACAACAAACATTTTAGCTTTATAACTATGGGTATTGATATTTTTCAGAAACACTTCTATACAGATTGAATCTGAGATTGTTGATATCTTCCTAAATTAGTGGTTGTAATTAATTGAAAAATTAAACGTACAGTTGGAGAAAGTGGAATTTGGAATAAGAGATCTTGCTTGATTGGTCCGTTGTTTGTCTATTGAGGCCGGTTTTTGACTTTCATATTGTTCGGTATGTGCAATAACTTCATCAAACCCATCGTTAGGATCAAATTCAAAGCTGCATGTTTCAATGTTCTGTATGTCGAATTGTCAAAGTAGTCGACTGACGGGTGCTTTTTCAATGATACACCTGAATATGAGTTAACCGACTGCTCATTTTTGTGTCCAGCTAACAGGATAATAACAGAACTTTCAATCCCCGCCTCTCTTAACCGTTTAAGTGTTGTCTTTCTGCCTAGATGATTCGTTAGCTTTCCACACAAGCCAGTCCTCTCGCACATTCTTTTCATAATGTCACCAAGCGGAGAGTTTTTATACCAAATCTCGAACTTGATTTGCGAATCAAGTACCGTTGTAAGATAGACTGGGGCATCAAGATTAAGCATAGGTATAGGCCTTGTGTGAGAATAAAGCAGTAACATCTAAAGAGGACAACGCTCTGACCTGTCAGGTATAGCGAACAGTTTTGGCAAAAATGCTCTCTCATTTCTTGGATTTTTGCATGTTTTGGCATCTCACTCATGATACATGTACTCAATTTACTGAAGTCCATTTGGTTCTGTGTAAATGACTAAATCTCAAACAGTGCCAGTCTCTGTGCTCTTGTTGGCCCTTCAAAGGTGGTCCTTCAGATTTTCGGACGGAAATGATTAAAAAAAAAATCATCTCTATACTTTCAAGCCTTTTATTTTTCATCCGTAAAATCCCAGGAGTGGAAAACCATCCAAACAACAAGAGATATACAAAGGCCTAGGTGGACACCACGGGAAACACGGTCTATTTTTACATGAGAACTTGCTCATTTACATACCGGAAATACACAGAGGAAGCTTCAAGCATAGCGTCCGAAGATGACATCCTGGAAAATAATTACATGTTTGTTATTTTATGGAATTTAAGCGGCATTAATCTTGTGCCAGTCAATTGACATTCCCAACATGCTTTTTTGACTTCTGGTGCGAAATCTTAAAATAGATTAAGAGGCTACGTAGCCTTCTAAGGGAACACCATCATTTTTTTTAGCTCAGCTGAGCACGAAGTGCTCAGAGAGCTATTGTTATCACTCACCGTCCGTCCATCTGTCGTCCGTCCGTTCGTCCGATCACATTTCCTTGTTCACACTCTAGCATCTACAAATGTCAACCAATCAGCACCAAACTTGGTCAAAATATATATGACCATCAGATCTCGGGTGTGTTGGATTTTGAATCTCATCCGAGTTGAACATCTGCAGTTATCTGCCCGTGAATTAGAAAAAAGTGCTCTATTTGACTTTGTTTACCCTTTAGTATCTACAATTTTTAACCAATCGGCACCAAGCTTAGGCAAAATATACATGACCATAAGATCTCAAATGAATTTGATTATGGGTGTAATCAGACCAGAACAACTGGAGTTATTGCCCTTAAATTAGAAAACTTGCTACAGTTGCTTTGTTTATATTCGAACATCTACAATAACCATCAATCAGTATCAAACATGGTCAAAATATATATGACTCAAACATTTCGGGCGAGTTCGATTATGGGTCTAATCGGATCGGAACAACTGGAGTTATTGCCCTCGAATTAGAAAGTTCTTAAGAATAGTTCCAATTCTGGATCATAACTTTGTCATCTCCAGTCCGATTGACTTGAAACTTCGCATTTCGGTTTCTTGCAATAATACAGAATGCAGTGTGAAAGAACCATAACTCTACCTCACACTGTCTATGAATTATGTCCCTTTGCTTGTCATTTTTGCATTTCTGTATTGGTCGCTGGTCATCAATATTGATACGATGTAAACTGTATTGATTGGACGTCAAGTCGTATTAAGCCGGGGTCACGACCTGTTTAATGTACGAAGTAAAAAATGTGACTAGTATCGCGTGGACCGGTTTCCATGCATTACTTCTATACAGCTTAAAGTTAACAAATAATGGACTCTACAGCATCACTCGTCATAACTAGGCCGATTCCGTACCTACATCTAACCTCGTTCGTATCGAGATTTCCATTTTGAAATGAGAATCCCGTGATTCTATATCTAGTGTGCCACTGATAGTTGTTTAGCAACAACAGAAACAACCTCGATGGAGTTATTCACATCTGCCTATTTGTAGGTGAAAACTTCAATCGGAATTGGTTAACCACGTTAAAAAATGAATGTACGAACTGATTGTCAACTGAAAAATAGTAAGAAAGATTCTGACAGAAAATCATAACTCAAGTTTTCTTTTGTAAGAGGAGCCTTACAATTTTTAGACCGGTAAACCGGCGTTTTTCCGGGCGATGAATATATCGATCTGTCACATATAAATCCATCAGTTACAGCCGAGGGATATGATGGCTCCCGTCAGCCGAGGTATGGTGAATGTCTACAGCATCTATATTCGGCATACCTTGGGTGATGGGAATTAGATGTTGGTACGGAATCGGCCGAGTTGTAACGAGTGCAGCATCTGAATTAATACGGGCTATTGGCGGGCTAAGATATTCTGTACTCACGTGGTAGAATTAAAGCGATCCAATTAAACGGTAAATTGTAAGTGTGAAATAATAATTAATCTTTATTTACACCATCAAAGTACCTGTACCTTGTGCCAAAAGAGATCGAAGTCATCAGTTAATCATTTATTATGTTTAAAACTCGTAAAAATACCCTGTGCCAAAAGAGATCGAAGTCATCAGTTAATCATTCATTATGTCTAAAACTCATCGTGGATTTGATAGGAAGTGTACATGGTGAAAGCTAGGAGTGTTTGTGAAAGGATTGGAAGAAGGGAATGCACTGTGTCAAGAATTTCAAAATGTTGCCGTGATATGGATGATATTCAAAAGAAGTATATATTTGTGAAGTCGGCGAAATGGCTGTCTTCGAACGAAAAACATGTTGCAAAGCTAGAAATAGATTATGTATTAACGCCCGTGCCATCAATTATCCGCCAAGGTAACTAACTCGTGCTTACTGTCGAATGCGTCCGGGTATATTTCCAATCAATTCGAAAATTGATTTTAAAAGCAGACAGTGAATACAGTTATAAGGGTTGAGCGCATATTTTTGTCTTGTCATCGAGAATAAAATGCTAATATTGCCTCATTTAATGGCTTAACACAACGCCCTTCTGGCGTTATTTGCCATGTGATAAGGCAGAACTTTGCATTTAATTTCTCGATGACAACTGAAATATGCACTCAACCAGTAGGGTTTGGGGTTTTTTTTATATTTAATCGGTGCATAGGTTACCCATTAGCCTACCATAGCTGAATGAATCGTACCAAATAGATCTATATAGCGTTTTGTTGAGTAAGCTTTCTTTTTTAATTCAAAGTAATGGTAGTCGTTTTGAAAAGAAGTCAGGTTCTGTACCAAGAATGCTAAATACAAATAGATGTGTATTTGAAAAAAAAAATGCCATCAAGCGGAATATTTATGGCTGTGTACGAATCGAATCAACAGTGAACAGGTTCTTCATTTTCTACGGGATTTTTCATACACCGGTTTTCCCCGGATTATTGACGATCGGAAACGCTCTACGATCACGGTTGAACTAATATTCTATAGAGTGAGGGTACGCTGTTTTGATATAGACTCGGTATAGACTCTAAAGAGCGAGGGTACGGTATGACAAAATGGAAACGCTGGCATATGTAGAAATATGTATCATATAGAAAATCTGCAGATCAAAATTAAAATTTAAATATCGTCCTAGATATCTGCAAATTAAGAAGAAAATGCCAATATTCAAGTTATTAAAATTGAACTACTTTATGCCAACTTAAATATCATTGCGCTAAAGCCCGGGACCTTTCGGAAGTAGATTAATTTATCAATTTCATTGACAGGCGTCTTCTTCTGAAAAGGACTGTTAATACACTTGAAATTACGTTTTTCAGCCCGTCTGGCGTTTTTTGCGATAAAAGAGCATATAAAGATTGCTTTGTCTGTTTGTATGTGGTTAGGACAGAGAACGTAGTGATGATGTAGTCTACTCCAACGTGTTAAGGTATCTAGAAAGCAGTATAAACTGTAAAGCGTTTAGGTACATAAACAATATAAGCATGTTTAAAATTAAAAAAAAAATGCATGTTTCCCTTTTGACAGCGACAAAATGAATCGGCTAAAGCTTAATTGATAGTGTCCATGGTTGAGAGATAGGGCGTCTGCCACATAACCAAAGGGACTGGAGTTCAAGACACAGGAGCGGGGTTTTTTAAGTTTGGGATCTTTCATTGATCAACATATCCGGGTTAAGTACTGGTGTAGTTCCCAGGAAGCAGAATCAAGAGAGATTTGGATAATTTGTAGAAACTTGTTTTTAAATCGCTGATAAATAGATATGTTTAGTTGTTTTATGACCGAAATATGTTTAACATGCGCTTTAACCCATTACCACACACTACCTACTTCTGATGACCCTGATAAAGAAGACTTTAGAAAACATTGTGGGAAAAGGAGAAAATGATGGTAAAAAGCAATTTTTCTCTAAAGAGTTTAGGTACATACACAACAGAAATGAAGACTCTAAAGAGTAAAGGTACATAGACAGCAGATATGACCATCCTAAAGATTAAAGGTACATACAGAACAGAAATGAAGACTATAAAGAGTAAAGGTACATACAGAACAGAAATGAAGACTCTAAAGAGTAAAGGTACATAGACAGCAGATATGACGAACCTAAAGAGTAAAGGTACATACAGAACGGAAATGAAGACTCCAAAGAGTTAAGGTACATACACAGCAGATATGACGATCCTAAAGAGTGAAGGTACATACAGAACAGAAATGAAGACTCCAAAGAGTAAAGGTACATACACAGCAGTTATGACGATCCTAAAGAGTGAAGGTACATACAGAACAGAAATGAGGACTCCAAAGAGTAAAGGTACATACACAGCAGATATGACGATCCTAAAGAGTGAAGTTACATACAGAACAGAAATTGAAGACTCCAAAGAGTAAAGGTACATACAGAACAGAAAAGAAGACTCTAAAGAGTGAAGGTACATACAGAACAGAAATGAAGACTCCAAAGAGTAAAGGTACATACAGAACAGAAAAGAAGACTCTAAAGAGTGAAAGTACATACAGAACAGAAATGAAGACTCCAAAGAGTAAAGGTACATACACAGCAGATATGACGATCCTAAAGAGTGAAGGTACATACAGAACAGAAATGAAGACTCCAAAGAGTAAAGGTACATACAGAACAGAAAAGAAGACTCCAAAGAGTGAAGGTACATACAGAACAGAAATGAGGACTCCAAAGAGTGAAGGTACATACAGAACAGAAAAGAAGACTCTAAAGAGTGAAGGTACATACAGAACAGAAATGAAGACTCCAAAGAGTAAAGGTACATACACAGCAGATATGACGATCCTAAAGAGTGAAGGTACATACAGAACAGAAATGAAGACTTCAAAGAGTAAAGGTACATACAGAACAGAAATGAAGACTCCAAAGAGTAAAGGTACATACACAGCAGATATGACGATTCTAAAGAGTGAAGGTACATACAGAACAGAAATGAAGACTCCAAAGAGTAAAGGTACATACACAGCAGTTATGACGATCCTAAAGAGTGAAGGTACATATGGAACAGAAATGAAGACTCCAAAGAGTAAAGGTACATACAGAACAGAAAAGAAGACTCCAAAGAGTGAAGGTACATACAGAACAGAAATGAAGACTCTAAAGAGTGAAGGTTGTTATGTACATACCCAGTTATTCCTAGCTTTGTTCATGTGTGTATCTATTTTTGAATGGTTTTCCCCTGTTGCTATTTTTAGAACTGAACTCTCTCTTGTAGAATATTGTGCTGGAAGTTTCCAGGCCTTTATACAATCTGATTACTAAGAATTATGCAACTGATTTTAACATGAATTTTCTGGAAGTTTCCCTGTTATTATAAAAGGAAAAGCTTTTTACATCTCAGTGTTCACTAGTTAATACATGATTGCCAGACTACAGTGGGGATTATCTTGTGTTTGTGTCATAATTAGTGCTTGGATTACATTCAGTTTGGATTCGGATCAGACTAGACTAAAGTGAGGATTACTTCGTGTGCTTGGATTACATTCAGTTTGGATCAGGATCAGATTGGAATTAAGACTGGAATAGTTTGTCTTCTGAATTTAACGTCTAAGGTATTGTTTTGTACTATTGTAATATTGTCACTGTTTATTTGATATTTTTGTTAATAAATTCTGTTAATTGTTATCGTTTGTTGCTGGCTTCTTCTTTCTAGTTACGCCTGACTCGTAACAGAAATTGGGGGCTCGTCCGGGATATGAAAATAGACTAACGGGATTGGAAAATAAACTAACGTATTTGTTTTCCATTTTGGACTATCCATCAATTGGAAAATAGACTAACGCATTCGTTTTCCTTTTGGGATTAACCATCGATTGGAAAATAAGACTAACGCATTCGTTTACTAATCAGTAATTATAATACAATTTTGTACTTGAATCCAGCAACAAACAAACATGTCTTTTGACTTAGATAAATTTACGGCTGAACCGTCTGTGGAGTTATTGAATTTGGGTAAAAAGACTGATTTGCTTAATCTTGCGAAGCACTATAAATTGTCTGAAATAAAATCTTCAATGCGTAAACATGAAATTAAGAACATTTTGGTACAATATTTTGTTGATGAGGAGATTTTTAATGAAAATGCTCTTTCCCTGATAGTTGACGTTCAGTCAGTTTCAAGTTCGAAAGAACTTGAATTAAAACTTCAGATCAGACAGTTAGAAATAGAAAGAGAAAGGGAAAGACAGAGAGAAGAAAGAGTAGAGAGAGAGAAGGAAAGAGAAAGAGAAAGGGAGAGAGAAGAAAGAGAAAGGGAAGAGAGGGAGAAGGAGAGAGAATTTCAATTAAGAATGAGGGAAATAGAAATGCAAGAAAGAGCAAATCAGCCCAAGCAAAAGATTGAATACAATTTCGATGTTACAAAACATATTAGGCTTGTTCCTCCATTTCAAGAAAAAGAAGTTGATAAATACTTCCTACACTTTGAAAAAGTTGCAGAAAACTTAAATTGGCCAAGAGAGCACTGGACTTTGCTTCTGCAAAGTGTTTTGATAGGCAAAGCTCGTGAAATTTATACACAACTAGGTGTTGAACAATGTCATCATTATGAGACTGTTAAAGAACTTATTCTCAAAGGTTATGAGCTGGTCCCAGAAGCATATAGACAAAAATTTAGAAATTGTAAAAAAGATTCTAACCAGACTCATGTTGAATTTGCTAGAAACAAAGAACAGTTATTTGATAGATGGTGCTTTTCTAAGAAAATAGACCAAAATTTTGATAAACTCAGACAACTTATGTTAGTTGAAGAATTCAAACGTTGTATTCAATTTGATGTTAAGACATTCTTAGACGAAAAACAAGTTGAAACTTTAGAAGAAGCAGCTCGTCTGGCTGATAATTACTATCTTACACATAAAGTTTCTTTTATTGCTAAAGCAAAACTTACTTCCTCACATCCCCAAAATAAATTTACGTCTGGTAATTCATCTGGCATGCCCAGTCAATCCAATACACCCAAACCCAATTCTACTAGTGAAACCAAAAGTCAATATCCCTTATCTCGACCCACTTGTAACTATTGTAAGAAACCTGGTCATCTTGTTTCTGAATGTTTGAAATTAAAAAGGAAGTTAGAACGTGATGAAGCCAAACCAACAGGGCTCACCACTCTTAGACCAAGGCCACAGTCTTCTATTAAAACCAATACAATTGACATAGTCACAAAACCCAAGTCTGATTCTACTATGGAGATTTTTGAACCATTTATGTTGAATGGTTTTGTATCACTTTCAGGTGATAATTGCCCACCTACCCCTATTAAAATTTTAAGAGACACAGGAGCTTCTCAATCTCTTATTTTAGCAGATATACTGCCTTTTTCTGAGAAGACTTCTTCCGGTACTAGTGTCCTTATTCAGGGTGTAGAGTGTGGAACTGTTAATATCCCTCTCCATCATGTTAATTTGTCATCAGATTTGGTTACTGGGCCTGTGGTTATTGGTATTAAACCTTCCTTACCATTTAAAGGTGTCCATTTACTGCTAGGCAATGACTTAGCTGGAGATAAGGTTGTGGTTAATCCACTTGTAACTGACACACCAAATATAGGTCAAACAGATGACCCTATCGAGCAGGAAATTCCTGACTTGTATCCTTCTTGTGCAGTTACCCGAGCTATGGCTAAAAAGGCCATTTTGAAAAACTCAAACTCTGACATTGACTTGACAGATACTTTTATCGGTCAATATTTTAATAATGAGATTAAAAAGTCTCTTGATCCCAGTTTGTCTGATACTCAGACAGACTCGTCAATGTCTTGTCATTCACCACCACGGTCTATTGACCAAGGTCACGACACGCTGTCAAAGTCACAGCTTATCCAGGAACAGCAAACTGATCCTGAGATTTCAAAATTAATTTTTAGGGCTTTACCTGAAGATGAAATTTCCCAAGTCCCAATGTGTTACTATATAAAGAATGGGATTCTTATGAGAAAATGGCGACCATTTGATGTCCCAGCTGATGATGAATGGGCTGTTTACCACCAAATTGTGGTTCCAAAGTCATATCGTCATGAAATACTAAGTATAGCCCATGAAAGTCCTATGTCAGGTCATCTAGGTATAAACAAGACCTATCACAAAATTATTACTCATTTTTATTGGCCTGGTCTCAAATCAGATGTCTCTAAATATTGTAAAACTTGCCATACATGTCAAATGGTAGGTAAACCCAACCAAACCATTCCCAAAGCTCAATTACAACCTATTCCTGCTTTTGATGAACCTTTCAGTAGGATACTTATAGATTGTGTCGGTCCTTTACCTCGAACCAAGTCAGGAAATGAGTATCTCTTAACAATTATGTGTACTTCTACACGTTTTCCTGAAGCTATTCCTTTAAGGAACATCAAAACAAAGTCCATAGTCAAAGCTCTTTTAAAATTTTTCACATTTGTTGGTCTTCCAAAATCAGTTCAGTCTGATAAAGGGTCAAATTTTATGTCTGGTATATTCCAACAGGTTATGCATGAATTAGGGATCAAGCAATACAGGTCATCCGCCTATCACCCTGAAAGTCAAGGTGCTTTAGAAAGATTTCACCAGACATTAAAAAATATGATAAGATCATATTGCTTTGACACTGAAAAAGATTGGGATGAGGGCATCCATTTGTTACTATTTGCAGCCAGAGAATCTGTACAAGAATCTCTTGGTTTCAGTCCTTTTGAATTAGTTTTTGGCCATTCTGTTCGTGGACCTTTAAAACTTTTGAAGGAGAAATTTCTCTCAAATGATGAAACACCTTTGAATTTACTACAGTATGTTTCTGACTTCAGAAATAGACTGTCTAGGGCATGTGAGGTTGCTAGGTCTAATCTTAAAACGTCTCAGGGCAAAATGAAAGCAAGATATGACAGCCATGTTATTGATAGAAAATTTAAACCAGGTGACAAAGTCCTTGCTCTTTTGCCAATACCTGGCAGACCTCTACAGGCAAGATATTTTGGACCCTACACTATTGACAAGAAAACAAGTGATTTGAACTATATAATTAATACTCCAGGAAGGCGTAAAAACAAACAAATGTGTCATATAAATATGTTAAAGGAATACTTTGACAGAGATAGCTCTATTTCAAAACCAATTACAGTTGTAAACACTGTCCCACAAGAATCAAATGTATCTGATCTTGAAGTAAATTCGGACTTTATTGATAAATCTGATCCTGGTCCATCTAAACTTGAGAATTCTGATATTTTGAGAAACCTCGACAACAAACTTTCTCACTTGGAACCATCGCAGCAGGAAGAGCTGAAACAGTTGATACATGAATATGAACATTTATTTCCTGATATCCCCACAAGAACAGATAAAATCTATCATGATGTCATTGTGGAAGATTCTAAACCAATAAAGCAACATCCATATAGGATGAATCCTTTGAAACAGAAATACCTCCAAGATGAAGTAAAATACTTACTGGAAAATGACTTTATTGAACCTAGCCAGAGTAATTACAGTTCACCATGTATATTAGTACCTAAATCAAATGGAACTTATAGAATGTGTACTGACTATCGTAAAGTGAACTCTGTGACAAAAACAGACTCTTTTCCAATACCAAGAATTGATGACTGTATTGACAAAGTTGGAAATTCTAAATATGTCACCAAATTCGACCTGCTAAAAGGATTCTGGCAAGTTCCACTGACTGATAAAGCAAAAGAAGTATCAGCCTTTGCTACTCCAAACGGTCTGTACCAGTACAAAGTTATGCCGTTTGGGATGAAAAATTCTCCTGCAACGTTTCAGCGACTTGTAAACAACGTTATATGTGGATTAGATGGCTGTGATGCATATATTGACGACGTCATCATCTACTCAGACAGTTGGAGTGACCACCTTCAAAGAATCAGGAAATTCTTCGACAGACTCAGTAAAGCGAAACTGACTGTGAATCTTGCAAAAACTGAATTTTGTCATGCTGCTGTAACATTTCTAGGACATCTTGTGGGACAGGGTCAAGTTAAACCTTTAGAAGCTAAAGTTTATGCTATCTCTGAGTTTCCTGTGCCTAAATGTAAAAAACAGCTGATGCGATTTCTTGGTATGGCTGGCTACTATAGGAAATTCTGTAAAAATTTCTCAGGTATTGCTGAACCTTTAACAAATTTACTAAAGAAAAGCACAAAGTTCAAATGGAATGACAAATGTCAAGATGCATTTGATCGTCTAAAAGCCATACTAAAGAGTGCACCAGTTCTCTTGGCACCTGATTTTGACAAATGTTTCAAATTAGCTGTTGATGCAAGTGATGTTGGTATTGGTGCTGTTCTTTTACAAGAAGATAATAATGGTATTGATCACCCAGTTTGTTACTTTTCTAAGAAATTTAACAAACATCAGAAAAATTACTCTACCATAGAAAAAGAGTGTCTTGCCTTAATTCTGGCAATCCAGCAGTTTGAAGTTTATTTAACCTCTTCAACTTCACCAATTGTTGTATTCAGTGATCATAACCCTTTAAGTTTTCTACACAAACTTAAGAATAAGAATCAAAGATTACTGAGGTGGAGTTTATTGCTTCAAGAGTTTAATCTTGACATAAGACACATAAAAGGGAAAGATAACATTATACCAGATGCTCTTTCAAGAGTTTGAAATTCCAATAGTCATTTTTCCCTTAATCAAGTTTAAACTGTTTTTTTTCTTTTAAATTGTAATTTCATTATCTTGACTATTTTCATTAGTCTGAAATAATTAATATCTGAGTTTGTCATTTCCTATGTAATACTTCAGTTAAAGTATCATATACATGTATATAAATAATATTGCAAAAAAGAAAGATTTTATTTCATAAACCTTTCTTTTTCTTTTCAAGGGGGGAAGTGTTATGTACATACCCAGTTATTCCTAGCTTTGTTCATGTGTGTATCTATTTTTGAATGGTTTTCCCCTGTTGCTATTTTTAGAACTGAACTCTCTCTTGTAGAATATTGTGCTGGAAGTTTCCAGGCCTTTATACAATCTGATTACTAAGAATTATGCAACTGATTTTAACATGAATTTTCTGGAAGTTTCCCTGTTATTATAAAAGGAAAAGCTTTTTACATCTCAGTGTTCACTAGTTAATACATGATTGCCAGACTACAGTGGGGATTATCTTGTGTTTGTGTCATAATTAGTGCTTGGATTACATTCAGTTTGGATTCGGATCAGACTAGACTAAAGTGAGGATTACTTCGTGTGCTTGGATTACATTCAGTTTGGATCAGGATCAGATTGGAATTAAGACTGGAATAGTTTGTCTTCTGAATTTAACGTCTAAGGTATTGTTTTGTACTATTGTAATATTGTCACTGTTTATTTGATATTTTTGTTAATAAATTCTGTTAATTGTTATCGTTTGTTGCTGGCTTCTTCTTTCTAGTTACGCCTGACTCGTAACAAGGTACATACAGAACAGAAATGAAGACTCCAAAGAGTAAAGGTACATACAGAACAGAAAAGAAGACTCTAAAGAGCAAAGGTACATACAGAACGGAAATGAAGACTCCAAAGAGTAAAGGTACATACACAGCAGATATGACGATCCTAAAGAGTGAAGGTACATACAGAACGGAAATGAAGACTCCAAAGAGTAAAGGTACATACACAGCAGATATGACGATCCTAAAGAGTGAAGGTACATACAGAACGGAAATGAAGACTCCAAAGAGTAAAGGTACATACAGAACAGAAAAGAAGACTCTAAAGAGTGAAGGTACATACAGAACAGAAATGAAGACTCCAAAGAGTAAAGGTACATACAGAACAGAAAAGAAGACTCCAAAGAGCAAAGGTACATACAGAACAGAAATGAAGACTCCAAAGAGTTAAGGTACAAACACAGCAGATATGACGATCCTAAAGAGTGAAGGTACATACAGAACAGAAATGAAGACTCCAAAGAGAAAAGGTACATACACAGCAGATATGACGATCCTAAAAAGTGAAGGTACATACAGAACGGAAATGAAGACTCCAAAGAGTAAAGGTACACACACAGCAGATATGACGATCCTAAAGAGTGAAGGTACATACAGAACGGAAATGAAGACTCCAAAGAGTAAAGGTACATACAGAACGGAAAAGAAGACTCTAAAGAGTGAAGGTACATACAGAACAGAAATGAAGACTCCAAAGAGTAAAGGTACATACACAGCAGATATGACGATTCTAAAGAGTGAAGGTACATACAGAACAGAAATGAGGACTCCAAAGAGTAAAGGTACATACACAGCAGTTATGACGATCCTAAAGAGTGAAGGTACATACAGAACAGAAATGAAGACTCCAAAGAGTAAAGGTACATACAGAACAGAAAAGAAGACTCCAAAGAGTGAAGGTACATACAGAACGGAAATGAAGACTCTAAAGAGTGAAGGTACATACAGAACGGAAATGAAGACTCCAAAGAGTAAAGGTACATACACAGCAGATATGACGATCCTAAAGAGTGAAGGTACATACAGAACGGAAATGAAGACTCCAAAGAGTAAAGGTACATACAGAACGGAAAAGAAGACTCTAAAGAGTGAAGGTACATACAGAACAGAAATGAAGACTCCAAAGAGTAAAGGTACATACACAGCAGATATGACGATTCTAAAGAGTGAAGGTACATACAGAACAGAAATGAAGACTCCAAAGAGTAAAGGTACATACACAGCAGTTATGACGATCCTAAAGAGTGAAGGTACATACAGAACAGAAATGAAGACTCCAAAGAGTAAAGGTACATACAGAACAGAAAAGAAGACTCCAAAGAGTGAAGGTACATACAGAACAGAAATGAAGACTCTAAAGAGTGAAGGTACATACAGAACAGAAATGAAGACTCCAAAGAGTAAAGGTACATACAGAACAGAAAAGAAGACTCTAAAGAGCAAAGGTACATACAGAACGGAAATGAAGACTCCAAAGAGTAAAGGTACATACACAGCAGATATGACGATCCTAAAGAGTGAAGGTACATACAGAACGGAAATGAAGACTCCAAAGAGTAAAGGTACATACAGAACAGAAAAGAAGACTCTAAAGAGTGAAGGTACATACAGAACAGAAATGAAGACTCCAAAGAGTAAAGGTACATACAGAACAGAAAAGAAGACTCCAAAGAGCAAAGGTACATACAGAACAGAAATGAAGACTCCAAAGAGTTAAGGTACATACACAGCAGATATGACGATCCTAAAGAGTGAAGGTACATACAGAACAGAAATGAAGAGTGTAAAGAATTAAGGTACATTCGCAACGGATATGACGATCCTAAAGAGTATAGGTACATACAGAACAGAATTGAAGAGTCTAAAGAGTAAAGGTACATACGCAGCGGATATGACGATCCTAAAGAGTAAAGGTACATACAGAACAGAAATGAATAGTCTAAAGAGTAAAGGTACATACGCAACGGATATGACGATCCTAAAGAGTAAAGGTACAGACAGAACAGAAAAGAAGACTCTAAAGAGTAAAGGTACATACACAGCAGATATGACGATCCTAAAGAGAAAAGGTACATACAGAACCGAATTGAAGACTCTAAAGAGTAAGGGTACATACGCAACGGAAATGATGATCCTAAAAAGTAAAGGTACATACAGAAAAGAAATGAAGACTCTAAAGAGTTAAGGTACATATGCAACGGAAATTACGATCCTAAAGAGTAAAGATACATACAGAACAGAAATGAAGACTCTAAAGAGTAAAGGTACATACGCAACAGATATGACGATCCTAAAGACTAAAGGTACAGACAGAACAAAAATGAAGAGTCAAACGAGTAAAGGTACATACGCTACGGATATGACGATCCTAAAGAATGAATGTACATACAGAACAGAAATGAAAACTCTAAAGAGCTAAGGTACATTCGCAACGGATATGACGATCCTAAAGAGTAAAGGTACATACAGAACAGAAAGGAAAGTCTAAAGAGTAAAGGTACATACGCAACGGATATGACGATCCTAAAGAGTAAAGGTACACACAGAACAGAAAAGAAAACTCTAAAGAGTAAAGGTACATACGCAGCGGATATGACGAACCTAAAGAGTAAAGGTACATACAGAAAAGAAATGAAGACTCTAAAGAGTTAGGGTACATACGCAACGGAAATGACGATCCTAAAGAGTAAAGGTACATACAGAAAAGAAAAGAAGACTCTAAAGAGTTAGGGTACATACGCAACGGAAATGACGATCCTAAAGAGTAAAGGTACATACAGAACAGAAAAGAAGACTCTAAAGAGAAAAGGTACATACGCAACGGAAATGGCGATCCTAAAGAGTGAAGGTACATACAGAACAGAAATCAAGACTCTAAAGAGTAAAGGTACATACACAACGGATATGACGATCCTAAAGAGTGAAGGTACATACAAAATAGAAATCAAGACTCTAAAGAGTAAAGGTACATACTCTTTAGAGTCTTCTTTTCTGTTCTGCATGTACCTTTACTCTTTAGGATCGTCATATCCGTTGCGTATGTTCCTTAACTCTTTAGAGTCTTCCTTTCTGTTCTGTATGTACCTTTACTCTTTAGGATCGTCATATCCATTGGGTATGTACCTTAACTCTTTAGAGTCTTCATTTCTGTTCTGTATGTACCTTTACTCTTAAGGATCGTCATATCTGCTGCGTATGTACCTTTACTCTTTAGACACTTCATTTCTGTTCTGTATGTACCCTTACTCTTTAGGATCGTCATATCCGTTGCGTATGTACCTTTACTCTTTAGAGTCTTCAGTTCTGTTTTGTATGTACCTTTACTCTTTAGGATCGTCATATCCGTTGCGTATGTACCTTTACTCTTTAGAGTCTTCTTTCCTGTTCTGTATGTACCTTTACTCTTTAGGATCGTCATATCCGTTGCGTATGTACGTTTACTCTTTAGAGTCCTAACAGCTTTTGTGTTTGTACCTTAACTCTTTAGAGTTTTCATTTCTGTTTTGTATGTACCTTAACTCTTTAGGATCGTCATATCTGTTGTGTTTGTACCTTAGCTCTTTAGAGTCTTCATTTCTGTTCTGTATGTACCTTTACTCTTTAGGATCGTCATATCCATTGGGTATGTACCTTAACTCTTTAGAGTCTTCATTTCTGTTCTGTATGTACCTTTACTCTTAAGGATCGTCAAATCTGCTGCGTATATACCTTTACTCTTTAGACACTTCATTTCTGTTCTGTATGTACCCTTACTCTTTAGGATCGTCATATCCGTTGCGTATGTACCTTTACTCTTTAGAGTCTTCAGTTCTGTTTTGTATGTACCTTTACTCTTTAGGATCGTCATATCCGTTGCGTATGTACCTTTACTCTTTAGAGTCTTCTTTCCTGTTCTGTATGTACCTTTACTCTTTAGAGTCTTCATTTCTGTTTTATATGTACCTTTACTCTTTAGGATCGTCATATCTGTTATGTATGTACCTTAACTCATTAGAGTCTTCATTTCTGTTTTTTATGTACCTTTACTCTTTAAGATCTTCATATCTGTTGTGTATGTCCCTTAACTCTTTAGAGTCTTCATTTCTTTTCTATATGTACCTTTACTCTTTAGGATCGTCATATCTGTTGTGTATGTACCTAAACTCTTTAGAGTCTTCACTTCGGTTTTATATGTACCTAATCGCTTTAGAGTCTTCATTTCTGTTTTGATGTACCTATTCCCTTTAGAGTTGTCATCATTGTTGATAGGAACCTAATCTCATTACAGTCTTTATCATTGTTGTGTACGCACCGAATTTCTTTTAAGTCGTCAAGTCTGATGTGTATGTACCTTAACTCTTTAGAGTCTTCATTTCTGTTTTGTATGTACCTTAACTCTTTAGAGTCCTCACAGCTGTTGTGTTTGTACCTTAACTCTTTAGAGTCTTCATTTCTGTTTTGTATGTACCTTAACTCTTTAGTTTGTGAAGAAGACTCTAAAGAGTTTAGGTACATACAAAACAGAAATTATTCTAAAGAGATTAGGTACATAGTTAACCATAATGCCGATTAGGCACATAGGCAACAGTGTTTTCTAGTCTTTCTGATTCAAATTTGAATCAATTTTTACACCTTTAATTTTTCGAAATTTTAAATGTGTATAAGGCTTGCCATTATTAATGATTTGTAATGTTTTCATGTCGTATTAATATGTCCCAATATAACTCTTTACCAAACAAGCCTGAGTTTTTTAGTTCTGATAACCAAGAGGAAGAAGCGTGAAAATCGCAAAATCATTGCGGGAAAAGAAGACAGTGCTGGTAACTAACAGTTTCTCCTTTTCCATAACGTTTACTACACTTCAAAGACAATCCTGTCATTTGATATACATCTATCATAATTTGTCATCTGCAAATGCTTTCAGTATAGATAAATATAAAATATGACCATCACAGGGACGTAGGAAGCAATTCAAGATGGGGGGGATGCTAACTCGTATTTTATGGAAAATTTTGCGTCGCTGATTGAAATTATCCGCGACAAAGGGTAATTTGAATTACCATGATTGTCAAAATCATTGGGGGGGGAGGGGGGCTTACCCCCTCCCCCCCCCCCCCCCCCTCTGTTCCTACGGGCCTGCATCAGGTAACGAGTTAATTCTCTTCAAAACGAGAAAATTTAAGACATGTCGACATCGAAAGCATAAATTTGCAAGTGACATTTGAAATGTTATTCGATTTTTTTTAAATTTGTCTTTCAAAAGGTAGAAAACATTGCGGGAAAAGAAAAAAAAATGCTGGTTACCAGCATTTTATTCTTTTCCCACACTGTTTTTAAAAACCTTCTTTTTCGGGATCGTTAAGAGTCGACCCACGGTATGGTTTGTATAGAATTAGAAAACTTGTTGGCAATGACTTTATATATGTATACTACATGTCCTTTTTCTGCCCATGTAGATTCCAGTCATTTAATTAAAAGCATACATGTAGATCTATAATGAGTTTGAAATCCAAAGACTTAAAAAGCTTAGAAAATGACACTTGCTACATTTGGGATTTTTACTGTTTTTGAAGACTAGTCAATTAACTCTTTAGCAGACAATTTCGAGTTTTCGCATTTAGCAAACCGATGAAAAAGTCTTGTTTGAAAACATCGTGGAAAAAAGAGAAAATACAAGAAACGGCATTGTCTCGTTTTCTCACTATGTTTTCTAGCCTATCATACAAATTCTGTCATTTTAACCTGAATTAAATTGTTGTCTGCGAATCCTTTTGGTTTGGACAAGTCGTTCTCGTGTGAGTTAAACTAAAATTCCAAAGCGTTTGAATCAGTTTCAAGCTACAAACATACGGGATATTCCGGCAAAATTTAAGCCGGAACTACTTTAACCCTCGCTCATTCTACCGCTGTGTACCTTCACGCTATAGATTATTAGATCCACGTACGATCACAAGCATCTGATCAATACAGATTAACTCCACGTCAAAACTGTGAAAATGGACACACAAATATTGGTATGTATGCAAATTATTTTGTCCGAAGAGATTTAGAACGATCACTTTTTATAATATACACAAATAAAAATACAACACACGAATTTATTACATATGTACCGTTTAAAAGCGTCCAGATCGTGTCCAAATTGCTACGTCATGGGTTTTCGTGGCAGCATAGCAGGTATCAAATCAACTTTTCACCATCGTGAATACTCTAACAGGTCACCGGCGACATGTAATTATGATTTCGAATAACAAAGAATGGGTAAATACCGGCAACTCCCCCACGAAAACTCAATCATGAAAATCACAATAATTATTATGCATCAATGAATTGAATTTTATTTTGAATTCATTATGTACGCTCTTCTCCTGGTGATTTAAGTACAATTTGTATAAGGAATGAAGCTGGAATTCCATTAAATTCTTATGATTTCTCATCTAAAATAATGCATAAAACTGTAAAGTGGTGGGAATTTTACAGTATGTTGATATGGTGTTGAAGAAAGAAGTTTGTATTGAATCTAATGCTATGTTGTGGACACAAAATGACAGAAAGGTCATGTGTTATTGTCTTGATTTTGAGAGAGCATGTGAATAACACAGGTTACAATCTGTTAAAAAGTCCATGAAACATGGTTAAAAAAAACCATTAAAACAATACAAAAGAAAAAAAAGTTATGCATATACCTGGAGTACGTAATACACTGTTATACCGAAAGGTTTGACAAAGTTCAAGAATGCAGTGATGAACGTTCTTTGCTACCTGAATGGATGAATGAAATTCCAGTCTAATGACATTGTTATGGATGTCCACCGATATTTTTGTATGACATATTTTTATTTGTAAGGTAACTACACATTTTTTCATTAGTTATTGAAAACTAGCAGCTGAAAAACGAAAACGTTGTGGTAAATCTTAGGTGATTTGTCTACAGTTGTTATGAATTTCTATAATGGGTTCAAGTCACATGATTGAGAGAAGTCAAATTTTTAATTTCCCACATCACATTGCAACTAAAGGTCAAGGCCTAGGGTTGTGGAAATCCGATGTCCAACTCAAGAAATTTCAGCATTTGACAAGTGATTTTTATCAATCCAGTTGTCCATGTACACAAAGAAACTAGCCGTAAAGCTTTGAAAGGGAGGTCTATTGTGCAAATTACACAGTGAAATACAATTATTAGTCCTTCATGCCAAATAACATTTTGAATAATCAGTGGCTTGAGATGATCCCTGTTGATTTCTGGAAACACAGTGTATATAGTTTGTCTACTTCTGCATTTAACACATACAATTATTACAATATGCAGCTGTTTTCACATGTTGTTTTTTTCGTTTACTTTGAAAAATGTCTGAATACTTTCAAGATCAAAATGGGTTAAAATAGTTTTATGATCATTTTAGCCCTGCTTTAAAAAATCTTTTACAGTAATGTAGCACATGTTAATTTTTTAGCCTTCAATATGCTTTAAAATGATTGTACAGTTTTGGTCCGATTTGGCTGTGATTTAGACATAATCTCCTTTTCAAACCAAAACAGTTTTGCAATTCAACAACCAATTGATGAGTAAAATAAAAGAAAATGGGTAGTAACTTTATCAGATCTTAAAGTGAAATAGAATGTGAGAAATCTGAATATTTGGAAGCATCAGGGAGCTCCATATGTAAATATACTGCAGACCGTGAGGAGTGTGACTAAAAGTGTTTTTATTGAGATGTGGTTGAAAGATTCCCAAGATTCCCATGGTTCAATTCAATTTAAATTTATTTTGTTTTCAACTAGTAAGGTACAATAGCGGATAGGTGGATTTTTTACATATACTTGTATGTGGACAAGTAGAAAACTTATACGCAGACAAGTAGAAATGTCTTAAGATTGCAGCGCCACTGTAGCTAATGCTTTATTTGTATTCTTTCAGGAGCCTTCCCTCTACTCTGTGAAAGCAATCCTTATTTTGGATAATGACGGTAACAGACTTGTGGCAAAAGTATGTTTTGGGGTTCTTCTGAGTTTTGTGCTCTTTAGTAATGGCCAGTAGTTTGGCCAATTGGCTGGTGTTTGTATTTTCAGTTACTTTGTCTACATACACCATTAATTTTGATGCAAATTTGTTTGAAGATATAAAAACATTGTAGCATTAATGAGTTACAACATTTGAATTAAGATCTCTCTTGTTTCTTTTTCATTATTTAACTTTTGAAAAACTTACTTGAACTTTCCATTTCCGGAAGATTATTGCAAAACACTAATTTTTTGTTTATGCTCATTTGAAATACATCTCTGATGTTATGTATATTGTACCAACTATGCTCATTATTGTGAGTTTTTTTTATTTCTTTCCAGTATTACGATGAACAATTTCCATCTAGCAAAGAGCAAAAAACATTTGAGAAGAACTTGTTCAACAAAACACATAGAGCTAACGGTAAGTGCTTTTAGAAGTGAATTGACAGATCTTTTGTGGCAGCTAGTTTGTCAGCAAAAAATGGCCAAAATAGAGTGTTTAATAATAAGTTAACCCTTTACCCCATAAAGCATTTCTATGGTATCTCTAATTGACCCTAAATAACAGCAAGGATGAAGCTGTTTCTTATGTGTATATGACACCCTTTGATAGCTAAGAAAACATTGTGACAATAGGTGAAATTGCTCGTCACGAGCAATTTCACCTTTTGTCACAATGTTTTCCAAAGGCTTCTACAAGCAATGCATAGAAATGAGTATCTATGGAGTAAAGGGTTAATAACCACAGAGCATTGTTTTTCTGGAAGTTTTTTATATTTCTGTATGTTTGCACTTAACCATTGATTTTATTTTCTTTACTCCACAGTATTCCTCACATTTGTGAAATTATTTGAAAATTGTTTTTCTCTTATCCAAACGACAAAATTTGGCATTAACTTTCTCAAAAACATTATATATGTATTGTAAATGTGGTTCATTAGTGAAACTTGACTTTGATAGATGCGGTAGCAAACATTAGGGAAAAGAAGAAAATGATTGTTTTGACTCTTTAACCAACATTTTTAGCTCTACTGGCTTTCAGCCAGCAGAGCTTATGTCATGGCATGGTTTCCGTCGTCCGACCGTCTGTCTGTCCTTTTCCGTCGTCCGACCTTCTGTCTGTCCGCCCTTACGAGCCCGACATTGTGGGGTTAGGGGTAATTGTACATTTAGTCTCTATGGGGTTCCTTCTGTCTATCTGGTAGGTTTGGGGTTAGGGTTAGGGTTTGTATGTTTAGGGTTTGTGGGGTCAGGGTTAGCTTGTGGGGTTAAGTTTGTGGGGTTGTTTGGGTGTATTGAATAAAGAGCAATTCGACCTCACAAGGTCCGTCTCGTAAGACCGTCCGTCCGTCAGTTAGTCTTTTTCTTGTTTACGTGATAAAGTCTTAATTTCTGGTCAGATTTTCGTGAAACTTACACAGTTTGTTTATCTCATTGATAGCTTTAATCCTATTGATTTAAAAAAAAAAAAAATAAAAAGGGGGGGAACAGTAGCCATTTCAAGTTTAAAATTTCCAATTCTTGTTTACGCGATAAAGTCTGTATTTTTAGTCAGATTTCCATAAAACTTGCAGAGTTTGTTTATCTTATCAATAGCTTTAACCCTATTGATTTTGAAAAAAATCCAACAAACAGTATAGGAAAGGTAGCCATTTCAAGTTGAAAACTTTCATTTCTTGTTTACGCAAAAAAGTCTTCATTTTTGGTCAGATTTCTGTGAAAATTACACAGTTTGTTAATCTCATCGATAGCTTTAACCCTATTGATTTTGAAAAAAAAATGCCAAACAGTATGGGAAAAGTAGCCATTTCAAGTTGAAAACTTTCATTTCTTGTTTACACGATAAACTCTGTATTTTTGGTCAGATTTCCATGAAACTTGCAGAGTTTGTTTATCTTATCAATAGCTTCAACCCTACTGATTTTGACAAAAATCCAACTAACAGTATGGGAAAAGTAGCCATTTCAAGTTGAAAATTTTCATTTCTTGTTTACGTGATAAAGTATTCATTTTTGGTCAGATTTCTGTGAAACTTACAGTTTGTTTATCTCATCAATAGCTTTAAGCCTATCGATTTTGAAAAAAATCCAACAAACAGTATTGGAAAAGTAGCCATTTCAAATTTAACAATTTCATTGCCTGTTTACATGATAAAGTATTTATTTGTGATCAGATTTTTATGAATTTTTCAGCTTGTTTATCCCATCAATAGCTTTTTAAGCCTTTTGAGTTTGAAAAAATTCAACAAACAGTGATGGAAAAGTAGCCATTTTGAGTTGAAAATGTCAACTTTTTTGTCTTTTTGCGTAATGAATTCCTATGTATGCTTTGTTTAAAAGCAAACTCTCTGCCAGTAGAGCATATTCAGGCCCTTCAGGGCCTTCTAGTTTTCTTTTTGCCACTATGTTTTGTATGTTTTCCATGTCTTCTTCATCAATCAGTACTTTGTTGTAAAGTTTTCATAAAATTGACCAAAAAAATGTTGCTACCAACACATATGAGGCTTGTTTTGTTAAAATGGGGCTTAATGCATCTCTAAAAAGTAGATGTCAGCCCATGTCAGCTTGTGCAGTGCACGCAGGCTGACCCTGGGCCAAAACTGTTCACTACTGGTCAATTTTCTTTATGTTCAGGGACCACTCTGCCTCATGATTCCATTGTCTGTTAGACAATATTAATTTTATGGATCCATGATTAGGTGATGGCTTTTTGGTGTAATACATCACTGAGATGCATTAAGCCCCCTTTTGTCACAGCATGGCCTGCCCATATGTATTCCTTTTTCTATTTCAGCTGAAATAATTATGTTTGAAGGACTGACCTGTGTCTATAGAAGTAATGTTGACTTGTTTTTCTATGTTGTGGGAAGCTCTCATGAGAATGAGGTATGTAAAACAAAAAACTAATGTAAACAGTGTTATCTCCAACTTGGGCAAGTTTGTTAAACTTGCTGTCAGAAAATCATCTGATATCTATCAGTTGAATTTACCTGCATTTTCTTCTTGCCCACATTGTTTTGAAGACCCTTTTTAGAGTCTTGAAAACTATGGACTATATTGGAAAGAGTTAGATATAATTATGTTTCCAACTGACAAATAAAACGATTAATTTACAAAGACAAGTGTAAAATCTAATATGAAATTTGATTAAACTTATTATTTGAATCTGATGCTTATATGATTGGCTTGAAAAATGGAAAACTGTACTATCCAAAGGTGTGGATGTTACAAATTAACTCATTACCAAGAAAATCCTTTCTTTGGCTTTGAGGAGTAAGATCTTTAAAAAAGTTGTTGGGAAAGGAGGGAAATGCTTGTAACCAGCGTTGTCTTGTTTTCCTATAATGAATTTTACTTTTTCGAACCAAGTTTCCATGACTCGAGCAATTTTTGAGTGGTGACCCAAAAAATGTGTTCAATATGAATGAGTCAAAAATTGAACAGTGTTGTCTGGTAAGGTAAGAAAGGATGATTTAAATTATTGGGATCCTGGACAGGTCACCTAGACATTCTTTTACCTCATTGTAATTATTTGCTGCATATTTATTTGAAAACAGCATTGTATTTGAAGATAATCAATTGAATTTTGCTTTAACCCTTTATCAAACAAGCCCTGGTTTTCTCGACCCTGAGGCTGAAGCCTTTTGAAAGCAATATGGGAAAATGAGAAAATGCTGTTTTACCAGCATTTTCTTCTTTTTACATAATGTTTTTTACCCCACCCAAATTAAACTTCAATTTCTAAGTGGCATTGTATTTGTTGTCTGCAAAAGCTCTCACTTTGGACAAGTCTAAAGTTTTGTTGTTTGGCAAAGAATTAAAGCATAGCATATGTAGACTTCAAATTACATGTGGATAAAGTGACAAAATTGTCCGTGATGGGGTTGAGAAAAATGTGGGAATAGTATAATATTCTGGCTACCAACATTCTTCCTTTTTCCAAATTGTTTTTGAAAGCTTTGGTAAGGTTTTAAAGCCTGATATATTTACTTGATCTCTTTCATCAGCTGAAAGTACCATCTGATAAAATTTAGAGGTATTTTTGAATCTATAAGCTTGACTAAACTAGAAGGCAATATAGACCTAAGATCACATGGCATGTTTTGTGTGGTTTGATCAAGATCTGTTCCATCCACAAAAGCCCTTGCTTTTAACTATGGTGCAGACAGGGTTAAACACGTGGGAAAAGAAGAAATGCTGGTAACCCAGGGTTTTCTCCTTTTGCCACAAAATTTTCTACCCATTCATAGTTATGCAAATACCCTTGTTTAACCCAATACCACACATTCCCTACTTTTGAAGACCCTGAGAAAGAAGCCTTTGGAAAACATTGTGGGAAAAGGAGAAAATGCTGGTAACCAGCATTTTCTCCTTTTCCCACAATTTTTTCTACCCTTCACAAAACAAATTTCAAATTTTCAGTCACTTTTATTTTGTCTTCTGCAAATGCTTTCGATTTGGTAAAGCCTGAATTTTGTCATTTGGTAATGAGTAAACTATATTTGTCATCTGGAAATACTTTCTGTTTGGATGAGTCAAATTTTTTGTTGTTTGATGAAGAGTAAAAGCCATTGCTTTCTTTGTTTTCAGTTAATTTTGGCAAGTGTTCTAAATGCTCTCTATGAGTCTGTGAGTCAGATTTTGAGAAGAAATGTAGAAAAGCGAGCATTACTCGAGAATCTGGATACAGTGTTTCTTGCTGTAGATGAGATATGTGACGGAGGGTAATGTATTTAGCTTTAATGTGATTTAATCCTTCACCCAGCAATTGGGCTTTTGAAAATATCTTTGGAGAAAATACTGTTAACCAGCTCATTCTCCATTTCCCACATTGTTTTTATCATGTCAAAGACAAATTCTGGCATTTGAGTGACATTTATCTATTAATGTGTCATCTGTAAATGTTGACCAGTATGGTTGACTCCCTACTGGATGTGAAAATTTAAAAGATACAGATCAAAAGCATTTGCAGACAACAATGTACACGTCAAAAAGAAACAGATATTTACTCTCACTTTATCCTTTTTCCACAAAGTTTCAATAGGCACCTTTCTCAAGGTTATTAATACATGGATTGTGTGGTAAAGGTTTAAATATGTGATGGTTTCGCAAAGATTTAACTCTTTACCAGACGACAAAATTTAAGACTGGTTCAAATTGAAAGCATTTGCAGTCGACAAATTAAAGGTGACTGAAAAATTGAAACTTGTTCTGGGAAGGGTAGAAAACACTGTGGGAAAAGGAGAAAATGCTGGTTACCAGCATTTTCTCCTTTTCCTAGAGTGTTTTCAAAAGGCTTCTTTCTCAAAAGTAGGGATTGTGTGGTAATGGGTTAAATCAGCTTCCAATCATAGATGTATCTCTGGATGGCTGATGGAAGGCCTTCTCTAGGTTCCCTTTCAACAGCCAATCAGATTCCTCTCTTCAAGTTCTTTCAAACTTAAGTGGGCCTTTGGAAAATTCTACTTGCTAATATAGATTACAGTGTCCATACTTAGTATTCCTACTATACTCATTACACTGTTATGAGTGTCATGAATGTACATCCAGCATAATTATTCATAACATTTGAACCACTGAACCTGGCGTGGATACTTTTGGGAACAGTAGAGTTTAAGATCAGAGCACAAGAGTGTTGCATTCTGAGCTTGGGTCTTCAGAGTGTGCTACATATTATAGGCAAAAGAATAATACACATATTTCGTTTGTTTTCGTAAGGCTGTAGATCTATACCAAGCCAGCATTTTCTCCTTTTTCCACAATATTTTGTACCCTTGCAAAGACCAAGCCCAGGTAACTCAGTTGGTAGGATACAGGACTTGAGAACAGGAGGTCCCTGGTTCATTGCCCGGCCTGGCAGATTCCTTTGTGCGGACTGATGATAGTCATTGTGACAGGATTCATTCCTCTTGTACAGCTGACTAGTTTTGACAATGGTTATGTGTTAACCCATTACCACACAATTCCTACTTTTGACACCCCCTTAGAAAGAAGCCTTCAGAAAACATTGTGGGAAAAGGAGAAAATGCTGATATCCAGCATTTTCTCCTTTTCCCACAATATTTTCTACCCTTCACAAAACAAATTTCAAATTTTCTGTCACTTTTATCTTGTCGTCTGCAAGTGCTTTCAATTTGGACAAGTCTAAAATTTTGTCGTCTGGTAATGAGTTAAGTAGCCAGTGGCATGGACAGAACATGGTCTTGTACTGGTAAAAAAGAAAGCATGGATATGTGCACTGGCCTCCAGGATATAACTGAGATAATGTTGAAAAACGTGTACACCATAAAATCAATGCTCGATTCCATTATTTTGACCACTGTCAAGTTGTTGTCTGCCATTACTTTGAGTTTAGACAAGTTTTGAGCATTGTCATCTGGTCATGAGTTGGCCTTTTCCCACACAATCTCAAGTTTTAATATCCCCCAAGAAAGGCCATTGAAAACATTCTTGGAAAAGGTGACAATGTTGGAAATGAGCATTTTCTCCTCAGCCCAAAATGTTTCTATCCCATCAAAAATGAAAACTCATGATCTGAGCAGTATAAGTGGTTATTTTCTCTGTAATGTTTTCAATTTCAATGAGTCTGAAATTTTGTCATCTGATTAAGTGTCAAATTTAGGATATTTTGATAAAGGGTAAAGAAGATTGCTACCAAAAATAATAACTCATTACCAAACAACAAAATTTTAGCAATTGAAAGCATTTGCAGACAATAAAATACAAATGACTGAAAACCTGAAATTTACTTTGGGAGGGGTAGAAAACATTATGGGAAAAGGAGAAAATGCTGGTTACCAGCATTTTTTCATTTTCCCACAATGTTTTCTAAAGGTTTCTTTCTCAGGGGGGGTCAAAGGTATTGATTGTGTGGTAAGGCGTTAAGAGAGATTGTACGATGAAACATTGTTGCCAAAGCAATACTTTAACCCCTAGAGCCCAAATAAACTCAACCAACATTTTCAGTCCAGAAATAAGACTGAATTGAGTGCAGTTGGGTGGCTGCTTTTGTCTATGGCTTGACAGCAAAACAGCAAAGATCAGACTGCATGAATTGTATGGGATGATCTTAATCTACACTAGCTTCAAAGGCAACTGTATTTGTTAAAGGTGCTAGGAGGAGTGGGCACCAACATGGACAACACCCTATTGGGATTCATGTAACGTCAGCTTTCAGTGCAGGAAGCAGTGCAGCTTCGTCTAAGACACGGGTAATGCGAAATGGATTTAGGGATCCAGAGTCTATTGGCTGGTAGATTAAGGATTGCCCTAGTCTTGGCCAAATCTGTACCTGCTCTGAAAGGCAATAGTACACATATCCCATTAAGGTGTCCTTAGAGCTTCATTTGGCAAAATTTTTCATTGTTTACATTGCAGAATTCTAGACTCTTCCAAATTCCACATGACCAGTTTAAAGTTGTAACAAAGAAGCCAGCATTCTATGATAGGGTAAAAAAAATACAGTTTTATCAGAAGGAAAATGTTGGTTGCCAGTATTTTCTCCATTTGCAATGTTTTCAAAAGCTTTGTCTCACAGGGTTGTAAAAACTCCAGGTTTTTTTTTGGTAAAGGGTTAATCTTCAGCTGATTTGTAAGGTTTTCTTTTGTAGGATAATTCTGGATTGTGATAGTTCAAGTATCGTATCAAAGGTTGCCATCCGCTCTGACGATATCCCAATCGGGGAACAGACTGTTTCACAGGTAAAAACTTTAAGGCTGTAAACTTTAGACTACTGTACATACAGTCTTCACCCCAACCCTAGCTGTTGACACCCATGTGATCCACTTATTTTGTATGTAATCACATATCAAATCATAAGTTAGCCTAATGATATATAGATCAAAGGAATGTTATGGAAGTTGCCTGCTGCATTTTATCCTGGCCGTTTCCTAGGAATATATAGAGGATATTTGTTTTTTTCGGTGAAAGATCGAAATTTATTTCATCGAGTGGACACCATCGATAATATTTTCACGAGTGGCACAGATATGCTATCAAAAGTTGTCATAGACACATAAGAAACAGCTTCATTCTTGCTGATATTTAGGGTATATTAGAGATACCATAGAAATGCCTTATTGGGTAAAATATTAAGCTAATAGGATCAAAATGACTTATTGCCAGACTTTGATAAAGGTTCATGTATTAATTATTTGGCATAATTTGTATATTAAATGGAGTAACTGCCATACTTTGATTACTGGTAGGTTATAGAGGAATTGATATTTGGATGGGGTTTAATTGGCAAACATGATAGAATGTAAACAAGGGCTGACAGTATTGTGTTATACTCTTCAAATTATTGCATGTCATGTAAATTCATAAATGGTTTTCAAATTGAAGCAAATCAAGGCGAAGTTGGAGGTAAGTGATGGAGGGATACCATGGTCTTCATACGTTTTTAGGCAAATGTAGAAATTAACCTTTCATCCATGTGGGGGCAGGTGTTGCAAAATTGTGACAAATTGAAGATTTTTTCAAAAAAATATTCATGCCTTTATTTCGCTCCAAGAGGTTTTGTTACCCTACCCTTGTTTTTACCCAAAGTTTTATTTTGTTTTCATTAACATGGCTGTTCATGACAAAAATGTCAAGGTATTATCATAGAACTGTCTTGTGCTGTTTTATGTCTTAACTCTTTACCACACGACAAAAATTTAGACTGGTTCAAATTGAAAGCATTTGCAGACGACAAAATAAAGGTGACTGCAAAATTGAAATTTGTTCTGGGAAGGGTAGAAAATACTGTGGGAAAAGGAGAAAATGCTGGTTAACCAGCATTTTCTCTTTTTCCTACAGTGTTTTCAAAAGGCTTCTTTCTCAGGGGTGTCGAAAGTAGGGATTGTGTGGTAATGGGTTAACCAAACAACAAAATTTTAGACTTGTCCAAATGAAAAACATTTACAGACAACAAAATAAACGTGACTAAGAAATTGAAACTTGACTTAGCACATTACCACACAATCCCTACTTTTGATGACCCTGAGAAAGAAGTTTTTAGAAAACATTGTGGGAAATGGAGAAAATGCTGGTAACCAGCATTTTCTCCTTTTCCCACAATGTTTTCTACCCTTCACAAAACAAATTTCAAATTTTCTGTCACTTTTATTTTGTCGTCTTCAAATGCTTTCGATTTTGACAAACCTAAAATTTTGTTGTTTGATAGTGAGTTAAGATAACTAGAAAATATTGTGGGAGAAGGAAAAAATTCCTTGTTGCCAGCATTTTCTCCATTACCCACAATGTTTACAAAAGGCTTCTCTGTCAAAGTCATAAAAATCAGGGACTATTTAGTAAAGGGTTATCATGTGTGTGTGCAAAAACTTTGACCTTATATAATATCCTTGTTATCACTGTAGATATTTGCTTGAAACTTTTGCCTAGTTGTTATGTATGCTGTCTATAGGGAAATCCATACAAGAGGGATAGGTAATCCTCAAGTATTATTTATTCTAAAAGCAACTGCAGCCAAGTGTTTGCACCCATATGCTCTTGTTTTTCCATCCTATTAGTCAAATTTTAGTTTAAATCATTACCAAATGAAAACATTTTAGGTGTGCCTAAATCGAAAGCGCTTGCAGATGACAAAATAAAAGTGACAGAAAAATTGAAATGTGTTTTGTGAAAGGTAGAAAACATTGCGGGTAAAGGAGAAGCTTTCTGAAACTTTCTTTCTCAGGGTTGTCAAAAGTGGGGATTGTGTGGTATTGGGTTAACAGGGGTGGGTAGGGACAGTCTTCTGTGGTTCGGGAATTGAAGTTCCAAACTGTTACCAAAAAGTCCGGAGAAAGAGAGCTATTATGATGATTGTAAAAAAAGGAGAAAATGTAGGTTACTAGTGTTTCTTCCTTTCCTACAATTTTTAGCTCACTTTAGCACAAAGTGCTAAAGGTGAGCTATTGTGATCGCCCAATGTCCGTCGTCCGTCAACAATTTCTTTAAACATCTTCTCCTAAACCATGGGGCCAATCTTCATGAAACTTGGCAGGAATGTTCCTTGTGTGAAGCTCTACCAAAATTGTTCAAAGAATTTAATTCATCCCATAACTCTGGTTGCCATGGCAACAAAAAGAAAAAAGAAGAGAAATCTTTGAAATTCTTCTTCTCTGAAATTAGAAGGCGTAGAGCTTTGATATTTGGTATGTAGCATCTCCTAATGGACCTCTACCAAGTTTGTTCACATTATGCCCCTGGGGTCAAAACTGGCCCCACCCTGGGGGTTACAAGTTTGAGCATAGGAACAAAGAAGGAAAACTTTAAAAATCTTCTTCTCTGAAACTGGAAGGCGTAGAGCTTTGATATTTAGTATGTGGCATCTCCTAGTGGACCTCTACCACGTTTATTCAAATCATGACCTGGGGTCAAAACTGGCCCCACCCTGGGGGTCACAAGTTTTAGCATAGGAACATAGAAGGAAAAATTCAAAAATCTTCCTCTCTGAAATCTGAAGGCGTATAGCTTTGATATTTAGTATGTGGCATCTCCTAATTGACCTCTAGCAAGTTTGTTCAAATTATGCCACTGGGGTTAAAACTGGCCCCATCCCAGGGGTCACAAATTTGAGCATAGGAAAAAAGAATGAAAACTTTAGAATTCTTTTCCACAGAGTATAGAAAGCGTAGAGCTGTGATATTTGGTCTGATACATCTCCTAGTGGACCTCTACCAAGTTTGTACAAATGATGTCCCTGGGGTCAAAACTGGCCCCACCACAGGCGTCACTAGTTTGAGCATAGGAACAAAGAAGGGAAACTTCGAAATTCTTCTCCTCTGAAACTAGATGGCATAGGGCTTTGATATTTGGCGTCTCCTAGTGGACCCCTACCAAGTTTGTTTAAATCATGCCCGTGGTATCAAAACTGGCCCCGCCCTGGGGGTCACAAGTTTGAAACTTAGGAACAAAGAAAGAAAATTTTGAAATTCTCCTCTTAACCCATTACCAAACGACAATAATTTAGACTAGTCCAAATTGAAAGCATTTGCAGACGACAAAATAAAAGTGACTGAAAATTTGAAATTTGTTTTGTGAAGGGTAGAAAACGTTGTGGGAAAATGAGAAAATGCTGGATACCAGCATTTTCTCCTTTTCCCACAATGTTTTCTAAAGGCTTCTTTCTCAGGGGCGTCAAAAGTAGGGATTGTGTGGTAATGGGTTAAACTAGAAGGCATAGAGCTATGATATTTGGCATGTAGTAATTCCTAGTGGACCTCTACCAAGTTTGTTCACCACCAAAGCCCTTGGGGTCAAAACTGGCCCTGCCCTGGGGGGTCATAGGTTCGAACATGGCAACAAAGAAGGAAAACTTTAGAGATCTCCTTTCCTTGAAGGTGCAGAGCTTTGATAATTAGTAAGAAGAATCTTCTAGTGGACCTCTACCAAGTTTGGTCATATGATGTCGCTGGCGTCAAAACTGGCCATGCCCCTGAGGTCACAGGTTGGAACATAGGAATAAAGAAGGAAAATTTTAAATTTCTTTTTCTCTTAAATCGGAAAGTGTAGAGCTTTAATTTTTGGTATGTAGCAGCTTTTAGTGGACCTCTACCAAGTTTGTTCCAAGGATGCTGCTTTGTTTAAAACTGACCCTGCCCAGGGGACCACAAGTTCGAACATAGGACAAAGAAGGAATATTTAAAATTCTTCTTTGAAACTGGAAGGTGTAGAGCTTTGATATTTGATTGCCCTATGTCCGGCGTCTGTCACCCGTCAACAATTTCTTACAACATCTTCTCCTAACCCACTGGGCCAATCTTGATGAAACTTGGCAGGGATGTTCCTTGGGTGAAGCAAAGAACTGAATTTCACTCATAAGCTATAGTCTAAGATGAGCGTTCCAGGGCCAATGGCCCTCTTGTTTAAATAGTAGAGTATACTGCGAGATTAGGAGAAAATCCTGGTTACCAGTAATTTTTGCCTTTCCCAGGATGTTTCTTGTAGGCTTCTTTCCCCAGGTGTTTAAAAGACTCTGGATTTTGTGGTCAAAGGTTAAATTGTATTGTTATTCTTCTTTAAAGAAGGATATTTTCATACCACAACCATTTTAGACTTGTCCAAATTCAAAGCATTTGCAGATGACAGAATTTACTGTATTTTTAGAAGCATAGAAAACATTGTAGGAAAAGGATAAGATGCTGGTTACCAGCAATTTCTTATTTTTCCCACACTGTTTTCTAAAGTTTTTTTTCACAGGGTTGTTAAAAGTCAATATTATGTGGTAAAGGGTTAATTGTTGAGTGACACAGTAGTTGCAGTTAGTAGCAACCTATTGCTTTGCACTGAACTATACTGTGGGACATGTGTATGCTATCAGTTATGTATAACTTCAGCTTTTATAATTATTCATGATATTTGAGCCCATCTTTTCCACCCATATTGTGCTAGACCTTAATTCAATTGTTTTGTCAGACAGTGTAGATTAAGATTAGATTTTACATAAATGTTCTTGATAATTTGACAATACTATATGCACATTTGCAGACGACAAAATGAAAGTGACTGAAAATTTGAAATTTGTTTTCTGAAGGGTAGAAAACATTGTGGGAAAAGGAGAAAATGCTGGTAACCAGCATTTTCTCCTTTTCCTACAATGTTTTCTAAAGGCTTCTTTCTCAGGGGCGTCAAAAGTAGGGATTGTGTAGTAATGAGTTAACAACAAACACATTTGAAACAAACACATGTTTATACTAGTTAGCTGTTTTAATAATTTTTATTAACTTACAATTTAGGTATCTTTTGCAGATAATATCAATACTTAACCCAAAATAATTATAATAAAAATTTCAAGCCTAATGTAAAAACACAAGGATTGCTACTTTAATGTTACATTCAGGGGAAAAAATCTCCTCATTGGATAGCACAGGTGCAACATCAGGATGCATGTTCTGTGTAGTCTGATCTTGATCTGCACTTTCTGCAAAAGGTTCTTGAGTCACCCTTAGCAATCAAAGGGTTAAAGGTCGCTATTTTGTCTCTTGTACAAACACAAAAAATATGAAAAACAACAACATAGAAGGGGTACATGTATTATGAATTTCATTACTATTTTAAATGTAAATTTAGGAATGCAGGTTATTGTGTGCAAGTATGAGATTTGTTTAACACTTTACCACACAAGAAAATTTTAGACTGGTCCAAATTGAAAACAATTGCAGACGACAAAATAAAGGTGACTAAAAATTAGAAATTTGTTCTGAGAAGGGTAGAAAACACTGTGGGAAAAGGAGAAAATGCTGGTTACCAGCATTTTCTCCTTTTCCCATAGTGTTTTCAAAAGGATTCTTTCTCATGGGCGTCAAAAGTAGGGATTGTGTGGTAATGGGTTAAGGTTTATTGATTCTATTCTACCCATAAAGACTTCAGTGTAAGCCTTGACTAGTGGCTCTGTGTTTGTGTTATCATACACCTGCTTTAGTGTTTATATTTGTGTCACTCTGAGTTACCTCCCTTTGGCAAGCTTTGACTTTGTGCCTCGATGGTTGAATCTCATGCTTTCTTGCTAGGTACTGGTGCATTAATCCCCCTTTATTTGGGCCTCTTCTTGTGGGTTTCTCTTTCTGTTTCTGTAAAGAATGATCTGATTTTTCATTACTTTAACCCTTTCCCAAATAATCCCTGGTTTTTACGGGTCAGGAATAGAAGCCTTTTGAAAACATTGTGGGAAAAGGAGAAAATGCTGGTAACCAGCATTTTCTCCTTTTCCCACAATGTTTTCTACCCTGTCATTATAGAAAAATCATCTTTTTAGCAACTGTTAATTTGTCATCTGCAAAATGCTTTCAATTTGGTCTGGTCCAAAATTTGCCGTTTGGGAAAGGGTTAATACCAAAATTTTAGGTTTGTATAATTCAACTCTTTACCAATAGTTGAAATTTCATACTCGTCCAAATTGAAATTAGTTGCAGATGACACAATAAATGTGACTCAAAAATAGAAATCTGTGATCAGTTGGGTGGAAAATATTTTTGAAATAGGAGAAAATGCTGGTTACGAGCATTTTCTCCTTTTTCAGCAATTTTTTTCAATAGCATTTTTTTCAGCATCATTAAAACTCAGGATTGTGTGGTAAACAAGTAAAAGAGTTAACCCTTTCCCAAACAAGACTTTGTTTTTACGTGTCTGCAGTACAAGTCTTTAGAAAACACTGAGGGAACTAGCAATTTTTCCTTTTCTCTCAGTGTTTTCTCCCTGTTCAGATAATTTTCTGCCATTGTTATGAAAGTTAAAATTGTAATCTGCAAACTGTTTCAGTTTGGAAGAGTCTAAAATTTGTCATTTTGGAAAGGGTTAAAGCATGTACAGGCAAAAAGTGAATGTGGCCAAGAACATGATATCTGCCGATGGAAGAGTAGACAGCATTGTGGACGAAAAGGGAAAATGATAGTACAAGAATTTCTCTTTTTCCCATAATATTTTTAGCTCACCTGAGCACAAAGTGCTCATGGTGAGCTTTTGTGATTGCCCAATGTCCATTGCCTGTCGTCTGTCGTCCATGTAAACATCTTCTCCTCCTAAACCATGGGGCCAATCTTGATGAAACTTGGCAGGGATGTTCCTTGGATGAAGGTCTACCAAAGTTATTCAAGAAATTAACTTTCACCCATAACTCTGGTTGCCATGGCAACCAAAAGGAAAAAAAAAAAAAAAAGCAAAATCTTTGAAAATCTTCTTCTCTGAAACTAGAAGGCGTATAGCTTTGATATTTAGTATGTAGCATCTCCTAGTGCACCTCTACAAAGATTCTTCATATGATGCCCCTGTGGTCAAAACTGGCCCCGCCCCGGGGGTCACAAGTTAGTAACATAGGAACAAAGAAGGAAAACTTTTAAATTCTTCTTTTCTGAAACTGGAAGGTGCAGAGCTTTGATATTTAGTATGTAGCATTGCCTAGTGGACCTCTACCAAGAATGTTCATATGATGACCCTGTGGTCGAAACTGGCCCCGCCCTGGGGGTCACAACTTTGTACATGTATATGTAGGAGCAAAGAAGGAAAACTTAAAAAAATTTTCTTCTCTGAAACTAGAGAGTGCAGAGCTTTGATATTTGGTATGTAGCATCTCCTAGTGGACTTCTACCAAGGTTGTTCATATGATGCCCCTTGGGTCAAAACTGGCCTGACCCAGGGGTCACAAGTTTGAAACTTAGGAACAAAGAAGGAAAACTTTAAAATTCTTTTTCTCTGAAACTAGAAAGTGCAGAGCTTTGATATTTGGTATGTAGCATTGTCAAGTGGACCTTTACCAAGATTGTCAATATGATGCCCCTGTGGTCAAAACTGCCCCCGCCCCGGGGTCTCAAGTTTCAAACATCGGAACAAAGAAGGAAAACTTTAAAAAAATTCTTCTTATCTGAAACTTGATGGTGTAGAGCTTGAAACTAGATGGTGTAGAACTTTGATATTTAGTATGTAGCATCTCCTAGTAGACCTCTACCAAGATTGTTCATATGATGCCACTTGGGTCAAAACTGGCCCCACCCCGGGGGTCACAAGTCCGAAACATAGGAAGAAAGAAGGAAAACTTTAAAATTCTTCTTCTGTGAAACAAGAAGGAGTAGAGCTTTGACATTTGGTATGTAGCATCTGCTAGTTGACCTCTACAAAATTTGTTCAAATAATGTCCCTGGGGTCCAAACTGATTCCGCCTCATAAGTTAGAAACATAGTAACAAAGAAGGAAAACTTGAAAAAAAAAAATCTCTGAAACTGGAAGCTGTAGAGCTTGGAAATTTGTATGTAGCATCTTATAGTGGACCTCTGCCAAGTTTGTTCATACGATGATCCTGGGGTCCAAAGTGGAAGTTACTGAGACAAGTCTCATTTGTGTCTTACCAATGAGCGAATGATGTTTTAATCTGTCATTCGACCACTATTTTGACCAGGAAATTAATGCCTGGCCTTCCAAGTTAATTCAATTTCTTACCATACAATCCTGACTTTCAATGACCCTGAATAAGAAGGGCTGTGAAAGCATTTTGGGAAAAATACACAGTCAGAATTATTTGGCCTTGAACTTTGATATTTACTGTTTATCTTCATTGTAGACCTTTACTGCTTAGTACTCAGGTGAGCGATATGGGACCATCATGGACCTCTTGTTAAATGGTTGCTTCCTCATGGTCAGTCTAGGTCTACAGTCCCTGACTCTCCTATTAACCCTGTACTCCATAGATACTCATTTCTACGCATTGCTTGTAGGAGCTTTTGGAATACATTGTGGCAAAAGTTTTCAAAATGTGTCATATACACATAAGAAATGCTTCATCCTTGCTGTTATTTAGGGTCAGTTAGAGATACCATAGAAATGTCCTATGGGGTAAATGGTTAAAAGATGTAAGCTGCCGAGATCGGGCGAATAACCTTTACAAAAATGTAAATGCTAAATGAAATTTATTTATGAGTTAGTGAATCTACAGCCCTGACTTCTTGTATAAAAAGACCAAAGCTGCCAAGATTGGCCAAATAGCCAAAACTCTGATGTTATTCAAAATTCACGGATGAGCTAGGGATTGTAGACGTTAAATAGTTTATTCTTTCGTAAAGGATAATGATTTGTACATGAGTATAACTGACAACCATGTGGTTTATAATGTGCTATTTCTCATTTTGCCACCATGTTTGTAAAAATTTCCTACTAGAACAGAATCATTTGATGGAGGTTATGTATAAATTCATAAATATATTTATATAAAATATAAAATAGATAAAAGAAATATTTTTGTTTCTTGTTTCAGGTAATACAGACAGCAAAAGAACAGATCAAATGGTCACTGTTGAAATGATGAAGACAACAGATCCTCAGAGGGATGTTTAGGGAACATTATAGACTCATTGTATTTTTATTCTGAGATTTGGCTTATCTCCCTTTCATAATAGAAAGCATGTGTAGTATTTTGTTGAATATTGTACATAAAATACACATTTCATGCTTCTGCAGTAGACATTTTTTTTTAAACCCATTACCACACAATCCCTTCTTTTGACGACCCTGAGAAAGAAGCCTTTTGAAAACATAGTGGGAAAAGGAGAAAATGCTGGTAACCAGCATTTTCTCCTTTTCCCACAATGTTTTCTACTCTTCACAAAACAAATTTAACATTTTCTGTTACTTTTATATTGTTTCTGCAAATGCTTTCAATTTGGACAAGCCTAAAATATTGTTATTTGATAATGAGTTGATAAAAGAAAACATGATTAACCGCTGTAGTAAACAAACCCAGGTTTTAATGACCCGTGGAAGAAGCCCTCTGAAATTGTTTTGAAAAAGGAGATTATGCTGGTGACCAACATTTCTTTCTTTTCCAAAAATGTTTTCTTCTCGACCCAAAACAAATTAAACTATTTGAGCCACATTCAGGTTGTTTGCAAATACTTTCAATATGATAAAGTTAAAAAAAAGAATTGTTGCTTGATTATAACTGAAATGGCTTACAACTTGTGAAAAGGGGCATTCGAACATTTGCGTAAAGTGTCATCTATGATCAGGTTGCTAAGTCTGCACAGGCTAATCTGAAATGTCTCTTTCCGTTTTAATGTAATTTTCTGTTTTGTGATAGTCTAGTGAAAAACAAAATCTATTGCAGTCGTAAATTGCTGTCTGGGATTAGCCTGCCCAGACTTATCCGAGATGACACTTTACGCAATTGCTCGAATGCCCCTTTTGGAGTGTGGCAGGCCAAATGATTTATTGAAGGAGATCACAATAGGAGTATTTAGGAAAAATCGACTCAATTTCTCTCAAATTGGCAGATGTATGGAAATGTTTTCATTTGTGTATGTTATCTCCCTTTGATTAAAGAAATAGCTATTTTATTGGTTGTTACTTTACAAAAGGAATATTTCATGTCCCTGTTGTTGACCACATTTTTTAAAACATTGTTTTTCTTCCACAATTCTTTATATCTTTCAAAAAGGCACATGTAGTTTTCTTCTGTCCAAACATTGTTGACTTCATATTGACCCTGTAACAGGATTTGGTATGTGTAGCCACTGTATAGCAACTATTTTAATTCTTCACCGTACAGTCCCGAGTTTTGATGCCCCTGAAAATGGAAGGCATTTGAAAACATTGTTTGAGAAGGACAAAGTGTTCGAAACCAGCAGTTTTGCCTTTCCTGCAGTATTATCTGCTCTTTTGGGCAAAAATAAAGAAAAAAGGAATTATTGTCTGGAAATGCTTGCAACATAGAGAAATCTAAAAAATATGCTTTGTGATGAATAGTTAGGTTTATCTCAATTTTCATTAATGGGTTATCAAACAAGCCTGCATTTTAATGAATCTGAAGGAAAAGTCATTTGAAAACGTGGAAAGTGGAGGAATGCTCATAACCAGCATTTTCTCACTTTCTCACTCTGTTTTCCCCCCTCTCAATGACAAATTCCATCATTTGATTGATTTTCAATTGTTAATTACAAATGCTTTCAATATGGACCAGTCCAAAGTTTTGTCGTCTGTTGAAATATTAGTTTATCACCTCTTTAAAGAGCATTTTGAATGAAAAAAAAAAGAATTAAGGTTACATTCAGTTTAATATTTCAGAAGTTCATGTTACTTTTGAAAACAGTGTGCACAATAGAAAAAAAAAAAACAATCTTCAGTTTCCGATTTATGATAATTTTAGCAAATGTATCAGAAATATTATGGTCATATGATTAAAAGAGGAGATCGAAGCTTGAACCAATAAACTAACTCTAATGATAAAATTGACATATTTTTTGATGTGGGGATTAATACAGCTGTATTTATCACGAATAAATTAATGATTTAATGCCTTTGTGTATGCTCTGAATATTTCATTATTGTGTTCTACCCTTTCTTGTGATTTTGATGTGAAATTCCAAATTTTCCAACTCTACAGAGATGACCAGAACTTGCTTACAAAGAGTGATTTGGCCTCTCGCCATGTTTTCACATGTATTCAAGTATAGAATGTGAATCAATGTTATTATTGATAATATTGATACAAGTCCATCTGTGCATGTGCATTGACCCTGTACCAAACAATCCCTGGTTTTCACGTCACTGTGAAAACATTCTGAAAACATTGTGGGAATAGGAAAAAAGGCTGGTAAAGAGCATTTTTTCCTTTTCCCACAACGTTTTCATCCCTTCACAGGACAAATTTCTATTTTTGAGTGGCATTTTTTGTCATCTGCATATGCCATCAATTTGGACAAATCTAAAATTGTGTCGTTTGGCAAAGGGTTAACCCTTTCCCAAACAATCCCTGGTTGTTACAACCGTGAGATAAAAGCCTTTTGAAAACTTTGTGGGAAAAGGAGAAAATGCTGGGAACCAGCATTTTCTCCTTTTCCCACAATGTTTTCTACTATGCTGGAAACAAATTTCAAATTTTGAGTTACATTTATTTTGCCGTCTGCAAGTGCTTTCAATTTTGACCTGTCTGATTTAGAGTTAACTCCTCTTTTCACTTAGTATTACAAATAGTTTGAGTTACAAGATATGAAGTTAGTCGTCTGTTGTAGATTTGGTTTCGGAGGTGGAACAGTACTTACATAAATTTCTTACATGTAATTCTCAGTTATTAATGAGTTGTTGAATGCTAATTCAATTATCATTTCATTCATATGGTGAGAGACTTCATGTCTATAATGGTGCTCTGGGGTGCCCTGCCGAAGGTCCATACTATAAAAAAAACTCGCGCCCTGAGTTAGGATTAGAAGCTGTGACCATGTGACCACAGAATCACGAGTCCCACACATTCACCACATAGCCACAAGAGACCAGTGAAATTTCATCATTAAAGATATTCACTATAGACTGGAGCTTATTGTGAACGTTCAAAAAGGAAACATATCCACCAAGGGCAGGAACCCTCAAATATTTTTGACGTGGTTAAACATGTTCTGTGACCACTGAACTTTTTTTTTTATTGAAGGCAACTGCAGTCGAGCATAGGCAGCTGCGTGCAGTATTCTTGTTTTAACCCTTTCCCAAACAAGCCCTCGTTTTTACGTGTCTACGGTTAAAGTCTTTGAAAACACTGTGCGAAAAGGAGAAATTGCTCGTAACTAAAAATTACTAATAGTCTTTCGGATGAGACGTTAAACCGAGGTCCCGTGTGACGGTGCTACACACCGAGCACGTTAAAGAACCAGGCGGAATTCTCAGTCGTTTCGTCCTGTATCCTTGCACTATCCCCCGTAATAACTAACCGTCTTCTGGGGGCGTCGCTCAGATGGGCAACCGGTAGCGACGATAAATAAACGAAAATAATCAAACCCCGCAGTACAGAGCTCTTGTTGTATCTAGATTGCCACGATGGCGTCTTGGGACCGACCTGCACCGAGAGGAGCATAGGAAGCCACCCTCCATCAACCATCCCTTACACAAAGTCGTAAAACAAGTGTTCCTTGTGGACTTTGAGGAAGGTCTTTGAAATAAAAAAAAAACTGTAGGGAAGCAGAAAATGCTGGAAATCAAAGCTCTTGTTCTCATGGAATTGAGAACACGAAATTGTTTGGTGAAGACTTAACTTTTTAACAACACTACCGAAGACCGAGGGAAAGAAAATGCTTTTAAAAACATGGAAAAAGGAACAAATGTCGAATAACTAGTATTTGCTCCCATTTCCATAATTATTTCCTTCCACAGACAACACTTATCCCTAGAACTAAGTCCTACATGTCGTCTGCAAATGCCTTTAATTTGGGCAGATCCTTTATTAGTTGTACGGTCAGGTGGCAGGGGACTTGGAAACTTGTTCACGGCTGTGGTTAATCATGTCGCCCCGAGCCGAAGGCGAGGTGGCGACATGATTAACCACAGCCGTGAACAAGTTTCCAAGTCCCCTGCCACCTGACCGTACAACGAATTTATTATACTGCAAAGTTTTACCCTTTCAAAGCGCGTTAAGAGAAATTTTACTGTTTTTATCATTTCACGAATCGAGTATGCTGACGAAATAGAAATTCCCTTCTGTGTGCCCAAATTCTATGAAAACTGACGTCACGGGAAACGGACGTCACTAATACGTGCAGTTTGATTCATAAATGTGCAGTCTGGTGATCGATCGACTCCGCCATTTTGGTTGTTGTGTTGCACGTGTAGTGATGTTCACGGGGCACTCAAAAGGGAAGCTGGTTTTACGTGGTTTTTGCCAGGGAACATGATATTATATTCCCGGCATGTTAACCAATCAAATCACAAGAAATTTCTTTTCAGTATAGATCTAATAATATTTTTTGTCGTTCGGTAAAGAATTACACAAGCCGATATGAAAATGTTTACTACGATACTTGTACAATCTGTGACGGACAAAAACTTGAATCTCGTACTTGAATAAAAAACACAATACATCTGTCAGGACCCATCGCAACATCCGCCATTGGTGTCAACTTGGTGGTCTGCGTGTCCAAAATGTTGCGACAACTCTGCTGTCATGACCCTTGACCCGTTACATACGGAAATGGCGATAAATTACACGTTTCAAGAGAGTTCCTGTCACAGAGAAACCGATAAAAGTCTGCAAACATTCATAGCCAGGTAAAAACATTACCTCTACAAACAAAATTTTTATCAGACACACATAAAGGGAAAACAAAAAAACATTTGCAACTCCTTTTTTAAGCCCGCATCCCACAATCCCACAAGGACAAAGGTTTAGGCATACTTGCATGTATGTATATATGTGAAAACAGTACGAGGGATTTACTCTCTAACCGCAAACTTTTAAGCCCCAGGCGGCCCTCGGGGTATTTTTAGGACAGTATAGATGAAGATCAGAGCGCACCAAAAGTGTGGTCTGATCTGTTGTCTACACAACCTGATACGGTATTTTCTTTTCGATAAGGTCACGGTATTTTCTTTTTGATAAGGTCATCTTTGAAATTGAAATATTTGGTTTTAACTACCGAGTGGAAATTTTTGTTTCATTTATTTAACCCTTTACCGCACAATGACGACTTTTGACGACTCAAAGAAAGAAGCCTTTTGAAAACATTGCGGGAAAAGGAGAAAATGCTGGTAATCAGCAGTTTCTCCTTTTCCCACAAAGTTTTCTACCCTATCAAAGAAATATTGTGCCACTATAAAATATTTGACCGCAAATACTTTCAATTTGGATTGGTGTAAAATATTGCCCTGGGGTTAAGGGTTAACAGTTTAGCTCTCTACCATACAATACCCAGTTTTAACGCTCCTAAAAAAGAAAGCTTAACTCTAATAGGGATCACTTACATAATTTCTGTATGGGTTTATATGTTAGAACAGTTTTGCATACACTCTTTAAAATACTGTATAATTCTAGATTTGTCCAAGTTGAAAACATTTACTGACCAAAAGCTATAATGCAAAGTGAAGTGTCTGTGACAGGGTAGAAAACATCGTTTGAAAAGGAGAAAATGCTGAAATCCAGCATTTTCTCCTTTTCCAACTATGTTTTCCAAAGGCTTCTTTCTGGGTGTCTTTAACAGACAGCATTGTGAGGTAAACGCTTAAAGATCCATTTCCACTGGTCATTTTATTGATCAGTGTGGCAATGTAACATATTGTAAAACAATGATACATGCCACATTTTGATTCATCCTCGGATACCCCGGGGTCTCCCTATTTGCTACGCTACATCGACCCCTGGGACAATTAGTTGAATTTCCTTCGCTTTACCGCTGGCCGAATGCTGGCTTTTCATTGGTTCCATCATCATTTTGTGATGGGCGAGTGTACTGTACGCTATGACGTTTCGTATCGATTTTCGGCGGCTCGCTTTACCGCTGGCCGAATGCTGGCTTTTCATTGGTTCTATCATCATTTTGTGATGGGCGAGTGGACTGTACGGTATGACGTTTCGTATCGATTTTCGGCGGCTGATTCAAAGTTTTATTAGTCAATTGTCCCAGGGTCGATGTAGCGTAGCAAATAGGGAGACCCTGGGGTATCCGAGGATGATTTTGATTTAGGATGAATCTTTTAGGATTATCCCCAGCAAATTTTGAGTAGTATATCTTGAGGTCCCTCTAACATTTTCAGTTCGACTGTTTTCAAAGAAATTTTGTTGGTGTGAGCGTCCTTCAAGTCTGCGTTGTCGCCATTTGTACGAAACCTAATATCTTTTTCAGATCTCTCTTATTACTAAAGACTCTTTTTATTTATTTAAAACTTCGGATTAGATGTAAACTAGGCCTATAATAGATAACTCGTAGCGGATGGACAAGTAACTTTCTAAATACGCTTGGGCTGTTATACTCCTTTTTTTATACCGAGAGTTTTCACTGGGCAAGCGGCTGTAGGCCACCAGTGACAGCAACGTGCCCTTATTTCCGGAACAGTATTTTCTAGAAATGATCATTTATTTTTATACTCATTTTCAGGTGCATTAACCAACCCATTACCACACAATCCCTACTTTTGACGCTCCTGGAAAAGAGGCAATTTGAAAACGTTGTGGGAAAAGGAGAAAATGCTGGTAACCAGCATTTTCTCCTTTTCCCACAATGTTTTCTACCATTTACAAAACAAATTTTAATATTACAGTCACTTTTATCGTGTCGTCTACAAATGCTTTGGATTTGGACAAGTCTAAAATAATGTCATCTGGTATAATGTTTTAAACTGCATTTACACTGAAAATGGCATATAAATATGGATGGCGAATTTTTTACCAGGACGAACGCCTGTGCCGTTGATAGCAAAGGATGCGAGATAACACTCTTTGGCACAATACAAAGAATCGCCAAACTACGGGAAGTATGCTATATACAGGCCGTAAGCCAGAGTTCCTCATCTTTGCGAGCCAAGGTTACGATCACTACATGGATCTTACCATGGCTGATTGAGCCCGATTTCGAGATTCCTGCCCTCTATTGGATGCTGGTTATTACCCCCTTTACATCATATTCCTAAAAACCAATGAAATATCATTTTAAAAACCGCTTACAAACACACATGAAGCGATAAGCAGATATCCACGTTGGTTTCCATGTTTACCTTCTATTCGAAAGGTAGCGACCTTGCTCTATTTTTATCAAAAATGAAATGCTACGAGCGATTTCATTCGTTGCAGTTAGAGCTGGCTGCATCCAATGACAAAGCGTATCGGGGGAATGTAAAAATCAAGCTCGATCCGCCAAGGGTAGAGTAGCGTAGTGAATCGTCAGCCTTGGCTTGCGAAGATGAGAGTACCTTCGATTTCTGATATTAGGGTAGGAATTCATTTTAGCAGAATGGCCGGTGCATACTTGCCCGGATCGCACAAGACGCGTTTCCTTGTTTTGTCCCGCCGATTGGATTTGCATGGTCCGCTTTCCACTGAAATGGGGAATCCTTTGGGTGTTTTCAAATGACCGAATGCAACCATGTTACTCTTTTGGTCGTTGCGTTCCATGGATGGCATTGGTTCATGTCGAAAATGAATAGATTGTTGAAATCGACATGTTCAGCGATAAGAAATATAATCTGACTCGAGTTTGCATGACATGTTATATAATATTGAAAACTGTTATTTAGCGAGCCTTGGTGAACTTAATGATAATATTTTTGAGCAACCAGTTTAATGAAATTTTATTTCGTATGCCAAATCATGTCAGATTCTTTATATCACAAAAATTTTCAACAGTTATAGTTCATAATGTTATAACAAGTGTACACATGTGCACTGAATTTAGTATGAAGCTTATTTACTTCTTGACGGATGTGTGTATGTGCATCGTGGACAAATGGTATTTCCAGAGAGATTTGCCTGAACAATAACAGAGTTTAAATTCAATGGTGATGTTATTCGCGGATTTGTCACGATAATCAGTTTTGGCAATAAATTTTACAAATAATTCTGTGTCAGCGATGTTTTAGAAATGCGGTTTATCCATGGTTACAGAGCTTTAGGCAAATACCGCACTATTTGCTTTTTTCAAATATGTGTAAAATAAGAACATTGGTAATGTCTATGCACAGGAAATAAAGGTATTTGTGTTATAATGATTGATTGGTGTTTAATGCCTTTTTCAACAGCTATGTCGCAGTAGCCAGTGCCCTTATCTATGCTTTCCTAGAGTTACTTTCACCAGTACCCCGCTCAACATTCTTTGAAAGCCATTGGCTGCTTTCCCACATAACAGTTGTAGAAACAAAGTCAGCGGTGAGAGAGGAATGAATCTTGTCGCGATGACTATCATCAATTCTCGTAAAGATTTTGGCTGAGCAGGCGATTGAACCAGTGACCGGAAGTCCTCAAGTCCTACACAGTTGCGTGATCAAAAATGGGTTCGATCAGAATATCGTCGGTGTACTTCCAAAACCTCGTAACTACAGCTTGTTACAAGCTGTAGTTACGAGGTTTTGGAAGTTCACCGACGATATTATGATAAAGGAGGAGTGTAATCGTCAAAGATTTTCGGTCGGGTCGGGATTCAAACATTAACAACAACAACAACAACAACAACAACAACAAAAATTTAACCTCTCTGTGCCGACGGTAAAAACAGGGGATTTTGGAGACGCCATAGTTCTACACCAGATTACTTGAATCTATACCGTCTGTGTTTTAGTCAAACCTAAAGGATAATTAACCTTTTCCCAAACAATTCCCCGGCTTTTACGGGTCTGGAAAAGTAATCTTTTGAAAACATTGCGGGAAAAGGAGAAAATGCTGGTAACCAGCATTTTCTCCTTTTCCCACAATGTTTTCTACCCTATCATAGACAGAAATCATCTTTTTAGCAAGAGTTGAATTGTCGTCTGCAAATGCTTTCAATTTAGTCTAGTCCAAATTTTGTCGTTTGGGAAAGGGTTAAGATCTGGCACGAGTTGTCTTTTAAGATTAAGTTTTAGCAGGCTGCAGGACGAGTTAAAATTTTACCTCAAAAGCCAACGAATGTCAAATTCCTTTCATCACAAGAGTATATCACAAGAATTATAGTCCATGACGTGTTAAAGCATATGCCTATTATGTGCTTTTGTATTGAAATTTACATAAAGACTATTTGTTGTTTTGACAGGTTTGCACATCTAAGACAAAAAGAAAAAAATGTTCTGAAGAAACTTTGCGCACAACGGTTTTGTTTTACATGTAAAAGTACTAAATGGTGCGGCTTTGTCACGATCATCAGTTTTGACGGTCAATTTCACTTAGGAGTTTGGTTGGGAATGTTTTAGAAATGAGGGTCGTTATACAACGTGTCGACCAAATCCAGCTCTATTTCCTTACCTCACCCGTATGTAAGACAAGAGAAATCGAAATTTTTTTTGTCTTACAAGGAAAATAAAGAGAGTTATGTGATTAAAAAGATCTGTCTAAGTTTTAGTGAATAGGTTTTTAAGCAGTAGAAAAGGGTATAGTTTAATATTTGGTATCGAAAGATTTTAACCCTTAGGTTGCTAAGCGCGACTCGATGACCTTTTTTGGACAGTGTAGATCGAGAACAGACTGAACAAAACATGCTGTCTGATCATGCATCTACACTGTCGAATGAGGATATATTTTTTGTCCAAAGAAATACATTTAAAATGAAAATAAAAAAGAAATGTTTTCATCAAAAGTTTGAAACTTTCGTTACACTTATTTAGCAAGTAAGGGGTTAAAATTCCGAGACATTACATCTGTTTGGCCTATAGTCTCTTTCTTAGCCAATCATCTGCTGGTCATCTGGGTAGGTATTCATCCATTTTCAAGAGCATTCTTGGTCTTATTCTTCAATATTTCCTGACCGTGAAAGTAACAGGACTTCTGATTGGCTAAACCATTTGGTTTAGCAAATCAGAAGTCTTATTATTTTCACATTGACAAAATTCTGAAGAATAAGACTAAGAACGTTCTTAAGAATGGTTGGTGAATACAGTGAGAGCTGGGCTTAATACTTTTGACGATTGGGCGTATTGTTTTGTTTTAGTTTAAAAATATCTATTTTACATCGATTGAAAAACAAGATTTTTTTTTCATAACTTATATACTAATCTCTCTTGATTCTGTTTCCCGGGAATAGAAGAACACAGTATTATTTTGATCAACCCTTTTCCATCAAAACCCGACTTTCCAAGACGTTTTGGTGTAAGTGCTTTTGAAAACATGATGCAAAAAGGAGAAAATGCCGATACCCAGCATTTTCTCCTTTTTTATACACCCGCAAAACAAATGTTTTCGGGGGTATACTGGAATCAGCCTGTCTGTCCGTCCGTGTGTCTGTCTGTGTACAAAATACTAGAATTTGCATGTTTCTGTCAAAGCGCTGGTGGGGGTATTAAGTCACATCAGTGGCAGCTCTAGTTTCATAATGTTAACCCACTACCAAACGACTTTATTTTAGGCTTGTCCAAATTGAATGCATTTGCAGACGACAAAATAAAAGTGACTGAAAACTCGAAATTTGTTTTATAAAGAGTCGAAACCTTTGTGGGAAAAGGAGAAAATACTAGTTACCAGCATTTTCTCCTTTTCCCACCATGTTTTCTGAAGGCTTCTTTCTCAGGGTCGTCTAAAGTAAGGATTGTATGGTAATGGGTTAAATACCCTTTCAAATAATATTGGAGTGCAACAATCGAAAAGGGTCATTCGGACATTTGCGTAGTGTCGTCTCTGATCAGCGTGTGCAGTCCGCACAGGCTAATCCGAAACGACACTTTCCGATTTTGTGTGATTTTCTCTTTTACGCAAGTCTACTGTAGCACAAAATCTAATGTAGTCGTAAAGTGCCGTCTCGGATTAGCCTGCGCGGACTGCGCAGGCTAATCCGGGACGACACTTTACGCAAATGTCCGAATGCACCTTTTCGCGTGCTGGACTCAATATAATTATCAACGTTTGACCCCTACTTGAACTTTCATCTTCACGAGCTTTGAATAAGGGCAGGCCCTAGTTGTTGTCGATTTGGAAAATGTGCAAGAAAGGACTTTGATTGATCGTTTAGTTTTAAAAATATTTATTTTACATCAATTGAGAAACAAGTTCTGACAACTTATACTTATCTCTCTCGATCGTTTGTCTATTTGTTTCTATTGTATAATGCATAACGCTATTTTGTATATGTTATTTCGGCTATAACGCGCTGGCAAGTGTAATACCTTTACTTTCCAGGAGTTTTTTTTCACCATTTTACGTAACAATCTTTCGCTCAACATTCTATCCAACCCACCGGCTGTTTCTCCAAAGTAACCACGATCCATGATTCAGGAATGCATCAAGTCGCACAGCTTCGCAAGCCAAGGGTGACCATCCACTACGCTACTCTACCCTTGGCGGATCGAGGTTGATTTCGACAGTCACGCTATACGCATTTTCATTGGTGGCAGCTAGCTCTAACTGCAAATCGTACGTAGCATTTCATGTTTGATAAAAATAGAACAAGGTCACGACCTTTCGGATGAAAATAGGAGGTAAGTACGGATACCTCCGTGGATGTGTGCAGGGTCTTTAATGATTTATTACCGAAAAAATACTAACAGAAAGTTTCAGTGTGACCAATCAAGTATCGGAGGTTTTAGGCTATATCCCAGCACCTGACCATGGAATGTCGAAGCACGTTTGTGGTTATTGCTTCATGTTGAATTATTGTATTCGTATAAGCGGTTTGTAAAACGATATTTAAGTGGCTATAAGAAATATGATGTAAAGTGGGATAATAACCAGCATCCGGTAGGGGGCATATCGTGAGAATCTCGAAACCGGGCTCGTTCCCCCAAGGTAAGATCCACGTACTGATCGTAACCTTGGCTCGCGAAGATACGACTCGCAGTGACTATCGCCAGTCCCCTAGAAGATATCGTCCTTGTTCGGGATTCGAATCTGCAGCTCCTTTGCTTCAAGTCCAGTGCGTAACCAACCGAACGACTATGTTCGATAAGACTATGAATTAGGGAAGAGAAGCAAAATAAATGAATATTAACGACATACGAATTTTTGTTCAGTTTAATCATTAAATCATGTCACATGATATATTTACAGCACTGACGAAAAAAAAAATCTAGTCTTTATGAACAATCACTCTACAGTAAAAAGATTCGAACATGATACCAACACACACGTAAGATACGATCATCAACAAATAATTTAAAGTCTGCAGACTTGAAAACAAGAAAAAATGCTTTGACTGACGGCTTAGAGTACTTGGCTTGTAACACGCGAAAAGGGTCATTTAGACATTGGCGTAAAGTGTCGTCTCGGATCAGCCTGCGCTGCGCTAATTCGAGACGGCACTTTAAGACTACATTAGATTCTGTGTTACAATAGACTTGTGCAATACAGAAATTACATAACAACGGAAAGTGTCGTTTCGGATTAGCCTGCACGAACTGCGCATGCTGATCCACAACGTCATTTTACACAAATGTCTGAGTGCCACTTTTCGCATATTGCAGGCCAGTTATGAAGTGACAATCTTTTATGGTTGTGAATCATGGAAAAGAAATGATGAAATGCAATCTCTATAATGATTGGCTTGCAACGCGGGAAAAGGGGCATTCGGACATTTGCGTAAAGCGTCGTCTCGGATTAGCCTGCGCGATCCGCGCAGGCTAATCCGAGACGGCACTTTACGACTACATTAGATTTTGTACTACAGTTGACTTGTGTGAAACAGAAAATTACATAAAAACGGAAAGTGCCGTCTCGGATTAGCCTGCGCGGACTGCAAAGGCTGATCCGAGACGACACTTTACGCAAATGGCCGAATGCCCATTTTCCCGTGTTGCACGCCAAATTATAGCAATTGGCTCTTCGTCTTCATTGTATAGTGTATTGTCGAGAAATGAGTTTTACATTTGGATATCAGCCAAGCAAATCATTACATGATTATGGATCCGTCCATTTTGTATAACTAACGACTAAATTTTCAGGTGGATCCGCTCTTTGACACGCATAAAATTGTCTATTAGCTGAAACGTTTCGGCCCAGGTCAGCCAATCCTGTCTGCATGGGCCGAAGTGAGTCGATACATTTTGCTGATGCATTCAGTGCCCTTTCAACAGAGTATGACAAATTTATTTTTCCAGACCTGTTGTTAATTCAACTTATTAGTGGAAAAGAAGTAGTTGCTGCTTATGATGGTACCTTTGAAAATACATGTAGACTGAACAGTAATTCGATACAAGCTAATGCATACATATAGTAAAATACAACTGAGTGCCTGATACGGATTATCCATTTATCAACTGTCTGGAGTGTGAATAAGCGCTTCAGGTATCGATTAACAGCAAGCCTGGTATAAAGGTGTCATGGATACGCCGGCAAACAACCGGCAAAAAGCCCCTGGAACAACCGTATTCACATTTTTGATCAGTTGGAAGATACTATTTATTTCATGCTTTCCGGTAGGATATCGAGAGATAGCAGTAAACGAATTTTTCGATATTCAACGGGTAAGACCAGTGAAAATACCGGTTTTTATATTCTAGTTACCCCGGTAAATTGCGTGTGACTCACAATTAGATGGAAATATGACGTCATTTACCAAGTACATTTTCTCGCGCTTGACGTAATATTATAATTGCTATGCGGGAGGGGGTATGCCACGGAGAATAACTGAAAAGAACCGCACTTGATTTTGATAAAGCTCCTCCCAGATGGGGTTAAAAGGATGAAATAGATAGAATACTTTTTTTTTTTCCGGATAAAGATCGAAATTTATTTCATCTCGTGAACACCATCGGCAATATTTTCACGGGTGGCTGAGACACTCGTGAAAGTATTACCGATGATGTTCACTAGATGAAATAAATTTCGATCTAACACCGACAAGAAAAACAACAAATATCCTCTATATATTCTTTCGAACCCAATGGCAAGCAGTATGTCAAAAGCCAGTTTATACAAAGACGTTAAAAAAACGCCTGTATTGTGGTAATGAGTATATAACTTGTTACTCCCCGAAATCGTTCCCATCCATTCCCTTCATTCACGTCTAGAAGACAAAAAATTACTGATAAAGAACATTTTATCCCTTTACCACAATGTTTTTTTGCCCTTTCAAAGTTAAGCTTATCTGTCAACAAATGCTTTCAATTTGGAGAAATCTGACATCCACATAAATAGGCTTTGAAGGAATAGTAGTTCGCTTGTAGGAAAAGTGTTTAGAGAAAATCGAGCGAGACGAAGTAAATAGTGGTAACCAACAATTTCTCCTTTAACACAATGTTTCCTAGCCTATCATAGAAAAATCCGGTCATTTTTGCCACATTTAAATTGTCGTTTGTAAGTTTAAATCCTTGTCGTATGGTCAAACAGGAGTGGAAACAAATATGACGAAGGAAGAAACGTATTATCTTACATTTGAAAATGTTTTCAGTCATGCAGACGGTAATAAGTAAAACCCTGAACAACAAACAATCTGTCTGGTATAAAGCTTAAATTCTTCGAACATTTCCTTAACACAGATATTGAAAAAAAAAATCGACAAATATGAGCATCTATGGAATTTCAAAGATTCATGTCAAAAGTGGGCTTATCAGATTTTTATAATCTCAGCTAACCTTTAAAAAGTGACTCATCAGTAAATTAAATAAAGTGATATTTGGCACACCACCAGTGAAGATGAAAGAAAAATGTAAAAAGGGAAAAAAAAGCATGTAACTCAATGGCTACATACCTTGTGAACGAATCTTTAGATTTCGCGCCAGAGGTCCACATTGAATGGGAATGTCACGTGAACATAAACATGCATAGATTACGTAGAATCGCGCTCTAATTAAATACAATGACGTCATATTTGATCTCATTAAGTTAGACGGAGTTGCAAATTTCAAAGCGACAAACTTGGTTAAATGAATGCTGAATTTGTGCTTTTTTGATGCAGAGAAAAGCATATCAAGTAGTAGCTATTACTGTTTAATAAAAGTATGAATTCGCGGCTAATCAAATTAGAAAAGCCCCTTTAAGGTAAGACCTGTGTAATGCACTTCCGGTGAACATTGGGCAAAAATTCTAATCGGTTGTTAAATAAGGATAAATAAGGATTTATGCCGAAATAATATTTTTGCACATTTCTAACGGGTCAGAAATTCCATTTATGTCTATCTTGAAACTTTTTTTTGATACTTTTGATTGTTTTCTAAAAAGGGAAGTAATTATTATCTCTTTTTCAATTGAGAATATAGCGATTTTAGATTTATAAATGATAATTCAAAAAAGAAAAAAATGGAAAAAATGAAAAGGTGAAAGTAGTTCAATAATACACATTTTTAATTATAGCTAATTCTGCAAGGTGATATTTTAGTGGAAATATCTGTTTCCCATTACACAGGTCTTACCTTAAGAAATATTTTAACTCAAAGTATCTCACAGACGTCACTCCTTTCCTGAACACACAGACGACAACAATAGTACACTTATATTCTATTTGATAAAAAATAACCCGTTACCATTCTCACTAGCTTGAGTATCCTTTTACTCTTTATGGAGAAGATAATTTTAGACACTGCCAAAATTGAAAGAATATACACACGAAGAATGAAATGTGCCTTCAATGATAAAACTGGTCTTTGACATGGTAAAAAACGTTGTGTGGAAAGGGGATCAAAGCCGGTTACCGTCATTTTCCCCTATCCCCAAAATGCTTTATTCTTTTACCAAACAATCCCTGTTTTTCACAACCCAGGAGAAGTCTTCTGAAAATATTGTCGGAAAAGGAGAAAATGCTGGTAACCAGCATTTTCTCCGTTGCCCACAATGTTCTCCACAATGTTTTCTATTCTTCTAAAACCAAGTTTCAATTAATTTTTGAGTCGCGTTTATTTTGAGTCTGCAAATGCTTTCAATTTGGACATGTCTAAAATTTTGTAGTTTGGTAAATAGTTTTTTTCTCTGGAATTGTGAAATCTCGCACTTGTTTGTTTAATGTAAAAGACAAGTATGCGTGACATAAGGTTATTTTTTTCTTAATATGCTACTAATAGTTAGAATTTGAACAGCTTATTCTAAAGCCACAGTGAAAAAAATGTCCCCCCCCTCAAAAAAAAAATACTGAAACCAGTCTGTAAACTAGATTTTAGTCGGCAGATTTTCTATCGGAAATACTAAATGATTATGTATCTCTATGATATTTCATCCACAAGTCTGAAGATAACTAAGAGGGTAAGAGCTTTTGTTGAAAAAGAGAGAGAGAAAAAAAAAATCGATGTCAGAGTTTCTAAATAAAAATCACAGTTAAAAAAAAAAAGAAATAATAAAATTTCAAACAAAAAAAAAGGAATACGTTTTCTACTGGCATTATACAGAAAAACATCTCTAGATGGGAAGCAATTGTTTGTTACAAACTGTTGCTCATTCTCTCGAAGATGCTTTAATTAAAAATAACTTTCTATGATACATTCAAATTGATCAGAGAGTTTCTTGTATATTTGTCATTTAATATAAAACAGGATAATTCGGAAATTTTTTGACAAAACTATGAGCTGAAGCCACGTCATTCATCAATTAGAGTTGTCGAGCGACTGAAGAACTTATTCAAGGTTACGCAACATTATTTTTTTTGTTTTCATTGACGTCTCACATGTTACATCAAACAGATTTTAGACATGTGATCCGGAGATTAAACTATCCATTTTTTATGCAGCCTGTTCTTAGTCTTAAAACTTTACCCCATAAGACATTTCTATGGCATCTCTAATTGACCCTAAATAACAGCAAGGATGAAGCTGTTTTTTATGTGTATGACACCTTTTGATAGCATAGAAAACATTGTGACAAAAGGTGAAATTGCTCGTGACGAGCAATTTCACCTTTTGCGACAATGTTTTCCAAAGGCTCCTACAAGTAATGCGTAGAAATGAGTATCTATGGAGTAAAGGGTTAACTTAACTGATGATGAAGGAATTGAGGCTCTGCAGAAATTCCTAAGCGTAAAAAAAAAACCGGATGGGACTACATTATAAAATATCGCTGCATTTACGCATCCATATGTTAGACATATACTGTATTTGGTCTAATAGCATATAGAAAACAAATACTAGCGAGGAAGGGGGTGGGGGTGGGAGAAATGACAATGAGTATCATCCCTTACTCCTTGGAATTATTTTTTCCTTGTGATTAATTCGTCCATATAACATATCTGGGCAAAGCGTATAGTAATCCCATGAGTGAGTGTAAGTCAAGCAGATCGTTTTATAGTGTCTAGATACATGTAGAATTAAACTTTGTGAGAATGCGACATGGTTTGACTTTTTTTCTTTAAACTGAAAACAAATATTAACATATTAATTAATTAATAGAAACGAAAAAAAAAAAAAAAAAAAAAAATCAGAAACACATGTGGGTCGTTAATAAGTAATTCATTGCGAATCAGATTAACCAACATGTAAAATCATGAACAAACATAACTCTTAAAAAAGTATGATAGTTATTTGTCCAACTGTAATTATTTCGGGTATATTATTTATTTAGTATGTTATTCACATATAAAAAAAAACTATCAATTTAGAAAAGCGTAAGTCATTTCTAGAGTGTGGAACTAGTCCCTAGACTACAAGAGAATAATCCTATCGCAGCCAGGCCAGGGGTAGTTCACTTAACCTTTGTACATTATGACAATAGGAGACAATAGCAGATAACTGTAAAAAAGTCCTAAAATATATGAGTCATACTCTGTGAAAAGACGGCCAAGTGCATCTAAAAAAAAGTACAGACCCATTTTAGCCTGCGCTGTGGTGCACAAGCAGACCTGGGTTGATTTGTTTTGCTATTTGTAAAATTTTTACACGTCCAAGGACCAGTCTCTGCCAAGATTCAGTCAATCCTTGGACAAAATATGTATAAAGACTCATGATCATAGATTGAATTGGTTCGTAAAAAGCATCATTAAGATGTTTTGGAGCCCTTTTTGTAAGAGTAACGTTATGGCTCATATAAATGGCCTACAACACGCCAAAAGGGTTATTCGGACATTAGCGTAGTGTCGCCCCTGATCGGCTGGCGCGGACTGCATAAGCTAATCCGAAACGACACCTTCCATTGTTGTGTTATTTTCTGTTTTGCTCAAGTCTACGGTAGGACAAACTCGAACGTAATAGTAAAGTGCCGTCTCGGATCAGCCTGCGCGGACTGGGCAGGCTGATCCGAGACGACACTTTACGCAAACGTCCGAATGCCCCTTTTCGCGTGTTGCTGACCAATGTATGATGTTATGTTTCGCTTGGTATGATGCTGCATGGACGTGCATTTAAACCCCTTTTGTCAGAGCATGGCTCATATACATGTCGTTGTTTAGGACACGAGGAAAGTTCTTTATTTCCGGTGAAAGTTGGTTGTCTAGATGTTGAACTGGGAAAAAAAGTGAAAGGATTGTTTAAGGTATCGATACCGTTCCGTCCTTTGGAATTTAAAAATACGTTGACTTTTTTTCTCGTCGAGATTATCGTAAATTTTATTTAAATGCCCTTTCTCCGCTACCGGTAAGTTTAGATGAATGTCCACAATGGTGTTCGATGAAGTACCATGCCTGAATTGGATTTCCCGTAAAGTTAAGATGACCTCTTCAACTGATTTAAATACGCTTTCATTGTAGTGACATTTTCAGAGCCAATCCACTTTGTACATGCAAACCGGTACAAATAGATCATTTGTAAGTAACAAGTCTTTTTCTTATTTCTGTAGGTAGAAATAATTATGAATGTAACTTATGTATATGTTTGATGATTCTATGTTGAAATATAAACAAAAAGTTGGGACATTATATAATTTCTTCATAGCCGAACCTTTTTCATAAATAGGTCAACTAAATGACGTAATTTTTTTTCAGCAGTATCTATTTCCTGTTTATACATTACATCTGCACACCCATATCCGGTACACCTGGACTGGGTCCATCGTTTTTATCTGAATCGTCATGCTTACTGATCTTCTTGGCCTTAATTCTTCGATTTTGAAACCAGATCTTAATCTGTCTCTCAGATAAATTGATGAGTTGCGAAAGCTCCCACCGACGAGATTTGGATATATACGTAGAGCTGTTGTATTCCCTTTCTAATTCAGCTATTTGAAACTTGGAGTAAGGTCGTCGCCTCTTCCGTAACGTCACCGCCGTCGGTGCGAGGGTTGTTGAAGGTAAATGAATCGCATTTTGCATTTCTGAAAAGAGAAAAATGATACCTATATAAAATATCTACTTCAGTGTCTATCTTTGGCGATATGCCATAATATAGCTTTCAACATGTGAAAAGGGACATTCGGACTTTTGCGAAAAACCTCGCATCAGATCAGACTCCGTAGTCCGCACAGGCTGATCCGAGACGGCAATTTCCGTTTCTGTGTAATTTTCTGTTTAAGGTAAGCAGTAGGTAGCCTACGATGTAGATAAAATATATATATATTGCTTTTACGAAATGTTTTGGCCCAGGTCAGCCTGCGCGAAATGCGTAGGCTGATCTGAATCTATACTTTTCGGAGATTCATTAAGCCCCCTTTTCACAGAGCATGGCTCACCTACATGTTAATGACAAATAACACTTTCAGTTCAGGACAACTCCAACAGATATGTCATATGGCAAAAAGGATTGGCCTGCACTTATTGAGTTGAAATTTAACTGGCGTTGGCGGGAGATACAAACGAAATATGACATATAATATGTCATGGGGGCATATACCTTTACCAAATAATCCCTAGTTTTACGAACCTGAGATAGACGCCTTTTGAAAACATTGTGGGAAAAGAAGAAAATGCTGGTAACCAGCATTTTCTCCTTTTCCCGCAATGTTTTCTACCCTGCTGGAAGCAAATTTCAATTTTTGAGTTACGTTTACGATTATTTTTTTTTTGTCTGTAAGTGCTTTTCAATTCGGACCAGTCTGATACTTTGTCGTTTGGTTAAGAGTTACCGCACAGGCAAGATTCAACCCAGCAAAAACTTATCCGAGAGGTACAGAAGTAGGAACAAGAAATAAAGGAATGGAGAAGTCTTTGTAAAAAAACGGATTTACTGTATCTGTAAACAATTATCGACCACCCTTCGTTCCATTTTCTACTTGTAAAAGAACCACTCTTGAACCTGCTTGGTATAATGCATCATGGAGACGAACTAGCCCCACCTCCTTTAACCCTTTCCCAAACGACAAACTTTTGGACTAGACCAAATTGAAAGCATTTGCAGACGACAATTCAACGCTTGCTGAAAAGATTATTTCTGTCTATGATAGGGTAGAAAACATTGTTGGAAAAGGAGAAAATGCTGGTTACCAACATTTTCTCCTTTTCCCACGATGTTTTCAAAAGGCTACTTTTCCAGATCCGTAAAAAACAGGAATTGTTTGGGAAAGGGTTAAAAGGCCTTTGCAAGAGAGATGCCCCAGCTTTTCTTTAACCTAATTCAAAGGCGGCCCTTTAGATTTCGGGACGACATTTTAACAAAAAAATATTTAAAAAAAATTCATCCTGATATTCCCAAAGTCTTTTATTTTCATTCATAAAACCCCAGTAGTCGAAACCCGTCCGACAACATGAGAAATTAGAGATTTACTTCGGCCCAGGCCGACACCGACGGTAAACACGGTCTATTTTTACATGAGCAACTCACTCATTTACATACCGGAAATACACAGACGAAGCTTCAAACATAGCGTCCGAAGAAGACATAATGGAAAATAATTTTAAAACACGTTACATGTTTGTTATGTTATGAAATTTAAGCGACTTTATCAATCAAGTGCCAGTCACTTACAAGCATTTGTAGTCGACTGAAAATTTGTTTTGCGAAGGGTGGAAAACATTGTGCCAAACGGAGAAGATGCTGGTTACCAGCATTTTCTTTTTTTCCCACAATATTTTTTAAAGGCTTCTTGCTCAGAATCGTCAAAAGAAGGGATTGTGTGACAATGGGTTAAAGAATGAAACACAATGTCATAATCTATCCTGAAAGAAAGCATAAAAACGGTGGGCGACTTTTAGGTGGACATGTTATCACCATAAACATACACATTCATGAGCTATATGCTCTGTGAAATGGGATTTAGTGCATCTGCGTGACAAGGTTTACTAAGACATCTTACTATTATGTATCAATTTGTCTAACAGCCGGCATGATCTGGAGGTAAAATGGTCCTTGGAAAAGCAGATAATTGACCAATAGCGAAATGTTTTGGTCTAAGTCAGCCTGCACGGACTGGGCAGGCTAGCTGGGTCGATATCTTTTGCTGATGTATTTGGCCCCCGTTCACATAGAATGTCTCGCACGTAATGGACCAATTTTTTTAATACTTTCGGCTTTTTAGAATGTACTGTTTTATGGAATTTGATTTTTATTTTTTAGATAAAAAAGAACATGGCATTTTAAATGAAAGCTTTTAACATCCCAGTGACGGTTGTCTGTACACGAGTGTCAGATCAGTATCGATGAATTTATTTGTCATAATAAAGCCATAAAGCACTATAACGACCGATTTCAATGTACAACTCAAAATGTAACACATTCATGCTTATTTCCAATGAAACAAAAGCTTTTTATTATCGATAAATGTTTTAAACAGCTGTAAAATGTAGTAAATTCTATAAAGGATGCATTTATGACGCATTTAAATTCTACATTTAAAACTACAGTATATTTATCGCTATCAACAATCAAGAAAGTATTTTAAATGACATGCGATACTATTAGATAATGTGAGTCAATAATAACCCTCTATAAAACTGTCCCTTAATTTTGAAATTTGTTCTGGGAAGGGTAGAAAACACTGTGGGAAAAGGAGAAAATGCTGGTTACCAGCATTTTCTCCTTTTCCCACAGTGTTTTCAAAAGGCTTCTTTCTCAGGGGCGTCAAAAGTAAGGATTGAGTGGTAATGGGTTAAATCATTTTATACGCAATTCCATTATTTTGAGACCAAATTTGATTTGCTGTCTGGAAATGCTCTCAAAATATTTGCAGTCAAGTAAGAATGAGTGTGTAATGATTCCTTTTTGTTCGGTGTTTGTTTTCAAAAACGTAGGATACCGGCATTTTCTTCTTTTCCAACCAAATTTTCGAAAGCTTTCTTTTTTTCCTGGTCTTTAAAATTCGGGATTGTTTGGTAAAAGGTGTAACACTAGGGTCCGTATTCACCAACAATTCTTAAAAATATTCTTAGTCTTAGTCTTCAACATTTTCTACATTTCAAAGTAATACAACCTCTGGCAGGTCAAGAAAATGATTTCGCCATTCAGAAGATATGCTACTTTTTAATACAGAAAATTCTTAAAAATAAGACCAAGACAGTTCTTCAGAATGATTGGTGGGTATATACCCTGGACACCCGACTACTGAAGACAAAGACAAAGAGGAAACACCAAGTCAACATTGTTTTGGACAGTGAAGAAGAGAAGAATGACGCAGGTTGGAGTTGCTAGAGTGAGGGCGATGCACCGATAGATAGAGTTCCTTTTGGCACTGGGTACTAATAGTCAGGTGGTCGGCCCTCGAACTTTTAAACTGATCTGCTTCAAGTTTAATAAATTGTTTGCAGTAGGCAACGTGTAAAAAGTAAAAAAGAAAACACGTAAAAACTGCACAATGCTTCATGCAGAAGCCGCGTACTAATACGTGATCTCCCTTTTTTAAGCAATATTCAAAAGCAAATTCAACAGCACTGATACAACGATAGGTTGAAAGAGGAACACCAAAAACCTGCCCGGGGTTTAACGTGGGGTTTGCGTGGTACAAACGCCGCGTTGTAATACACGACCGCAACGCAACCGTCGTGGTGGTCCTTAGTAGACGTCGGCGAATGACAAAATTATGAATTAGCAAAACAATAATTATGTCAGCGTAATTGACTTATAATGACAAGAGCGTAATACGTATTTAACCCTTTCAACGTTACAGGGGAAAAACAGGGGCTTTACGGAAGGCTAAGATCAAGACTGATCTGCACAGAACAAATACTCGTCATCTTGTTGATGCCAAAAGCCACTGTAACTATATTGAGAAGCTGTCTCTCCTAGGCGAATAAAACGTCCGTATATATTTAAACAACAGAAGAGTCAAGCCCGAGTTTGATTTGAAAGGCTGATGCATGTAACTGTATTTTGCGGAGTACAGGTTACTCTGGCTCCCTTTTTCTCACTGTTTTTCAGAAGATATAAACGCTGTAGTTGCGTAAAGAATTTATGTTTGTACGGTAGTTACTTAAGCATGTGGTTGATTACAAAGACCGATCACTCTGTTGACGACCCGCAGTCTGTACAGCTTGTCAACGTTTGACTACATTATCCTTTATCCAATTGATTTAGCCCTTTCGACGCCGCATGCAAAAATTGGGGCCTTTGCGTACGATATAGATTCAAGATCAGACGGCACGGAATGTGCAGTCAGGTTAAAGAGGTAACGTATATAATATGTTGTGCCAATGAGTGGACTACTGTTAGCAATTTGGGTGCAATAAAATTCACAAATAAATCTTATCTTGTGCATGAAAAGGAACAATACAAGACCGGTGTAGAATCTTGTTTTGTTACCGAGATAATTAAGCTATTGTTCCAAAAACTTCAGATAAACAATAACGTATGATCGTTCACCGTATTGTAGCAGAATTGTTAATGTTGCGTAAAACCGTTAATAAATAACCTAGTTTAGGTATTTTCCTGAATTTTCCCATCATTCAAGAATGATAATTAAGATTATGATGGTTTCGGGTCATGTGACATATCACTTCCGGCTTTGAACTATAATCTATTTACATTCAACGACAGAAAAAATAGGTCTTTGATCGTGCTCAATATATGCAAATTTTGCATTATTTTATGACTTGTTATCAACATTCTAGATCTTTGACAATTTTCAAATAATCAGCTACAAGTCTATATCATACTTATGAAAGAAACACATTGAAAATGCGCTAATGTTTTTCTCGTCCAACTGCAACTCAAATCATCAAACCCTCTACAATTTCGACAAAAGGCATCATGAGCATATCCACCTATCCGTCAGTCCGTCCGTCCGCAGGTCTATCCATCCATCCACCCATCCATCCATCCATCTATCTTTCTTTTTGCTATTTTTCCGCTTTTCGTCTATTCGAATTGAACATTGTGCTAAGTACTCTAGTAAAGAAACTTCAGAAAAAAAAAACATGCATTGACCATCGCTATAATTTATAGCTTAGTTAATGTTGATATACGGCTTTGAAAACCAAACAAATTCTTTCTGCAATGCGTGACTTTGCTAAAAAACGTAAGGCGCGAATGGACAATAAATTGGTTGACATCGCTAGCTTGTCAGGCAGTGTTAGACCACGCACTTTCATTTCTTTTGTAATTTGTCCCTTGGGTAAGCGACACTTATTGCCTAGAAATTTGACACAAGTTGTGTATTTCTGCTGGTCATAAACCTCGGTACTTTCTGACCTTGTCCAATGTGTGACGAATGATCTACTTGGGATTTTTGACCCTGTCTATCGCCAAATTGTCTGCAATACCATACAATATCTGTATTTTGAGGTCCCTTAATCAATCAATAAGAAATCATTGTAAGAAAAGGAAAAAATGCTGGTTACCCGTATTTTATCTTTTCACCACAATGTAAAAGTGTCAGGGTTGGGATTGTGTTGTAACCGGTTAATCATTTCGCTTCTATCGACGAAACCTTCGTGGATAGCATAGATTCAGAACAGACTAAACAGATCAGTAATATTTTCACGAGTTGCTGTAATGTTACCGATGTTGTTCGCTCGATGAAATAAATTTCCGTCTTTAACCGAAAATACAAATACTCGTATATACTCTGTATATCTTTCATCTGAGCCACTCTTTGGCAAATTTGTTACTGTGTCCTCGAGATGCATTATATGGCTTGCAACACGCGAAAAGGGACATTCGGACATTTGCGTAAAGTGTCGTCTCGGATCAGCCTGCGCAGTCCGCGCAGGCTAATCCGAGACGGCACTTTACGACTGTACTAGATTTTTTGCCACAGTAGATTTGCGCAAAACAGAAAATTACATAAAAACGGAAAGCAGACTGCGCGGACTGCGCAGGCTGATCCGAGACGACACTTTACGGAAATGTCCGAATGTCCCTTTTCGCGTATTTCAGGTTAATTATAGAGAAATCAATCATATAATTGTAAATTCATAAAATCATTTTTGACTAATAACTGACTAAATCATGAGATAGCATGGTTCTTTGACAACCAGAAATTGAACAATGCTGACCTGAGTATATTTTTGGCCGATGCATCATGCCCCCTTCTCAAAGAGAACCTTTCAATTTTTTTCTTTTTTTCTCTCCCCGTATGTCAGAGATTTTTTCGGCCTTAGAAATACCAGCTGACCAAACGAAACATACAAACAACGTTTTATCTCCCATAAAGTGTCCGGGCACTAGTTACAGTCAAATAATCAGACAGAAAAGTGCTGCCAGATCCGCGAAATCAGAGATAACGTCCTTTGAGGTCGGAGCGATGAAGAGCTCAAAACAACATAAAATATTTCATTGGATATTTCTGGACTAATTAAATTTCTATTCTCAATGCGACTGCCTCAGTTACCCTTGCGTGGAGTCGTAAAATTTCGGCAATAAACTCAAACCCGCTTGAAATAGATCTCTGTAGAGTAAACTTGAGCGTGAAATGCTGCAGATTTCGGGGTCATTTGGAATTTATTAATTGTGACCATCCGCCATAAAAAGAGCATAAATTGGGAGATAATTTTATCGGACTGATTGTTAGATCAACACCGGTCAGAGGTGTTAAGGGAACGTTGAAAGAAGTTTAACGTTTATTTGCATTTTATAAGCACAGTACCGTAGTATTTCACTTTAGGCAATAACTTACCCGGATTTCATTGGTATAGACTGAGGTTCTGTCTATATTGCCCAAAGATGCTTTCCAAGCGATTCACTCAAGTGACAAGGATCAAACCAGAATTCTCTCATTGCTCACTGAATCCCAGAGGAGGACTCATTTCCCCACCCACCATCCCTAACAAAGGCAACGTGCTCTAACGTCTTGCGCTTATAAGACCACCAGGGCTCGTATTCACCAACCATTCTTAAGAACGTACTTGGTCTTAATCTTCAAGAATTTCTGACTGTGAAAGTAACAGAGCTTCTGATTGGCTAAACCAATTGGTTTAGCCAATCAGAAGCTCTGTTACTCTCACACTGTCAAATTTCTGAAGAATAAGCCTAAGAATGTTCTTAAGAACGGTTGGTGAATATGGACCCTGGAGAATAAAATCTAAAGGCACAGTTCAGGTATTCACGTCACATACCGCTTTCTGACAGTTATGTTACGCTGACAGATCACACAATCATGTTGCTCCATGCACTCGAACCTCCACTTGAGTGATTTACCCTTACACAGCTGGGTGCGATTTCCGGACCTTTACCGGGTTATGTACGATCACAGGCAGACCTCACAAAATGTGCAGTCTTATCCTTGATCTCTACTTTCTGATTTTGTGAGTATTCTATAGTTAAAACGAAGTTTGAAATTTCATAACCGAGCCTTGCTCTGGCAAAACGGGGGTTAATGCATCTCCATGATGCATGATACAAACAGATTAACTCTTTACCAAACGACAAAGTTTTAGACTGGTCCAAATTGAAAGCATTTGCAGACGACAAAATAAATGAGACTGAAAAATTGAAATTTGTTCTGGGAAGGGTAGAAAACACTGTGGGAAAAGGAGAAAATGCTGGTTACCAGCATTTTCTCCTTTTCCCACAGTGTTTTCAAAAGGCTTCTTTCTCTGGGGCGTCAAAAGTAGGGATTGTGTGGTAATGGGTTAAAACGAAGTTTGAAATTTCATAACTGAGCCATGCTCTGGCAAAACGGGGGTTAATGCATCTCCATGATACATGATACAAGCAGGTTAACACAGTGGTGTGAATCCACAGAAATATACAAGCAGGTTAACACAGTGGTGTGAATCCACAAAATGATTCACTTTATAACTGGCTTGCAACACGCTAAAAAGTTGCATTCGGACATTTGTGTAAGGTGTCGTTTCGGATCAGCCCGCACAGTCCGCGCAGCCTAATCTGAAACAATACTTCCTTTTTTTAAATTCAATTTTCTGTTTTGTGTAAGTCTACTGTAACACAAAATCTAATGAAGTCGTAAAGTGTCGTCTCGGATTAGGCTGCACGGACTGTGCAGGCTGATCCTAGACGACACTTTACGCAAATGTATGAATGCCCTTTTTCGCAACTGTTGCAAGCCTTGTAGCACTGACTGAATCATGAAGTATACATGTCCTCAGGTAGTCTCAATAATGTCTTATCGTTAATTTTCCGGTAGCAGATATAGAGCGCTATACCTACTTTCGGTGTCGTCGGTTTTATCTGTACTGCAGTGACATGCAGTTAAATTTTAGTACTAATCATGACAAAAAAAAAATGTTAAACCATTCATTACACAAAAAGCTTGTAGAAGTCGTTTACAACATGTTTATCTCGGAAGAATCACGGACGAAATTTATCGTGCGTGGCGGCCATTTTGAATGTTTTCGGGAACGTAAACAGCTCGGGTCACTGATGACATGTACGGTATTTTCTCACGATCAGCGTTTGAATTGAAAATATTTGTATTTCAAATGAAAGAATATTGAATACGCTAGCCACAGGTATGTTTAAATCCTAGTTTTGTGCTCTATTTAGGAAAATATAAGAGTTCAAACTTGCGCACAAAATCTGTGCGGAACTTTCAACTGATTTTGTCCGGATTGTCTCTGTACCCAGAGGCGACCAGTCGAAAAGTAACATAGCCTTTGGGGACAGTTATCTGTACTAGTCCTCGGGTAGATGTTGACCAACAGCAAAAACTTTCGACTTCGGTCAGTGCATGGGTTTCGTAGGTTGACCTGTGTCGATACCGTTGGTACCTGAATTCAGCTCCTTTTCACAAAGCATGGCTTGCAGAACGAGCTGAAATCCGCACTATCTTCAAACTATCAGTTTTTATTTTTACAGTTTTAACCCTTTCCCAAACAATCCCTTGTTTTTAACGGGTCTGGAATAGTAGCCTTTTGAAAACATTGTGGGAAAAGGAGAAAATGCTGGTAACCAGCATTTTCTCCTTTTCCCACAATGTTTTCTATCCTATCATAGACAGAAATCATCTTTTCAGCAAGAGTTGAATTGTCGTCTGCAAATGCTTTTCAATTTGGTCTCGTTCAAAAGTTTGTCGTTTGGGAAAGGGTTAACAAATCTGAACGGAATAAATCTTTTGAAAATAATGTAAAAAAAGCAGAAAATCCTGGTACTCAGTATTGTTCTCATAATCAAACAATGGTTCCTACCCTTATAAAGACTACTGATATATTTTTTCCAATCACTTTTTTTTTCATCTTGAAAATATTCAAAATATAAACTGTTTTAAAAATGTAAAATGTTGTCTTTTTGTAAAAAACCGAGTCAATAAAACAACTTCATACGGCTGTAAAATTGTGACTTCAAAGGTTTCTCAGTTTGAAAATACAAACTCTTCAGGGAATGACGATTCCTCAGCAAACAAGCTGGTCGCAACTTTATACCAGTTTTATGGTATTCATCCCCTAAGTGTATTATTCTCAAACCCTTTCTCAATGACAAATTTTTAGACTGTACCAAAATAAAAGTATCTGCAGACAACAAATTAAATCTTGTTAATATGATAAGTTGTGACTTTGATAGGATAGAAAATATTGTGGAAAAAGTAGAAAATGCTGGTTACCAGCATTTTCTTTTTTTTCCACATTGTTTTCTATAGGCCTGCCCTCTTTCTCAGGGTCGTTCAAAGTCGGGATTGTGTGGTAAAGAGTTTTAAACTCTTACCAAACAATCCCGTGTTTTCACGACCCTGAGGAATAAGGCTTTATTTTTCATGAAACACTATGTGGTGGGGGATGAAAGTGGGAGAAGGGAAAAATGCGAATAACTAGCATTTGGTCCTTTCTCCATGATGTTTGCATCATTTCACAGACAGAGAGCATCTTTTGAGCTACATGAAATATGTCATCTGCACATTCTTTCAGTTTGAACAAATCTAGACATTTATACTGAAATATGTCATCTGCACATTCTTTCAGTTTGAACAAATCTAGACTTTTATACTGAAATATGTCATCTGCACATTCTTTCAGTTTGAACAAATCTAGACTTTTATACTGAAATATGTCATCTGCACATTCTTTTAGTTTGAACAAATCTAGACTTTTATAATGAAATATGTCATCTGCACATTCTTTCAGTTTGAACAAATCTAGACTTTTTATAACATGGTGAAGAGTAGTTAAACCCATGCTAAATAAATGAAATGGACGTTAGCAGTTGATACCGGTGTCCCTGGTCGTGAGGTAGAGCGTCGGCCTCATAACCTAAAGGTCCCGAGTTCGATACCCGGGAGCCAGTGTCAACTTTGGGATTTTTCATTGGCCCACACATTCGGCGCGAGTACTGGTGTACATAGTTCCCAGGAAGCAGAATCGAGAGAGATTAGTTTAAGTTATACAAACTTGTTTCTCAATCGATGTAAAATAAATATGTTTAAATTGAATTAGTTGGTACCAAAATGGCTAATTTTCTAATTCTAGCATCGAAGCTGTCTTTAGCATAATATCCGTGTTGCACAGACGCGGACGGCTAAATTTAAGATTAGACTGCACTTTCTGTGCAGTCTGATCACGGTCTACCCCTCCGTTTTAAGAAATTAAATCAAGGTTCAGCGCTTCAAAACTTGCGTCCCTTTATGATCATTTATACACTGAATATTATTCTAAATATCGATCATATCTGATGAGAATTCAGTCAAATAAAACCCAACAAACATTATGATGAATTTCTGCTTCTGTAACAATGTCGTCAAAGATTTTCGTGGAATCTGTTAAAGAAATTTCTTGTAAATGTATCGGAGATTTTTCTAAGCTTCATCTTTTGTACTTATCTTTTTCTTCAGTATATCTTTATCATATAATTGCGTTGTGCTTTGTAAATCATAAAGCATTCTGATAAAAGATATATGTATAAGCTGAATTTATTGCATATTCGTTTATTCATTTTTCCTTACATGTATGTACCTTTTTATTTATTTATTTATTTATTTATTTATTTAAAGTTTAATACACAGAAGAAAGCATGGAGAGAAAAATATGATAGAATGGAATGGATGAAGTTTTAAAAAACAATGAAAAAAAAAACATACGTAGAAACTGCTCTAAATTCAGCTTCTTTTCTCACCCTTTATTTAACCCTTTACCCCATAAGGCATTTTAGAGCATTTCTAAATGACCCTAAAAAACAGCAAGGATGAAGCCGTTTCTTACATGTGTATGACACCTTTTGATAGTGTAGAAAACATTGTGGCCAAAGGTGAAATTGCTCGTCACGAGCAATTTCACCTTTTGCTACAATGTTTTCCAAAAGCTCCCACAAGCAATGCGTAGAAACGAGTATCTATGGAATAAAGGGTTGAAGAATGCGCTGGTTTGACAGCCAGAATGCCAATTCTATATCACTGATAATATATGCAAAGGGTTTCGCCCGAAATGCAAGTGTTCGTTTAAGTACCCAATGTGTTATAAAATCATTGAACATTTAGTGTATCCAAATATAGCTTTGTTGTTCAAACATTCAACAAAGGATAAAAACCATGTTTTATTGTATGAGCCATACTGTGTGAAACTAGAGCCTTGTGCAAATGGGAAAAGCATCGACCCACGTGAGCCAGCGCAGTCCGCGCAGGCTGATCCGAGACAGCCCTTCACGACTACATTAGATTTTGTCATTCTTTAGACTTGCGCGAAACAGAAAATTATATAAAAATGGAAAGTGTCATTTTGGATTAGCCTGCGCGCACTGCGCTGGCTGATCCGAGACTACACTTTACGCAAATGTCCGGAAATGCCCCTTTTCGCGTGTTTCGCGCCAATATTATACATTTTGGTCAGTTTCTTTCAGCAATACATTCTTGGCCGATATCTCTTTATTTTCAGTTTGTTCACTTTGCAGAGAAACTCCTTTGCCAGCGACACAGTCGAACACATGTCTTTTATGGTGGCAAGTATCAAGGTCTTATACAAAGAACGCTAAGTCTCATCTTTGATATAAACTGTCTGTTTTTGTGGTCCAGCATAGTCCAGAAACTTGAATATGAATCGGAGGGAGAAATATTAATATGAAGTAGAGATAGATAAACTTGAATTTGAAAAAGGAGAGAGAAACCTGAGTGTGAAAAAGAGAGATAAACTTCAATAGATATATCAACAGACAGACGGGGCAGACAGACAGACAGACAGACAGACAGACAGAAAGATAGATAGATTGATAGATAGATAGATAGATAGATAGATAGATAGACCTTCCACACTGTCCAGTGTTGCGTGCCAGTATTTCTTGTCAACACCGGAAAGAATATTGAAATCGACACATATGGTTTTCCTATATATATATATATATATGCATTGACTCAAAATGTCTACTCCACTTTATTGGAACTGAAATGTTACGAGATTTCTACAATCTCATTTGAAAAAATAAAAAGGAAAGTGAAATAAGATTTTAGGCACTTTCTAACTATTCTAAGGAAAGAAAATACATGATTTTTATACTTATATATTTTTTATAGAAAGATGTCGTTAAAAATGATAAAGAAGAGCAAAAATAATTGTTGATAGTATAAAAAAAAATTGAAAATGAAGAATTTTATCAATTTTCTTTAACATGCGATAATTGTGTATCATTTATTTTTCAGCGAGGATAAATAGACGAGCAATCAAAATGAGACCAGAGAAATTATTGTCTAAGAATATCATAATTCAAGTCTTTTGACTCGGATAACTGTAATTATATTTGCATCTATTTTGGTAAAGAATGAAATTATAAAGAGATTAATACACTATTAGTTCGGAGCTTTTTAATGGTGCATTTTTTTTTTTAAAATTCTTCAAAAGAGTAATTTTCATTTGTTTTTTTTTGACTGTCTGCAAATAATATTCCTCAGTGACACATTTATACGACCGCACTAATTTTCTTTCCACATCTCAAGAAAAGGCTGTTTTACTCATTTCCGCTGTAAAAATCCGCATAGGGAGGTCCAGAGAAAATAAACCCTCACAATGTGGTTGGTAGATGGAAAAATAATGAGACGAAGGCAGAAAAGCGCGGTTTATTGGGTTTTTAAAGTGGCCTATAAAGTAAATGCTTATCAAGGAACGTCTAAATATTTATTCTCCGCCGTCAATTCAACTTAGGTGGGTAGGATATTGCTCCAGACTGTGGTTTTTTCCCTTTGATCTTTGAAGGGAGAAAAGAAAAGATCTGAACCGCCATTGGGTAGAGATATCCTAGTCAAAATACGATAACGTCATTTGCATACTGAATTCTATTCTACGGAGTTCTTTTCGAAAAGACGCTCCGAGGGGATTTCTTTTCTTACAGTCAGAGGAGCTATGTTCGATACCCATTAACACATTTATTCTTTTTTTTTTCCCAACGGCCCTAGTTGAATGGATATGGGCTTTTTACGGAAAAAGGGGCATTCGGACATTTGCGTAAAGTGTCGTCTTGGATCAATCTGCGCCATGAGCGCAAGCTAATCCGAAAGGACAATATTCGCTGTTATGTAATTTTCTGGGTTTTTTTTTTTGCAAGTCTACTATAGCACAAAAATCTAGAGTAGTCGTAAAGTGCCGTCTCGGATCAGCCTGCGCGGAGTGCGCAGGCTGATCCGAGACGACACTTTACGCAAATATCCGAATGCCCCTTTTCTCATGGTGCAAGCCATATATGGGACTCGCTGTGGCAAAAGGTGTCTTTAGATACATGTCTCTGAGTCACTATACCAAAACAAGCCATTTCATAATCATAGATCCATTACATCAATTTAGTCTAACGATTTACTGAATCTGCAGGTTGAATGGTCCTTGCACATGTAAAGAAATGCACCCAGTAAAAAGTAGTTTTGCACAAAATTCGGAGGCTGTGATGGAGCGATACTTTTTACAGATGTAGATTGAAGATTTAACCACCTTTTTCACAGAGCATCCGCCCATACCTTTGTGGAAAGATGTAGTAGAATTTCTGGTTGATTGTCCGCTCTCCTATTGTGAAACATTGTGACAAACAAAGACACATCTTCAACCTTTTAACAAGATCGTTCGGCCAGAATATGTAGAAGAAGTAGCGGATAACACAGTTCAAAGATTAGACAGCACGATAATTACGTTGATCACGATGATGATGATGATGATGATGTTGATGATGATGATGACGACGATAGCAATGGTGATGACGATGATGATGATAATGATGACGACGATAGCAATGGCGATGACGACGATGATGATGATCATGATGACGACGATAGCAATGGCGATGACGACGATGATGATGATCATGATGACGACGATAGCAATGGCGATGACGATGATGATGATGATGATGACGACGACGATAGCAATGGCGATGACGATGATGGCGATGATGATGATGATGATGACGATAGCAATGGCGATGACAATGATGATAACGAAAAAAACAATCCACAATGACCAGGTTACGTGTACACAAATGACGTAACAATTCTGTGCACATGGTAACATTTACCCAACATTTACTTCAATTTCGGTTCAGTATTCTGCTAAATCACTTAGTTACCATTACGTGAAGCAATAATGGAACAATTAATTCACGGGTTTGCATATAAAATCAACTAAGGAAGTAAAGTTAAACATTATTGCACATTTCTAAAGTCGTAACAGCATAAGCCGTCCATTAACACTTTTTTCAAACAATCCGGTGTTTAACCCATTACCACACAATCCCTACTTTTGACACCCCTGAGAAAGAAGCCTTTAGAAAACATTGTGGGAAAAGGAGAAAATGCTGGTTACCAGCATTTTCTCCTTTTCCCACAATGTTTTCTACCCTTCACAAAACAAATTTCAGATTTTCAGTCACTTTAATTTTGTCGTGTGCAAATACTTTCGATTTGGACAAACCTAAAATCTCGTGGTTTGGTAATGAGTTAGAATGACGATAAGGAGGATGGCTTATGAAAACACTGTTCGGAAAAAAAAAGCAGAAAACGCTGGTAACCACTGTTTTCTTCCTTTCTCCACAATATTTTTGTTTAACACTTCTAAGGACAACATTCATCGTTTTAATCACATTTAATCTGTGTCAGCAAGTATTTTTTTAACTTGGGTAAGTAAAAAAAAATGTCAGCTGGTAAAGAGATAGTGCTTATAATGCCGGCTGCATATTTTTGACTTGTATAAAAAAAGATATCGTTAAGTTTATTGGCAATAAATACGAGACATTATTGCTGAATTACAGAATAAGCGAAAAGGTTAGGTAAAGATTAGACTACATGCTTGTTGCCTGATCTTGCTCCAACCTCCTCGCAAAGGACGAACACAGTTGTATTGTCAGAATAAGGGTTAGGGTTTCTCTCAAACGCGACTCCATAATGCCTTAAATCGACAAATTATTGCACCTGGGACTAATCTTGCGCCATAAACTGTACAAAATGGCTCACCGGAAACCGGCAAGTTACGACTTTCATGCGTAGTTTTACGACATTGAAACGTATATAATGATGATTAAAAGAACAGCGAAAGAGGCGTTATTGTTGCAGATTGAAACTGCGTTTGTTTGTTTGGTGTTTTACAGCATTTACAATATTATAAGCACCGATTGGTGCACCTATTCCTGCTTTCCTTCATAATATATTCTTTGTGTAATATACAAAAAAGCTTCATTTTTGCACGTAAAGAGTTACTGGTTGTCATAAGCAAATAGTGTAGCCAATCAGAAATTGTGTTACGTTCTGACTGTAGACACAGATAAATTGTTTTATGGTTTTAATCCGTTTTCAACATAATTTCAGTACCTAATCATGCTTCTCTGAAGTTTCTAGACCTCTCTTTCGCACAATAATCTGTCCACACTACTGAATGCTATCTCACATTAACATCGTCGAAAAAATGATGAGCGGTGAGAGGAAATTGACTTATGTCGCCATCACATTCAATAATCCTACTAACTCTTTACCACACGACAAAATTTTAGACTGATTTAAATGGAAAGCATTTGCAGACGACAACATAAAGGTGACTGAAAAGTTGAAATTTGTTCTGGGATGGGTAGAAAACACTGTGGAAAAAGGAGAAAATGCTGGTTACCAGCATTTTCTCCTTTTCCCGCAATGTTTTCAAAAGGCTTCTTTCTCAGGGGCGTCAAAAGTAGGGATTGTGTGGTAATGGGGCCTATTAAAGGAGTTGGCTGAACTTGGGATTCGAACAAGTTGCCTCTTGTTCCAGAAACCTATGTGCTACCTACTGTGCTAGCGAGGCTTGGAATTTAAAATGAAAATAAGATTGCTGTTACCGAATATCGTCGGTTTACTTCAAAAACCTCTCAACTACAGCTTGTAACAAGCTGTAGTTACGAGGTTTTCGAAGTAAACCGACGATATATGAATACAGTTCTAGGAGAGCAGTTGTCGAATAACCGTTTTAAATCTTGCATAAAAAAAAAACCCAACAGAAATCGAATTGTAGATATTTCTGAAAATCGTTTAAAATTACTTTTGAAACGATTTGTATCAAAACTTACACTTATTTCAGTGAAATTATCCGAGATTTTAGCAATTATTAAAAGAAATCTAAGATGTAGCATTTGAGATACGATCTCATAATATGTATGGAACTCCAAAGACGGGTTGCAAGCTAGAGGCTTAAAATACAATAACTCTTACAGAAAATCTTGTGATTAATCCCCGTAATACCGAGATCAAAGCCTACCCAAATACTTTCAAGCCCGGTGGGAAGTTTCGTAATTTTACCGTGATGAATTTCATTTAGTACAAGATTAATATCTTGACGTACATATTCACAAAGAGGTCTATCTTAATTTTTTTTCTTGAGATAAGCCCCAGTCTGATTGGCTTTTCGCAGACAGTTTTTACCCCATATACAGACAGCAAAGAGATTAAAGTCTGCCTTTTTGTGACCATTTTTACCCATGGATATATTAATCCATTACCACTCAATCCCTACTTTTGATGACCCTGAGAAAGAAGCCTTTAGGAAACATTGTGAGAAAAGGAGAAAATGCTGATTACAGTAGATTTTTTGTTACGGTGGACTTATGAGAAACAGGAGATCACACTCGATTTGAAAGTGTCGTCTTGGAGTGACCTGCTAGGGCTGCACAGGCTGATTCGGGACAACACTTTACGCAAACCTCTAAATGCCCCTTTTCGCTTTTTTTGCAAGCCAAAAGACAGAACTAATTTTGCCAACATAGATTTCAATTCTCGTATTTCTGCCAGGACCGGAAGATTGATCTCTCGTATCACACTTTTGCAGATTTCAAGACTTAAAAACAATCGCCATACTTTTTAAAGGTATCATTGTTTACTTTTGGCTATAATATGGCCTTTAACTCTTCACCAGACGACAAAATTTTAGACTGGTTCAAATCAAAAGCATTTGCAGACGACAACATAAAGGTGACTGGAAAAATTGAAATTTGTTCTGGGAAGGGTAGAAAACACTGTGGGAAAAGGAGAAAATGCTGGTTACCAGCATTTTCTCCTTTTTCCCACAGTGTTTTCAAAAGGCTTCTTTCTCAGGGGCGTCAAAAGTAGGGATTGTGTGGTAATGGGTTCATAAAACATATACCTAAACTCCTCCCCCCGCCACTCAACCCCGACGAAACAAAAAGTACTAGTAATTTTTCGTACATAGACGCACATCGCACTAAATAAAACTAACCCTATTTTAGGGAAAAACATTTTGTGTACACCTTAGGTGACTGCTTCATATAATTATGTTATACAGTTAGGCAGTTTCTGGTTAGCAAAACCAGTTTGGATAATTCTTCAAAGTTAGGTTTGGAATGACATAGAGTGATTGAAACACGTCGGTAAGTACAGGCCAATACTGCTTATATCGTGCAGTCTGATCAAAATCTACAATGTCCCTGGCAACGACGCTCTTAGATCGTGCGAGGCACTTTGAGGGCTATATATATAGTTATATATTTCATACAAGCCTATAAAACTCGTTATGAACTTATAAAACAGATATTTCATGCATTTTACTGCTTTTGTGTTAATCAAAAGCCATCTGGCGAAATTAGCTATATAAGCCCCCATCGCAATACACGGAGATTATCTGCTTTGGCAAAGAAACAGGCAAATTGCATCGCATCTGTTAACCCTTTACCCCATAAGGCATTTCTATGCTATCTCTAATTGACCCTAAGTAACAAGAAGGATGAAGCCGTTTCTTATGTGTATATGACACCTTTTGATTGTGTAGAAAACATTGTGGCTAAAGGTGAAATTGCTCGTCACGAGCAATTTCACCTTTTGTCGCAATGTTTTCCAAAGGCTCCTACAATCAATGCGAAGAAATGAGTATCTATGAAGTGAAGGGTTAAATCAAATGCTTAATAACCGCTGCTCAATGTAATATAACTTGATATTTGGGGGGGGGGGGGAAGAATGTAGCCAGCCCGCAGAGAAAATATATAGAGGTCCTTGCTTCGTTGTGGCCCCCGCACCGGTGCCATCGATCCCTTTTTCCACCAAACCCAAAGCTTTAACCCTTTCCCAAACGACAAATTTTGGACTCTTCCAAACCGAAAGAGTTTCCAGGCGACAATTTTAGATTAGGAGAAATTGCCAGAAAGTTCTCAAAAAGGGTAGAAAACGCTGTGAAAAAAAGGAGAAATTGCTCGTTACGAGCAATTTCTCCTTTTCCCACAGTGTTTTCGAAAGACTTTTACTGCAGACACGCAAAAAACCAGGGCTTGTTTGGGAAAGGGTTAACGATCTTGAGGAAGAATAGTTATCAAACATCGTGGGAAAAAGAGAAAATGCTGGTAACCAGCATTTTCTCTTCATGTTTCCCATAATGTTTTCTAATCTTTCATAGACGCAATCCTCGATACATACCAAATTCAATAATGTCGCCTGCGAATGCTTTTAATTAAGATTAATTTAGGCAGTTAAGCGTGACTCACTGACCTTTTGCAGACAGTGTAGGTCAAGATCAGACAGCACTAAAAATGCAGTTTGATCTTTGATCGATACAGTCCCATAAGGTTGTATTTATCTCCAAAGAAAAGCGTTAAAATCGCAGTCTTTCTATTATCATTTTCGGCCAGAAAGTTTCATTTCGATTATTCCAGATTTCAAAGGTTAAACCCTAGCACTGTTCGATGAATAAAATCAAATTTTCGCCTATCATGAAATTCCTGACATTGCTTTTCCCAGAACCCTACTCAGTGATAACCGTACTTTAGAATATAATTTGTTTTGTTCTCAATATTTTTAGAACTTTAAAAGTAATACAAGTTCTGATTGGCTAAATGAAGTATTTATCCAATCAGAAATCGTGTTACTTTTTATATCTGAAAATGGGACCGAGGCTGAGATAGACTCAACTTAACTCAACTTATTAGGCATTCGGCAAACAAATATGCTATTGGCCATTTACAAAAAAAGAATATGGATATATGGCAATGACAGATATATAAAGTACACATACATATAGATTTAACATTAATTACCAAAATGTTTATTCGTTATTAGTCAGCGTAATTAAAGATTTCCTTCTTTGTAAAGCTTCCTTTATAAATTTTGCAGTATTTATTTGTATTCTCTTGTTTTTTGATGATAAGATGCGGATAAATTTACTGATATTAGGCCTAGTACAGGAAAGGTACTTAGTTCTAAGATCACTAAATTTACCGCATATACAAAGAAAGTGATACTCAGATTCTACTACAGAACGATCGCAAACAGATAAAAAAGTTGGTAAATACGTACTAGGGAGTTCTTTTTTCACGGGAAAAACTAAATATGTCTGACAACTGTGTGTTCTGTGCAGTCCGAAATTGATCTATTTTTGCTTTCAACTAGTGCATGGGTAGCCAGTCCCGCCACGAAGCCCGAGGCTTAATGATAAACACAAAAAAAACAAAAGTACCTCTTTCAGAGACCGTTTGACAAAAACAACTGATAAGCCATTGATGGTTTACTTCTGTAATTGTGCATGTATTTTAGATATCATGTTTCAAAGACATTTAGATGGTTAGGATAATACTATTTTTACCGTAGCGAAACAGCTGTTGATAGATAATACTCGTTATTGAAGTTTTTTTTAACTCTTTACTAAATGACAGAATTTCGGACTAGTCCAAATTGATGGCATTTCCAGACGACAAAATAAATGTAAATTAAAAGTTAAAGTTTGCAATGGGAAGAATAGAAAACATTGTGGGAAAAGGAGAAAATGCTGGTTACCAAAATTTTCTCCTTTTCCCGCAATGTTTTCAAGAGGCTACCATCTCAGGGTCGTAAAAGAAGGGATTGTTTGGTAAAGGGTTAACAGACACTTTTATGACGGCATTTTCATTTGAAAACGCTGGTGATGATCAGACAGTACAAAATTTGAAGTCAGTCATTCAGCCATGGCGACCATTGTTTTTTCTACTGGTAGTCATGGCAGATACATTCTTAATCAAATTGCCCACTTTTAAATATGTCCAAAGTCCAAATTTATACAAAGAAATGTGACGTTATTTTGATATAATATATATATCACAAAAAATAATGACCAGAAAAGTAGTCCAAGTAACCTTGAAATATTTCCAAAATCAGAGCTGTGTGTATTTAAGTAAAATAAAAAAATAAAAAAGAATAATAAAAAAAGAATAATCGGTCGATGCATCAACATTCTTCGATAACGATACTTTTTCAAAAGGTTTCTTTTTTAATACTAGTTTTATTCCTCGGCATGCAGTGATAAGTTTGTTTTATTACAACATTTTTTAAATCTCCTAATAATGAGCTTTTTATTTTGCTCCCCCCCCCAAAAAAAAAAGAACCACGCAATACATATATATAGGGAAAAGTTGTTGTCAAATATGCTTAATCTTGAGAAAGAGACCAGTAGAAATTTAAGCCGTTTTAAATTTTTTTTTGGTTGGCTCATGCAGGGCTTTATTAGGCCCATGGGAAGGGCTAATTTGAAATACATTTACATAATTGGCTTGCAACACAAGAACAGGGGCATTCGGACATTTGCGTAAAGTGTCGTCTCGGATCAGCCTGCGCAGTCCGCGCAGGCTAATTCGAGACGGCACTTTACGACTACATTAGATTATGCACTACAGTAGTCTTGCGGAAAACGAAAAACAGAAAATTACATAGAAACGGAAAGTGGCCTTTCGGATTAGCCTGCGCAGACTGCGTAGCCTGATCCGAGACGACACTTTACGCAAATGTCCGAATGCCCCTTTTCGTGTGTTGCAAGCCACATAATTCGAGTCTATCTCTAAAACAAGGGGTGGGGGGGGGTATGATACAAGTCCGAGATCCAGGATACCAAGTAGTTATCACATAATCACGGATCCAAAAAAGTCTCTGTCATTTTAACAATCCGACTCAATCATCAAATTTCAACTTTTTAGTCACCTTTATTTTGTCGTCTGCAAATGCTTTCAGTTTGAACCAGTCTAAAATTTTGTCGTGTGGTAAGGAGTTAAACCTATTTTTCAGACAGCATGGCTGACCTTTCAGTCCCTCCGATAATTACATAGAAAAATCAGGATAAATTTTCTAGTTTTAATTGAATAATAAAAAAAAACTTGATAAGTTACTCTTCAACAAATGTCATTAAAATATCCTAACAGAGAGGATCTTTATAAGTATAATTATATTACAAGCTTTTGTTCCAATATCTTTCGTGGACAAAGATGTTTTAACTCTTTACGAAAAAACAAAATTTTAGACTGGTCCAAATTGTTAGCACTTGCAGATGACAAAATAAATGTTTGAAATTTGTTTCCGGCAGGGTTGCAGCATTTTCTCATTTTTTGACAATGTTTTCAAAAGGCTTCTCTCGCAGGGTCGTATAAACCAGGGATTGTTTGGTAAAGAGTTAAGGTAAGAGCTGTGTAATGGAAAACAGCTATTTCCACTAAAATATCATCATGCAAAATTAGCTATAATTAAAAATGAGTATTATTGAACTACTTTTACCTTTTCATTTTTTCCATTTTTTCCTTCTTTGAATTATCATTGATAAATATGAAACCGCTATATTCTCAAATTGAAAAAGAGATAATATTTACATCTCGTTTTAGAAAATAAACAAAAGTATCAAAAAATAGTTTCAAGATAGACATAAACGGAATTTCTGATCCGTTAGAAATGTGCAAAAATATTATTTCTGCATAAATCCTTATTTATCCTTATTAAACAACCAATTAGAATTTTTGCCAAATGTTCATCGGAAGTGCATTACACAGGTCTTACCTTAAAGCATGAACATGTAACATATATTGAATATATATTATCTTACTTCTTCCTATCAGTATAATGAAATGCATGGTAAACGTTCATACAGTATGGTCCTCAAATCGACTTGTAAAGCAATATGGGAAAAGGATTAATGATGAATTACTACAGTAGTATTTGTCATAAAAAGTAGTTCCTTTTCAGGTCATGTTTTCAAGACAATATTTACCTTAGACACAAGTATTCCCCCCCATCATTTTCTAAAATATTTTACACGCAGTCTATAGTATTATGGTTCCTTCAGAATCCAGACAGAAAAATAATACATAGAGGATATTTTTTTTTCGGTGAAAGATCGAAATTTATTTCATCGAGTGGACACCATCGGTAATATTTTCACTCGTGGCGCCAGTGAAAATATTACCGATGGTGTTCACGAGATAAGCTAATATCTTAACTCATTACAACACAATCCCTTTTTTTGACGACCCTGAATAAGAAGCCTTAGGAGGACATTGTGGGAAAAGGAGAAAATGCCGGTAACCACAATGTTTCCTACCCTTCAAAAAACAAAATTCAATTTTTCAGTCACTTTTATTTTGTCGTCTGCAAATGGTTTCGATTTGGACAAACCTAAACTTTTGTCATTGGGCAATGAGTTAACGCCCTTTTTCGCGTGTTGCAGACCAGTAACCTGTGTAGCAGCGGGTTACATTGGTTGTTCGCATACATCTAGATCTATATTCTGTGAAGTTTTGAGTTCTTTCAGGTTGATCGCCTCGATCTATTGATTACTGGGTCGAAGAGCTTTTCTTCTCGAGTTTTACTGCTTTTTAATAATTTTGGCGGGGAAAATGACATCAAAATTAAAGCATTCCAATTTAAAAGTGAGATTATTTTCATGTACCTCTGTGTCAGGTAAGAGATATCGCAATAGTACTTGTCTTCTTTTTATTCATGCTTTTATCGAACACCCCCCACGAGTATTTGTTTGTTTAAGTGGTGTTTTACGCCGCTTTCAACAGTATTTCTATCATATCACGGCGACAGTTCACATATTCATGTTTCCTGGGTTTCACGAGTACTAGGCTAGGCTCTGAAGTGTCTTGCCCAAGGACACTCCTGTGAAAAAAAACCCAGTGGAACCAGCGAGGCTCGAACCTGGGACCTCCAGGTCACGAGTCCTACACTTTACCACTGAGCCACAGGGCCCTTCCCACGTGTAATATGGACGTCGAGGAAGAAGTCTTTTGAAAACATCCAGGGAAAATGGAGAAAATGCTGGAGACCGGTATTTTCCCCATTTCCCAGTATGTTTCTAAGTGTTCAACGTCATATGCTAATCTCTGGTTCGAAACCAACCTAAGATCTTTAGAAAACATAGTGAGAAATGGGGAAAATGCTGGAGACCAGCATTTTCCGCATTTCCCACTATGTTTTCTAAGACTTCAAGGTCATATGCAAATCTCTGGTTCGAAACCAACCCAAGATCTTTAGTAAACATAGTGGGAAATGGAGAAAATGCTGGAGACCAGCATTTTCCCCATTTCCCACTATGTTTTGTAAGAGTTCAAGATCATATGCTAATGTCTGGTTCGAAACCAACCCAAGATCTTTAGAAAACATAGTGGGAAATGGGGAAAATGCTGGAGAACAGCATTTCCCCCATCTCCCACTATGTTTTACAAGAGTTCAAGGTCATAATATGCTAATGTCTGGTTCGAAACCAACCCAAGATCTTTAGAAAACATAGTGGGAAATGGAGAAAATGCTGGAGACCAGCATTTTCTCCATTTCCCACTATGTTTTCTAAGACTTCAAGGTCATATGCTAATGTCTGGTTCGAAACCCAAGTTCGGCCAATTTTCTTCGGAGCATTGATGATAGTCACTGCGACAGGATTCTTCCTTTACGGCTGATCATTGTATTACAGTGGTCACGTGGGAAAAATAGCCAGTGACTGGGGAGGAATTGTGATCGAAGTACTGGAATAGGAAATTATAGGAAAGCATGGTTGGGTGTGATGGCCACTACGATCGTACTGAAATAATTGTTGTAAACTGTTTTACAGTTATAAAATCGAACAAACAGACTAACAAACAAATAATACAACAAGCCCAGACACAAATTATAGCTGGGGGGGGGGGGGGGGGTGCTTCGAAAAAGATATCAGTGTGAAAAAATATTGATACTGAAATAGTTAGGGATTAAATTCAACAATAAACCTTGATTTAACCCTTTACCCCACAGGGCATTTCTATGGTATCTCTAATTGACCCTAAATAACAGCAAGGATGAAACCGTTTTTTAAGGATATATGACACCTTTTGATAGCATAGAAAACATTGTGACAAAAGGTGAAATTGCTCGTCACGAGCAATTTCACCTTTTGCCACAATGTTTTCCAAAGGCTCCTAGAAGCAATGCGTAGAAATAAGTATCTATGGAGTAAAGGGATAATACGGTCGTATTGCTAAAAATCAAGAGGAGTTGCTCGTTTTAATTAGATTTCAGATTTTGTCACAATGTATTTTTAAATTTTTACAGAAGAATAAAAGTAGGAGGTATAATGCTAAAGCTTTAGGACGCTAAGCGGAAATCTTGAAAGACGTGTATTTTTTGCAGAAAGTCTAGATCAAGATCAGACTTTGTAAAACGCGCAGTCTGATCTTGAAATGTATCTTTTCCGATTTGTCAAAATTTTTCTGGCAAAAACTGTTTTGAAAACGTCACATTTGGATCTATCACATTGGTTTTAATAGTTCTTTTTATTCATTTAGCTTTTTAAGTACATACTCTGTTTGAGCTAAAGGCGAACAGAGGCTTAAAACGTAGTAGACCCCAAATAGAAAACAGCTATTTCCACAATAATATTATCCAACAAAATTTGCTATGATTAAAAAATAGTGTTATTGTACTGCTTTAACCAAGCCACTTTTCCCTTTTGGTCTTTTCTAGAATAATCATTTATGAATCTAAAACCACTATATTTTCATTACAAAGAGAGATAGTAATTACCTCCCTTTTCTGGAAACTAACAAAATTATCTACAAATAATTTCAAGAAAGGCAAAGAAATTTCTGGTCCGTTAAAAATGTGCAAAAGTATTATACCTGTATAAATCTGTATTTATCAACTATCAAGAAAACTTTATGCAATGCAGCACTAGAAGTATTAGGGCGCTACTACCTTCATTGCGATCTATACAGATCAAGATCCGACTGCTCAGAACGTGTGCTCTGATCTTGGATCTTTAATCATCGATTGTTTAGTGAAGCTTTTGAGATAAGAAAAATTCTGACTTTCAGTGGATCATAATTTCTGCCTTCAAAACAAGTCGAGGTTATGTTATAATTGGCACTGAAAAAAATTCCACTCTTTACAAAACGGAACCATTTTAGACTCGTGCAAAATTGGGACCTTTGAAGTGGGCTACTTTAATAAAGCTTAAAAAATAGGATATGTCTTGATAGAAAACATCGTAGGAAAAGGAGAAAATGCTGGTTACCAGCATTTTCTCCTTTTCCCACGATGTTTTCAGAACCTTTATCGTTTAAAGGTCTATTAATAAAATACGTTAATGTTAGGTACAGGGTAAAATCTATATCAAAAGCAAATCTCCGTTTGAACTGTGGCTCAGTGTTGAACACACCGAGGGAAGTCAATGTAGACTGATGGTTGGGAGGCCTATTGTCTGTCGATGGATGTAAGATAATCCCGCGGCAAACGGCTCGTGAACAGATAAGCCCAAAAAAATATGTATTTGTAAATGTAATTGTAAGAGCTCGAGAGGCATAAGAAAATCGGTTTTGATGTAAGTATGGTTTATAGCGGTTGATCGTGTTATAGTTTGGATTGGGAAAAGCGAGGCAGATGGACAGATAAACATACAGAAAAAGAATGTGTGAAAAAGATAGAGAAAGATATATAAGACAGAGAAAGGAGGGTGGTCAAGGGACAGAGAAAATTTATGTAAGAGAAAAGGAGAGAGAGAGATAGATAGATAGATAGATAGATAGAGAGAGAGAGAGAGAGAGAGAGAGAGAGAGAGAGAGAGAGAGAGAGAGAGGTCGGACGGACGGGCGGGCAGGCGGGCGGACAGGCAGACGGGGAGGGTGTGCGGTCATGCAGACAGACAGGCAAGCAAGCAAATTCAAAGGTACTGGTCTGAATAGTGACAGAAAAGAAATTATGTAATCAGGAAACCATAATAAATGTACAAGTAAATTAGAATTATTAAACTATTTTGTGTAATCATTCTACGTATTTGGTCTGTGTGGGCAAACCATGACGAAGATATCTTTATTACAAAATCACTCTATCTGGAAAAACACCAATAAATCTTTGTCTTGGAAAACAGTGCGAAAACAGCTCTTTTTGCCCTTAAAATGTTTTATCTAGATATATATTTGCCTTCTGGTGCCCCCTTACAAATCGCTACATTCCAATTATTTCATAAAAAATGCTCTGGATAATTCAATGCAACATAAACAACAGTGTATCTATAATAGAAAGTGTTTGTGTGATGTTCACAACCGTTTTAATCATTATTTCCATTATATCATCGTCATTTTCAAATATCAACCCATTACCACACCATCCCTACTTTTGACGACCATTAGAAAGAAGCCTTTAAAAAACATTGTGGGAAAAGGAGAAAATGCTGGTAACCAGCATTTTCTCCTTTTCCAACAATGTTTTCTACTTTTCACGAAATATTTTTTTAAATTTTCAGTGACTTTTATTTTATTGTCAGCAAATGATTTCGATTTGGACAAACCTAAAATATTGTGGTTTGGTAATATGGTAAAATTTCATGAAAGATTAATTTTTACAAATTAAAAATTCTATAGCTACATATTTATGGAAGAAAATTTGTCTCGTGAGAGTGACAAACTGATAAAGATTTTATTTAAAAAAAATTGTAGAGCTGTAAAAGATAAACAACTCAACTCAACTCAACTTTATTAGGCATTCGGCAAACAAATATGCCATTGGCCATTTACAAATATATGATAATAGAGACACAGACAGTGTAGTTCCAGGATCAGACTGCAAGTTATCGTCCGCAAAACATCTTGAACTCCACCGAGAAGCCAATGGATTAATTTTCATTCTAATTGATAGACAGAGAATATTTGTAAAAACAAGGTAAAACAAGTAGACAAAGAATATACAATACAATTGAATAAAATGGGCCAACATATATTTTTATTTGTATTAGTTATGCTCTGGCTAAAAGGGGGTTACATGACATCAAGCAAGGCATTAAAATATCATATCAATAAAATGCATATTGTATAACAATCTACTAAATGATCGGGTACACCGGTCCTTGGAGCCGCAGAAAATTTACCTATAGCAAACACTTTCGGACCAGGGCCCGTATTCACCAACCATTCTTAAGAACATTCTTTGTCTTTTTCTCCAGAATTTTCTACATTTGTAAGCAACACAACTTCTGATTGGCTAAACCATTCGGTTTAGCCAATCAGAAGTTGTGTTACTTATACACGTAGAAAATCTTGGAGAGCAAGACTAAGAATATTCTCAAGAATGGTTGGTGAATACGGGCCCCGGTCAGCCTGCGAATTTCTGATCTCAGTCGATATTTTGCAAATGCATGAAGCCTCCTTTTTGCAGAGTGTGGCTCATATATGTATAAAAAAAAAAAAGATGACAAACCACATGACAAATTGTAGATACAAGAAAACAAGAGATGAGGGCGAAGGTTCTCATTTGATAACGGCGTAACGACAATTTATCTTGTCCCTCTATCACGCTTCACTGCGACTGGTTTTAAAACAAATTACCACAGACATATTTTTTTGTTGTTTTAGGGAGGGTCAAAACTTCTTAAAAGAAATATCACGAGAAAAGGAACAGTTACTAATGGCAAGACGGGAAGGAGGTTCTCAATGATTACTGTTAATATACCGTTTGCCCTGTGTTTCTATTACGTTTATCAGTGGATTGGCTTCAAACGAATTGTCATAGAACTAAGACTGTTTGCGCAACTGCACAATAGAGATTAAAAGTAAGAAAAGGAACATTAAGAGAAAAGGAGCGATTATCAACGACAAGAACGGGATAGGGTTCTCAATATGATACTTGTAACGTCGTTTGTCCCGTGTCACTACAACTGGTCACTGCCGACTTCCTTTGAACCAATTGCCATAGAAATAAGACTGTTCGCACCACTTTACGTAGGAGATTAAACAAATAAACATCGTGAGAAAAGGCGTATTTGCAAAATAAAAGTAAAGGCATAAGGCTCTCATTTGAAAACCTTTTGTGGCCTGTGCCCTGTGTTTCTACTACTCTGTAATGCGGGCTGGTTTAAAACTATAGTTAAGGTAGAATATAAGTCTTTTTGCGCCACTATAGGACAAGAATTAATACCATCGTGATAAAAAAGAAAAATATGCAAAAGTAAAAAAAGGATAAAGGTTCTCATGACAGTAACGTCATTTGTCTTGAGCCTCTTTCACGATTCACTTCAGATCACTAACCCTTAACATGATAGAAGAACAAATAAGACCTACTTCCTGTGGGCGGAAATACGTCGTTATCTCGTGTTTTGACGGTCATAAGCAAGAAGGATTCTAAAAATAATTTGGGAAAAGGAGAAAATGCTGGTTTTTATTTTTCCTATGCTTTCTTCCCTGCAAATAATATACCGCACTTTTTAGCGTTAAAATCTAAATCTATAGCAATGTTGTTGTCTGCTTGTGCTTTCAAATTGGATAAGTCTAAAACTTTTGCCATCTGGTAAAGGGTTAAGCAAAATAGGATTACATTTAATATTAATAGATGTGATAAGAATAAGAGCAACTGTAAGACCAAAGAATTCCAGTCATGCACAATCTAATTTTTGGTCTACATGTCCGACAAAAATTATTGACCCATGCTTTGTTACCAGCATTATCTTTTTCAGCCATTTCTTTTTAAGATATATTCTATTTTTGTACAACATATAAGGGAACTGACACCAGTTTGGTGTTCTGAACAGGAGCGTGGAAAAATGTTATGATGCGAGCCTCGGTTGAGCTTAATAACATTTTTTATAGACGAGTTTTATTTAAAAATAAAAAAAAAAGTCAAAGCCACCGAATGTCAGATTCTTTTACGTCACATCTTTTAAATCTCGATTTTTAGGGGGAAAATACGCATTTACATGCACACGGGATAGGAGAAGCGTACATGAATAAAACTCAACTTGTTTTTCTGAAAGACGGACAGTATGTAATGACATCATACATGAAGTCATATAATGCCTATAGATAGTAAACGTGTGTAAGATAGGATCACAACTACTGATTGGCTCAACCATTTCGTTTAGCTAATCAGAATTTGTGTTACTTTCAAATTTAGAAAATTTCGGAGAATAAGGCCAAAAGCTGTCTCAATAATGGTTGGTAAATTCTGGACGCTGTTCGCGGACTTTTTTCTTTTCTATAAAAACAAAGTCTGATATTTGAGCCGTGTTTTGTTTGTCGTTTGTAAACACGTTTGTTTATGACAGGTCTGAAATCCTGTTGTCTGGTGGGAGGTTAACCTTTATGCTGTTGAATACTATATCCAGTGGTTTTACAACCCTGTTCAATAGACGTTTATAAATGTTGTGGGAAAAGGAAAAAAAATGCCGGTAGTAACAGTCTTTTTTTTTTTTGTACTTCAATACCGGTAATTTTTGGCATGACTTTTTACTTATAAATATTTATTCACTGAGCTACCTCTTAAATGTGTAAGCGGCTTCACTGTAGATGGTTCTAAAATTTGCTATCTAAAAAATAGTTAAAACAAATTTGCAGCAGACGACTCTTAATCCTTCCATGTAGAAAGAGGGCTTTTGAAAAAGAAAAAGTCTAAAAAAACAATGGACAAAACTGTAGTATCTAGGATTTTGTCCTTTCCTCACTGTGTTTTTTGACCTATCAAAGAAAATTACCATTGTCTCTGCTGCATTTAACTTATCGTCTGCAAATGCTTTCAGTTTGGTTAAGTCTAAAATTTTGTCTTCTGTCACAGGGTTATAAACGAAAACCAAGATACAGGCGGACGAAAAATGTACAACACCAACAGGCTAGACTAGATTTGTGAAATATATGGACGAAATGTGAAGGGACAACCGTTATGACAAAGCAGACGTAAGGGGAACGACATTGTCGTCTGCTATGTTTTTAATCGAAGAATGTCATTTTATGACATAATAAAACAACAAAAAAATTTACAACACAGTTGGACCACCCAAATCCAAAGTTGTACGTATCTTGGCTTTGTTTTGTATGAAACTCTTTTTGGCGTATTATGATTTTTGTTCTTCTTTTTTGCGGACACCGTGGTCAGTCTGCATCTTATCTTAGATGTACACGCGCCGATTTATTTGTAGATGTTCTGCTTGAGATATAGAGGATATTTGTTTTTTTCGGTGAAAGATCGAACTTTATTTCATCGAGTGGACACCATCGGTAATATTTGCACGAGTGGCGCAGCCACGAGTGAAAATATTACCGATGGTGTTCACGAGATGAAATAAAGTTCGATCTTTCACCGAAAAAAACAAATATTCTGTTTATTTCATGCTTTTAACCCTTTCTGGGAGGAGCTTTATCAAAATTCAGTACAGTTCTTTTCCCTTATTCCCCGTGGCGTACCCCTCCCGCATAGCAACGTTACGTCAAGCGCGAGAAATGTAAGGTATATGATGTCATATTTCCCATCTGGTTGTTAGGCACGCGTAATTTATCTAGGCAACAAGAACGTGGAAATCGGTATTTTCACTGGTGTTACCAGTTTAAGATCGAAAAATATTTTCACTGCTATTTCTCGATATTCTACCGGAAAGCGTGAAATAAAAAAAAAGTTGAATTTTAATAATTTGCTCTTATATAGGCCCACTGACTGAGTGTTTTCATTGCTTTGATTTTGGCATTTATAGGATGAATACATTAAGCGCAAAAGACTGATTCTGAGCGGTGCTCGATACCTTTTTCAATTTTATTTCGATGAATTTCGCGGCCATCAGTGCACCTATTTATGCCTTCCCGGAGTTTCTCCTAGCTGTACTTTGCAAAGTTTTATTCCAAAGCCACTAGCTTCTTTTCAACATTATTTCGGCGGTGAGAGACGAATAAATTGTGTCGCAAAGGTTATCAGTAATTCTCCGAAATACATATATCGACTTTAGTATTCAAACTAGGGACCCCCCCCCCCTTCCCTCATTTTAATTCAAATCGTGTACATGGCCGACTTTGCAAACTGGCTCTGCTGAAGGAAGGATTTTACAGGTCTACATTTAAGGTCCAAAACCTGCTGGTTTACATCTTTTTTACTAACGGCAAAATTTTAGATTTGATCAAACTGGGATGGGGGGGGGGGGTTATCTTTGAACAAAAACATTATATTTATCACACAGCTTCCATCCCTTTTTTTAGTGTACCCATTACAAATTTTCTTCCCTTACACACGTTTTTGAAAGCCACCATTTTCTGACGTCATTGTAGCATTGAATGACGTCAAATTATCATATCACATGTGATGCCCAAACTCTAGTTTTAAAAGTCTCTTGAAAACTATTCAACCACAACTGCATGAGATATCTTAAAAGGTGGAAAACTTTGTGGGAAAAGAAGAAAATACTTTTTACCACTACCTCCTTTTGTCACAACGTAGTCTCTTTTAATAGACTTCTTTCTCGTGGTCGTTGAAACACGGAATTTTGTGCGAAAAAGGTAAATGACGTCATGTACGGCAAAATCGGACTCTGATATATTGAGGTAACATTTGTATTTAGAATACAATAATTTAAGTGTGTAATTAATATAGAAAAAAATGAATAGTGAAAAATCTTATTACTTAAGCTCAATATTTTCACCCAACGTCTTTTCTTCCTGGTTATTTTCGCATTGGCAAGTACAAGTATTTCTAGACTATGGACACTATCACAAAACAAGAAGGAATAAAATGTTTTATACGCTGTCATGATAAAGTGGAAAAGTTCAATTAGAAAAAGGCATCGCGTGATTGAGTTTTATATTCTAATGTCGGAAAACAGCAATCATAGACTGACAAAATATAATTATAATAATAAAAGTTATATCAGAAACGACAACCACAACAACGACAGTAATGATAATAACAAGTATAAATAGAAAAGGTAGAAGGATACAGTTCTGAATGAGTAATTACGCCATATGCTTTCCTTCATTTTTTGATACGATGACAATGTTGACACAGACCCTTGATTTTTTTTATTGAATTTATCTAGTTCAGAGGGGGGCTTAACAAAATCCAAGTACAAAGGGGTTAACGGACAGATACACAACTTTTGCTCTCTCTGTCTCTGTCTCTCTGTCTCTCTCTCTCTCTCTCAACGATCTTTTATTTCCCGTCGCTTATTATCCGTTAATGCTGCATTTTGTCCTGGACTATATTTATGTCCGTGTTTGTCTCTCTCACTGCAAAGTAGGTCTAATTTAAAAAAAAAAAAGTGTTGAATCACTCCCAAGTTATCTTAAAGTTTTTGTCATATTTCAAATACCATCGTTAGGCCTGTAAAGAATTAGTCCTTGGTAGAATTAAATAAGCAATTAAATCCTTATTTTTTAGAAAAAAAAAAAAACATGTTTACGCTATCATCCGTCTGTAATGCGAGCAGCATAGGGGTTAAAACAGATCAGAAAATCATTAGCTGATATTGCAGTCAGTCATGGCTAGCATGGAGATAAATTTTCTATAAATTGTTAACTCTTTATCCGACAATTTGGCCATACTCTGTGAAAAGGAGACTTTATGCATTTGCAAAAAGTATCAAGTGAGGCCAGCCTGTGCAGCTCGTGCAGGTTGACCAGGACCGAAACCTTTCACTTTTGGTCAATTTTCTGGATGTCACAGGACCAGGGTACCTCACGGTACAGTAGGTTGTTATAGTTGACGGTTTTGGGGAGATTTATAATTCCGTGATGATTTGCTTTGTGTGATACATCTTTGAGATGCATTAAGCCATTACCACACAATACCTACATTTGACGCTCCTGGAAAAGAAGCCTTTTGAAAACATTGTGGGAAAAGGAGAAAATGCTGGTAACCAGCATTTTCTCCTTTTCTCACAGTGTTTTCTATCCTTCGCAAAACAAATTTTGAAATTTCAGTCATTTTTATTTTGTTGTCTGCACATGCTTTTAATTTGGACAAGTCTAAAATAAAGTCGTCTGGTAACGAGTTGAGCGTCCTTTTCCCATAGGATGGCTCAGATGTTTTTATTTGTATATATTATAAATCGGAATATGATTATTTGGATATACAGGATCCGAGATATATTTTCACTTGTCGAATCTAGAAAGCGTTTTTGAGCAAGCCTCTGGTCAAAAATCGACAGAAGTCTCTTTCTCTCTAGCACATAAGAATATTTACGAAAATATTTATCAAACATGGGGGAAAAATGCATGCACACGTAGTGAATTTTTAAAACAAAACACTGTTTTCTTCTTTTAACAAAGAGTTTATAGATAGAACCCTGGTTTGAAGCATTACGTTACTCTCAATGCATCACACCTGGGAAAACTGACTAGCAAATCGTCGTTTCTTATGAGTATTTAATTAGTCGGAAATTGCTGTGACAGCCAATCGAAAGATCGATAACAGAATGACACTCTCTTGTAAAAAGGATAATTTCTGTTTTAATTTTTACCAAAAATAACACTTGATTAACCCGAGGTTGTCAACAAATATGGCAGCCGTCGGTGTGCTTGCCTCCTGTGAAATATGCCGATCTGCAGTACCGGGACGACGGCGTATTTGTGAAAAAATAGTTTAAATTTCTTCAAAGAAAGACTGAAATCACCAATCAAAATGCTCCATGAATGATTAATAGGAACGAGGCAACGCCAACGAAATAACCTAGGAGCGATTACAGAATGAATCAAAACTAGGTCACCGAGGATGATAGAGTGACGTCATGTATGTAGATGTCAAAACGATATATCGTCGGTTTGCTTGCAAAACCTCGTAACTACAGCTTGTAACAAGCTGTAGTTACGAGGTTTTGCAAGCAAACCGACGATATATGTAAGAAAAGAAAATTCGTAATGGGCATAATACACCGTGAAGAAGAAGGTTAATTGATAAAAGTTAACCAAGAGGTATTGATAGATCCAGTCAAATAAATGGAGCACTTTTATGATGTAATTATTGGCCGATTTAGATTTTAGATTTAAAAAAAAAAATCAGTCAAACCTCTGCGTGACCAATAATCCAAAAAGTCGCTCTTTCATATCACAAAAATCAAAAGCTGCCCTCAGTGGGGGTGGGGGGGGGGGGTTGCAATAATTTTGTAACTGAAAATCGTAATTGGGAAGAGGTTCTCTTCTTAAAAACCCTGTCATTAGCGTTACATGTAGCAGTGACATTTTAGAGCAAACGTGCCAAATATTCAAAGATAAAATGAAATATTGCATATTCCCCTTGAGAATACTTTTTGATTAAGTTTCCTCCGAAACCGATACGTCGGTAGCCATATTTTTAGTTCCCCGGACATGGTAGTTGGAGACACTCGGTTGACATTCTGATGACAAGCGCTGATGAAATGTTATGCACCACGTGACCCGCGACCATATGACCTATCTTTCATTGTCACGACTGTGTGGTCTCAAAGATCAGCCACACGTGGTTATGTCCGTTCGTATCGAAGAAAAAAACCTGACGTCATAGAAAAAAAAAAAACTCTTCCTTTTTCAAATGATTGCAGATTTGCATAAATCAATGACACGTCATTGGATCCTCTCTTGATAAAAATTTCCTCCTTACAAAATCAAAAAAAAAAATCAGAGTTCAGCACTACAAAAAAGAAAGAAAAAGACTGTGCATGTATACCGTTTTAACAATTTTGAATGAACTTTATAAAACACAGAATATATCAAATCTAAATTCTCCAACAAAAAAGAGGTTGGCCAGTAAAAGTTTAAGCAAAAATAAAAGGGCATTTCTGTCACTAGAAAGTAGTGATATTCCCTTTCTGGCTATGGTTTCTTTATCTTTTTATCCTTTAGATTTTGTTTATCTGTGTTATTTATAACTGTATTCATTCCAAAAATGGCATATTTTGTAAAAGCTTAACCTTTTACCAGACGACAAAATTTTAGCCTTATACAAATTGAAAGCATTCGCAGACGACAATTCAAATGTGACCCAAGTAATGGAATTTGACCTTGATAGGGTAGAAAACATTGTGGGAAAAGGAGAAAATGCTGGAAACCAGCATTTTCTCCTTTTCCCGCAATGTTTTCAAAAGGTTTCCTCCTCATTGGTGTAGTATAGCTGTCACCGAGTGGTAGATGGTTTACAGCCTCCTCGTCCTAGCTGTTCTAATGCCTCGACAGTTTCAGAGATAAAAAAAAACTAAACTCATATCATCTCAGTTCCACCGTGACTTGAGATTAAAGAAAAAAAAAGTAGACAAATTAATTAGTCCGTTCTTTACGGATGGTATTAAAACCGATAATATAATTACTAAATTATTTATCCAGCGATCATAAAACGACAGTAAACAGGTTTGAAGATTTTCGCGCTATTTATCCTGGGCAATAAACCAAACTACAAACTCTTTGCAAACGTTAGGTGGCTTAAGGGCTTTTGTGGACAGCATAGCTTCAGATCAGACTGTGCGATCAGCATTGTTTGATTGTCCCTATATTTTTTCTTCATATACTGTAAAGATTGTGTTCAAAATGAGGTTCGATTCTGCGATACTTTTGCTTTTTATGGCGAGCTGAAAAAGTCCGTTATATCTACGGTATGGTACAAGGGTTGAGGTATTAAGTCCTGCATTCGACTTTTATGCGCACAGAGTTCCACCAAACGACTTTTAAAAACATTGTGCATGTTGTGGCAAGGAAAGAAACTGCGCTTAACGAGCAACATGTCCTTTAACCACAATGTTTTTTTCTTGTATTCGAATATCGAATTTTAATTCATAATGATTTTTATACATTTTTAAGCATTTTTTTGTCAGTGGTAGATTTGTAGTTATTTTCAGGAGGAAAAAGAGTCAATCATTAAGAATACATTGAAGGTGTTAGTCGCTATAGGAACTTTATATGATCTTTGACATAGTAGATAAACATAGTGAAATCTTTACTTTTGAACCCTTAACCGCACAATCCCAAATTTCAACGAACCTGTAATAAAAGGCTTTTAAAAACATTGTGTGGAAAGGAGAAAATGCTGGTAACCAGCATTTTCTCCCTGCCACACAATGTCATCAATCCTTTCAGAGAAAAATTCCATGGTATGAGCAATCTTAAAGTTGTTGTCTGTAAAGGCTTTCAATTTTGGATAAGCCTAACATTTTGTCATTGGTGAAGAGTGAACTGATCTGTATAGTAATATTAGATCTATAGATTAGTTTTAGAAACAAAGCTTCTAAAACCTGGTGTGTAGTGTTTGTTGGTCTGTTTTGGTGTTTGAGGTTGTTTACAACACATTTTCAGTTATATCAACACCTGAGCTTTGCACAGAACATTTCCTACCCACTGGCCGATTTCCTTGTCGAAACAATGCTATTTTGGTTAGAACGTTATCGATTCTGTCGGAAGGATCAAGTGTTATCATCAATGCCCAGAAAGAGATTCACGACTCTCTGCAGGACAGGCGTTGTCTGCGCATGTCGTATTCTTTTCTTCAAGTGCTCTCAGGACTCTTCTTAATTTCATAACGATGAGTTTTTCGGGTCACCAAGCCTTGCCGGCTGTACGTTGTATATCTTTACCTTTTTGAAGCTCAACAAGAGAATGTCTAAACGACTCGTTTCCGGCAAATGCGGGACCATTGGAAGCAGAAACGTTGTCGAAAACGTTAACACTTTTGACTTCGCGTAAACTTTTAGAGGAGAAGAGGATGGTCATATTGCAATCTAATCGAAACATAACTTGTGAAAGAAAACATAAGTTCTCTGATAATAAAATCAGTCTGAATATTTATCGTATTTCATGTTATCGGTATCTATACAGATTTAAACATGATTGAGATCTAGGATATATGTGCAAGTACACCGTATGTTTGACTTCCAACATGCGAAAAGGAGTATTCGAACATTTGCGTTCTTACCAACAAAGCCCGTAACAAAGAAACAAAGAACAAATACATAGCAGTTATACAGGGAGTCAGGGACCGGGCAGGATTCGAACCTAGGACGCCCGGAGGAAAGGCCAACATCATAACTACTGGGCTAAAGAGAATTCTACGTACGCAGTTGTTAGATATTGTATCTTAACCCTTTACCCGATAAGGCATTTCTATGGTATCTGTAACTGACCCTGAATAACAGCAAGGATGAAGCAGTTTCTTTTATGTATATGACACCTTTTGATAGGGTAGAAAACATTGTGGCAAAAGGTGAAATTGCTCGTCATGAGCAATTTCACCTTTTGCCACAATGTTTTCCAAAGGCTCCTACAAGCAATGCGTAGAAATGAGTATCTATGGAGTAAAGTGTTAACCGGGATGAAGCCAATGTCCGAACGTAACTTTTCGCGTGTTGCAAGCCATATATGATAACGACCAGAAGACATAAGTTCGAAATCATTCAATATCAAAACCTTTTTACATGGCACAGTAGGCCTACCTAAATGATGTTCTACCAGTTAGTTCTTGAAAGGATAGTAAATATCTTGGGTAAAGGAAAAAATGGAGTCGATCAGCTTTTCTTCCTCTCGTACAATTTAATTCAAAAGTATTCGTCCTAAATGTTGTTAAAACCGTGGATTGCGTATTAACCATTTACTCCATAGATACTCATTTCTAAGCATTGGAATTGATTGTAGGAGCCTTTTGAAAACATTGTGGCAAACGGTGAAATTGCTCGTGACGAGCAATTTCACCTTTTGTCACGATGTTTTCTATGCTATCAAAAGGCGTCATATACACATAAGAAACGGCTTGGTATCCTTGCTGTTATTTAGAGTCAAATTGAAATGTCTTAGAAATGCTTTATGGGGTAAAGAGTAAAGCGGTAACACGAAAGAGTTCCCAGAATTATAAGTCATTAGTAAATGGGCAAACATCATTTATTTTTCGCCTTTCATTTTTTATACGCACCAGATAGGAAGATTTTAGTGCTCATCTTCACACAAACTTATTAATTGATATGATATTAATGTCGTATGGGATACCATAAAACAGAGAATATCTTCGTTACGGTTAATGCGAATTCTCCCATCTTGGCAGACTATTAAATTATGTAAGATTATCACATTTAGAAACAGCAACAAGCCGGACCAATCTGTGTCGATTTGATCTGATCCCGTTCGGTTTTATTCATTTGTTTTAACCCATTACCACACAATCCCTACTTTTGACGCCCCTGAGAAAGAAGCCTTTAGAAAACATTGTGGGAAAAGGAGAAAATGCTGGTTACCAGCATTTTCTCCTTTTCCCACAATGTTTTGTACTCTTCACAAAACAAATTTCAAATTTTCAGTCACTTTTATTTTGTCGTCTGCAAGTGCTTCCAATTTGGACCAGTCTAAAATTTTGTCGTTAAGAGTTAATCCACTCTGAATTTCAAGTTGAATCTTAGACCGGGGTTTAACTATTTACACGCAACAGAATTTTGGACCGTTCCAAATTCCAACCATTTGAACCATATGACATAATAAATGTAGTAATGAGATTCTCTGTGAAAAGGAAGAAAACATTGTGGGAAAAGGAGAAAATGCTGGTTACCAACATTTTTCCTATTCCCACAATGTTTTTCATAGGCTTTTTATCTCATGGTGGATTCAACTCGGGAACGTTTAGTAAAGGATTAACGCTGAGCATATAAAAAGTTCTCGAAACATTGGGTCTGACAAAATTTTCATGTTGTGAGGGTTGGATAAATCTACCTAAGATTTCCTCACGGGTGAATACAAAGAAATTGCAATCCCATGTTTGATCAACACCGTCCGTCTCTGTGTGCATGTATCGCGAAGCGGTTTCATACAAATTAAAGTGCACCTAGGTTTTTTTTCATACCGCCATTAAAACAACAACAACAACAACAAAAATATCTTCATTCCTTATAATTCAATATCAAAGACATAATTATAGGATCTGACATGAGTTGATTTTTGATATAAAAATTTATTAAACAAGTCTAAAAAAATGTTACTGAGTAAGGCCTTGGCGAGCTTAATAACATTCTGTTTTTTTTTTTTGCGGACGAGTTAAATAGATTTTTACCTCAAAAACCAACGAGTGTCAGATTCTTTTTATCACATTACTGATTGACAAGAATTATTATCCAAAATGTGTTAAACCAGGGGCATACATGTATGATGTATATATTATGTGTAGTGAAATTTACATGAAGCCTGTGCACTTACTTTGACAGGTACATTACGAACGAAAATAGTTCCGAAGAAACTTGCATAATATTGATTTTTTTTGTCTAAAAAACAACTTTATCATGGCAAGAACCTAGACCGCTAATTTCCTTCAGAAACCTAGGTTTGCAATGTTTTAGAAATGAAGCGTATAATTACAGAATGTTGACCAAATAAAGCAATATTTTCTTATCTCACACATGTCTGGGACAAGAAAATTCGTTATGGCTGTATCACATTGAAAACGAGGAGAACTATGTGATAAAAAATTAATATGCACTTGAAAAATACCTGCTTTTTTTATTGAAAATCCAACTCCTGGTTCATGATGTGACAATGACGTAAATTCGTGATGTCATTATAGTTATTGAGCAGTTGCAGGGTTAATAGATTTATTAATAAATAGAAGTTCAATACGTTAGATTTAACCCATTACCACACAATCCCTACTTTTGACACCCCCGAGAAAGAAGCTTTTTGAAAACACTTTGGGAAAAGGAGAAAATGCTGGTAACCAGCATTTTCTCCTTTTCCCACAGTGTTTTCTGCCCTTCCCGAACAAATTTCAATTTTTCAGTCACCTTAATTTTGTCGTCTGCAAATGCTTTGAATTTGAACCAGTCTAAAATTTTCTTTTGTGGTAAAGAGTTAAGTTGTGTTTGAATCCGGCAAAGTGACAGTGATCATGAGTTTTCAGATTTCTTTTTCAATTTACTGTTTGATATTTTTTTTCAATATTTAGAGAAAATATATTCAGCTAGCAATCTGAACTGCGGACATGAAACAGATCTAAAATCAGAAAGAAAACCATTATGAAATCTTGTATGTATACATGTTTGTTTATATTACTTTCACTGCAAAAGTAGTGTCGTCACTACTGCTTTTTTTTATTAATTTCATGGAACTATGAAAAAAAATCAGCCAATCACAAGTCGTCAATGTTCATGAAAAAAAAAAAAAACAAAAAAAAAACGAATATTGAATTATTATTTACAGAAAATTAGTTCAGCTTGCAATTTGAACCTCGTAGCCTACTACATAAAGATCTTAAACCAGGAAGAAAACTAGTCTATTATGAAATCTCGAATCTTTTTTGTTTACATTACTTTGGGTGCAAAAGTAGTCTCGGCACTACTGATTTCTTTTTCATGGAGCTATGAAAAAAAAAAAATAATCGGCCAATTAGAACTCGCCAAAGTTCATGAAAAAAACTTATACTGAATCATTTGCCATTACAGTGGGGAAATTTTTTTTCTCTATACGCAAAACATGCGATTAAAGCTGCATACGATTAAATGGCATTATTGTCTATTGTTTTCAAAATAGTGCTCAGTACGATTTTCTGACGTCATAGGAGCAGTATGTTGTGTCATTTGTTAATGTATCGAATTACAAAAGACATTAAAATCCAGTTAATTCAATAGATATCGTTTTATCTCTTTGTTGGAAATGAAAAAGCCACATGTCGTCTTCCTTAGGATTACTTTTGTCCAAATCGTTAACTCGTGTCAAAGCATAGTTGTCTCTTTAAAAAAAAAAATACGTTTAATATACATGCAGTCTTAAGATGTACAACATAATGTCATCAAAAAACAATCTTTATCTTTTGGTATAAACTTTGACTAAAAAAATCATCAAATAAATTTTATCAAGCTCATTACGGGTTCGCCCTAGAATGTTTAGATTTATAACATTTTTTTGGATTCGTGTGATAAAATTTCTTAAAACCAAGACTATGTTAAATTCTATATCCTTATCCCCAGTATTAATAGATGGAGGGGGGGGGGAGGGAATGTTGAACAGGTGCCTGGTCTTACAGTATCTAAACTCGGTCTGCAGTACGTGTATTTGCTATTGCTGACTTTCATAGACTGAAAGAGACGTTAAAAGTATGATCTACTTTGACCTCTAATTCGAAAGATTTGACCCCTTTCCAAATCAAAAATACTTTCCGCCGCGTACAAAGCGATGTTTTTTTAGCCAAGTTTTCGAATAAAGCTGTACCTTTTTCTGTTCTCAGGCAATGCTTTTTACGCTCGAGTTTTGGAAATAAATAAGTATAGACCTTAAAATCCCGAGTTATTGTAAGTTTAACGTCTACAGATTATGGCTTTTGCCATAGACCAGGATTTTCCAGCACATTCTGAAATCCAAATACATATATAAAAAAAGATCAACCAAGATTTTTTGTCGATCTAAAGTTACCATCTCAATTTCGTTCTTTTATGACACTGGTTTCGATCAGACTATTTACGGCAATAAAAGAGAATTACAACGTCAGATACTGTTGTACCACACATCGAGTTGTCGTAAAAAGACCGCTCGGTATGGCGAGATAGATCTCTAATTGATACATTTTTACGACTTTCACACATTAAAACGTATATCTGATATAGAGTGACTCTATTTCATGCCTTTAACACATTCAAAGCTGTGAAAATTAATTTACTTATATGGCGTTTCGGTATGCGATGTTGCTTTCGAAAGGGTTTGTACGTCTTACCACAAGAATTAATCATCGCCCTTCTATTTCTGCACTAAAACTGAGAGAGAGAGAGAGAGAGGAGAGAGAGAGAGAGAGAGAGAGAGACTTTCATTACGAATGGTTGATGTACACGAGCCTACGTGTTGATAAGCCATTTGAAAGGAATAGGTAAATATGGCTACAATCTAGTTGAGCTTTTTTTAAAAAAGAATGTACATTCAAACATATGTTGTCAGTATTGTAGTTAAATAGTCTAGTTGGAAATACCAATTTCTTTCAGTAAAAAAAATGCTTTATTTATCCGGTTCTATTTTTCTGTCCTATTTTAAAACTCTTAAATAAATTGTCGTCGTTGGGACGGAGTTGCACGAGATTATGAGTTTGAGATACAGGTATATAAGATCTTACATGACTGGGCTTTTGAGATAAGATTTTATTAAACGAGTCCAGGAAAATGTTATTAAGCGAGCCTTTGGCGAACTTTATAACATTTTTCTTGACGAGTTTGATAAAATCTTGTCTCAAACGCCCACAAATGTCAGATTCTTTTTATCACATAACGATAGATCACATGATGCAAAAATATTCATAATTAGACCCGCGTTATTTTCCATGAGACCCACTCACTGGTATGAAACGCGTACAAAACGACGTCAAAAATGACGTCAAACAAAACTGAATATCAAACGTGTATAAGATAAGAAAATTCGTAATGGGTTTATTACGTTGGAAACAAGGGAGGTTATGCGATTAAAAAAATAGTGGACAAATAGAACGAGAAGTTAAATAGTTGATTGAACGAGGTATACACCGCTGCAGCAGACCATACATTGTATAATTATTTTCCAAATAATGAGTCCCAAATTAACTCAATGCCGTTAGCCCATTTTGATTTCATGTTATCCATATCTTTAACATAGAAATCTTTGGTTTGATGCTCTGAGGATGCATCTGCGGACGCCCTGATTTAACCCATCTGGAAATCAGGTCCCCCAAATGCAATTTCATATTTCGAAACAGGTAATTATCACTGAGGGCCAGATCTTCACTGTCGAGTGGGTGATTGAGTTCTTGAAACTTAAATTCACGAATAACAGCTTATACAATTTAAGACTTGCACATCCTTTTTGTTTCTGGATCACCAGTTATGATCCCGTCTTTCCTCACCGTTCACTAAACGCAGGAAACTTTATGCTTTGTCATTATGGATGCTAAGTTTCTCGGTTTGACTTAAGTCTTTGGAAGCAATCCTGCAAATTGAGGTCTCTGGGAAGCCATCTTGTAGGTACAGTTGACATCCCAAGATTCTCATGGAAAATGAACACATTTTCCATAACAGACATGAACCTTCCTGGCTATATCACTAATCTTTATATGGCGATCATTTATCATGAGGTGGTACATAAAAATGGTCATTCCTGTGTGATGGCATATACTGGCTATGACATCAGAGTTAGGGGCCATAAACCTTAATTTAAAAAAAAAGAAATCTTTTTCCCGATCCAAGCCTCCCCACCTTCGGCTTGGCTATGGATATGAAAATAAATTTTGTGTAAAAGCAATACATACTTAAGGCGCTTGATTTATTAGACCTTTTGACAGCTTAAAATTGTGACCGTCATTTGCATTTGTAGTTCATTATACTTGCTTTTGAATTCACTTTTATTACAACCTGTTGTTAATTCACTGAAAGTAAATAAATCTTTTGCTACAAGGCATTGTTATAATACGAGCGCTGTCAAATATTTCATCTATTAATTGGTATGTTTCGTTAGTCTTTTAGCCTGAGGCTGCGAGTCACTGGCTTTTTGCACACAGTTTAGATCAAGATCAGACTGCAAAAAAAATTGTCCTATGAGATATTTTCCAAAAAGCAGACTCTTTGAAATTGCAGGTTTTGGACTTTTGCCATCGGTTTTAAAGCTTTCTTTCCCTAATTTAGCAGAAAATGGATTACCAGTCCATCCAGATTAGGGGCCCTGGTTACCAACCATAAAATTACACTCCTACTTTATGTTTTTCATAAAAGAAAAAATATGTTACGAGTCACCAGGCTGCGAGTCACGGCGGTGCCGCCATTTTGGATGTCTTTTTGAAAGTTTAGTCATGTATACGGGGTATTCAAAAGGGAAGCTGCTTTAACCCATTACCACACAATCCCTACTTTTGACGACTCTGAGAAAGAAGCATTTAGAAAACATTGTGGGAAAAGGAGAAAATGCTGGTAACCAGCATTTTCTCCTTTTCCCACAATGTTTTATATCCTTAAAAAAAGCAAATTTCAATTTTTCAGCCACTTTTGTTTTGTCGTCTGCAAATTTTTACGATTTGGAATAACCTAAAATTTTGTTATCTGGTAAAGGATTAACGTGGACTTAGCCACTGTACATGACTTGTGTGTTCTTAGCATATTATCCAACCAGGAATTTGTTCGCGATATATATCAATATATTTTGTCCTACCGTAGAATTACGTGAAACAGAATTCACACAAGATCGGAAAGTGTCGTATCGGATCAGCCTATTATACTGTTTTTCCTTCGGTTTATGAGTATTTTTTGTGATATGTCTGAATGCGTTGAAAAAAAAAAGAGACAACTATTCTTTTCAAGGAAACAAATTCTACAATTTGTTATACTCAGTCGTCTTACTGGATATTTTTACGCGCTGCTTCATCAAAAGAAAAGAAGATCGTGATAGATGGAAGACCTCACAAGGTGAGGTGTAAAGTTATGCATCGTGTAAATCAACTCGTAATTGGAAATGCAAATGTCAGTACAGACAGTAGGTTACCATTTCGAGAATAAATATGAGAGACGTCTGTAGACATTCCAATAAAAGTAATCTATTATTACATTAATCATATTTGTGGCCATATTACAGAGATTGTTACTGTCTTTGATGTATACTGGTGCCGAAAAAATATTTTGAAATAATTAGCCCTTCCTTGTATGTACATTATCGTGCATTTTTTTTAAAAACAGAAGACGTCCATGTCTAACACAACGATTGCATAATCGTCATTATAATAATGTAGGTTTGCGCAAAAGTTAAATGTTCAACCCCCCCCCCCCCCCACACACACCTTACTGCAGTTTGATAAAGAGCCACGCCATCAGCAAAAAGGCTATATTATGGCCCCTAAACTTAAACTACTACCTTCAGTGGTATTTATTAGACAAACCAAAGAATACAACGCATAATTGATTAGAGAAAAAAAATCTTTGAACAGGATTATTTGGACATGAATCCGGGAGAGAGACCAAGTTCCTGAAACAGGCAATTCATCCTTTTAACAATTGTTTGAAACAGGTATGTATGCTGCATGCTTATAAAATGTGTCCTGTCTCAGCTTGTCAAATGGGTCTTCTTGGAAATTATAATTGAAACAATTGCTGTACAAGAACAGTTGATTTAGACGGCTTTCGAAGTGAAAGAACATGCTACATGGTTCCACGATATGAAACCCCGCAAACGATTGCTTGTCCGACAAAACTACTCTGGATGATGTATGCGGACCACATACATAGTGATTCATTTATCATTACACCAGGCAGGTGTTTAACCCTTTCCTTCGTGTGAATGTATTTTGTCAAGGTTTTGAGAACTCCAAACCTGTATTCACCCATATTCAAGTATTATTTTAAATGCTTTTTCTTATTCTTGATTTCAGTTATATTCGTTTGAGTGATTTGGACGTTCTATGCAACCTTATCCTGCTATATATCTAGAACTGAGTTTTCAATTCGATATTAATAACCCAAATATTGCTGTTTGAAAGTTATGTTTTGGAGAATAGTATCTTCTTTGGGACAGTGTAGGTCAAGATCAGACTGTATGTTCTGTGCAGTCTGATCTTGATCTACACTGTCCGCAAAAGGTCAGCGAGTCGCGCTTAGCAACCGAAGGGTTAAAAAAACCCTGAGCCATGCTCTGTCAAAAGGGAGTATTATACATCTACAAGACAATATCGCGCCGGCTGACATTTGTCTAAATATTTTGTTGTATGTGAATTTTAAGCATGTCTAAAGACCAAATTACCAAATGATTTAGTCATTTGCTAGACAAAATTGGCTTTTTATAATCAACGTGCTTGTATAATGCATCACCCGCCCCATTTGACAGAGCCTGACTTATATACATTTGGAAACGGAGGATCTTGGTTTGATCATAGCGGCAATGTAAAACACAAGCTTGGTTCCGACGCTACAAAAAAAAAAAAGCACGTGTAAGGCTGAATTTCTCAATATGTATGTAGGTGCAAATGTGTGAAGAAAATACCCCCCTCCCAAGTTTATGATGAGAACCGTAAAGGGTGTAAATAAATGAAGACAAATTGCGTATAAAAAACGTTTGTTGATTCTTTCTCGGTGTCTGTCAGTTTAATTTCATGTCCTTACTTGTGGACTAATTTCAGTCGTAAAACGTCGTACGATTTTTAACCTCTTACGCTGCTAAGCGCGACTCAAGTATCTATTGCAGACATAGTAGATCAAGATCAGACTGCACCTTCTTTGCAGTCTAATCTTGGTCCAATAAGAAGATAGTTTTCCTCAAGAAAACGCATCTGAAATAGCACACTTGTGATTCTTACTGTCGGTCTGAAAGTTTCATTCACCTACATGCAGTTGGAAGTTTACTGTTAACATTTCGAGTTTTCTATACAGTGCTTTACAGAATCTGTGTTGAATTGCTACAAAACGTTGAAGTATACTTTAAACATTTGAATTGTACTTGTGACAATTTTTCATTCAAGTCGTTAAAATGCAATATGGAGGGATTTCATTAGAATAAAAAATGAACAAATGTATGTACTTAGTTATGGCACGACTCGTACTGTTTTGTAACATTTAAATAAGCTTAGAAGACAATTCCCTAACTATTTGTGTTGCATCTCCTGAGAATGGTCCTGATGAAACTGTGTTTTATGATTTATCTTCCTTGGACTACACATAAACTGTTTGCATTACTATCTTTTTAGATTCTTCATTAAGTCTATGTATACGCATGTGTTGTTTGATTACACTCTTACCTTTCAAAATACGAGAGAGGGTTTAAAGGTGGGTATTTAGAATTTTTACATCTCACCAAATTAAAAAATATATATATCAATGAAATTCATGTGAAAAAATAATACAAATCATCAATAATTAAGATTCATAAAATTACAAAAAAAATTTTTTTTGATGGTATTCCCTTAAAAGGCTACGTAGCCACTTAAGGATATTTTTAGATTTCGCGCCAAAAATCAATAAAGCATTGTGGGAATGTCAAGTGACTGGCACGTGACTCATAACGCCTAAATTCCCTATCATAATAAACATGTAATAATTATTTTCCATAATGTCCTCTTCGGACGCTATGTTTAAAGCTTCTTCTGTGTATTCCTGTAAGTAAATGAGCGAATTGATCATCTAAAAATAGAACATGTCTCCCGTTGATGTCAACCTGGGCCGTAGTAAATCTCTAATTTCTCGTGCTGTCAGACGGTTTTCGACTACTGGGGTTTAATGAATGAAAATTAAAAGGCGTTGGGAGTATAAGGATGATTTCTTTGCATTTTTGTAAAGTTTTCGACCCAAAATCTGAAGGGCCACCTTTAAATCATATCTTGTAGCTTCCTTTTTTGAATCAAAAGGTACCGATTGCATTTTTCTTACACCTTAATCGAAGAAAAAAATCTAGGAAATTAACTCTATACTCCATAGATACTCATTTCTACGCATTGCTTGTAGGAGCCTTTGGAAAACGTTGTGGCAAAAGGTGAAATTGCTCGTGACGAGCAATTTCACCTTTTGTCACAATGTTTTCTATGCTATCAAAAGTTGTCATATACACACAAGAAACGGCTTCATTCTTGCTGTTATTTAGGGTCAATTAGAGATACAATAGAAATGTCTTATGGGGTAAAGGGTTAAGCGATAACACCCAACCTGTTGTTTTGTTTGTGACAAACAACATACATATTTCATTATTGTGTGCAGAGGTTTCACCTTTCAGGAAGATGCGTAGCCGTATACACATTTACACATTTCTAGTAAACAGGGGTCTAATGCATCTAAGTGATGCAGTGAACCAAGCAGGTCACAATAATTGGCTTGGAACACGCGAAAAGGGGCATACGGACATTTGCTTAAAGTCTCCTATCGGATCAAGCCTCAGCAGTCCGCGCAGGCTAATCCGTGACGACCTTTTACGACATTAGTAGATTTTGTGCAGCAGTAGACCTGTGCAAAAACAGAACATCTCATAAAAAAACCGGAAAGCGCCATCTCGGATTAGCCTGCGCGGACCATTTTCGCGTGTTGCAGGCCAATAATTATAATTAAGGACATATTATATGATTTTTGTCGAACAACTGATTGAATAATGAGTTTGAATGGTAAAATGGTCCTTGGACACGCTGAAAATTCACCTAAAGCAAAAAGTGTCGACCCAGGTCAGTCTATGCAGACGATGCAGGCTTACCTAGTCTCTAATTTTTGTAGAAGCATTAACTCTTTACCACATGAGAAAATTTTAGACTGGTCCAAATTGAAAGCCTTTGCAGACGACAAAATAAAGGTGACTAAGAAATAGAAATTTGTTCTGGGAAGGGTAGAAAACACCGGGGGAAAAGGAGAAAATGCTGGTTACCAGCATTTTCTCCTTTTCCCCCAGTGTTTTCAGAAGGCCTCTTCCTCAGGGGCGTCAAAAATAGGGATTGTGTGGTAATGGGTTAAATCCTCTTTTAGCAGAGCTTTGCTCATATCCATGCTGCCTCCCTGTTTTATTAGGCATTCGAGAATACCAAATGATCTTTCGTTTTTTCAGAAGAGCGATAAATCGGCATAATCAAAGAATATCTTAATTATTTTGAAACATCGAGGTTTAATTCTGCATTCATGTTTGCTATCTATTAGCTCAGACCGTCACATTGTGTTTTGTTAGAACTGTATTTACGCTTTAAAAGACGACGAGCGTTTTGATTCGTACACAAGACAAACAATTGCAGAACATCAGTTGAAAATAGCTCAAATTTTGTTTTTGAAAACTTTAAAAGACAGACGCATTTCAGAAATAAGCGAAATGCAATTTATGACCATTTCATTTTCTCCTGTTCCTAACGAAACTCCAGAGAGTTCCTAACTTAAGTGTCCTTAAACCACGTGACTCTTATGTAAAGGGTGAAGGAGAGTCATGTGTTTGCCATTACGCAATCCAATGCAGTTCTGTCTAACTGGTATAATGTACTTCACCCATCGAGAAATGCGCCCATCAATTACCGAAAAGTAGCGATTTGCCGAAAAGCAAACCACTACGAGCTACTAAAAACCCCATATTGCAGCGCTATAATGGGCAATAAGAACCTCTGTTAGATCGTTCCTTGTATAAATTGGTGTAATTAAGAAATATTAAGATTAAGGATAAATGATGAACGACAGCATTTAATCACCAAAAGATACGCGAAGGATTTAACGCTAAACAACGGTGCATAGAGAAGTTTGATGCAAGTTATCGCATTGAAAGCTGCCAGTGCAATTTAACAGAGTTCGCACAATAAACAAATCCATTCAACGAGAACTTTTGCCACTGTCTTTCTGTGCGAATAGATTACTAGGTCATCTACGAGGATTTTCTTTTGATGCAGACAAGACCTGGTAATAACACATTAATGTATAGCTATTGAAACTACTGACAGTTATTATGAGTATTCAGATAAGAAATAAGTACGTACAACATTCATTATCTTTGAGTCTTCAGATAAAGGATTAACACAAGGTACATTCACTCTTAACTCATTACCAAACGACAAAATTTCGGACTGGTCCAAATTGAAAGCATTTGCAGACGACAAAATAAGGGTGACTGAAAAATAGAATTTGTTTCTGGGAAGAGTAGAAAACACTGTTGGAAAAGGGGAAAATGCTGGTTACCAGCATTTTCTCCTTTTCCAACAGTGTTTTCAAAAGGCTTCCTTCTCAGGGGCGTCAAAAGTAGGGATTGAGTGGTAATGGGTTAAGAGCATGGGAAATTAGTTTCCCCCCAAAAAAATCAAACATTCTTCAAATTGTAACTGTTAACGAAATTACACTGAGTCTTCAAAGTAGGTATAAATTTATGCATAATCAATACAATTGAATCTTCAGATAAGGGATTAGTGAATGTACTTTTGATATCATTTTCCTTCTTAGAGGATACATGTTAGTAAACATCCTCTCAATAACTTGACTCTTCACTCAGAGAAAAGCACAGTAAATTTATAGTTACATGTATTTTTTTTCACTGAAAGGAAAAAAAAAAAGCTAATATCATTTGAGACCGTTTAGTCTTCACACAAAAGATAAGTACTTGTACATTCAATATTATCGAATCTGAAGAATAGCGATATTATTTGGTCTTCTAAGAAAGCAAAAGGATAAGTAACGAGGTTTCGATACGGGATAGTCTTCACAGAAATAGTACGCACGCTTGTTTATAATACTTCGAGTGTGCACATAGAGGAGAAGTACAGGGTACATTTAATATCAATTAACCTTCCATTAATTAGAGAATAAGTACTGATGACCTTCTAAAGTATAAGTATTGAAGACCTTCCGATAAATAGAGGATAAATATTGAAGACCCTCCGATAAATAGAGGATAAGTATTGAAGGCCTTCCGATAAAAAGGGGATATGTATTGATGACCTTCCGATTCCGATAAATAGAGGATATGTATTGATGACCTTCCTATAATTAGAGGATATGTATTGATGACATTCCGATAAATATAGGATGAGTATTGATTGCCTTCCGATAAATAGAGGATATGCAATGATGACCTTCCCGATAAATAGAGGATATGTATTGATGACCTTCCTATAATTAGAGGATATGTATTGATGACCTTTCGATAAATATAGGATGAGTATTAATTGCCTTCCGATAAATAGAGGATATGCATTGATGACCTTCCCGATAAATAGAGGATATGTATTGATGACCTTCCCGATAAATAGAGGATATGTATTGATGACCTTCCCGATAAATAGAGGATATGTATTGAAGACCTTCCCGATAAATAGAGGATATGTATCGATGACCTTCCCGATAAATAGAGGATGAGTATCGATGACCTTCCCGATAAATAGAGGATGAGTATCGATGACCTTCCCGATAAATAGAGGATGAGTATCGATGACCTCCCGATAGATAGAGGATGAGTATCGATGACCTTCCGATAGATAGAGGATACGTATCGATGACCTTCCGATAAATGGAGGATACGTATCGATGACTTTCCGATAAACGGAGGATATGTGTGGATGACCTTCCTATAAATGGAGGATATGTATCGATGACCTTCCGATAAATAGAGGATATAATTATGTTGTCAAGAGCTTGCGTCTTTAAAGAAACTATAGTATGTGTGCTTCCCCTGTCAGTCTCTAGATCAAGGGTAAGCAGAGGTATATCCAGTGTCATTTAGGCTTCAGATACAAGATAGGCACAAGCATTTTCAGCAACGCTCTGGGAAAAAGAAGGTTCAATGCATCACCGGGATGTATAATACCAAGCAAGTTATCGTTAGGTTATGGATCCATAATTTCAATTCAGTCTTAACCCTGATCCTGCCAAATAAAAATTGTTGAAGTTTACATAGAAAAATAAAAAGAAAAGATGCTAGATGTACGGACATTGGGCTAGACTTCTATGATCCAAACTACCGATTAAGCAGCGGAGGGTGTAGAGCAAGATCAGACTGCACGTATGTGCAGGCTGATCTAGCTGTACACTCTCCGCAAAGGTCATCCATGGTCGCGAACGGCAGGATAAGGGTTAATGCCGGTTGAGCAGAAGGGTAGAATGGGCCTTTGGCATGCAGAAACTTGACCGATAACAAAAAAGATTATATCCAGGTCGGCCTGCAAGGACTGTAAAGGCCGAACTAAGACGACAGTCTTGCAGGTGTAGTGAACCCTTTCCCTAGCAATCCGTGGTTTTTACGACGCCGAGGAAGAGTCCTTTTGAAAACATTGTGGGAAAAGAAGAAAATGTTGGTAGTCAGCATTTTCTCCAATTCCCACCATGTTTTTTTTTTCTACTATATCAAAACATTGTTTTTTTTTTCTTTTTCTCTCTTTAACCCTTTCCCAAATAATCCCTGGTTTTTATGGGTTTAGAATAGTAGCCTTTTGAAAACATTGTGGGAAAAGGAGAAAATACTGATAACCAGCATTTTCTCCTTTTCCCACAATGTTTTCAACCCTACCATAGACAGAAATCATCTTTTCAGCAAGAGTTTAATTGTCGTCTGCAAATGCTTTCAATTTGGTCAAGTCCAAAAGTTTGTCGTTTGGGAAAGGGTTAAAAAATTGTCTGCAGGTGCATTGAATTTTTGGAAAGGTCTAAAATCTGTCGTTTGGGAAAGAGTTAACCCGTGGTTGACTCATGCCTAATGTCTTCAGACAAAGGATCAGTTTATATACAAAAGATATCATATTTATAAATCATCATTGAAATGAAGAGTTCAAGCACACCCGATATCGTTTAGCCAACAGATAAAGGGTAAGCATACACAGACCCAATATCACAACTATCAATCCTGAGGCCCGAGGTTCGACAACCGGCCTAACCAGGACCTCTCTGAGACACCTTGTGTTTCCTACCCAACTACATCATCAACTTAATATCATTGGGTCTTTAGATAAATGATAAGTACAATAGATTCATTATCGTTTAGTCTTTGGATAAAGTATGCGAACAAGTAACTTACTAGGAATTCAAGAGTCATACATGTGTTTAATATATTTAATCTTTAGGCCGCCAAGAGCTATTTAATCACTTGCGGAGAGTCTTAATCAAGATCAGACGGCACAAAACTTTACGTTTGATCTTTTTTCTACTTTATCCAACTAGGAGAATTTTTCTGAACTATAACATTAAAGTAGATCTAGAAATGTTCATTTTTTGTATTGGCTAAGAAATTTAAATTATTAAGCAGATTAAGGTTTCATTACGTCCTCTGTCAAAGCCCACTGTAACGTTCACTGTATTTGTCTTAATCTAATTCGAATTGCGTAGCCCAAGTCAGAAATAAAAGCTCTGTATTAAGCATGCATGTACGAGATTGCATGTAATGCATCAAATGACAACGATTTTGCAATTTCTGAAAAGCAAGTAAGACACACTAGAGTTTACGTCAGTTTTAATGCTGTTTCACATCATAAAAGTAAGATTAGACGAGAACTTTGCACAGAGGAAATTTCTGTGATAAATTATCTTAACTCGTTGGAAATCTCTCTCCTCCAGGCGATCTTATAACGAGAAATATTTTTATGGAAAATAAATTAATCAAGGTAATTAACGCAACGATATTATGTATCACTTCAAAAGAGGGGTCTGCTATCAACAGGGGCAAATAAAACTTCATTTGAACTGTCTCATTGCCAAGAGGAACATAGGTATTCTGCTAAACTTACAGCTGCCAAGCGCAACTCATGGGCCTTTCGGATTGTGTAAATCAAGAACTATCTGCACAGAACGTGCTGTCTGATCTTGAACCTACACTGTCCGATAAGGAGTCTTTTCATCCAAAGTAACTTTGAAATAACAAAGTTATTTGTCTTTACTCAAGGTGTAAAAAGTTTTATTGCACTTATTCAGATGGTTAAGGGTCTAGGACTGTGTAGATCAAGACAACCAAACGTGCAGTGTGATCTTGGAACTGCGATCTCTACCGTTTGATGTTGAACTATGACTGGTACAAATTTTCATAAGCAGGAAATTATATATTCTTTACTGAAGTATCAATGAACTGCTGAGTTAGCCAGACGAAAAAATAAATAGAGGATATTTGTTTTTTTCGGTGAAAGATCGAAATTGATTTCATCTCGTGAACACCATCGGTAATATTGTCACTCGTGGCTGCGCCACTCGTGAAAATATTACCGATAGTGTCCACTCGATGAAATAAATTTTGATCTTTAACCGAAAAAAAACCAAATATTCTATTTATTTTATGCTTTTAACCCTTTCTGGGAGGAGCTTTATCAAAATTCAGTACAGTTCTTTTCTTTTATTCCCCTTGGCGTACCCCTCCCGCATAGCAACGTTACTTCAAGCGCGAGAAATGTAAGGTATATGACGTCATATTTCCCATCTGGTTGTTAGGTACGTGCAATTTACCTAGGTAACAAGAACGTGAAAATCGGTATTTTCATTGGTGGTACCAGTGTAAGATCGAAAAATATTTTCACTGCTATTTCTCGATATCCTACCGGAAAGCATGAAATAAAACCTCTTATCACCCCGTCTTGCACAACCATCAAGGACTACCTCGTCGGCTTTTTGCGGTAGGTGTACATCAAGATTAGACATGACAGAAGGCAGGCCATCTGAAACGTGTTTCAACTATGACTAAATGACCCTCAGTTAGAGTAAACACTCTGAAAAACCTCTAGAGTAGACGTATCATGTTATACTTTAATACGTCATATCTCAAGCCCCATTATTAACTATCTTCTTATAAACTCGAAACGGGCGGCCCAAAACCGAAGTAATTGCTCTGTGATAATTCCGCTATACTCGAGTCTTTAAGGTTGACAATTTATAAAACTTTATGAATGTATCTCTGAACATTAATCGGGTTTTATGAATGTTTTATACGCACTTTAAAAAAGACATTAGAGCTCGGAAATTATTCAGACTTAATCGTCATCGCGGTGCTTGGCGCCACAGAGGCCGTGCGATGCAATCTGAGTCGTCAAAATGTAACGGTGAGGAATTTTTCACTTGATTTGTTTTCTTGAATGAAGTTGTTTTTTTTTCTGCCGCTTTCAACACTTCTGAAATCATATACAGCTCATTTGTTGATAAATATATGGCTTTCAACATGCGAAAATGGGCATTCTCACGTTTGCGTAAAGTGTCGTATCGGATCAGCCTGCGCAGTCCGCGCAGGCTTATCCGAGACGGCACTTTACGAAAACGTTAGATTTTTTTCTTCAGCAGACTTGCACAATACAGAAAATTTTATGAAAACGGAAAGTGTCGTTTCGGGACGACACTTTACGCAAATGTCCGAATGCGCCTTTTCGCGTGTTGCAGGCCATATATCGTCGATTTACTTCCAAAAACTCGTAACTACAGCTTATAACAAGCTGTAGTTACGAGGTTTTGCAAGCAAACCGACGATAAAAATGTTTGTCAATTTTCTGCATGTCTAAGGCCCATTCCAATAGATATGTCTTATATTTCTTGATACATAGATGTAGTTTTTGCACTGTCGAAATAAATGAGCCGTGGTCTTTAAAAAAAAAACATGGTAGATCTAAATGAATCTGTAAAAAGTATTGACCAAACTGGACCTGTGCAGTCTGCGATAGCTGACCTTGATCGAAAAATTTTGTTTTTTTTTTCCGTTTGCTAGATCGCGGCAGTTGTTAAACTATGGTTTGTTTCTGTGCAGGCAGTATTATTCTCGTACATATTTACAAGGCTGTGTCTCTGCAGTGCCTTGGGCAAGAGAACTCCAGCGAGACTTGCGGTGTCAGAGGATACTAAATCCTTACTTAATCTGCTAAATGATTTAAATAAAACTTTCCAACCAATAGTAATAATTCGAATGTTTTTATTTTAAAGTTATTTGTCGAGGGAAAATATCATCTTCTGGAACAGGGTAGATCAAAGATCAGACTGTACGTTCTATGCATTCTGATCGTGATCTACAATGTCTACATGATATTTTTAGGGTGTGCTACCAGCCTTAAGGTTAACCCATTCCCAAACGACAAACTTTTGGACTAGACCAAATTGAAAGCATTTGCAGACAACAATTCAACTCTTGCTGAAAAGATGATTTCTGCCTATGATAGGGTAGAAAACATTGTGGGAAAAGGAGAAAATGCTGGGTACCAGCATTTTCTCCTTTTCCCACAATGTTTTCAAACGGCTACTATTCCAGACCCGTAAAAACCAGGGATTGTTTGGGAAAGGGTTAAGATGTCACTCTTTATAAGGCCACAAAATATTATACTCATTCAAATGGACAGTCTGTAATCTAAAAAGAAAATCAGCTTAATTGATTAATAGCGTAGTGTGCCATTTCACATTATTGCAGTTATATTTCAGCTGCCAATGCACCTATTTATATGCTGTCCTGGAGTCTCTGTTGCCAATACTCTGCGCAACAGTCTTCTAAAGCCACAGGCTGGCTGCTTTTCCACATAACCATGATCAGAACAATGGTCAGAGGTAAGATTTAATGTGACTCGTTTCAATAGATTTGTATTTGGTAGGCAAGGCTGTATCCTCACCTTGGCCAAGCCCACCCGGGTGGCTCAGTGGTGGGCGTGTCGGACTCATGACCTGGTGATTGTGAGTTCGATACCCGGTTGAGGCAAACTTTCTTTCCGGCGTATTTTCGCTTCTCACCTCTGCTGAAGCATGTGAGAAAAGTAGTCGGTGGCTTTGGAAAGAAAGTTGTGTTAGTACCGGTGTGAGAAAGCCAGGAAACACATGTGCGTCACCGACCACCATGAGATGACCTTAGCTGTTAAAGTGGCGTTAAACCCCAATACAACCATACCAACCAATCACCTTGGCCAATTTATTTAGAGTACCGATGTCATTGCAACAGGATTCATTACTATCTAACGCTTCGAGTATGTTTGGATGGTAAGGAAGCCAGTGGCTTGGGAAAGCTATCATGCGGTAAAAAAGATAAGAATGCATGTGAGCACTGCCACCGACAATATAACTGGGTCTTCCTTCACAAATAATTCTTTTCAGCATTATTTCATTTACATCCCGGCGGCCAGTGCACCTATCCATCCTTTTTGCAGTATCTTTTACCAGTGCTCCGCAAAATATCTTTTCAAAGCCATTCTCTGCTTCTCCACATAACCAGATGTAAATTATAGGGGGTTGTCTTCGATTTCGAGACTCGCTATGCTATATAGATGACCGACTGATTGTCGTGTAAAGCTGCGTAAACCATATTTTAGTTATGTCTTAGCAATACTGAAAACTTCCGCTCACGACATACTAAGTATGGTTCAAATGATTGAAGTTGTCATAAAAAACGTAGAAAGCACAGTGCGAAAAGGAGAAAATGCTGGTTACGAGCGTTTTCTCCTTTTCACATTGTGAAAGCTAATCTCGTTTTTTTTTCCCTAGCCAAGCCTGGGACTCCAACCAGCTACCATCTGGTTTCTTGTTGAGCTTCAGGAAACCCTACCAGTTAGCAGCTGAGATATCGGTATCGGACATTAAATATCTCTATGTTAGTATTGGCGCTTCAGAGTACAAACCCTGAAATAAGAAGTCAAAGAAGTTTATCAGGAATCGCTATCGTAGCGATCAGAAAATCGCAGGGTATAATCAGCAACATCACGGTTTCTATTTTATTGAGAAAAAGCAGAAGCTGACTAATTAACAAGTTTAAAATCTTAAAACCTCTGTGCCTGTGGTTGAGCAATTCATTACAAATTTTATGTCGTTGAATAAGACCAGTGTTTATATCAATTTACTTTTATAGATATCCATGTCGTTTTGTAAGTCTTATCTCATTTCGCACAAATTATGCATCAAGTATTAATTACCGGAAAAAAATTCCGAATGGATGAAAGAAACTATAAATGAGCTGCATATTCTTCGAATTACTGTACTCATGATAATCGTGGCGGTCTTTCGTACTTGAAGACATTGTACCGACTGGCTCTCGTAAATGTCATCCGGTACGTTTCCGGTGTAACCTCGGTTCATTCCGTAATTCACGGAACAAATTGGTAACAATTCTGGCCTGAACTTATCATCGTGTAGTTTTGATGAAACCATTACAGGTAGATCTAGATCTACTACCCATTTCACATTTTAAAATCGCGTCAAAAATTCACTCTTTGTTTTGGACAGTACAGATCATGACTGAATTACAAAGAGCGTGCTGTCATATCTAGGCTCCAGTCGGTTCGACACTTTATAAGATTATATGGAAAAAAAATGCTGCCGTAACACAATTTTCAGTTTTTAGGAAGTATAATTAGGCCTGTATCATTCGAAGAAGGTTACTAATTTCATTCAAGAACACATGAAAATCATTTCAAGTTTCAGTGGCCACCAGACACGGCAATGTTTTTCATACAAATCTTTGGAATTTGCAGAATTTGGTTATTTATTCCCTTTAGCAGATTTACAAAAACACCTTTAGAAAGTGCTGAAAAGCTATTGCCCCAACGACATTTTCTTATTTCCCAATTCAAAATGAATGATTTCTCTTCTTTCAAAATATATCCTTCTTTTATTGCTTTTTTTTATCAGATTTTCTTTATTGATTAATTACCCCCTGAAAGACTGAAATAAATTTTGCGGCTTTGAAAGAAATCCTGTAAAAGTATTGATATTTATCTGCACGATTAAGGTTGAATATATCAACACCAGCAAGAACTTATCAGAAAACGTATAGATTGCTCTCCACATGCAATTTCTTTCCTTGCAAAAACGTTTTCAGAAATGAAGTGGTATCGTGCACCATCATGCACCACCAAAACGTAGTCTGTCAGTGATACCGTGCCAAATACTTAACCCTTTACCCCATGTGGCATTTCTATGGTATCTCTAATTGACCCTAAATAACAGCAAGGATGAAGCAGTTTCTTATGTGTATATGACACCTTTTGATAGCATAGGAAACATTGTGACAAAAGGTGAAATTGCTCGTCACGAGCAAGTTCACCTTTTGCCACAATGTTTTCCAAAGGCTCCTACAAGCAATGCGTAGAAATGAGTATCTGTGGAGTAAAGGGTTAAGACTATAACGAGAGGAAAAGGAAAAGGTCCGGAACGCACTTGGTGGTCACGCGCCATGTATGTAGATGTCAAAGGTCAATATGAGACGAGAAAAAGAAGGTAGATAATTTGATCGATCATCAAGGTTTTGACAGGCGATGCTAGTTTGAATATTGACAGGTTTTGCCTAGCCCAACGTAATTTTTGCGATGGTCTTCCTTATTTACATGTACAAAACCGTACTTTGTGCCAGGTTGGGCTGGTCGTTTTCTTTATTTTTCTAAGCGTTTGGTATCTTTTCTTGCTGAATAAGTGTTTAAAACTTAAAAGCCGATAGAAACGCCAGTTTGGCTATTTCAAAGATATTTTAGGGGAAAAAAAAATCATTTTCGGACAGTGTAGATCAAAGTTCGGACTGCGCATTCTTTGCTGTCTTGTCTTGATCTAATTTGTCCACAACAGGTTCTTGAGTAGCACTTTGCAGTCTAAGTTTAAATCTCAAAAATATGATTAACATGGGTCTGGGCAAACACTATTCTGGATTAGCAGGCTCCACTGTCATGGTTACAAAACAAACCCGAGCCTTGCAGGTTTTATGTGACTGAAAATGTTCTTGTTTTGCTGCTTCTTCAACTCTTTACCCCACAATCCCGACTTTTGACGACCCGGGGGAAATACCTTTTGAAAACCTTGTGGGAAAAGGAGAAAATGCTTGTAACCAGTATTTTCTCCTTTTCCCACAAGGTCTTCTACACTTTCACAGACAATTTCATTTATTTCAGATATATTTGAAGCGTCATTAGCAAATGCTATCAATTTGGACCAGTCTAATATTTTGTCGTTTAGTAAAGAGTTAAATGACTAACCAACTCTCATACAGTGAGACCATTTTATCGAACTTGGCTAGGAAAGGTATCTGAATGGTCTTGTCACAGAAGATGTACCCAAGGGCAAGACAAATGCTCTTGTCGCAGCTCTGATAGCTGACCTAGCTATTGCATATACGTGTACTGTGTCGCGATGAGATAGAAGTACAGTTGAAAATAGTTTTCAAAATCATTCTCAATTTGCCGAAGGATAAAATGGGTTATATTATAGTTCAGTTCTCCGGTCAAACACTTCCTTTATAAACTCTACTTCCGTTCTATTTAAATATGAGTGAATCACGTCAACTTTTAAACACGTGTTCTCGTAAATGAAGTTTTAAATGACAAAAAAGCGAAAGATTTTTTCTTTAAACAAAGGGAAATTCATAAATGCTTGTTGCCTATATATTAAAGAAAATTCAATACTTTTTTTCACAGTTTCATTCTCCTATGCTCTCGTTACGTTTGAGTTGTTATCCATTGTTTTGGCTACAGTATATGTTCTGTGACATTGTCTTATTGTTTCTATGTCATTTTTTAACCTAATATTTATTCTTATTTCGGTTGATTAGCGGTCTAGATACTAAAAATGATGACTCTCGAAAGATTAGGACCAATGACTATTCGGCCACTTCAAGTTTTACGAAAGAACTTCCGTTGAAGGCTGTTGGATTTGTCAATTCTCCTCTTTAAAGTCGCAATAAGATACATGTATTACTCATCACTTTTATTAGAGCTTGCTCGGGACTTTTCCAGCTTGAAACACAGTAATGTAGGACAAAATGTTATAGTGGCTGTTTTAAAAGTTTTTACTTTCATACCAAACTTCAGCATTGGTTTATCAACTATTTTCTCATTGGAGAAAAAATATCTCGCTATTCGACAATGTAGATCAAAAATCAGACGGCATGTTTAGTGTTATCTGATTAAGACTGATCTACACAGTTCGCAACTTTGAAGGATTGTGCGTTCAAATGATATGTAACCTCTTCAGGTATTTGTCGATCTATGGCCAGAATTCTATTGGGAGGCTTATGTGACATTATAAAAAAAGCAGCAATAAAATACGTATAATGAGGTCACGTCTGATTTCATAAACATAGACAGGTTTCCAGCCTGCGCAACGATCACATCCGACATTTCGATGACAGAATTACACCTTTTTACAGACTGATATCGTCCAGTTTCTGTATGGTCGCAAGGAACCATACTCAGAAGCATTTATCAGTATGTCACAATAATGTTGGAATGAGGGCAAAAGATAAAAAAAAAAATGGCCTTGACGTTCAAACAGACGAGTAAAGTAATCAATGGTCGTATTGAAGAGCAGTTCTAAATTGCATTTCAATTAATGAACCCATTTTTCTTTTTTTCAAAATTTCAACGAAACGTAAAATCTTACCCGCTGCGGCAAATGGATCACCAAATCAAATTATATTTGTTACTGAATTTTTGTGGAATTCTGTTTAGGCGGGCTCAGACAGTGGTATATCGTGGATAAAAAAAAACTGTCATAGATTTGTTGTAGTAATTTGTAGAATTGAAGTAGAAATGAATCTCTCCTGAAATGATTACAGTGATAACCCTTACCGCTTTGAAAGCATTGACAGACAAATCAAATGTGGCCAGGGTGATAGAATTTGCCTTTGAAAAGGTAGAAAACTTGTAGGAAAAGAGAAAAACGCTGGTTACCGGCATTTTCTTTTTTCCCACCTTGTTTTCAAAAAACCTTCTTCACCAGTGTCTTTAAAACACGAGATTGTTTGGTAAAAGGTTAAACCATGTGTCACAACTAGTACCCTTGGGGTTTGAACATGACTTCGCATTGAATATATTTGTTTTGATGGTTAGTTAACTCTTAATATACCAACGGCCAAATAACGTACTTCTGGGAAAAGTGTAGATTAAGATAAGGTTGTCAACGTGGACGTGAAGTATAATACTTGAGAAACACTGACCAGTATTTTGAGACTTATATTGGGCAAATAGCCTTAAAGCCTTCACAAGACGCTGCTATCAGCTGACAGACAAGAAGACATCGTTGACAAGCATTTACTCCGCGATCTAAGGGTTAAACGTATTGATTCTTCTTGATTGAATCGTTCACGTAAACGGGAAAAATAATTTGTGGTTTTGATATTGAATTTACTCATATTCATACTGCGTTTGACGTCGTGTTTTCTGTTTGTTTACTCTCTGTAATTTTGATAATATAATAGATCAGCAATTAAACTCTATACCAAATGACAAAATTTTGGACTTGTTCTAATTGAAAGCACTTACAGACGACAAAACAAGCGTAACTCAAAAATTGAAATTTGTTGCCAGCAGGGTAGAAAACATTGTGGCAAAAGGAGAAAATGCTGGTTACCAGCATTTTCTCCTTTTCCTACAATGCTTTCGAAAGGCTTCAGGGTTCTAAAAACCAGAAAATGTTTGATACTCGTATATGTTTAAACATACTCATTTACGTCGAATTTGTTTCGTTTTAGGGAATTTCCCTCTTTGTCTTTCTTTGAAACTCCTTTGGAAGTTAACCTGCAATTCAGGTGATCACTTTGTATATTTTGAATTGACCTTATCCGTCGAAGCACCATATAAGACAATTCATTCTTTGACCTATATAATACTGTTACTATTATCCTTTGATATTTATGACCTTTAATGGCTTAGCACACAGTAAACATACACTGGTCTACATGCTAGTCTTTTCCTGGTCCGTTCACTTTCTAGTTTGTTGTTGAACTTTTACTCAACCCAATCAATAAGTGAAACCTAAACAAACATAGGTACAGAAACTTAGATGTATCAGTGGTGCCCGTGACTTAGCTATGTATTGTTTTTCCCCACCAAAACGGCGAGTATTATTTATTAATAATAAAATGAACACAATAAAAATGAAAAAGTAAATCAAAAGTGTGAAGTCTATGCTAGAAAAGATTATAATTACCACAATCTATTGATAGGCTATGTTCTAATACAAAAAAGGTAACTGATCATCGATATTTGCATAATAATTAATATTAATTCTGAAAGTTGACATAGTACTGAAGAAACTTGATTAAGTGTCCCAAACGACCAAATGATTCCTTTAGAGCATAATTTCAAAATAAGTATAAAATTGTGAATTCTGAACTTGATGCTTAGACTAGTTGGCTATTGTGTACGTGGGAGTCCGCTAACGTACTGTCAAAATCATAGAAACTGTTAATGAAGGAAAGTGATAAGCTACATTTAGGTGTTCTTTTTTCTATCACGATGAACACAAATTCGTATTTACCCTTGTCTGAGACAGAATATCTTAGATAATCAAGTGGCAAGTCTTGGATTCGGAATTAGAACTGAATTAAGAATGGTTGGAAGCATGAAACAAGCTTTATTTCCTGCAAGTCTGCACGGCGACGCTTAACCCATTACAACACAATCCCTACTTTTGACGCCCCTGAAAAAGAAGACTTTTGAAAGCACTTTGGGAAAAGGAGAAAATGCTGGTGACCAGCATTTTCTCCTTTTCCCATAGTGTTTTCTACCCTTCCCAGAACAAATTTCAATTTTTCAGTCACTTTTATTTTGTCGTCTGCAAATGCTTTCAATTTGGACCAGTCTAAAATTTTCTCGTGTGGTAAAGAGTTAAACAGTACGTGTCTGGCGACTGTACCTGGAAAACATATAACAGATCAATGCTGTCTGAAAGATTCCATGCCACTGAAGAAACAGCTGTATATTGCCTACCTTAACGTCTCAGCTATAAATTTGCCATATATTGGACTAGTATCTTTCCAAACCATCGGGAGGGTTAATTAGTTGACGTTTTGACATTGTTTTATCAGATTTGTAACAGTGACTGTATGTATCATCACAAATTTATATCTCAAAATGACGATTCTCTATTCGATAATTAGTTGTCTGTCAGCTGACCATGATACGTCTACATTATCCATGACATTTGAATGGCAGTCTGTTTTTATAACGAAGACATATCGAACGGTCAGGCCAAGAGGTGTTGACAACTGCTGTGTGCAGTTTTGTGGTGTTGCAATTTTGACACCAGTTTCAAACGTACCAATACAAGAAAACAAAAATACTAAAATCTTCCACAACGCATGTAAACAATTTTCAGGATACGATTATGAAGGACATTCTAGAAAATATCTGCACATGATTTGATACCTTAAAAAGACCACATGAATTTGATACAGAGCTGTGCAGTTCATAAAATGGAGCTCCAGGTAACGTTTACAGGGAGGCTTTCAGTGCATGTTGTACAAGACAGTTCTATTGCCAAACAAGACGTATCGCTACACCCTTAAAACACAAAGATACAGAATTCCTTCTACTATTTTCAGGCTCTTTTCATGCAAACCTGATGCTGAATCGAAAAATCAGCTAACCATTTTAAAGGCGGGGAAGTTTCACACCAAGCCTTTAAAAAAAGGGGCATCACTTTAGTGCAAAAACATAAAAATGACAATTATTGCAAAGTCTAATTATTACAATACTGTGCGAAGAGGACCGCTCGAGTGACACCAAGCACAGCAACTGTTGACCGATATTGATTATGGAAATGATATTTTATCGAAACGAAAATCTTGTTAATGCTTTCATCAACAAAATATTGAATTACCAAAATATATAAAAAGATTACCCCAAAATATGATATATGTTTCAATTTAATGCGATAAGTATCATTCGAAAGCATTAGAATCACACAGATATTTGATTTTACATATTCATCTTTTGATATTGGGAATTAACCGACCGTAAAGTTGTTCAGGGTTCTTTTATTTTCTTCCCTTCTGTAAGCTTTCCTTAGAAAACCTTAAGTCTTGGTTCGTCAGTGCGGGTCGTAATTATGATTAAAATTGCTATAATGGGACAACCAATGATGCATATCAGTTTTTACACTTTTTACCGTCAATTTTCGAGTATTATTTTACATGTCTAATTGAAACGAATGAAATTTATGACCCATGGAACCGCTTGGTGTATAAAATTTATAAAGGATGAGTTGCTCGAAGGCTCTCAAAGTAGTTCTCTTTTACTAAGTGCATCTACAATAATTGACATTTTTGTTTTAGTTTTTCTTTGTTATTTCAATTTTCGAGGTTCTTTTTTTCTGAAAATGTTATAAACCATTACAGCTGTTTCAGTCACGTGGTTAGCAGAGAAACCGTGTGTTTTAATTGAAAACTGACAAAATTATAAGTCGTGACAGCGCAACCATATTGATTGATTTATTTTCCCATTCTTTTAGTTTCTATGGAGTTACCTTAGCCTTATGAAACCAACAACAGATACAACTGAGCTGATGCAGTGAAATCACTTAATAATGATATAAATTTAAAAGACTCACGCAATACTTGTCTATTTTCTTGGCAAGGGTAGAAAGGTCGCATAAGCAGGACGCATTTTCAAATTATTTCCCAAATCTTGGAAGCCTTAATTTGCAGATTCAGCCACTGTCACGAATGTGGATTCACTGATTTAAAGTACACAATATATTGTACGTATCCCAGTCGAAAAAAGTAGGAATAATAGAGAAACAGATATCAGATTTATGGACTGTAAAAAGGATAAATTGCCAGAGATAATTTCTTCATGCGTCGAAATGCTTGAAACTTAGTACGTATTGATTGGTTTAAAAAACATCAATGTTCAGTCACTAGACTTTTAAATACTTAGGCTGCAAACCCCGACCAAAGGACCTATTGTGCCCAACGTAGTCCAATATCAGACTGCACGGTATATGTAGATTAATCTGGGGTCTCCACTGTCCAGTAAGGAGGCAGTTTTGTCCCAAAAATACCCTAAAAAAAGCAATGTTTGGGATTTTACTATCGGCTCGAAAGTTTCATTTCACTCTTATAGCATGGAAGTAGATGAAAGGGGACCGAAATACAAACAGTCGATGTTCCAGTCGGACCATGTCTCGCTAAGCCTCATACTATATAAGTATTATAAGCGAGCTTATTTCATGCTTTCCGGTAGGATATAGAGAAATAACAGTGAAAATATTTTTCGATCTTACACTGGTACCACCAGTGAAAATACCGATTTTCACGTTCTTGTTGCCTAGGTAAATTGCGCGTGCCTAACAACCAGATGGAAAATATGACGTCATATACCTTACATTTCTCGCGCTTGACGTAACGTTGCTATGCGGGAGGGGTACGCCACGGGGAATAAGGGAAAAGAACTGTACTGAATTTTGATAAAGCTCCTCCCAGAAAGGGTTAAATGCATAAAATAAATAGAATATCTGTTTTTTTCAGTGAAAGATCGAAATTTATTTCATCTCGTGAACACCATCGGTAATATTTCCACTCGTGGCTACGCCACTCGTGAAAATATTACCGATGGTGTCCACTCGATGAAATAAATTTCGATCTTTCACCGAAAAAAACAAATATCCTCTATATAATCCGTGCAGTCTGGTCCTGATCTACCTTGTCTTTATATTATTTAAAGTTGTCAACAGTATTGGATAAAAAAGGGACAAATGTATTACCTAATTGATATGTCAAAAGCCAATGAATAATTAACGAATATTCCTTGTACAATATGCATTATGGAATCCAGTTTTATTACATTATCTAGATTAAAATTATGTCAAGCTTTGCTAGACTGAACATTTATTTGTCATTTTTACAATAAACAACAGCGAAGCAGAGCTGTATGGATTCCGTGAGCCTTGTGCTGCCAACTAAATGAAATGGAAAATTGTCAGCCATGAAAAAAAAAAGAAATCAAAAACTCAGAATTCGAGACTGCTATCGATCAAAATATCTAGATTATATGTTAACCCTTTACTCCATAGATACTCGTTTCTACACATTGCTTGTAGGAGCCTTTGGAAAACATTGTGGCAAAAGGTGAAATTGATCGTCACGAGCAATTTCACCTTTAGTCACAATGTTTTCTATGCTATCAAAAGGTGTCTGATACACATAAAAAACATCTTCATCCTTGCTGTTACTTAGGGTCAATATGAGATACCATAGAAATGCCTTATGGGGTAAAGAGTTAAACCGATGTAGAATGAAACTGCTTGTGCTACCTTGTTCTGATCTATCTTATAAAAAAGTAACAACGAAACTCGTTTTGCTGATTTTGATGACAGATTCTGTTTTTCTGTAGACCGAATCTATTCCATCTGAACTATAAATTTAAGCCAAGCTTACTTTTGTTACTTTGTGCACTCAGAGGGAGATTTTGCATTATATAGTCGACGAAAAAGAAGCGAGCAATAAACTAATGATATAGTTCCATTCGCCTTGTCGTGAAAACCAATGATTATTACATAGTTACTCTTCACCATCCTAGAAGACACGATCATATGTAAAATGAAACTTATCTATCGGATTAAATAGAGGATATTTGTTTTTTTCGGTGAAAGATCGAAATTTATTTCATCGAGTGGACACCATCGGTAATATTTTCACGAGTGGCGCAGCCACGAGTGAAAATATTACCGATGGTGTTCACGAGATGAAATAAAGTTCGATCTTTCACCGAAAAAAACAAATATTCTATTTATTTTATGCTTTTAACCCTTTCTGGGAGGAGCTTTATCAAAATTCAGTACAGTTCTTTTCCCTTATTCCCCGTGGCGTTACCCTCCCGCATAGCAACGTTACGTCAAGCGCGAGAAATGTAAGGTATATGACGTCATATTTCCCATCTGGTTGTTAGGCACGCGCAATGTGCCTAGGCAACAAGAACGTGAAAATCGGTATTTTCACTGGTGGTACCAGTGTAAGATTGAAAAATATTTTCACTGCTGTTTCTCGATATCCTACTGGAAAGCATGAAATAAAGCATAATATCTTCTAATATACCTTACTTACTGCTAAATATTTAAGTTCCGAAATGAATCAAACAATTATGAATAGTCATTAGTAAAAACCACAATATTGCCAATGTCAATGTGCTTTTTTTATTGGAAAAAAAACCTTCAGCGTATAAGACAGTGTATGCCTTTTTTATTTAGATCTATTTATTCTGCTTAAATCCTGCTAATTTTTTTTGAGTCGATAACAAAAAACCCAAATTTTGCCATTTGAAAGGTATTTCTTGTGGAACAATATATCCTTATCAGACAGTATAGATCAAAGATCAGATTGCGCGTTCTGCTCTCAATCAGCACTGTCCGCCAAAGGTCAAAAGGTTGGGCATAGAAGCTTAATCCTTTCCCAAACAATCCCTGGTTTTTACGACCCTGAGATAGAAGCCTTTAGAAAACACTGCGGGAAAAGGAGAAAATGCTGGTAACCAGCATTTTCTCCTTTTCCCACAGTGTTTTCTACCCTACCCAAAACAAATTTCAATTTTTGAGTTACTTTTATTTTGTTGTCTGCAAGTGCTTTCAATTTGGACAAGTCTAAAATTTTGTAAAAGGTTAAGTGTTCATAACTTTACATCTACTGGGTCAGAAAAGTCAAACTGAAAAGCAAAAGTACCGCCTCGGTGTCATTAATGGTTAGGTTTCCAGATTGTCGCTAAGTAAAAGTTGTAGGCCATGTAGATCTGAAATAGGTAAAATTTAAATTAAAAAAAAAATGAGTTTTGCTTTTTGAAAAAGGGTTTAACTCTTTACCACACGACAAAATTGTAGACTGATTCAAATTGAAAGCATTTGCAGACGACAAAAAAAGGGGAATGAAAAATTGAAAGTTGTTCTGGGAAGGGTATAAAACACGGTGGGAAAAGGAGAAAATGCTGGTTACCAGCATTTTCTCCTTTTCCTACAGTGTTTTCAAAAGGCTTCTTTCTAAGGGGCGTCAAAAGTAGGGATTGTGTGGTAATGGGTTAAACATCCACAGAAAGGTATACATTCCTGTCAGCCGGCCCCGCTGGCGCAGCCTGATATGAGTCGAAACTTTCCGCTATTCGTAAATTTTCTGAATGTCAACGGACCACTTCTCCTCAAATATAGTTGTTTCTTAAACAAAGTGTATTTTATGGATACGCGATTATTATGAGGACTTGTTCGGTACAATACATCACGGAGTAGCGTGAAACCCTCTTTTGTCAGAGAGTAAACATGCATAATGAGCGGCTCTTGCTGCGCTATGGAAATATTAGGCATAGTGACATTATACAGGTAGTTTCGTTTTCGAAGTCGACTTAATTTCATGATGCAGTAAAATGTGTAACTGTTCGCCTGAATGCTGCTAAGCGCTACTTAACTCATTACCAAATGACAAATTGTAGATTTGTCCGAATCGAAAACATTTGCAGACGACAAAATAAAAGTGACAGAAAATTTGATTTTTATTTTCTGAAGGGTAGAAAATATTGTTGGAAAGGGAGAAAATGCTGGTTACCAGCATTTTCTCCTTTTACCACAATTTTTTCTAAAAGCTTCTTTCTCAGGGGCGTCAAAAGTAGGGATTGTGTGGTAATGGGTTAAGTCGGCTACTGGCTCGGTTAGTAACGACGTATAAGACTTAAAACACAGGGGTTGTTGATCTGGTCCATCCTATACTCGGCCAAATTTAGTTCTAGGTTTAATGGTTGTCATTGCGATAGCATTTAGTCTTCTTTCACCACGAACATCGTTTCGACGAAGTATATCTTGGAAGCAGCCAGTCACTGAAAGATAGGTTTGGGTGAGGTAGTGGTTAAAAACAACTCCAGAGTATACATGGTATGTTCTAGCTTCCCCGCTTGAAATACAGTTTTTAACACTTATCAAACAAATAAACAAACATTCATCTTTCATTATTCTCGTCTTTGAATGGAATGAGTTTTCAAGTGAAACGCAAAAACACAGACAAATAGAAGACAAATATGACAGACATACTTACAACACTTACCCAGCTAAATAAGTTACGCTTTCATGCCGACCGTAAAAGCTTGAATTATACTTTGGAAAAAATATCTCCTTAACAAACAATGTAGATCCAAGATCAGACTGCACTTTTTTTGCAGTCTGATAAAGATTTATACTGTCAGCAAAATGTAAGTGAGTCACGCTTTGAAGCCTAAGGGTTAAATAAAACGTGTCCGCAAACTATAGAAAATCCTGTGCCTCATGCTCATGTACTCAAGAAGGGGAACCAGACACATTTCCAATGTAAGAACAAATAACAATTTGATGCTGGTAACCAGTTGATATATTTCCTACTCAGTCTTCTCAAGTTTTACGAGTTATTTATTTTTGTTTCATTGCCTGACATGTACTTTTTTCACATTTTACGAGAAGCCGTTAAGTCGGTTGTACAGAAACCACGGGATCATATTTGTGTTTCTGAGCAACACATTTTATTGAATAAACTAGATATAAACATGTTCATAGAGACCAGTAATAAATCATTTTTCAATTATGTATTTAAAAATAGTCTAAAATATCGATCATATTGTTCTAGTTAACAAATCGTTAATTAAGAGAAAAAAATCGATTATCGGTCTATAAACATGAATGGGCCGTGCTGTTGCAAAAAGTTTTTTTTCTGTATCTCCGTGATGTTTCATATCAAAAAGTCATCATACAAGTATGATTCCTCAAAATCCACGTTTGACAACATGTTGAATTTTGAGCTAGAATGGTCCTTGGATATGCAGATGATTGACCGATAGCGAAAAGGGTCGACCCAGGTCAGCTTGTGCGGACTGTGCAGGGTGACCCCTGTTCGATGCCTTATATAGATGCATTAGATGAACTTTTCACTGGGCATGGTTCGTGTTTGTTTTTCAGCCAATTAGATAAACTGTCTTTTGATATTAAGAAATTAATATAATCTTTTCTCAAACGGCAAATTTTTTACCAGACCAAATTGAAAGCATTTTGCAGGTGACGAATTAACAGTTGCTAAAAAGATGATTTTTCTATATGACAGGGTAGAAAACATTGTGGGAAAAGGAGAAAATGCTGGTTACCAGCATTTTCTCCTTTTCCCACAATGTTTTCAAAAGGCTTCTATTCCTGACCCCTTAAAACCAGGGATTGTTTAGGTAAGGGATAATATCTATTGGAACTAAAACCCAAAAGTTTAGGAACAAGATTCGATGATATTGTTTTTGTGATCTGTCTCTCAATTTAAGAAGTTCTGCTTATTCAAATACATGCATTGCTATTCTGGTTATAAATGAAATACCCTGTTCTCAGAAATCATTGTGTTCAGCGTTTTTCTTTCCTTTTTTTAGCATTTACCCGTATCTATTTATTTTAGGGAAAAAGACAAGAGATTTTAAACCAACATATCGTCGATTTACTTCAAAAACCTTGTAACTACAGCTTGTTACAAGCTGTAGTTACGAGGTTTTTGAAGTAAATCGGCGATATGCTTTTGTTTACTTCAAAAACCTAGTAAGTACAGCTTGTAACAAGCTGTAGTTACGAGGGTTTTGAAGTATATCGACAATATGCCTTTTTTTTTCAATCTTCGGTGCGTTTGGACATCAGTAACAATAAGAACAACTACAAGGTCCCCTGGACGCCAACCACGCAATATTTAAATGCATTTTACAAGAGCATTGATACACGCACTCCTCCCTTCTTTGTGTGTGGTGATCTCATATACAAATTTATCAGATATTCATCCGACGTCCACAAAAACAACATGCTTTGTAAATCTACTTCTCGCTCCTTCCGCTGGAAATTCTTGGATTAGACCTACAAGTGTACCTTTCGAAGTACCAGTGTTCCGATACATCAAAATCTAGCTAAATCGTATTACATTTATGTTATAACTTAATCCAATGTACCATACATATAAATTATGCTCTGTGAAAAGGGGATTGAACCCTTTACTCCATAGATACTCATTTCTACGCATTGTTTGTAGGAGCCTTTGGAAAACATTGTGGCAAAAGGTGAAATTGCTCGTCAGAGCAATTTCACCTTTTGCTACAATGTTTTCTATACTATCAAAAGTTGCCATATACACATAAGAAACGGCTTCATCCTTGCTGTTATTTGGAGTCAATTAGAGATACCATAGAAATGCCTTATGGGGTAATAGGTTAATGCATATGCAAAATATGCCGACCAATATCAGCCTGCACAAATCACAGACTCACATGAACAAGTTTTTTTTTTTAAATCTGTAAATTTTCTTCGTGTCAAAAAACAATTTAACCTCTATTTTAGGGTATGGCTCATATTATATGTTATTCTCTCACATCAATGTTTGTTCTAGTGCAGAAATAGTGCCACACTTTTACTCAAAACTCAATCATTTCACAAAAGCTCTCGAAGAAAGTCTTGTTTGCTACATATTGCAAACTGGATTAATCCTTTCCCAAACAATCCCTGGTTTTTACGGGTCAGGAATAGAAGCCTTTTGAAAACATTGTGGGCAAAGGAGAAAATGCTGGTAACCAGCATTTTCTCCTTTGCCAACAATGTTTTCTACCCTATCATATAGAAAAATAATATTTTTAGCAGCTGTTTATTTGTCATCTGCAAAATGTTTTCAATTTAGTCTGGTCCAAAATTTGCCGTTTGGGAAAGGGTTAAGTGATGTTTTTGAACCCTTCAAACTGCTAGAGAAATTTCACAATGAACATTTCTAGCACAGAAGACTCTCAAACATTGCACTTTCAAAGTTATTTTTTGTTTACTCTAGAAAAAGATCTCGCCGTATCTCTTAGTACATATTCAGTATCATACTGCACGTTCTATGCAGTTTGGTCTTAATCTACGGTGTCCACAAAAAAGGGCATTGAGTGGCGTTCAGTGGCTTAGTTGTTCTTAGGTGTGTTACACTGTGTTCTGAAGCCTCGAAGATAAAAGAGACAGACACAAAGAGTGTGCTGGCATGTTTTTGTACAGTTGTGTCTGATTTATTGTTTTGTCTTCACCCACTTACCAGTCAACGAAATCTTAAACTTAAATGGCTTGAAGAACTCGCATATGTTCGATTAAGTGAGCCTCAAAAGATGAAAATAGACTTTCGTTGCGAAAATGATATTGTTCAAAGAAGAGTAAATGCTGGTTACTAAGATTTTCTTATCTTCCAGCAATGTTTTTTTTTTTTTCAAAAATACATTTTTTTTTCATCCGGGTCGTAAAAACAATCTATGTGGTAAAGAGTTAAAACATTACTCCATCCACGATAGCTCTTTCGTTTCAAAAGACAGCATGTATAAATATGCTGACCAAGTAAGGAAATACCCAGTGCCATTCATTCCAATTGTTTATGAATCAAAGCCACTGATGGTCTTCATTGTCTTCTGCTTTAAGGTCCACGTATCAAAGTACATGTATATGTCGTAGGCCAGATTGGAACCTAGGCTGACCCGGAATCTGCCTAGACCAAATTAGAATAATAATTTTGAGTTGACCAAAATAGATTCTTTTCTTATCATATTAATCCTTTACCACACAATCTCGACTTTTAACACCTCTATGAAAGAAGCCTTTTGAAAACAATGTGGGAAAAGGAGAAAAATGCTGGTAACCAGCATTTTCTCCTTTTCCTACAATGTTTTCTTCCCTTACTAAAACAAATTTCAATTCTTTGGTTACATTTATTTTGTCATCTGCAAATGCTTTCAATTTGGACCAATCTAAAATTTTGTCGTTAGGTAAAGAGTTAATGCACATGTGTTTAAAACTGAGATGTATTGTTAATTAAAGCAATTTATATGTATTTCCCACAACTGCTCCGCGTTGCTTTTCTTTCCCTAAAGTGCAAAACCGTGATTCAAAATTTAATCTTACTCAGAGTTTCTGATTAAATTTCTTTTATGTTAGGGTTCAAGTTAGATAATATAGTTTATATGAGGCCGCACTATATTAAATGAGAAAATATTCCTATTTGGTCTCGGCAGATTGATGGAGCTGCGTAGCCACGACTGTAACCCTATTTCGGTCTATGCAGGATTCAAGTTTGGTCTAGGCAGAGTCCGGATCGGTCTAGATTTCAGTTTGGACTGCGACATTAAATTAAGGCATACTTCACAACGTTATTGCCTAGCTGCAGGCTACTTTCCCACAATTACATCGTCGAAATAATGTTCAGCGGTAAAAGAAGAACGAATGCTACCGCAATGACAAGCGTCAGTCCTCGAAGATAACTTGGCAGAGCATGCAAGTCAAACCAGGGACTGTTTGGTTTAACCCTTTACCACACAATGAAGACTTTTAACGACCTTGAGGAAGAAGCCTTCTGAAAACACTGTGGAAAAAGAAGAAAATGCTGGTAACCAGTATTTTCTCCTTTTCCCACAAGTTTTCCACCCTTTCAAAGCAAAATTGCACCATTCCAGCGACTTTGAAATTGACGTCTGCAAATGCTTTTAATTTGGTTAGCACTAAAATTTTACCATGTGATAAGGGGTTAACCCATTACCACACAATCCCTTCTTTTGACGCCCCTGAGAAAGAAGTGTTTAGAAAACATTGTGGGAAAAGGAGAAAATGCTGGTAACCAGCATTTTCTCCTTTTCCCGCAATGTTTTCTACCCTTCTCAAAACAAATTTCAAGTTTTCAGTCAATTTTATTTTGTCGTCTGCAAATGCTTTTGATTTGGACAAACCTAAAATGTTGTCGTTTGGTAATGAGTTAAAACCCTATATATACTACCTGGCTCAGTAATCAGGTAGTTTGGTCCTTTGTCAACCGCAATGTCTATGTAACATGTATTTTCTGTGGTAACAACAATAGATAAACAAAGGCAGCAAGAATCCTCATTGTGATAAACAAAACCTTAAGCTTTCCTGACGCAAATTGTTTTGTGTCTATCAGATAGGATACTAATCCCCTAAATTCCTTTTTTAAGTTTATGCGTGTAATGATTTTTAATCTTGTTTTTGACTGCCTGAATGAAACAGGCGCTACCTCTAGCTAGTTTTATAACATTGCAAGCTGATATAGGTCATGTGACAAAGAAAAATGTAAATTTGATAACTCCATACTGAACTAGTGAATCCTAGACTCGTGCTGATTGAAAACATTTAATTGATGGTAAATTAATTGTGGTTGGAAGGACGACGTTTGTCTTTGAAAGGGTAGAAGCGTTCTTGGAAAAGGAGAAAATGCTGTTTACCAGCATCAGTTTCTTCTTTCCCCATTATGTTTTGTAAACGCTGGCTCTCGCTAGGTTAATTAGTAGAGCTATACCAATAGGTCCGTATACACCAACCATTCTGAAGAATGTCCTTTGTCTGATTCTGAAGGATTTTCTACATTTGAAAAAAAAAAATAGAATCTTCTGATTGGCTGAATCAAATTGTTAGAAACATGTTGGAGACTTTCTTTGGAGATAAAAGATAAAGGGGGGGGGAATTGGGGGAATTATCAATCGATCGCGGATTCGGAAGGAGGGAAAGGAACGGAGATCAATCCATCAACTTGCAAGCAAATGCTAAAGGAACAGAAAGACTATAAAAAGTGGCATGTAAGATTCTAAAGCGAGTAGCTGTTAAAGATTTATTCAAATTTATTGTGTTGGAGTGTCTGTTTTTACTGTGATATATTGCAAGTTTCCCATGGAGCTAAAGGCATGTTTAAAGGCTCTACTTTCTTTACGTTAATGCCTTTAGTTAACCTCTAACCTGCTAAATACGTCAAATGAAACCCTTCAAACCCACAGGAAAAATATTAAAATTTTCACATTTTAAAATTACTTTTTGAGGGAAAATATCACTTTATCGGACAGTGTAGATCAAGATCAAAATACTAGTTGGTAGTATTTTCTCATTTTTTCACAATATTTTTTGCAAGAGCTCTCTCTCACAAGAGCTGTCGTCTTTCCTGGAAATGTTAAAAAGATTTCTCCTACAAGGTATTTAACTTGGTGTTGTTTGGAAAGACTATACAGAAAATCTTTTCACTGTGCTGTTGTTTACTAAAGATGTTTGAAGTAGAGACAGAAACATCAAACTGTCAGAAATATAGGAAAAAAAGTTATTACAGTAAACATTCTAAAACTAAATCATCACTAGTGATGATATCATATCATCATTAGTGATATTATTCACTGTGAAAAACTGTCAAAAAGTAATACACTGAGAAATCCCTGTAATTTACTGATTGGAATATAATAAAAGAAAATTCGTAATGGGTGTATTACACTGTAAAAAAAGATGGTTATGCGATTAACCCATTACCAAACGACAATATTTTAGACTGGTCCAAATTGAAAGCGATTGCAGACGGGACAAAATAAAAGTGACTGAAAATTTGAAATTTATTTTCTGAATGGTAGAAAACATTATGGGAAAAGGAGAAAATGCTGGTTACCAGCATTTTCTCCTTTTCCCACAATGTTTTCTAAAGGCCTTTTTTCTCAGGGACTTCAAAAGTAGGGATTGTGTGGTAATGGGTTAAAAACGCGTAATGCATAATGTCATTAAAAAATTGCTTCGATCTACATATATTTTTTATGTCGTGTTTTAGTCAGCCTATCATAAAAGTCTTTTCTACTGTTAAATCCTATACATCATTCGCCATAAAATTAAAATCTTGCAATTTGACCTACATACAATTTTCGAAGTTGTAGGTGTTAACAAATCAGTGTAATTTTTAAAAAGAACATAAACAAAGCGTTGTGCAAAGAAATGATACAGATACGTGTGTTGGTATTTGGGATAAAACTTGTTAGACAAGTCTGGAAAAAAAAAGTCTTTTAACAAGCCTTTGGCAAGATTTATAACATATTGACAAATTTCATAAAACTTTCCTCTTGATGAAAATAAATGACAGACTGTTGCTTCCCCATAATCTGTACATGTATATTAAAAGAAGCACACTAGCACACTACATCATGGTATATAATTAAGAAATAATCTTCTTTCTATCGTGGTATATTGTTCAATAAACCATAGTTGTGAGTTACGAGGCACAATAAATAATCCACGAGGGCGATAGTCCGAATGGGTTATTCATTGCGCCTCATACCTCACAACGTGGTTTATTGAAAGATATACCACGATAGAAAGAAGATTTTTTCGATTCTAACATGGCAAATTCTAAATGAAAGGAAAACAAGTTCAAACTAAGAGTAAACACGCGGATGAAGATTATGTTCCATTGAATAACTCACTCATTGAAGGACGTCACTCGATATGGAGTGCAACACGCGAAAAGGGTCATTCGGACATTTGCGTAAAGTGTCGTCTCTGATCAGCGTGTGCAGTCCGCACAGGCTAATCCGAAACGACACTTTCCGATTTTATGTGATTTTCTGTTTTACACAAGTCTACTGTAGCACAAAATCTAATTTAGTCGTTAAGTGCCGTCTCGGATTAGCCTGCGCGGACTGCGCAGGCTAATCCGGGACGACACTTTACGCAAATGTCCGAATGCACCTTTTCGCGTGTTGCACTCCATATAGGATGACGTCACTCTACATGGATTGTCGCATATTTTACCACGTTTTCCTTGCACTGTGTTTATAGAGCCAAAGTCGCGTTTCATGTTAGAATGTGTAATAACTTACGCCTACACCTACTTGTGTGGTGAAATTTACATGAACCCTATAATTTGAGATGCGGGTTTTAACAGGGTAAAAATTATCCCTGAAGAAACTTGTAATAATTTTGATTTTAACCTAAAGATGATAACTTTTGCAGCTTCGTCATCATCATTTATTTTGACATTTGACTTCACAGAAGACATCTGGATTGGCAATGTTTTAGAAATGCGGCGTATGAATACAGAACCCTGATCAAATACAGTACTGTTTGCTGGTATCCACAGTAACATTTCAAACATTCGTTATGGCTGTATAACACTGAAAATATGGATAATTAACTCATCACCAAACGACAAAATTTTAGGTTTGTTCAGATTCAAAGTATTTGCAGACGACAAAATAAAAGTGACAGAAAATTTGAAATTTGTTTTGTGAAGGATAGAAAACATTGTGGGAAAAGGAGAAAATGCTGGTTACCAGCATTTTCTCCTTTTCCCACAATGTTTTCTAAAGGCTTCTTTCTCAGGGGTGTCAAAAGTAGGGATTGTGTGGTAATGGGTTAAATGATGAATTTTGTTAAGCATAATTGTTTTGAGACACCACCTACAAGTTGCCCAGCACGGAGCATTTGTTGCGTTGACTGGTGACAAAAAAAAAAACCAGAATTCTTTTTATGCTGTTGAATAAAAAAGAATTCAACTTTTCTTTTAACTATAGGGCTTCAAAGAGCGACTAAATGCGATTTCTTGATTGTGTAGATCCAAGACCAGACAGCACAGAACCTGCAGTCTGATATTCCATCTTAAATTACAGATATATAGAGGATATTTGTTTTTTTTGGTGAAAGATCGAAATTTATTTCATTGAGTGGACACCATCGGTAATATTTTCACGAGTGGCGTAGCCACGAGTGAAAATATTACCGATGGTGTTCACGAGATGAAATAAATTTCGATCTTTCACCGAAAAAAACAAATATTCTATTTATTTCATGCTTTTAACCCTTTCTTGGAGGAGCTTTATCAAAATTCAGTACAGTTCTTTTCCCTTATTCCCCGTGGCGTACCTCTCCCGCATAGCAACGTTACGTCACGCGAGAAATGTAAGGTATATGACGTCATATTTCCCATCTGGTTGTTAGGCACGCGCAATTTACCTAGGCAGCAAGAACGTGAAAATCGGTATTTTCACTGGTGGTACCAGTGTAAGATCGAAAAATATTTTCACTGCTATTTCTCGATATCCTACCTGAAAAGCATGAAATAAGTTATCATTCTTCTCGAAATGAGAATGTTGGAACCGAAAAAAGAGTGAGATTTGCGGTAGACGGAAAGTTTTTCTCAGTGTATTACTTTTTGTCAGTTTTTCACAGTGAATAATATCACTAATGATGATATGATATCATCACTAGTAATGATTTAGTTTTAGAATGTTTGCCGTAACAACTTTTTTGTCTATTGTTTGAAAGTTTAAACCTTTACTGAATAAATCCATCTTTTAACAATACAATACAATATTTTATTTAAGTACTTAGGCCACAGGCCAATATGCCGTAACATATCATATAAATTATTTACAGAGTGACGTTAGATATATGTAACAAGTTTTAGTTATGTGAAAATTAGAGGTCATCATATGTTGCAGTGTAAAAACTTTTGAAAACATTTGTTGGAAGACCTTATCTCATCTATAGATTATTACATTAACTTAGACAATTACCATAAAATAATATTAATGCCAAATTTTACGCTCATGTGGTTTAACCATTTACCACACAATCCCTACTTTTGACACCCCTGAGAAAGAAGCCTTTAGAAAACACTGTAGGAAAAGGAGAAAATGCTGGTGACCAGCATTTTCTCCTTTTCCCCCAGTGTTTTCTACCCTTCCCAGAACAAATTTCAATTTTTCAGTCACCTTTATTTTGTCGTCTGCAAATGCTTTCTCTAAAATTTTGTCGTGTGGTAAAGAGTTAAGCTTTTGAAAACATTTTGCAAGGTAATAATTGTTTATTCTTTTGAAAATTATCTTTTGGAAGACATTATCATATGGAAAGATTCATACAATTAACCAAGACATTTACTAGATATAATATCAATGCAACATTTTAATCTTTTGAAAACATTGTGCAAACACTTACTATTCATTCAAATTTATGATAACAGAAAAAATTGTTGATTGGGTTTAACGACCCTGAAGAAGAATATTGTAGGAAAAGGACAAAACAATGGTAACAAGCATGTCTTCATTGTCCCACAAAATTTTCAAACCTTGCAAAGGACACTTTTCATCGTATGAGTCACATTTAATTTGTTGTCGCAAACCTTTTAAATTGTGAATGGTCCAGATTATTTTTTGTCCTCTAAAGAGTTAAGTTTTAACTAAATGAGTAGTATAACGGCTGAAAAATCTTTGAGCTATCGGTGATAAAATTCAGAAATTAAACTGCAAGTCCGTGCCGTCTGATCTTAACCTTCTCTCTTCGCAGTAAATTTCCGTCGATCGGCAGCTATCCACAAGATAGAATTATGGTAAAACGAGTTCATGTCCGAACACATTCAACGAATCTGTATGACAAGCTCTATCTCTCGGCTCCAAGAAGTTTGTATCTCTGATAAGAGCAATGAAAAACCGGCTTTGTCACTAATGAATTCTTTTGCGAGAGATGTTGAGGGCGGCTGAAAGCCTAACTAGGCTTATCAGATTTACGAGGAGGGAAACGTTGTGCAAGCTTGCGTGCGTGTTGGATGTTTGGCTAACAAAGAATGGCGCTAACTGATTCCTTTCGATGCCAATTGTCAAAAAATGCTCAAACAAAATTGCCGTACTTTCAGGAATGTAAAACATTCCGCTAAGAAAAAATTCCTGGCATTTCCTGCTAGCCTTTTTTTTTTTTATACTTTTAATGTAATGTCCATCGACACTGTAGGATAAAATTCTAATTCTGAATTTCAAGTCCAACGACCGTATTCACCAACCATTCATGGGAACATTATTAGTCTTTTTCTAAAGAATTTTCAATATTCTAAAGAAAACACAAATTCTGATTGGATGTAAACAATTTGGCGTGACGTCAAAGTATTCACAAAGGACGACCGGGGTCCATATTCCCCAACCGTTCTTAAGATTATTCTCAGTCTTATTCTCAAAGTTTATCCAAGCTTGAAAGTAACACAACATCTTATTGGCTGAACCGAATGGTTTAGCCTATCAGAAGTTGTATTATTTTCAAAATTAAAACAAATATGCAGAATAAGACTAAGAATGTTCTTTAGAATTGTTGGTGAATATGGACCCAGGACGCATGCGACGCGGACGACGCCAGGGCAATAACAATATTAATCCTGATCTGTATTCACCAACCATTCTTATGAAAGTTCTTAGTCTTATTCTTCAAGATTTTCTAAATTTGAAAGAAACACAACGTCTGATTGGCTAGACCAAATGGTCTAGCCAATCAGAAGTTGTGTTTTTTTCACATTTAGTACAGTCTTGGGAATAAGACTAAGAACGATCTTAAGAATGGTTGACAAATACGGACCCTGCTCTGGCAAGAGCGGATCTAACCCTTTCCCAAACAACAAATTTTGGACCCTTCCAAACCGGAACGGTTTGCAGACGACAATTTTAGATCTGGAGAAAATTGCAGAAAGGTCTTAGAAAGGGTAGAAAACTCTGTGGGAAAAGGAGAAATTGCTCGTCACGAGCAATTTCTCCTTTTCCCACAGTGTTTTCAAAGACTTTTACTGCAGACACGTAAAAATCAGTGCTTGTTTGGGAAAGGGATAATGTAACTCTACGATGCATCTTTGCAAGCAAGTAATGGTATAATTATGGATCCATAAAATCTATTTTGTTTGAATTCCGATGTAGAATAGTCCTTGGCCTTTCAAAAAAATTGAACAAAAGCAAAAGATATTGACCCAGGACAACGCAGACTGACATTGGTCGAGGTTTTTTTTTTTCAGATTTATTAAACCCTTTTTTTTCACAGGGCACTGCCCAATATCTTGCCGTTGACTTCAAGAATAGTGAAACTAGAACTCTACTTTGTCCCTATTAGAAACCAAAGCATAAGGTTTTGACCCTGTACAGCACAGGATGACATTAGTGGGGTTTTTCAGACTTATTAAACTATTTTTACACAGGGCAATGCCAACAATTACCAGGTATCTTGCCGTTGGCTTCGATAATAGTGGAACTAGAAATCTTCATTGTTGCCGTCAGAATAGGCTTTTAATTACTATCTACTCTTATTTGCATTTTTGTCGGTAAGTCTAGCATAGATTTCAAGAAAACAAAAACTACATAACATAAATTAAATTTGAAAACACCCAAGAGCAATCTTTTAACATTTATGACGCTACACCAATTAGCGGAAAATTGACCTCTGGTGCATACCAGCAAAGACCTCCGAGCTAACTAATAAAGATTAAGTGAGATAGATGGTCGTAAACCCCAAGCTTTGATCTAGATCACACAGACTTTGTACTATCACCACAGATCAACATTTTTAACACGATGAAAAATGGGTTATTGAAATAAAAACCTAAAGTTACCTCTGTGATTGGTTTAACCCATCATCCTGCTCCATAACTAAGAACTAAAATGAAATTTTCAATTTAATTGTAAAAACCTAAAAATTGCTATTTAAAAGGTATGCTTGGGGGATGATATCTCTTTATCGGGCAGTGTAGATCCAAGACCAGACTGCACATTCTGTGCAGTCTGATCTTGATCTACCATGTCCGCAAAAGGTTAGCGAGTATCGCTCAGCAGCTTAAGATTTAACATTAGGGCACTTAGTTCACGGTTCACATTCGTCTGTAAAAAGTATTTGAAGACGACTGTGATTCTCTGTAGCGAACAATGACGGGATACCTCTAGTTGTTAAAATAAACAATACATAGAGGACAACAAAAACCAAAAATATATATTGCTGAGTCACCAATCTTTTCTCCATTTTCTACAATGGTTTCAAACCCATTTCGTTCCACTGGGGTTTTAAACCACCAAGTCGTCTGTTAAAGGGTTAATGTAAATTTTACGACTTTACTATAAAACGATTTTTGTAGAAATTACTAATTAAATAACCCTGTTCCACAAAATCCTTTCCTTTTTTAACATTCTTGAGGAAGAGCCTTTAAAAACATTTTATAAGCATAACTCCAGTATTTTTGTCGTTTTATCGCATTTTTAGCAACTAATTTAACCCTTTCCCAAACGACAAATTTTTGGACCAGACCAAATTGAAAGTATTTGCAGACGACAATTCAACTCTTGCTGAAAAGTTGATTTCTATCTATGATAGGGTAGAAAACATTGTGGGAAAATGAGAAAATGCTGGTTACCAGCATTTTCTCCTTTTCCCACAATGTTTTCAAAAGGCTACTATTCCAGACCCGTAAAAACCGGGGATTGTTTGGGAAAGAGTTAAAGGCAATTATAATCACCTGGAACACATTTCATTTTGCCGTTTTCAAAAACTGCCGGCCTGAACAATGTTAAAGTTTTGTCACTCCGTATACAATAGAGAGCAAGTGCGCTTATGTTAACTGTTGCTTTTGGTGGACAACTGTAATAATGCACAAGGTACTTGCGTTGTTCTTATCGAAGTGTTTGGCCTTTAGCAGTATGTTTTAGAACATTCTTCACAAACCATCGGTTGTTTTCTCAAAAACCTATCGACGGAAGAAAGGTCCCTACGTGGTGACAGAAGAATGCGTCATGTAACCATGACTATAGTCAATCTTCTGAGAGAAATTGGCCTGGTACGGGATTCCATCCAGCGACACCACGACTTGTTACAGCCCTGTATATAACCAACTAAACTACCGGACTTAGATGTTATCTATGTATGTATCATTGTATCTATAGATAAAAACATTTAACATACAATATGTCATACATAATCTTGACAGGCATCTTTTATCTACATTGTTTATACTCAACATCCGATCCTAACCCGTTCAGTTCCATCTCGCACTGAATCTCCATGATGCTAAATATTTGAACTGTGTTACACTGTAATTGTTTACCGTTTATCTTACCCTATAGGGATCAACACCGCTTTTTCACGATTCCGAGGGGAAAATGCTGTTTTTAGCGAACAGCACGAAAAGAAGCTGTTGAGAATACGGATAAAAATAAAACAGATGAAAATAGTGGATACTAAACGGAAAAAAAGTTAGTTCTAATCATTTTCCCCTAAAGCGCTTTGGTCAGATTGAATTTGTTCATGTATAAATGCTTTACATTTAGATAAGCTGCAGCTTCATCTAATGATAACGTTTTTTATATCACCTACATAATTTAACTCTTTACCAAACAACAACATTTTAAAATAGTCCAAATTGAAAACACTTGCAGACGACAAAATAAATCTGACTCTAAAATTGAAATTCGTTTTAGGAAGGGAAGAAAACATTGTGGGAAAAGGAGAAAATGCTGGTTACCAGCATTTTCTCCTTTTCCCACAATGTTTTCAATAGGCTTCTATCTGAGGGTCGTAAAAACCAGGGATTGTTTGGTAAAGGGTTAAATAAAATCAGAATTTAGGAGTATGCATGTTAGCCGCGTCAGGCAGCCCAGTAGGTAACGCACCGGGCCAAAAAGCGGGGTAGGGATTGGGACGGGGGAGGGGGAGGTCAGAAAATTTCTTTCCGAAAATTGATAAAAGTCTTTTCATTCGGTCATATCAGCGCTGATCATTGCTTTGGTGATAGTTTTGTTTGAAAAGTACCAGACGGCATGAGAAAAATCATGTGAGAAGAACTTGTCAAATAAACTCCTGGAACGAATGGATTTGTACCCTAACCGTCCCGAGTGCAAGGTAGCTTTATCGTGGGGATTTCTTTTTTAAAGAACAAATTGAAATACTGCTATTCCATCCTCGGATACCCCGGGGTCTCCCTATTTGCTACGCTACATCGACCCCTGGGACAATTAATTGAATTTCCCTCGCTTTACCGCTGGCCGAATGCTGGCTTTTCATTGGTTCCATCATCATTTTGTGATGGGCGAGTGGACTGTACGCTATGACGTTTCGTATCGATTTTCGGCGGCTGATTCAAAGTTTTATTAGTCAATTGTCCCAGGGTCGATGTAGCGTAGCAAATAGGGAGACCCCGGGGTATCCGAGGATGCTGCTATTCAGTGTTTGCACAAAAGAAAGAGACATGACTTTCTTTAAAATCGCAGTGCAAAACATACATAGAAACAGTTGTCCAATATCAATTTAGTCCTCATTCTAATTTTCAAAGATGCTCTCTCACTTCTGCATATCGGCTTGCGTATGTACGGCGTATCGCGATAAGAAACAGACGCCGCGATAACACTGTAGTAACGTCAGCTTACGTTGTCTTTGGTACGTAGCACGATCTCCTTGTACGCAGAGGTGCGACTAAGTTTTAAGTCCGCACTTACAAATACGTATAGCACATACGTAGCAGCTCCGATACGTCATGCTTACTCACACATACGTCGTAAAAGCGAAAACAAAGCAGTTGTGACGCCGCAAAAACGTAACTCGAAAACTTGTTACTGCACGCAAACGTATTTCCTAACTAGATATGCTTGACTTCTTTTGTGTGAATGACAGCAACAAAGTGAGCAGAACTGTTTTTAGTCAGCAACTGCAAGGCTGCACCCGGAAAGGAACGTTGTGCCAGCGAACGGGGTACATCACGACAACGATTTCATACGCCACGCTTACGTCTCGCTTTACGTCCGTCGAACTCCATACGAATACAGATACGCCACAGACACGTTGTAGATCTACGCCATGTCTTTCATTTTGAACAAAATACGCCACAGTTCTTGGTGTTTGACCCGCTTAAAGAAATTTTATTGCATAGGCCGCTGATACGCAACAGTGAGAGAGTAGCATAAGATTTGCCACCTAAGTGGCTGAGAAAAAAGAAAACATCTCAGCCAACCAAAATGATAGGCCTGCAACAAGCCAAAGGGGCATTTGAACATTTGCTTACAGTGTCGTCTCGGATCAGCCTACACAGTCCGCGAAGACAAATCCGAAAAGACACATTCCGTTTTTATGTAATTTTCTTTTAAGCACAAGTATAACGTTACTGTAGCACGAAATCTAATGTAGTCGTAAAGTGCCGTCTCGGATTAGCCTGCGCGGACTGCGCAGGCTGATCCGAGACGACACTTTACGCAAATGTCTGACTGCCTCTTCTCGCATGTTGCATGGCCAATTATATAATCTCGGAATTTATAATCTAACCATGTTTCTAGAATAATTCAATTTACCCTTATTTTGTTAGATAAGTGAAATGAAACTTTCGAAGCCGATTATGAAATCCAAATTATGCTTTGTTAACCCTTAGGCTGCCAGGCACGACTCGCTGACCTTTGACGGACAGGCTAGATCAAGATCAGACTCCACAGACCTTGCAGTCTGATCTTGGATATACACTATCCGCTGAGGGGCTATCATTTCCCAAAAATATCTTTGAAAAAGCAATACATGTAGTTGGGTTTTTTACTATCGAATTCAAAATTCGTTTTACTTCTTTTGCAGAATAAGGGTTAAGGTATTTGGAGGGGGGAAAGGGGGGGGGACTGTGTAGATTCAAGATCATACTGCACGTTCTGTGGTGTCTGATCTTGATCTGCTGTCTTCACAAAAAGTCTCTGAGTCAAGTTAAACAGCCTAAAGTATAATGTGATCGCAGACGCATCAGAAGAAAAAGAGAACATCGCCCCTGTTTAACCCTTTACCACTTGACAAATTTCAAAACCTAACCAAGTTGAAAGCATCTGCAGATGACAATTTCAATGAAGCTCAAATAATGCAATATCTCTATGATAGGATAGAAAACTTTGTGGGAAAAAGAGAAAATGCTGGTTACCAGCATTTTCTCCTTTTCCCTCAACGTTTTCAAAAAGCTTCTTCCTCAGGGACGTTAAAAAAGTAGTCATTGTGTTGTAAAGAGTTAACTTGTATCTATGTTTGATGGCTGTTAAAAAAAAATACGAAATTTAAATTATATAATTGAACAGCGCTCTGGGACAATGTGATTCTAATGCATCTTTATAATATACTATACCAAGCAAGTATTTAAATAACAAGGGCCAAATTTCTTTAAAATCCCACTGAATCATGCGGTAGAAAGGTCCCCTGTCCTTAGTAAAAAAGTATCGACCCAGATCAGCCATCAGCACAGACTGATCCGGGTCGATCCGTTACCGGTGCATCAAACCACCTTTTCCCAGAGCATGTCTCATAATTATATAAAACAGAAAACCCGGGGCGGGTTTCGAATAAAAACTAAACCCCTCACGAACATTTCGAGAAATTTTCTCCGACATGCTGACTTGATTTAATAATGGCCATTAACATAATTATCAGCCATTTATCTGCAGAAATGTTCAAAAATTGAAACATAAAACTCTAAAAAACATTAATCTGTAATATGTGCTCACATTAACTCTCCCCCTTCCCATAGGCAACACAAGAAGCCTGTGTGGACTATAAAGATCACGATCAGACTGCACAGAAAGAAATATTCTGCTCTGTGATATTCAGTCTGTATTACTTTATTTATGTTTATGTCGGAACGGTTAAGTCATCTTATGGCGGAATTATATTTGTATACATAGCCGATAAGAAAACGAAAAAATCAACTCCTTCAAATCGGACTATAGTTAACGCTTTATCTCACGACAAAATTTAAATCTTGTCCATATTGAAAGCAGTTGTCACGACAAATTATATATGACTTATATAATCCAAATATTCTTAAAATTGGAGGAAAACATTGTAGGGAATGGAGAAAATGCTGGTCACCAGCATTTTCTCCGTTCCCTGCAATTTCTTTAAGATCTCTCCTTCATAGGGTAGCTAAAACTCTGCTTCGTTACGTTAACCCTTTCCCAAACAAGCCCTGGTTTTTACGTGTCTGCAATATAAGTCTTTTGAAAACACTGTAGGAAAAGGAGAAATTGCTCGTAACGAGCAATTTCTCCTTTTCCCACAGTGTTTTCTACCCATTTGGAAAACTTTCTGCCATTTTTATCAAATTTGAAATTGTCGTCTGCAAACTCTTTGAGTTTGGAAGAGTCGAAAATTTGTCGTTTGGGAAAGGGTCAAGCGTCATGTACACCGAAATTTGCTCCAATGATTTCTTTCTATTCAGCGGCGAGAAGCATTCCCATTCTAAATGTAGGTAAATGTATTTTCTGGGTAAAAGTACTTAAGTAATTATAGTCTGTAATTAGAAATATCTTTTACTCCCTGGATATCTAATGAATATGTTTTCTTTCAATAAGCTTTTGTCTGCGAGATTTAGATCGAGCTAAATTATTTTTCCTTCATTTTGAACCCTTTATTTGGTATAGTAAAAGCAACGGTTGCCATTTCTGAAGCTGACTGTACAGAACGTGTAGTCGGACCTTTGATCTAAACTGCAAGGTTTGCTGAGACACTGTTGACAAAAGCATGCACCATTAAACAGCAGTCTCATTTGGATATTATTTCTACATTGAAAAAAAAAGTCTCTGTGGCTTATTTGAAGGATAAAACCTTAGGCTGCTAAGCACGGCTCACTGACTTATTGCGGACAGTGTAGATCAAGATCAGACTGCACAGATTGTGCAGTCTGATCTTAATCTACTCTGTCCGATAAGGACATATTTCTCCCCCAAAAATACATTTGGAATAGCAAAATCTGGGTTTTCTACAATCGGTCCTATAGTTTTCTTTCACTTATTTAGAAGATAAGGGTTAAATGCTTATGCAGTCGTGCTTATATTTTCTGCAACTAGATGTAGCTGTTTATCATTCCCCTTTAATTTTATTAGATGGATTGGATACGACTATGTATTGACAACAAAAAAAGCAAAGACATTAAAATTGTTATACAACAGTTATTTTTTATAACTAAATATATATGTGTAAGTGTGTGTCGAATGAGTATAAAATACTTCATTCTACAGAACAAATGGTGTGGTACACACATACACTTTTTCGAAAGAGCAATTATCATTTTCGTGTGTAAGTGTTTTCGAGAGGTTTGGGAAATGTACCCCTGCCAGATGGCAGAGGTGCACCTAACGGACCACTGGAAGCTAAAAATAGTATATTACTTTCCTTTTGAACTCTGATTTTTTTCTCTGCTTTTCAGCTCAGGGATTTGAGCGATTTTTGTTTTGTCTTCAAATGAAGACCAGACCATCTGCAAACAGTATCGACCACGTCAGTTTGCGCAGACACTGGTTGAATGTTTTGCTTTATTTCATGCTTTGCGGTAGGATATCGAGAAACAGCAGTGAAAATATTTTTCGATCTTACACTGGTACCACTAGTGAAAATACCGATTTTCACGTTCTTGTTACCTAACAACCAGATGGGAAATATGACGTCATATACCTTACATTTCTCGGGCTTGACGTAACGTTGCTACGTGGGAGGGGTACGCCACGGGGAATAAGGGCAAAGAACTGTACTGAATTTTGATAAAGCTCCTCCCAGAAAGGGTTAAAAGCATAAAATAAATAGAAAATTTGTTGTTTTTTTTTCGGTGAAAGATCGAAATTTATTTCATCGAGTGAACACCATCGGTAATATTTTCACGAGTGGCGCAGCCACGAGTGAAAATATTACCGATGGTGTTCACTCGATGAAATAAATTTCGATCTTTCACCGAAAAAAACCAAATATCCTCTATGTCTTTAAATTTTCCTCATAATTATGGATCACAACTCCAAGGCGTGACTTAGTTGGTTGTGAAACAGAATGGATTTTTATGGATCCCTAATTATATGATGACTTACTGGGTCTAATAAATCACGGTGATCTACTTGCATGATATACATTTCCTTGCATTTTGTGATCGGTGTAAATCAGACAACATAGACCTTGCTGTCTGATCCTTTTTCTAAATTGTCTGCTTTGCTAAAACTTTGTGGACAAAAGCAACCAAACGATTACACTTATTGGGTCTCATTTCTAGTCTTAGGCTGTTGGATTAATTTAACTCCCTAAGGCTTAACCCTTTACCCCATAAAGCATTTCTATGGTATCTCAAATTGGGCCTAAATAAGAGCAAGTATGAAGCCAGTTCTTATGTGTATTAACACCTACTGATAGCATAGAAAACATTGTGACAAAAGGTGAAATTGCTCGTCACGAGCAATTTCACCTTTAGCCACAATGTTTTCCAAAGGCTCCTACAAGTAATGCGTAGAAATGAGTTTCTATGGAGTAAAGGGTTAAGACACCAGTCTATACAGTTCTTAATCTAATTCCAAAATTTAGTTTTGCCAATCAGAAATTGCGTTCCTTTGAAATCTAGGAAATTCTTGAGACTTAAAATGTAATAACGAATGCTTGGTTAATAGCTCTCTTTTGCTGTCGAGTTAATCCTCAAAGCACCGCACAAACCCAGCTGATTTTTTTTAAATTCTAGCAATGAGACCAAAACAATTATATATGGCCTGTGTAATGCAGAGAAATGACCCCCATTACAAAATGACCTACGGTCATTTCTCGACGTAGAATAATGACCCATGGGTCATTTCTCTACGTCGAGAAATGACCCTCGGGTCATTTCTCGACGTAGAATAATGACCCGGGTCATTTTTCTACGTCGAAAAATGACCAATGGGTCATTCCTCTACGTCGAGAAATGACCCGGGGGTCATTTTGTAATGGGGGTCATTTTTCTGCATTACACCTGCAACTCGTGAAAAGCAGCATTCGGACATCTGCGTGTTTTTCCGGATAAGCCCGTGTAGTCCGCGCAGGCTAGTCCGAAACGACACTTTCCTTTCCATTCTTTTGTAATCTTCCGTTTTGCGCAAGACTACAGTAGGGCAAGATCTAGTATTTTCGTAAAATGCCTCTCGGACCGCCGGTGTTATGCAGAGAAATGACTCTCCCCTACAAAATGACCCATGGGTCATTTTTCTACATAGAGAAATGACCCGGGTCATTATTCTAGGTAGAAAAATGAGCGCAGAGGGTCATTTTTGTACGTAGGATAATGACAAGTGTCATTCCTCAACGTAGTGAAATGACTTCTCGGGTCATTTCTCTACGTAGAATAATGACCCGGGTCAATTTGTAGGGGAGGGTCATTTATCCGCATTACACCAGACCACTGATAATTGTTTTGACACAGCGGGAAGACAACGAGTGGCAGGAAAAGTACAAGCCAAAGAAACTAAAGGAACGTATAGGTATATGTACTGGCCGCTCAAACATAACTAAAAATAATGTTGTAAACAGAGTTATACACCATACTCACAAAGAAAGAAAGAAAAATGAAAATGGAGAAAATGCAATAATCTGATTGAAAAGAGATGTCGAGCCACATGACAATACGATCGATTAGAGCATGTGTGCATTCTGTTCCGTGTCGTACTGGCCCTGTTAATTTGTCCCTCTGTCAACATGGGAGTATGCTTGAACTCTTTGCCAAACAACAAAATTTTAGACTGGTTCAAACTGAAAGCATTTGCAGACGACAGAATAGAAGTGACAGGAAAATTGAAAATTGTTTTGGGAAGGGAAGAAAACATTGTGGGAAAAGGAGAAAACGCTGGTTACCAGCATTTTCTCCTTTTCCCACAATGTTTTCAGAAGGATTCTTTCTCAGGGTCGTCAAAAGTAGGGATTGTGTGGTAATGGGTTAACTCTTATCCTGCTAAATAACTAAAATGAAATTTTCAATTCGACGGTAAAAATCAAATATTGTTATTTCAAGGACATATTTTAGGGAATAATATCCCCTTAACGGACAGTGTAGATCCAAGATCAGACTGCACGTTCTGTGCAGTCTGATCTTGATCTACACTGTCCGCAAAAGGTCAGTGAGTCGCGACAAGCACCCAAAGGGTTAATATCACTCTAGAACAACAGCAGTCATCAATCTAATACAGTACAATCACATGCTTTCACTATCCTTTGAAAGGGTGTCCTTGAAAACATTGTGGGGAAAAAAGAAGGAAATGCTGGTAAGCAGCATTTTCTCCATTTTTTTCCCAAAATGTTTTCAAGCCTTTCGTACCGTTAAAGGCCATGTCTACTTTGTTGTCTGTAAATTCGAATACAGGCTGCTCGAAAACTTTGTTGTCTGGTAAAGAGGCATTCAAACTCTTAATATTTCGAGCATTTTATATTTCGAATACAAGAAATAAACCTGTATGACTTTACATGGTATTATAAATTTATGTTATTGTACTTTCAGTAAAGAAGAAGAAAATTCCATGGACAGGGACTATTAGAGAGCTTAACATTTCCATCTGTCTTTTAAATACTTTACAAAAAAATCCGTATTCTAACGATCATGGGGAGGATTGTTGGATAAGTCACGAGTTTGTCATCTGGTAAAGAATTTAAACATATTTAAATCTCTAGTGGATTTCCCTTTCCCACATATTCTGAAAAATTGAAAAGGTTGCTTATATCAAACAGGAACTTGATTTCAGTGATATTTATACAGTATAAGTACTTAACCCTTTCCTAAACGACAAACTTTTGGACGAGACCAAATTGAAAGCATTTGCAGATGACAATTCAACTCGTGCTGGAAAGACGATTTCTGTCTATGATAGGGTAGAAAACATTGTGGCCGGAAAAGGAGAAAATGCTGGTTACCAGCATTTTCTCCTTTTCCCACAATGTTTTCAAAAGGCTACTATTCCAGACCCGTAAAAACCAGGGATTGTTTGGGAAAGGGTTAAAGTGCTAATTTTCTTTCGTCACGTTATAACCTTTTATTATTTTAATGTATATACAGTGTACTTTTTCACATAACTACTGCTGTTGTCCGTGTAATATACTAAGTACGAATTTTCCTTTTCAATCACATATCTACCTTTGTTTTCAGCGTTATATACACACATATATTCTGATCTCGCTCACGTTAGAGAAAATCTCAGTTTTATGTTATCAGCAGTCAAAGCCTTGTATTCCTACGCCCTATGTCTAAGTCATATAGATTTCTCTGAGAGTTCACCAGAAACAAACAATATTAAAGATAAGTAGACTGCCTGAAAATGCCTATAATTAGGCAGGAGACCTAAAAATGAATATGTAATTATTTTTTTATCACATGGTCCCTTACAATAAACATGTCTACATTTTTTACCAGTGACAGACTTTTATCTATTCAGTGTTATCAGCACCAAAAAATAGTTCAAAAGCCGGTGTAATGCAGAAAAATGACCCCCATTACAAAATGACCCCCGGGTCATTTCTCGACGTAGAGTTATGACCCATGGGTCATTTTCCGACGTAGAAAAATGACCCAGGTCATTATTCTACGTCGAGAAATGACCCATGGGTCATTTCTCGACGTAGAGAAATGACCCATGGGTCATTCCTCTACGTCGAGAAATGACCGTGGGTCATTTCGTGATTGGGGTCATTTCTCTGCATTACACCGGCGCAACATGTAGCTAAACCGGAAAATGATGATCTAGACATAAATACAATTGGTTTTTATCTTTAAATTAAAAACCAAATTGTCAAATAAACGCAAGCTCTGGGCCCGTATTCACCAACGATTCTTGAGAATATTCATTGTCTTATTCTCCAGAATTTTCTACATTTGTAAGTAACACAACTTCTGATTGGCTAAACCATTCGGTTTAGCCAATCAGAAGTTGTGTTACTTACAAATTTAGAAAACCTTGGAGAATAAGACAAAGAATATTCTCAAGAATCGTTGGTGAATACGGGCCCTGGAGTACTTTTATATACTCGATGTACACTCCCGTCAAAACAGGTAGGTCTCACTCATGGGAATTCCACATACACTCATGCACACATAGACCTATGCTTTCGTACAGAATTATATATTATGAATCAGAATTATTGAAATATATTTATGTTGTGTGATATAAAGTATCTGGCATTTGTCGACATTTAAGCTGACAGCTCAAGTCAAATAATGAAAAGAAAGAAAAAAAAAATGCTTCATTATATTTTTTGTGAAGTCTTATGATACTACGTAAGAAATATTCTACAATACCATGACTTATTTATGAGTTAGAATCTTCGTAAAGGTACTGTATATTGACTCACTGTGACAATACTTGTATGACATAAAATATCAATGAACTGAAATCATTGATTAAAACAAAAAAGAGATACACAAACAATATCTTTTCCTGGGAATACAATCGCACCGTTGCTGTTTAAACACCCGTTGCGCAAAGCGTACAAACAAAACAGGCACAGCATCACGCGATGTATCGATTCACTACGATTCTTTGTTTTTATTTTTTAGTAACCCTTAGGCTTCTAAACACGACTCTGTGTCTGATAAATAGAGGATCTATTTTTTTTTTTCAGTTATAGATCAAAATTTATCTAATCTCGTGAACACCACCGGTAATATTTTCACGAGCAGCCACTCGTGAAAATATTACCTATGATATTTATTCGATGAAACAAATTTCGATCTTGAACCGAAAAAGACAAATATTCTATAAATTATATTCCATTTGTCTATCTCTAGAAATGTTATGGGTAAAGAAATGTAGTAATTTAAGCGGGGGGATTATTTCCCCGTCACAGTGAATATTTTCCTCCTGCCGAAAATCTGGAACTACCTTTTTTTCCTCTACGGAGATCACTAGTTTTAAAAGTGACATTCGTTGACAAAATAATCAGAGGAAATATAATATATAATTTATTTCATCAGCTTGTGGTTAATATGGGGAAATAATTGCCAAAAAAGGGAAAGGTCGGTGAAAATAACCCGTGCCTTACGGCACTCGTTATTTTCGCATACCTTTCCCTTTTTTCGGCAAATATTTCTCCACATTAACTAACCACAAGCTGATGAAATAAATTCTATTTATTTCATATTTTTTACCCTTTCTTGGAGGATCTTAATCAAAATCCAGTACAGTTATTTTCAGTTATTCCCCGTGGCGTACCCCCATTGCAAACTCGCGGCAACGCATTATAATATTACGTCAAGCGCGAGAAATGTAAGGTAAATGACGTCATATTTCCATCTTGTTGTGAGTCACGCACATTTTACCTCGGTAACTAGAATTTAAAAAAAATGGTATTTTCACTGGTTGTAATCATGAAATATCGAAAAATATTTCACCGATATTTCTGGATAACCTACCAGAATGCATGAAATAAGGTATTTTCTTTCCGGTGACATCAAATATGATTTCGAAATACTTTGGTTTTTACTATTCAGAGCAAATTTTCGTTTCATTTATTTTAGCAGTTTAAGGATTCACCCGTTAGGTGCTGAGCAGCACTTAAAACCGCTTTGCCGATACTATAGATCAAGATCAGAGTTCACAGAATATAGAGGATCAACAATGTCCGATATATTAAGATTTTTGCGGAAACAATTTCAAAATTGCGTTTTTTGGATGCTTTATACCACTAGCAAAAAAAAAGTCCATTTATCTTGCAAGCAATATAACAGATTGAGAGCAAAAACAAATTTTACCCTTAACCTGCAAATTTCAAGTTTAACGTCCATATTGAGACGCCTCTTGAAAACAGTCAGGGGAAATGATGGTGTCTAACATTTCTCTTTTTTCTACATTTCTTTTTATCCCGTCAAAGCTAAGTCCCGGCATTTAAACAACCACGAAAATGTCGTCTGCAAATGCATCAACTTTTGCAACTCTGAAATTTTGTCGTCTGGTAAAGAGGTAACGAAAAAGCAGACAAGTAATAGGTTAAGACTGTGTACCGTTTTATTCAGAAAATCTACCGCATAACATAAAAAAAGCCTGGAACCTCCGTATTACAAGACAAAAGCTTTAACGACTGTGCCAGGAAGGACTCATAAAACTGTTCATAAAATATTAATGGTTAATGAGACTGTTTGTTTGTTTAATTTTTAACGCTGTTTCAATATTACTTAGGTTATATTGGGGTGGTCAGTGCAGCTATCCTTGCTTTCCCGTTTTGTACCAGTACATTGTACATAATGAATTTAACTCTTTACCAACCGAGTTTTAGGCTTTTCCAAATTGAAAGCATTTTCTGACGACAAAACAAACGTGTCTCATTAAAAAATGACTCAAGAAATGTAGAAAAACATTGTGGGAAAAAAGGAGAAAATGCTGGTTACCAGCATTTTCTCCTTTTCCCACAATGTTTTCAGAAGGAGTCTTTCTCAGAGTCTTGAACAGCAGGGATTGTTTGAAAAGGGTTACAGCCACTTGCTTCTTGCCCGTTAACAATCATCGAGACAATGATTCGATATTTCGATATTTCATTGTTACGACCAGTGAAAATATCGATTTTTAAATTCTAGTTATCGAGCTAAAAAGCGTGTGACTCACAACCAGATGGAAATGTGACGTCATTTACCATACATTTCTCTCTGATCTGTTAGATAATGATCAGCAGTAAGACAGGAATAAATCTTGTAGCAGTGGCTATCATAAATCCTTGGAAAACGAAATTCATCAAGCGGTTAGATTTGCAACAGTGATCCCCCATCCCCCAGCCTCAAGTCCTTTATTCTACAAACTGAGCTACAATGACTCGGCTCTATGAGTGGGACAAAATTGATTGAATTTTTGTTTTATGCATTACTTCATCATGGCGACAGCTTGCCTGTTAATACAACCTCTAGGTTTAACCAGTGCTAGGCCAGGTCTTTGAAGCGTCAGACAGAAATAAACTCCAACAAAAAAAAACAGAGTCCCAGGTAGGATCGTACCAAGGACGACCAGATTAAAGAGACGGGAAGAAAAAGATGATGATGATGATAGGCAGGACGTGTCCTGGCTAAGAGGGATTTATTAAAGCATCTCAATGATATGATCATGGTCGGCAATACGCTGGAAGGGCCATTCGGGCATTTGCGTAAAGTGGCGTCTCGGATCAGCCTGCGCAGTCCGCGCAGGCTAATCCGAGACGACACTTTACGGCAGCATTGGATTTTGTACTACAGTGAGGCTTGCACACAACAGAAGTTAAACAGAAACGGAAAGCGTCGTTTAAGATAAGCCTGTGAGGACTGCGCAGGCTGATCCGGGACGACACTTTACGCAAAAAACCGAATGCCCCTTTTTCGCGTGTTGCAGGCCATATTTACAGCATCCCAGTCATCGCATAATCATAGATGTATAGAATCATTTGGTCTAAAAAACCGACTAAATCATGAGATAGAATTGTCATTTGACATGCAGAAAATCGATTAATAGCAAAATGTTTCCACCCATGGCAGGCTATATACCAAATTCTTTTTGCAGATGTATTAAACCTCCATTTCTCAGAGTTTAACGCCGTTGTAACAGCCAAGGTTTTATCACAGCAGTCAGAGCACCTACGCATGCGTTTCTCGGCTTTCTCACGCCAATACTGACATAGACTTTTTATTGACTACTTCTCTCAATTGCATTGGAAGTGAGAGACGAAAAAAAAAACTGGAAAGTTTTGCCTCGACCAGTTATCCAACCCATAACCACCAGGTCACGAGTCACATAGGCTATGCACAGAACTATCCGCCCGAACACATCGCCTAGAACTACTCAAGTAGTCGTGATAGAGTCTGGTATATATGTGATCCAAGTATTAGTTAAGTCATTACCACACAATCCCTACTTTTGACACCCCTGAGAAAGAGGCCATTAGAAAACATTGTGGGAAAAGGAGAAAATGCTGGTAACCAGCATTTTCTCCTTTTCCCACAATGTTTTCTACCCTTCACAAAACAAGTTTCAAATTTTCAGCCACTTTTATTTTGTCTCCTGCAAATGCTTTGGACTAGCCTAAAATATTGTCGTTTGGTAATGGGTTAACTCACTACCAGACGACAAAAAATTTCAGGTTTGTCCAAATCGAAAGGATTTGCAGACGACAAAATAAAAGTGACTGAAAATTTCAAATTTGTTTCGTGAAGGGTAGAAAACATTGTTGGAGAAGGGGAAAATGTTGATTACCAGCATTTTCTCATTTTCCCACAATGATTTCTAAAGGCTTCTTTCTCAGGGTTGTCAAAAGTAGGGATTGTGTGGTTATGGGTTAAAAGGTACATGTACTATATAGGAAGCAGTCATGGCGAGTTCTTTGTACAAGTTATAGGAGTTAGTTTCACAAACCATGTTAAAACATATGAGCAATGCACTGACAAAGAAATAGAGGATATTTTTTTTTTTCGGTGAAAGATCGAAATTTATTTCATCGAGTGGACACCATCGGTAATATTTTCACGAGTGGTGCGGCCACGAGTGAAAATATTACCGATGGTGTTCACGAGGTGAAATAAATTTCGATCTTTCACCGAAAAAAGCGAATATTCTATTTATTTCATACTTTTAACCCTTTCTGGGAGAAGCTTTATCAAAATTCAGTACAGTTCTTTTCCGTTATTCCCCGTGGCGTACCCCTCCCGCATAGCAACGTTACGTCAAGCGCGAGAAATGTAAGGTATATGACGTCATATTTCCCATCTGGTTGTTAGGCACGCGCAATTTACCTAGGCGACAAGAACGTGAAAATCGGTATTTTCACTGGTGGTACCAGTGTAAGATCGAAAAATATTTTCACTGCTATTTCTCGATATACTACCGGAAAGCATGAAATAAGGTTCAATACCGCTCACTTATTTGTCATATGATCATAGACCCATAAATTCAAACTTGTCTAACAACTAACTGAGTCATGAGCTAGCATGATCCTTCGACATGCAGAAAATTCACCAACAGCAAAAGGTTACAGCCATCATGCACCTTCTACCAAACAATCCCTGGTTTTTACGACCCTGAGACAGAACCCTTTTCAAAGCATTGCCGGAAAAGGAGAAAATGCTGGAAACCAGCATTTTCTCCTTTTCCCACAATGCTGTCCACCCTGTTGTGCACAAATTTCAGTTTTTTTTTTCGTTACGTTTACTGAGTCGTCTGCAAGTGCTTTGGATTTGGACCTGTCTAAATTTTGTCGTTTGGTAAAGGTTAATCTGCACTGTGCGGACTGTGTGGGCTGACTTAGGTCGACACTTCTTGCAGATGTGTTGGATCCCCTTTTCGTAAAACGTAGATCTAGCTAATAATTATGTTATAGATAAACAGTAGTCGGCTAAAGAAGCCATTCGTAGGAGATAATAAGAAAATTGACACATGACGGGAGGGGAAACCGACAGATCGTGACGGGGGTAAGCCAATCTTGACTGTCATTTTATTATGGTGGAGTGACATACCGGATCAGAATCTATCGCAACATGAAATAGCTTGGAAATAGTTGATAGGTCCACCTCGAATTATCAGACCGGTTTTATGAAAATCGTCGTTAAAAATATTATCGTGATCGTCTTATCAACAGCTACGCTTTTATTTATACTTTCGTAAGTTTCGAATATAGGTCAATCAAACTAGACTCAGTTTTCTGGTCACAGTTTATGAGAACTAATAAGTCTTGAAGCTCCATATTCAGAAGTCATTGCCCAACATTACAAGCAACACAAATAATTTTGTAACAAAATCCACATAAGAAATCAGTGCTCATCAAACATTGCTGTATAAACCACACACATTTAAGGAAAGAGTTTCAGACAACTTTACTGCCTGTTTAGAATGAAAAACGTGATCTAAATTTCGGATTTACCTTTTCCCCGAAAAAAAGGAGAGGTTTTTTTTTTTTACATTTTTTCTATTATAAGACTGTAACTCAAGAACCAATAACGAGATGTTTTACAGAATGTTAGCAACTACATGTAAGTGCAGGAGTCGTGATAAGATCAGACTGCACGTCGTGTGCAGTCTGATCTTGAACTATGTAGGCCTAAAGTAAGTACTGTTTTCGTAGTCCGTGGAGGTAAAAGAATTTATCGTGAAGTATTATTACGCTTTTATTGCGGCTTATCAACGAATGTGAAACTTGATATATTTGTCTGGGACGCTGAAATAAAATGTGTGCATATGGAGTGATTTCTTTGAAAGAATTTCTTTCTTTGGACTTCTTTTCTCAAAACGCGTCTGTAGACTTTCACTACCTTCTACTATACATTTTTCATCAAAATACATAATTAACGAAACGCTGTCTTTCATTGGATGTGATTTGTCCAAATACATTTGTTACTTAACCCTTTCTAAAATGAGAACAGCCCGGACTGTCCCAAACTCAAAGTGTTTGCAGATGGCAATTTTGAATTTGATGAGAATCGCAGAAATTTTTTCGATAGGCTAGAAAACACTGTGGAAAAAGGAGAAATTGCTTGTTACGAGCAATTTCTCCTTTTCCCGCAGTGTTTTCTAAAGACTTGTACTGCAGAAAAGTAAAATCCAGGGCTTGTTTGGGAAAGATTTTACTCATTTCCGTATCCGGTTAGACAGCTTCTGTTCAAACAAAGTTGTAATCAGTTTTGATTTGAAATTTATTGTTTATATGACTATAAACTATGTAGTTTTTGTCAAATAAACGACGTTCTGTTCTGTTCTGTAATCTATGGGTGTGTGACAACGGATATTTTTATACTTTAATAACCAGGTTACTTGTTATACCAACTGCCGTCTCCCATAAGTTATTTCTTATTCAAAAGCATTTGTAAGAGTTACCTATATGTAAATACATAAGTATCCCATTGTCTGTTATTACACATTTTCGCCGATATGATTGTTTTTATAATCCGTTGCTGTCTACCTTTATATATCTTTATTCAAATATTTTGACAAATCGTTTTTGTTTTCTATTTGACGCTTTGTTCAAATGCATTGGTATTCTTTGCAGTTTTTTTTTAAATAGAAATTTGTCCTAATTTATTTGCACCCCACTCCTGGTTAACCTAATTTTCATTGAGATGTGACAGCATGTTTCCATGATGCTTTTTTCATGCATTGATAATCCTTTACAGAATATATCGCGTTATAATGACCCCAAACAGTACGCTTTAAAAACCTTGCAGAAAAAAAAAATAATGCTGGTAATCTGTTTCCAGGGTGTTTCTGTCCTATCACAAATGAATCATATTATCTAAACAACATTTGAATTTTTTGCCCGTAAATACTTTCAATGTGGACCAGTCTAAAAGTTAGTCGTCTGGTAATCGCAGACAGGACAGTGAAATAAACAATGTGAAGGAGACTATGTGTAAATCATAGGAAAAAAAGTTCTCTTTTTAATAAACATTATATTTTTGCTGTGAAAATTTTTATATTAAAAGCTTGATTTGACAGATTTTGAATAAAGGAAAGTTAGGTAAGCTCTATTTTAAATTTTTACCAAACGACAAAATTTTAGACTAGTCCAAATTGAAAGCACTCACAGCCGACAAAATAAACGAGCCTCAAAAGTGTATGTTTCCAGCAGGGTAGAAAAAAAAACATTGAGGTACAGGGAGAAAATGTTGGTTACCAGTTTTTTCTCCTTTTCCCACAATGTATCCAATAGGCTTTTATCTCAGGGTCTTAAAAACTATTATTAGGTAAAGCGTTAATTCAACAATTCGTGTCCCAGAATTGTCCAACAAGACTATGCTCGGATTATCACATTGTTTATTTATTAGACGCGGGGCGAAATAAATTTCCATTTAACCCATTACCAAACGACAATATTTTAGACTGGTCCAAATTCAAAGCATTTACAGATGACAAAATAACAGTGACTGAAAATTTGAAATTTGTTTTGTGAAGGGTAGAAAACATTGTGGGAAAAGGAGAAAATGCTGGTTACCAGCATTTTCTCCTTTTCCCACAATGTTTTCTAAAGGCTTCTTTCTCAGGGGCGTCAATGGGTAATGGGTTAAATCTACATTTTCTTCTCTTGAGAAAAACAGTCCCCCTTTCTTCAGAGGGGCTTTGTATACTTGTTTTCTTAGCGCGTAGGTTAAAACCAGATTGTATCTTGGCCTTCAAATCTGGATCTTCACAGCCTTTCTTTTTTTTTCTAAATATTCTAGCTCAAACGCCCTAAATATGGAATAAACAAGCCTGATTTCCTGATTGGAAGTGCCTATTTAATCTATCAAGCAGTTAAAGTACTATTGTTCATTTGCATTGCATTTTATTATGTGTTTGTGGTACAATTTATTTCACAGTGAAACGTGATACTTTTATGACAGGACTAAAAAGAATCGCAGATGAATATCTTTAAATAAGCTCTGAAAAAAAAAGTTCGTTCTTTCGCAAGTGTTAAAAGTTTAATTAGCATATCATATTTGTAATTACGGCATATGAAAAGTGTCGTGTTTATTTTAAATTACCGATTTCTTAAGCTTGAGGCCGAAAAGGGTTTTTTGTGCGCTATTGCAGAAAGTGTAGGTCAAGTTAAGACTGTGCAAAACGTTATAATGACGATTTTTTTTTACAGAAAAAGAAGCATTGAAATTTTCCAATCAGAAAGACAACTAAATTTCTTTCTTATAGCGATTAGTCCTTTACCACACAATCCAATGTTTTATAACTCTAGGTAGGAGGCCTTTGAAGACATAAACAGGGGAAAATGGTAACAAACATCTTCCCCCCCCCCCATTCTATCCATATTTTCTGTTCTATCAAAAACAAATCAGGGTATTAACCATTTCCTAAACGGCAAATTTTAGATCAGATCAAATTGAAAGCATTTTGCAGGTGAGAAATTAACAGTTGCTAATATGATGATTTTTCTATATGACAGAGTAGAAAACATTGTGAGAAAAGGAGAAAATGCTGTTACCAGCATTTTCTCCTTTTCCCACAATGTTTTCAAAAGGCTTCTATTCCTGACCCGTAAAAACCAGGGATTGTTTGGGAAAGGGTTAAAACCAAATCTACATTGTCCTCAGTATATTGCGTCTCAAATTATGTAACTATTAAGGAGGGTAAATTGGCACATAGAGTGTATGACTGCAACCAATAACAGCATGGTCTTTTCTTCAGACATATCGCCAACAAGTGTAGTGGCCAAAATGAATAAAAGAACGAACGAACAAATATGGTCTTTAGGAACGCATCTTGTCTAAACACATGTATGAATACTTTTTTAATAAATTGGCATTAAAAAAAGGAATATTGATTGGGAAAAATGAATAAAAGTTTACTACTAAATAATATACTAGCTGCAAATTTCAAATTCATTTTGAAAAATAGATTTTCTTTTCATTTTCTTTTTTATTGTCTGTATTCGACAAAATATATTATCTCTGGGCTATTAACAAAAAAGGCAAAACATGGTAGATAACAGATAATACATCAAGCAAAAACTATTGAAAAAAATGTTATTAAAGTGGTTTAAATACTGAAATATAAAAAATTCAAGCCCTTGTGTATTTGTACAAATGCATGTATACAAACAAGTTTATACATTTTAATACATTTTAGTATTCCTTTTTATTCCTACATGTCCTTCATACGTAACCGAAATTGCAAGCTTAACAGTATTTCGGGAATGTTAATAAGTCCCAGCATTGTAGTAAAGCCATTTTTTATGAGGAGGGGATGTCGCAGCCGTCGGCAAAGCAGATCGCCCTGTCGCCCCTCGGCCTCAGAACTTTACACGGTAGATAGAGACGACTTTTGAGGTTCGGCAAGAGAAGTCGTAAAACCCGGCTTTTTATATCCAGATCAGAAATAAAGATTATCGCAAAAGGGAGAGAAAAAAGATACCAGTTTTTTTGTCTAGAGACCCTGGCTGTAATGTTATTGTCCCGCGCAGCGTTACTTGCGATAAGTATTTGACAGCTAATTTTAGACCCTTGATTATGAATTGTCTTCTGAAAAAAAAAAAAGATTGCAATGAATTTCAATTTCTTCAAGTGAGTGTCAGTGTTTACAATGTATGTGTAAACCAATGGAGACCATATGAAAGAAAGCCAAATAAATTTAAATTAACAAAAAATACTCATAATAAGCGATTTTCATATGTTCTAAAATCATTTTTAACCCATATTCCTCCTCTATACTGTTGGATTGCACAGCATTGTATATTTTTCATACGAGATAGTTAATTAAATAAAATGTGTTTCTAATTAAATTTGTCTACAATTATTATCTTTTTTTTCAACTTTCCCCCAATTCAAAATTCGAACCATTGTACGACAGCGATGGTCACTACTTGTTTACTGTAGATTCTTACAGATTATTTCATGCTTTCCGGTAGGATATCGAGAAATAGCAGTGAAAATAATTTTCGATCTTACACTGGTACCACCAGTGAAAATACCGATTTTCACGTTCTTGTTGCCTAGGTAAATTGCACGTGCCTAACAACCAGATGGGAAATATGACGTCATATACCTTACATTTCTCGCACTTGACGTAACGTTGCTATGCGGGAGGGGTACGCCACGGGGAATAAGAGAAAAGAACTGTACTGAATTTTGATAGAGCTCCTCCTAGAAAGGGTTAAAAGCATGAAATAAATAGAATATTTGTTTTTTTTGGTGAAAGATCGAACTTTATTTCATCTCGTGAACACCATCGGTAATATTTTCACGAGTGGCGCAGCCACTCGTGAAAATATTACCGATGGTGTCCACTCGATGAAATAAAGTTCGATCTTTCACCGAAAAAAAAAAAATATCCTCTATTTATCTTTCAGGTATAGCTAGTACTACCGCTTATCAAATTACTGGCGTTTAATCCATCATTGTAAATTCTTAAATTTATTAACATGCAATGGGCCGCACTTGATTTCAATTTCATCATGGCCTACAAACGTCCAAATTTCCCATTATTATATGTTTGTAACTGATGAAACACTGAATAAATGTTAAACACGGCTAAAAACATTTTATTTCATGCTTTCCGGTAGGATATCGTGAAATAGCAGTGAAAATATTTTTCGATCTTACACTGGTATCACCAGTGAAAATACCGATTTTCACGTTCTTGTCGCCTAGGTAAATTGCGCGTGCCTAACAACCAGATGGGAAATATGACGTCATATACCTTACATTTCTCGCGCTTGACGTAACGTTGCTATGCGGGAGGGGTACGCCACGGAGAATAACGGAAAAGAACTGTACTGGATTTTGATAAAGCTCCTCCTAGAAAGGGTTAAAAGCATGAAATAAATAGAATATTTGTATTTTTCGGTGAAAGATCGGAATTTATTTCATCTCATGAACACCATCGGTAATATTTTCACGAGTGGCTCCGCCACTCGTGAAAATATTACCGATGGTGTCTACTCGATGAAATAAATTTCGATCTTTCACCGAAAAAAACAAATATCCTCTATATCTTTCTGTCCATACTGAAAACCAAACATGTACATGTTTAATCATATTATCTTTCAGATGTTCATGCAACATTACAATATAAATGCAATAATTTCTCTTTGTAAATCACTGGTGTCATTAAACTTTGGCATCTTTGAATATTAAATTTGTTTGATAAATCCATATAAATGGGAATCGCTACGCTCTTTAATTCACAGATGATGGACAGAAAAATATAATAAATCATGTCGATAAAAAAACAGCAAACAACAACAGAGGAACTGCACTATTCTTTATATAACACTTTCCCACGCATTTACGAATGCTAGCAACCCTGAGAAAAAAATAAATTGAAAACGTTGTTGGAAAAGGAGAAAATACTGGAATCTCCTACTGCAAACGATTTTTGAAAACACTGAGAGAAAAAAAAAATGTTTATTTCTAGCGATTTCTCCATTTCCCTCAATGTTTATACATGTATATACTAACGAACCCTACATCAGTCAGTCCCTTGTTTTAATAATCGTTAGGGATAAGCTTTAGAAAAACATTGCGGGAAAAAAAGACAATACTAAAAATCAGGATTTTCTCCCATTTTTTTTTTTTTTTTTTTAATGTTTACTACTCTTTCGACAACAGAAAGCGTTGCTGTATTTGTGCCTGTAAAATTTCTTTAAGTTACAAGGATAAATAAAAAAATTACAGTAGCCAACAAGACACTTATACAGATTTAGAACATTATTTTAAAAAAGATTAAAAAGCTTATGGTTTTGGCCAGTAGAATCACTGAAAAATGTTTTCAGTGTAGTGTACTACATTTTTTAATGTGAAATGAGTTTTTAATCTATGTTTTTTTTTTTATTTGCTGTAACGATCTTATAGAGGAATCGTGGTTATGCCACATTTAACGTTTATCTCGGTTTCGTCTCGCACCATTTTTTTTCTTTTAATCACTTTTTTCCCCTTGAAAACTTGAAAAAAAAAAACTGTTTCTTTCCATCCCAAATTTCTGACTCCTTCTTCCATAGATTCGTTTCATGCACTGATGCAGCTATGTTTGTATGTACAAGTATTCTAACTAGCATTCTAGTTTTTAATAAAAATAAAATAATTGTAATTCTTTTTCCGACCCTTTAGGTATTGCGAGGGACTGTTTGTTGGCCCTGTCATGCTGGTGAATCACATAACCTCCCCTATTTTCGGTGTAATACCGGCTATAACGAATTTTCTTATCTTACACTCCTTTGAGATAAGAATAATGTGACGTCACATGTGAGTTCATTATTTGCTACATTTTAGTTTTGCGCACGAAAATTTCCAAATATCTATGTATGGTTTTACATGTTCTGATCTGAAAGTTTTGAGGATCCCATTTTGTCATTATATTGTAATATTGTTTTCGCAAAGCAAAAAATTTATCTATACATGCTTAAGTTACTTCAGCTTTTAATCATAAGAATCTCGTCCATAAATGTTTTACAAAATATTTGTAAAAATATATATATATATATATAAAAAACGTTGATTTTTCCCAGTTAGATTGTCTACCTCATAATTTTTTGCACCAGAATGGATACATTGTGCAGTTTGGTCTTAACTCTGTGGTAGATAACAAACATCTGAACCCTGCTCTCGTAAAAAGGGGCTTAATGTATCTCCGTTATCCATGGTACTAGGCATCACATACTTATATTTCCGTTATATCTTTTCTTTAGCAGTTGAATCAATCATAAGGTAGGCTGGTCCTTGTAGATACACAAAATTGACAAACAGTGAAAAGTTTTCGTCCAGGTCAGCATGCGTGGACTGCGCAAGCTGACCTGGGTCGATATTTTACACAGATACTTTAAGCCCCCTTTTCACAGAGCATTGATCGTTAAAGATTTATCCATCATTTAACCCATTACGACACAACCCTGACTTTTGACAACCCTGGGAAAGAAGCCTTTTGAAAACATTGTTGGAAAATGAGAAAATGCTGTTAACCAGCATTTTCTCCTTTTTCCCACAATGTTTTCTACCTTTTCCAAACAACAAATTGCAATATTTCAACCACATTTATTTCGTCATCGGCAAATACTTTCAATTTGGACGAGTCTAAAATTCTGTCATTTGGTAACGGGTTAAAGCATTTGAAGAGGAAACATTTGAGACACGGATGACAGGCTTTGTCTCTTTTAGGGTTGAGAACATTGCAGGATAAGGAAGTAATAATGGTAAAACACAGAAGATGCTTATCTAGTGCTCTCTTCTTCTAAAATTTCCTTGGACAAATCATCTCACAATCTCACCCTGGTACCTTTGATGAAACTCAGCACGCACATAAATAATTGTGCGGTCTGATGTAAATGAAGTAAAAGTTAAAGTAGGTTAAACATCAATCAATCAATGAATCGATCAGTTCATCAGTAAGTCAGTCAGTCGGGTAAACCAACCAACCAACCAACCAACCAACCAACCAACCAGACAATTAGTTAAACCAACAATTTCATTGGCAAATTCAAATAAAATGTACAAGATAACTAAATATTTTACAAATGCATTTCAAATTTTTTTGCAAAATTGATAAAAACAAAAGCAGTGCTTATAATGTCAAAAATTTAAGCTAATATGCTATACAGAGAGAAAGAGAGAGATAGAGAGAGAGAGAGAGAGAGAGAGAGATATTATCATTAATAATTGTTTGGGAATAGGGAAGAATGTGTTTTGATTGTAAAATTATGAAACGAGTTAGACTGAGAAGTACAGGAAAAGAAAGGGGAAATATAAGGTAATGGAAGAGATAGGGTTAAGTAGATTTATGGTAAAGGACCAACCAATTTCACCAACCAACCAACCAACCAACCAACCAACAACCAACCAATCAACTTATTTTCGAAAACAAATTAATTGGTTGATAATTGAATGATTAAATGTGGTTTAAGCAGACTTTTAAACTTTTTCTACGGCATGTCCTATATAACAAGTTGCTTGCCGGTCATTAGGGTCGAAATAGATTTGTTTTTAATAATCAGGGGCATATTTGAGCCGTGAATATTAAATAACGTTTTAGAAATAACGTAAACACCATTCTGTCAATCAATCAACCACCCAGCCAACCAACCAATTTTCGAAATAAGATTTATTGGTTGATCAACTGATTGATTTAATGTTGTTGAAGCCGATTATAAACCTTTTCTATTGTGTATCTTACACAATAAGTTGCTGGACATTGGGGTCAAAGTTACATATTTGTAAAACGTCTTTTAACTTATTACCAAACGACAAAATTTTAGGTTTGTCCAAATCGAAGGCATTTGCGGACGACAAAATTAAAGTGAATACAAAAATAAAATTCGTTTTGTGAAGGCTGGAAAACATTGTGGGAAAAGGAGAAAATGCTGGTTACAAGCATTTTCTCCTTTTCCCACAATGTTTTCTAAAGGCTTCTTTCTCAGGGTCGTCGAAAGTAGGGACTGTGTAGTCATGGGTTAATCAATCAACTAATCTGAATCTTGATTTAACTATTTTTTCCTGTTGTATACCTTTTATAGTATTTTGCTGATCATTGCGGTGGAGTTACATTCAATGCGGTAGGAAAAGAACTGTTGTTTTATAGCAATTAGTCGCATTTGTCTCGCTGGCAATAAAAAATGTCGACGACTATGGGACATATCCGAAGTTTATGTGACTTTTATTTCTTTTTCGTCCACGCAGGTATAGATCTGTATATATATCGAAGGATAAAAGTGGACCTAGAGGAAAAAAAGACAATAGAATGCCCTCGATTTTATAGTGATTTGTTTATGGGCGATAAATAGCTTTTTGACATGATTACATATAAACAAATAATCAAAGAGTGGTAGTAAAATGACAGTAATATTTGTAGGGGCATACTTAGGCAACCACCCAAAGTCAAAGACGTGCTTGTTACTTGCAAACTTAACTTTTGCACTAGATTGTGATTGTGGGAGGGGGGGGGGGGGGGGGAATCTACAAGGTGAAACGCTTAACCCGTTACCACAAAACAAAATTTTAGATCGATCCAAATTGAAAGCATTTGCAGACCACAATTTCAAAGTGGCTCAAATAGTGCAATTTTGCTTTGATAGATTAGAAAACTTTGTGGGAAAAGGAGAAAATGCTGTTTGCCAGCATTTTCTCCTTTTCCCACAATGTTTTCGAAAGACTTATTCCCCAGGAGCGTTAAAAGTCGTCGTTGTGTGGTAAAGGGTTAAACTCCCATACTTGTAAAAGTTACTTTTAACTCTAGCACAGAACAAAAACTTCTGACCCGTCGCAGTTGAAACTGTTTGGATATGACAATTTAAAACTGGCTAAAATGACAAAAATTGTCTTTATATGATAGAAACCATTGCAGAAAAGGAGAAAACGCTGGTAACCAGCATTTTCTCCTTTTTCCACAATGTTTTCAAAAGGCTTCTGTCTCAAGTTCTTGTAAGCTAGGGATTTTGTGGTATAGGTATTTAGAATAAAAAAAGGACGACAAAGTTTTAGAATTGTCCATTTCAGTAGCATTTGGGGGATGAGAAAATAGATATAACCCGGATGATGGGATTAGAATCTGAATAGGTTACAAATACATTGTGGGGAAAAAAACTGTTGGCTAACAGCATTTTGTTCTTTTCCCACATTGTTTTTGCCAACAGTCTTTTCCATGAATGTGGGTGAAACAAAAGATTTCTAGGTGAAGTTTATAAAATACTAGTTTATATACTCAGCGGTCTGCGAATTTCGGAAAGGACAACTATTGTATAGAAAGCTAAAATAATTTTCGTGGTCAAAGTATGGAAAACTCTTTGGAAAAAGGGAAATAAAGCTTATCACAATCGATTTCTCATTTTCCTATAACATTTTACGAGACAGCTTCCATATGAAGAAAGGTCTCAAGTCTTCCTATTTCGGTAACAGGTAACTATGGTAAACAAACAAGAAACTGATTGTTGTAGTCTTGAAAAAATAGAGCCAGACTTTAAGTCTTTGCCAAATGACAAAATTTTAGACTGGTCCGAATTGAAAGCACTTGCAGATGACAAAATAAACCTAACCTCCCAAAAAATGAAATGTGTTTTGTGCAGGGTAGAAAACATTGTGGGAATAAGAAAAAATGCTGGTTACCAGCATTTTCCCCGTTTCCAATGTTTTCAATAGGCTTCTATTTCAGGGTCGTAAAAACCAGGGATTGTTTGGGAAAGAGTTAAATGTGCAATGTTCTGACAAAAAGGGACATCTTTCTGATGCAGTAGATCAAACAAGACATCCTATAGTTAGCGATGCACAAAATCCATTCTGTCAAAATATTGACAGAATCTGAAAGTAGAATAGTCTTTGGACATGCAAGAAAAATCCGAATTGCAAAGTTCGGAGTGCTGTGCAGCGCAGGCTGATATGGGTCATTACTTTTTGAAGACACGTTAAATCCTCTTGTCAGAGGGAATGGAATAAGCTTAACTCTTTACTAAACAACAAAATTTTAGACTAGTCCAAATTGAAAGCCCTTGTAGACGATAAATTACATGTAACTCAAAACTTGAAATTTGTTTCCAGCAGGATAGAAAACATTGTGGGAAAAGGAGAAAATGCTGGTTACCAGCATTTTCTCCTTTTCTCATAATGTTTTCAAAAGGCTTCTTTTTCAGGGTCGTGAAAACCAGGGATTGTTTGGGAAAGGGTTAATAGACTTTTATTCTGGATACCTCATAGGATATTGAAAAGCTGTAATCAGATTGCAACCTCCGTGGTGTCTAATCTTCACATAGTACATAGAACGGCTAAAATCATAATCCCGTCTTTAGTGATGATTCAAATTTACATTTGATATTGATGGTTTTGGCCTCTGGTATGAGAAAAAAAACTACCTTCGATACATTGGTAATTATTTATTTGTTTCCATGACAAATTTGACACAAATTTTAAAGAAATATGGACTTTGTTAAATTATTTGTTTAAAAAATATGGACTTTGTTAAATTATTTGTTTAAAAAATATGGACTTTGTTAAATGATTTATTTAAAAAATATGGACTTTGTTAAATTATTTGTTTTTTGTAACGCTGTAGAACCAACATTGATTCGTTCGTTCGTTTATCTTTTTCTGGTATTTCTCACGCAATATTTTCGTTGATATTCTCCTCCCATTTTCGAAGTACTTTCGACACAATTATTCTTAAGACCTCAGTGTACGTGAACCTTAACCCATTACCACACAATCCCTTCATTTGACGACCCTGAGAAAGAAAGCCTTTGGAAAACATTGTGGGAAAAGGATAAAATGCTGGTAACCAGCATTTTCTCCTATTCCCATTTTATTTTCTATCCTTCAAAAAACACATTGCAAATTTTCAGTCACTTTTGTTTTGACGTCTGCAAATGCTTTTGATTTGGACAAACCTAAAATATTGTCGTTTGGTAATGAGTTAAAGTGCCAATAGCAGCCAAATGCAGGCATTAACCCATTTCCACACAATCCCTACTTTTGACGTCCCTAAGAAAGAGGCCTTTAGAAAACATTGTGGAAAAAGGAGAAAATGCTGGTAACCAGCATTTTCTCCTTTTCCCACAATGTTTTTTACCCTTCACAAAACAAATTTCAATTTTTCAGTCAGTTTTATATTATCGTCTGCAAATGCTTTCTATTTGGACAAGCCTAAAAGTAAACAAAGGATAGAGTGATCTGACAATAACATGGTTTTGAAATTGATTTCTCCACCTACAACTAGTACTTGGACCGACATTATCATATTCACAATAGTTTCTACACTTTTAAATGGTATTATTTAGATATAAATGCATTTCAATACCTTTTTTTAAGATTCTTTTACCTCAAATTGAACTTTGTGAACAGTTTCTTCACTTATTTTTCTTTACTCCTTATTATAGTATTAACATTTGCGTGCATAGATTGAAAAAAAAAAAACCACACACACACACACGCGACATAACGGCAGCATAAAATTTAATAATCGAAATATTTTAGGGTAGTTGTTCTTCCATTTATTATATTCCACCTGGTTCATATTTTACCAATCTAAGATAAGTTTACAATACTTTGAATCAATGAATAAATATAAATCCCAAATTTCAATCAAATTTTTTTCTGATTATTAATTCATGACAAAATTGATGTACGAAACGTTTGATAATGCGGAGTGCATTTTGTCGTAATTCATTTAAAAAAAACAACGAAAAGACCTCCCTCCAGAAAAAAAATAAAAATCTACAATACAAAAAATCATTAACTGTATTTGTTTGCATAAATGTCCTCCTCGGAAAATAAATACGGCACACTCTATCATACGGTAATGACGACAAGACATTTAAAATTGGTGCCTCGTGCCACAAGCATATGGCCAGCTCGTAAACTCGAAACGAATTGAAATGTGAAACATGTAATTTCACTTGAGCTTGTCAATCATTCAAAAACTTTCAGATTTTCTGATGAACTCGTCGATATTAAAGAAGTCCTACCTTGAATGACGGAATGAAGCAAATTGTTGTAGAATAATTTTGTTTACAGTGCTTCAATAAGATTTTATAAATCATAGAGTTCTACAATAAGTGAATCATTAAACTCTTGACCAAACAGTTCCATGATTTAATGAGTCTGAGAAAAAAATGCTTTTGAAAACATTGAATGAATTACTAGATAATTTTAGATCATTCTGCGAATGAATTTGAGAAACTCCAAAGTTGCCTATACGGCAAGGTGAGTGACACAAAAATTAGGGCAGTCATAAATGGTCATTTTATCAAAAAAATAGCATCCAACTTTAATTTATATGAAAAAAGAGATTATCAAATGATTCAAAAGGAAGTGCAGACACCTGGTACAAAAAAAGGTCGAAAATAACTTTACAATAAGATTCAAATAATCTAGTATATTCATAAGATTGCTACAGACAAACAGACTTTACAACTATTTTTCCTTAATTGCACTAAAACGGAAAACAATATATAATTGATGATTTAAAAAAAAAAGTGAGTGCATTTTCTTTTTTCATTAAGTCATTCATTAAAACTGTAGACTTGGAAAAAAGTTGAAATCCTGCATTTTTTACTCAATGGAACTAACAATAATTAAAGCCATAATAAATAAACCATAGATAAAAAGCTCAGACTTTCACTTTGCATGAGACAATTTCGTGAAACTCATGAGTTTAAATTCATTTTAAAATGATGATATGTGAATTCTTATACCTAAAACATCATAATACGATTGAAATAAAAAAAAGTGCTCTACGAGGGAGTCAACATAAACCATTTAAATCATATCTATTTAACTCTTTACCAAACAATTACTGGTTTTAACAACCCTCAGGAAGAAGCCTTCTGAAAATATTTTGGAAAAAGGGGACAATGGTAGTAAGCAGCATTTGTCATCTGCATTTGCTTTCAATTTGAACAAGTCTAATTTTTTTGTCATTTGGTAAAGAGTTAAAGCATTTCACTCCTTCAGCGCCAAATTGATCAACTCGGTCTTTTTCGATGGATGACATTACATTCCATAAAAAACTATACAGAGATCTCTATTCTATAGATTGCACCATCAACACGGACGGTATAGATATAAGTTTAGACTGCACGATCCGTGCAGTCTAAACTTAGATCTATGCCTTCCGCTAAAAATTTAATTTTGCCAATGGTGTCAAAAGGTTATATTCATTTCCTCCTTAGGAACATGTGAAGCAAGCGACTAGTAAACCTTATGGTAAAGGATAAAAAAAAAAAATCACGGACTTTGTCTGAATACAGACCGTATATAAAAGTCAAAACAATGTGACAAAATCGTTACTGTCAAATTCTCCATCTGCGACCGAAATTTTTGAAATGGATTAAAAAGAAATCAAATGTCGCTTGTAAAAAAGTTAATGTGTGCGAATGAGTAAACCAAATTGCGCAAATGCGTTATATAGAGATATTCCGTAATACATTTATTTGTCATAATTTTATAATTTAGGAGTATTTTTGTACATTTATATTTTTATCGCAAACCATTAATATTGAATTATTTTTTCATCATCATATTTACACCTCTCTCTCTCTCTCTCTCTTATGTATTTGTTGTAATCGCTATCCTTTTCTCGCCTTCTGTCGACTATTTTATCCTTGTGCACCCAAGATTAACAGAAAGTGTGGCAGAAATAAAATAAAGGGCAGGTTTTTTCTTTGCTTTTGGTTTCATTAAGAATATGTCCTTAGTTTTATTTTCACTAAGAAATACATTCTCGCAAAATTATTCTTTTTCGTTTTACCTTTTTTCCATAATTAGCGCAACAGTTTGAGGCAATGATTGGGAATAAACAAATTAAACAAAAATAAAAAACGACGAAATTACGTTAAAACGAGAGTGAAGTTGTTGTCATTGAATGATTTATACGTGGCATCAATTATTCATTTGCAACGTTTCTGTCTACCGAAGCAGATCCGCAAATGTGAAATTGGATATGGTTAAAACCGTAACATAAGGTGAAAAACGAGCTTTTATTGATGTATTATGTCAAAATAGTTTTTCCGTGTTAAAGAGATGTTTTTTTTTTTGTTTAAAAGTAGTCACTCAATTCTTTTACCAGCCTATAAAATATTAGTCTGATCAAAATTAAAAGCATATTAAATACCAAGGACTTTGTTATGGATAGGGCAGCAGTCATTGCAAGAAAAGAAGGAAGTGCTGGTTACCAGCATTTCCCCCTTTTCAACAATGTTTTGAATACCTTTTTTTTCCCAGGATAAATCTTAGAAGTTGGCAGTTGATTGTCTGATTCCATAATTACAAGTTTCTTATCAAATTTTATGTTGTAGGAATATAATATAAATTGACTTGACGTTAAATTTCTTAATGCCTATGCACAACGAGAATTTTGTAACTTGAACACATGAATGTGTTTGCCTTTCCAATGTACGCTTTAATCGGGGGGGAGGGGGGGGGGAGAGAGAGAGAGAGAGAGAGAGAGAGCGATGACAAGAAAGAGTGACAGAAAGAGATAGTGATATATCTACAAAATATTAAAATATTCTTTTCAAAATCTTATTGCATGGTAAAGGTAATGGTGTTATTATTGACGGCGTGGACCAAGATTAGCCAGCCTATCACACCCGCTATGATTTTGTGGCTATAAGGTCTTTCATTAGTGACATAGCTTGAGAAAAAGCCTGGGCACTCTTTAATCCACGTATTTTGTCTGTTTGATTTTTCTGTTACAATAATTTCATCGGTCTTTTAAAGACAAATCGAACCATGTAGAAATACATCGAATTTGTTGTCCGAGTTCTTTCAATCTGAATATTTTAAAAAAGTTTGTCAGTTTACACACGTACATAACCAAAATGTGATACTTACCCCTGTTACATATTGACTGATACTGACTCATCGAAGACATGGTCATGGAGGTCTTATTAAAATCGAGGGCTCCACCAAGGTCCGCGCCCCAGGAGTTGTTCAGTACGGACAATCTCTGTTGAGGGCTATTGCAGGTGCATGAAAGTGCGCAAGACGACCGTTGTAAGTCGTCACAGTCCGCGTTTCTGCACGTGTTTGGCTTGTATAAACTGTCATAATGAGTCTTTGGTATACTTTGGTCTCGGAGAGTATTGGGTGAGCCGTCCGAAGAGGTAGAACATACGGACGAACTCGGTAGTTTCCAGTCGCCGTTATGTTGTTTCTGATTGTGATTTTCCGTGTTGAATGGATACATGGAGGACGGAGCAAAGTAGCCCGAAGGTAGGGATCCATACATATGATTGTAACGTTCATAATTGCTTGCCCCGTCGGGGTAAGACGGCAAATGCCACCCGCGAAAAGCGTACGGATTCATGGCGGTCATTGCTTTGTGTATACCATTTAATTATATCACCACAAAACTATTTTCTATCACTTCACTTTAATTCCGTTAAACACTGTATTCTGGCGTTTAAAAGGACTATCAACTTAATATGAAGTAGTGGTAAGAAAAGCTCCTTGCAATAAAACTTGATTTTGCTGTACGTATATTGTTGAAATATTTAAACCTAACCGTCACAAAATTATCTCTAACTTTATCAATAGTTCTAATGCACATAAATCTTAAAACTTTATGACTCTGCAGCAAGAAACACTTGAATAAGATATCCTTTTTTTCCCACTCTGATCAAACAAACAAACACTGGCAACACAATAGTTTTTGAACGATTCCAATTACGTTTTACTCAGGCTTACTGGATTTTACTTTACATTGTACTACAATGTCTGTACCGATACTCTCTAACTGTTATAAGGAACTGTACATATGTGTGGCGTAAGATGCACTTTGTATGCCTGTAGGCGTCTTTCCTACTCTTTATGAATAGTATTCCATCACAGTAATTTAGGAGTAAGCCACAAAGACGTCACAGATATTTACGCCCTTGAAAAAGGTTCTGTAGACGGTAGATGCCAGCTTATTTATGACAGTCAGTTTGTCAGCTCTGTATACATACAGAATAAAAGTATCCGAGAATACTTGCTTGAAATTTGTGTCTTACTCAAAAATGCTTAAAAATCAACAGAAGTAGTTCAACCGTTATAAGGTTTTGTTGAAGTCCATCGTATTCCCCCAACAGTAACGCCACTTTCGGTCTGGTTTTTACGATTTCATTCTGGCCTCTTTTCGTCACCACGATCTTGTTCGATCACTTCCTGTGAAAGAAGAAACTTGTCAATTACTGAACACTAATTAATTATGTATACATAAAATCACCACAGAGTTACTTCTTTTCTTTAATACTCTATTTGTAAACTTAAAGACGCTATACAAACATCTCACAACTGTGAAATTAACTTAAAAATCACGTGGTTTGTGTTAAAAATGTTTTAAAATCTCCAGATACTTATAAAATAAAAACGATAATAACAATTAAAAGCCCGCGTAACGTTTCGATGAACAAATTTTAATGTCCGGACTAAACGAGAATGCGAGGAACATTAAATTTTACTATTCGATGCCGACACGGATTGTAAACCGCAATCTGATTGGCCGAGACGATGGTCGTGAAGTATACCGTACTATATGAATATTTAGTAAGGTCGTTAAATATGGGAGGTCGCTCGACGTGATGATATACACTTTCGAATCATAAACAAACCTTTTTACAACTTGCAGTCATTTGTACGATGGAGTTTATCCTCGAAACACACATTTTGGTTAACACGTTTAGTCTTACATACAACGCTTGCCACTCGTCGACTTCATAAACACGACGGAAAAGGAGAGCTGATAAGCAATTTATACTATGCCCCCCTTTTTTATGCATTTATGGATTGATTTCTGTGATTTTCTATATTCTAAAAAAACCAAAACTGGTTTAACCCATTACCACACAATCCCTTCTTTTGACGCCCCTGAGAAAGAAGCCTTTAGAAAACATTGTGGGAAAAGGAGAAAATGCTGGTAACCAGCATTTTCTCCATTTCCCACGATGTTTTCTACCCTTCACAAAACAAATTTCAAATTTTGAGTCACTTTTATTTTGTTGTCTGCAAATGCTTTCAATTTGGACCAGTCTAAAATATTGTCGTTTGGAAATGGGTTAAAGTTGGCTGCTACAAAGTTGTTTAGTGAGAAAAAAAACTTCAAATGTTACTTCACTTGCAACGTTTCAGACATTAGAAATAAAAGAAATCGAATGGACTTAGATTTAATAGTATGATCAGTGCTCTTGCAAAGGGGAACTAAATGCGTCTCTGTCATGCATTGTACAAAACAATTGATCACATAATTATGATTCCATAATGTCTATTTAGTCCAACAATCCTTATATCTGAGAGTAGGCCCTTTACCACGCAGAAAGTTGGCCAATAGCTTAATTATTTCGACCCATGTCAACTTGCGCAGACTGCGCGGGCTGACATGGGTGGAAACTTTCTTGCAGAACCATTAAGCCCCCTTTTCACAGAGCATGGCACATATAGAAATACATCATAGATTTAATAAGGGAAACACTGTGACAAACAGAGCAACAATCATTTCTGTCTGTGAAAGATATCTTTATCTTAAGCACACTTCTATAGGGAGTGCAACACATGAAAAGGTGCATTCGGACATTTGCGTAAAGTGTCGTCCCGGATTAGCCTGCGCAGTCCGCGCAGGCTAATCCGAGACGGCACTTTACGACTACATTAGATTTTGTGCTACAGTAGTCTTGCGTAAAACAGAAAATCACATAAAATTGGAAAATGTCGTTTTGGATTAGCCTCTGCGGACTGCGCAGGCGGATCCGAGACGACACTTTACGCAAATGTCCGAATGACCCTTTTCGCGTGTTGCACTCCATAGAGAACTCTGGATGAGAGACAACCTAAGATTAATATTTGATGTCCCAGTCTGTGGCAATAAAATTCGAATAAAACAAAACTTGGCTTTAGCCACTGTATAGCTTTACACTTTTGGCTAAAAGGTAAAAGTGAAAAAGTGACAGAAAATATACTTTTAACAGTTTTTTTTCTTAAACAAATCATAATTGATGATGGAAAGAAAAAAAAAAAAATGTTTTACAACGGGTTTTAATGCTATAGTAAAAAAATTGGTTTGTAAATAGAAAATGATTCGTTTCTGTAAGTGTTTGTCAAGAAAATTGTGTATAACCGTTCAAAATTATAGTATGTATTGATAATGATAGTAATAATAATAATAATAATAAATATCGTTATATTTTATAGTATTATTATTGTTATGTTATAATTGTGCAATACGTGCATTTGTAAGATGTTAATATTTTACCTCTTCATAATTTAACAAACCAAATTATCTTTTTACTTTTATCTTATCAAGAAATAATAATTCTATGTGAGGAATCGAACGATTAACCTATGGAGATTCAAACACAGCAAAATGGCTTCTAAACTAAAACTCATATACATGGAAGTGTTTGTATTTTTCACCGTTACATAACCATGCGCCTGTATATATTTTGTTAATTGTCTGGTTCAAATAAAATGACAAAAAATATTACAAATAAATACAAAGAAAGAAAGCAAAATTTTGACTGAATACAAACATTCTACGAATCCAAACAATCTTCTAGCTGGTAAATGAGAAAGCTGTGCATTTGGTAAAATTTCTATTTAAGCCGTGCATTTGGGTAAAATTTTTATTTCCAATCCTGCTATAGCGCACCTTGAATCTTTCTTCCCTTTCTTTTTTTTTTGTAGGCATGAAAGTAGGAAAAGGTACCATTTAAAATTACTTTTTTTTTGTTTTACATAATTATGATATATGTTACTCAGCCTGTATTTCTGGTATATTTGTATCTTTATGATCGCAGCTTTTATTTTTCAGAGTGTAAAAGGCACAATAAACAATGACCCGCAACGTTTCTATTCCTGAACAAATGATATCCCGTAGTGTTTTTATTTAGAATATAAACAGCCAGAAACACACGAGTTGATTTATACAATCTAAGAGAATTCCATGCAAAATTGAAGATAATTATTTTCAGGAATTCATGTCATAAATAGAAAAAAATGAACAAATAAATACATTTGTATATATGATGCCATTTTTGTCTAAATCACTATTTGTTTCCATAAATGATTTCTAAAGCTACTAACAAACTTATTGCTATTTATACTTAATCCACGTGATTTTTTTAAACATTTTCCAACCTCCCTAGAGGTCTATCATGAAAAACAACAACAACGAGAACAACAGAAAACAAAGTAAAACATTGTGTACCACGGGTAAAAATCGACCAAAAATAATAATTAAAAAAAAAAAACTTTACTTTACAAAAAAAAAAAAAAAAAGAGAATGGTACTAAACTGCATTAAAACTTTATGAAATGATGTGTTCGAAACGGATTTGAGAGATTGTCTTTCGCACCAAACTTTTTGTTTACTTTCAATAGTAGACTAACCAAGTGTTTCATTATGTAAACAAGGCAATATTTTGATGCGTGTCACAATGTGCAAAACGCCGTAGCAAGTGGTCTAAAAAATCAGTTATGGTCGCAGTAAGTTTATGTCTTCTAAACTGTAGTGTTTTCTATTGGAGATAAGACTGTTACGTAGTTACGGCCTTTTTCTAAAGTTTTATAGACAAATATTTACGTTTGCAAAAGCCAAGGAAATATTGTTTCACACTCTGGGTGCAAACATTCTATAAATGTTTCCATTCGAAAAAAAAAGTGTGTGGCGATTTCAAGATAGTTTTAGAATACCGGTATCTAAATAAATATCGGACAGTCTAGTCTAAATTCTATGCCGATTGATCGTCATAGGTGTCGATAAACAACTCAAGCTGTGTCTGACAGACTTCCGGTAAAATCAGTAGCAATGTAAATGAGTTTCATTATTATTGTTATACAGAAAAATATTACTCATGTGACGAAAGGTTACCAAAACAAACGTTCAAATTGTTCTTTACATATCACCAATATGTTAGTTTCTTTATTCAGACTTAGTTGTTGTTGTTTATTTGTTTAAGTTTCAAATATTTCTCATGCAGAAAGATAAATGACATTCATAACAGAAATTATTTAAAGGAAAAAAAACAATGAGCTGACAGAGTTTTGATAACGCTGGACTTCCACTTTCTATACCTTTTAAAATGATTTAAATATATAGTTTTATGAGTATACAAGAGTACTCTCTGGCAAACACAATCAAACTTGCACTCATCTTCATTTTTAAACCCTTTACAACGCAATTACAGGTCTTATCGACTCTAAAGAAGAATAACTGTAAAAACATTGTCAAAAATAAATGAGAAAACGACTTTCCGTATTGAAGTCACATTTACTTTGTCGAGTGTAAATATATTCAATTTGTAAATAAGTCTAGAAATTTGTTATTTATAAAGATTTATAACTGAACAAAACTAGGGCGACTTTATGAGAACGCCTTGAGGAAAACCGATCAGAACATTTTTTCCCATTTACTTTTAACCTGCTCGATAACTGAAATTAAACTTTTAAACTAATAGTAAAAACCCGATTTTGATTATTTAAAAGTTATTTCTTCGGGAAAAATATCTCTTCAACTCCTTACCATATAATCCCGAGTTTTAACGACCCTGACGTAATGCCTGTGGAAAACCTTGTGGGAAAAAGAGAAAATGCTGGTAACCAGCATTTCCTCCGTTTCCCACAAGATTTTCTACACTTTTACAGACAATAATTATAGTCATTTCAGATAAATTTAAAGTGTCGTTAGCAAATGCTTTTAATATGGACAAGTATATTTTTTTGTTGTTTGGTAAAGGGTTTTAGGACAGAATAGATCAAGGATCGGACATCAGGTTATGTTCAGTCTGACCTTCATCTGCACAATATGCAAAAGGCTATAGAGTCGCATTTGACAGCCTAGGCTTTAAGATTTATAACCGTGCAAAATTGGTTGTTCTGATCCTATCATATTCCCAAACAAAATTACACAATTTACAACCGTGTATGCAGTAATATTAATTATTCGTTTTTAATTTCCGTCGCAGAATGGGGCTTCTCTTTCTATTAAATGGTTATATTAATTTAAACGTTTATGTGTTACGTGCACTCTTTGGTGCATAAGCGAAAATAATTTCATCTCCAATTTATAACTATAAAATTTGAAATTTCGTGTTGAAGAGGGAAAAAAATCGATAATTTTCACGGAGATTCATTCCGATACAGGAGAAAATAAACTTTTCAAATTGCATGGGAAAAAAAACACAGGTATTTATAGGAAATGATTTTAAGGAGAATTAAATAAATACAAACTATAGCAATATTTTTGAAAATGCAATATGAATGGATAAAACGAGAAAATAGTGTCGACAAACAGCAAAAAGAATTCAGAGGCTACGATGAGATACACATATCAATTAATGTACTCCGTCTTTTCCCGCATCTTTTAAAGCCTTTCAGCCCCTGTAAAGTTCAATAGATATATTCACCCGGTAGACATACCAAGACGTTGCAATGTCAAAGTCCTTTTTGTCAGAATATCTCACGAAATATCAAACAGTTTAGATTTAAGATCGGACCGCTCGTTCTGTGATATTAGAAAGCGAATTGAGTGCTTAAACCGTTAAAAGAAACCAATACTGTATAAGTTTCAGTAATTGTTGTCAAAGAAACTTGTGTTCCGAAAAGTTTAAAACCATAACCCTTGTTGAAAACAAGTAACTGGTGCTATTCATAGTATCAATTACGTGTGCTGGTGGAACAATCAAAATAAGAAAGGTTCCAATGTTTGCCCCAATAACCCTTTATCAAATAAACCCTGGTTTTTACGACCCTGCGACAGAAGCCTTTTGAAAACATTTTTGGAAACGGAGAAAATGCTGGTAACCAGGAATGTTTTCCACCCTGCTGGAAACAAATTTCAATTTTTGAGTTCCGTTTATTTTGTTGTACAACTGCTTTTAATTTAGACCAGTCCAAAAATTTTGCCGTTTGGTAAAGAGCTAAAAATATCTATATAATACTGCCACGATTGTGACTACTGAAAGGACTTACTGTGTTGTAGGTTGAACCAAGTTTTTGATACGTGACTAAGTGTTTCAAATAAGGCTGCATGATTCGTCTAATTACAGAGAACGTTTATTAAATAAAGGGAAATTACTCGTATAGACTTATTCATGTTGATAGCTCTATATCATTTTGTTTCACCCTTTACCAAACAACTGAATATTTTTACATTCCCGAGGCCAGCTTAAATTCATTAGGAGGAAGAGAAAAAAAGGTTGGTACCCAACATTTTCTCTTTTTACCCACAATGCTTACTTTCTTATCAAAGACACATTTTACTTTTATTTTCAAGTCATATCCGGTTGTTTCATCTGCAAACTGTATCGATATGGATGAGCGTGAAAGTATGGTCTGGTACAGAAATAATCTTGTTTGAGTCTACCGTCCGGTATGGCCAGGCTGCGTTGGGGAAAGGGGTGGGGGCGGTTAAAAATAAATGTTTACGAGTATCCAGAACATAAAATTTCAGGGTCATAGTCCTATTAAAGTGGAAATGTGCTGATTAGCTTTTACTTTACGGTGAAAAAAAAAATCGTGTAATACGCTGATAAATCCTTCCACACACTTCTCTTTACGACTGAGAGCGTGGTTAACCAAATATAAAGTATACAAGACGGTATTGCCCAAGGCGTAAAATATCGAGAGAGAGGAAGGGGATTTTTTTCCAGGAGGGTCTGTGAAGATCTCTCCCCGTTCCCCCACCCCCATTCGAAAACGTTTGAATTATAAAAAAAATATTTGGTGGCTTCAGGTGATGCCATGTATCTAAGTATGTAAACAACACCAGCATACATGCACGTAATTTCACACTTAAATTTTCATTTATTTATGGATAGATAGGATAGATAGATATTTATTCAGACAAGTACACATGTACATGTACTTAGTCATAATACATAAACAAATATTATTATGCAAATGTGTCCAAAATCTACCTCAAAAAAGATGCACACCGACAATTTTCTTATAACATTAACAAATTTCTATAAATCAATACTGTATACAGAAGTATTTAAGAATGAACTTATGAGTTATTTATCATATGAAAATAATACATTCTTTCTTTAAATGCCTGTTTTGCGTACAATGCAAGGTTAAATAATTCACTTTTATTATTCGAACAAAGAAGTTTTAACGGTTTTTAGGTACTTGGATTTTTATAAAAATACTCTTTTATATATCTTTTTCGCAAGGAATGATAAAATGGACACTTCAAGATGAAATGGAATTCGTCCTCTATATCGCCAGAGTTACATATAAGACAAATCCGTCCGTGTCTAAGAATTCTGTATAGACCAAACCTACCAGTTTGAATACGAAGTGAATGAGATGAAGTTCTTAACTTAAAAATTAACGTTCTTAGACTAGATGGCAAAATATCTAAATAGGTTTCATAACTACAGTTTTCTTTCAAATACTTGTACAAATGTAAAGAAGGGGATGTTGATATTGTGAACATCATAGCCATACTGACTTAATAAAAACTCATAGTTTGTAGAAGATGAAAACGTAGATGCTTCAGTATAAACTTATAATCTCTGCTCTGTGAAAAGGTGTTTAAGTCTTTACCAACAACAAAATTGTAGTCTATTCCAACGAAAGCATTTGCAAACAACATTTGTTTTTGGAAGGATAGAAAACAATGTTATCAAAAGGCCTCTTTGTAAGGGTCGTTAAAATTCGGGATTGTGTAGTAAAGGATTATTGCATCTCTAGTTCTCTACGTTGCATGATACCAAGAAAATCACCAAATAATTAATTATCCATTAAATCAGGTTTGGCTCAGTTCAGCCTGCACGGAATGTGCTGGCTGACCCGAGGCGATATTTTTTGCAAGTGCATTAAGCTCCCCCACCCCCTTTTACAAAGAGTAATTGGCGCTTACTCGATTTATTTCGCCGTGAAAATTGTACTATGAGTAACACCAAATATAAGGATCGATAAGTAAGGGTAGCTACAGTTTCAGTAACTGTTTGAAGTAATACACTATATACATGTAGTAAAAATACATACACTGATTTAGATACATGGCAATGAGAGGTCTCTAGATACCTAATGTTTCAATAGCGGCTGCAAGTTAAAATGTACGTATTAAAATGAATATGTAATTAAATAACACCTTTTGAAAGTATGGAAGCTATTTTGAAGATGACATTCCGCCATTATAAAGTCTGTCTAAGAGTTAGTCGCTCGCAATAGAACGAATCTTAAAATCAAGTAAAAAGTAAACAAAGGAAAGAGCTATGGTAAACCTTGGCATACTTTTAAAGTTAATGTAACTGCCACTGACTAACACTTTGATTGTATAATAAAGATCCAAACTCTGAAACGATAGAAGTCCGGTCCCTCTTTTTCGCAAGACATGCATGTCCATGTTGTCTTTAAGACATTGTCCATTAACCCAGGCTACCTATGTACCAACAATTCTTAACTTCGTTCTAAGTCTTATTCTAGATTTAGAAAGTAACACAACATCTGATTGGTTAAGCCATTAGTTTAGCCAAGCAGACTTTGTATTTCTCCGAGATTTAGAAAAGCGAAAACAATGAGAATATACTAATTATGTTTTTGAAAATAAATGGTGAAAGTGGACCCTGAAACAGGAATTAATGGCCACCAGAAAGATAAGAATACCCGTAAACGCCCTGGAGCATAAATCCCGATAAAAACCGCTTATTCCCTTGAATCGTTTTGTTCTAAATGTATGTATCTAACTTGCAGCGTGATTTGTAATTCTACCTAAAACATCTCGTTGAAAAATAACTGATATTCAAACGGATGCGTCTAAAGATATTTTTGTAACGAGCTTGATAGTCGCTCAACAATCTATCAAGAAATTTCGACATAGTTGCCTTGTAATCTTAATTCATTTCGATCTTTATCAATCATCTAAATGGAGTTTATAAACGAGTAACAATATTTCCCGGTACTTTGGCCTCGTATACTTGCTGATTTTAAATATGTAGGGAGCCAATCAAATTCGTCGGGCTTACACCACTTTTCCTGCCGACTTCCAAACTATCGAGAATATGGGGTTCAGTTTACTGACACTGCAATGGGGTATTTATGGCTCCTATAATCAATAAAGTTGCGAGGAGTGTAGTTCTTTAAATATCAATTTGAACAAATCTATAAATCGTACATGACGCTTAAAAGTTGAATATACAAAATGCCACTTACAAACTTGTACACACTTGCAAATAAATAAGTAAATAATAAGTTCCTTTTAGGTAATTAGATTGTACACAGCCTACATAAAAGTCGGATTCCTTTAAGAAACAACAACATTTATATGAACGTTACTTTCATCGTAATTGAAAAAAATGTCGAAGACAATAGCAAAAATAACAGAAGCCTTTTTTGGATCAAGTGCCGACAGACACCGTGCACAAAATGAGTAGAACGTTCTTGTATATACAGAAAATAGCAGTTGCGCCTAAACAAAGGCATATATGCACACGCCGATTCTATGTGTGTGTTATCTTGCTTGAAATGTTAACCCTTAAGCTGCTTACGAAACTCACTAATCTTTTGCAGACAGTGTATATCAAGATCAGACTGCACAGAATGCGCAATCTGATCTTAGATCTACGCTGTCCAACAAGGACATGCATATATTTTCGAAGCTAAAAACTACCACCGAAATAGCAAAATTTGGGTTTGTAGTATCGGCTTAAAAGTGTCATGCCATTCATTTAGCAGTATAAAGGTTAAATATCTTGAAATGATGTGTGGTCAGCCATCGACACTTTCAGCAGCAACAAACAAATGAAGCCCTAAACTAAGATTAAGTTTCGAAATATAAAATCACTAGAGTTGTTCATGGTCTAGTAACCAGCTGCCAGTATGAAGACACGAGCATTGTAAATTTGAGAAAAGATTACATATTCCACGCAACCATGCAATGTGATCTTTGATTTTCACCTGCCTAAAACTCAAAATGTGTACGTTGGCTTTTGACTTTCTCTAAAATGTGTCCATCATTTTTTTATCTGTAGTTCTGACATTAAATTCCGAAAGAAAAACAAGATTGAATACTTCGATGCGAAGTACTACTACTCAATTATTCTAGATCAAATGAAGCTTTATTTCTGCACTGTTTCGGTCTGATACAATTAATCATTCATCATGTATAACTCTTTGTCACATGCTTTAAGACTATCAGATTTTAGAAGTGTCTATTAAATAAAATAGCACGGAAAGTCCTTCATTATAGTAAAGGATAAACTTTCATTTTATCTTATTTTTTTTTATCTATTTCTAGTATAAACAAGGAAAAGACAAAAACTACGAACTATTACCGAAAGTTTCCTGTGACCCATAATCCAGTTTTATAAGCAACATGAATAGGCGAACATATAAAAAAGAATTGTCTTTTCTATCCGTCTTAAAATCCATCTAAGAAACACACCAAACGTCCAGTTTTTGCTACATCTTACCGTCGGGCTGGTTACTCGCTGTATGTAAATTGCGTGCATCGCGCACATTTTGCAGGCTAAACATTTCTTTTGAGTGTATTAAACAGATCATGTGATCTACCTAACTTTAAAACTTATTAAGTTTTCATCATGATCTTTCCTTTCACAAACTGTTCCGTTCAACTATTGAAGTAAGTATGCGATTTGTTCAACTTCAGACCTTATTCATTATAAAATGTTTTGTCTTTCGCATCGTGTTTCTGAAGAAGCATTTCATATTTTGGAAAGAAAATTTGATGAGATATATCTTAGTATAATAGGTGAAGGACACAAATCGATCATTCCGCTTTTTTAACTTATCTGATGTCTTAAGGGTTGCAAATGTGATTTTATCCGTAGGTAGAAGTGTGAGACAAGACTTCTGCACTTACCAATCTTTCCCATACAGTGCTATGATACTGTTCGAACAATCGCTCGAAGTGATCAATGGCTTTGCAATGACATCATTATTAATCATATTCAAAGAAGCGGCCAGTAGACTATTTTAAGGGCGCTTCCATTAGACGAACATACATTGTGTCTTCGACTTCGTATAGTTTTTCAAGAAAAACTCCAGAAACAGAAAACTTTAAAAAAACGATCGTTTGTTGAGCATTTGCTGCATTTGATTGATAATAAACTTTAAGTGCTCAAAGTATCTTTAGTCGGTAAAAACGACCGACAGATTGCTGCTTTGACATAAGACCCCTTATAATACCGAACAGTGTAGATAAAAGATCAGACTGCAATCTTGATCATCTTCGGTGCCAAGTTCAACAAAGTCGCCCTTGCCATTTCTTGTGTTAAACTAGGACACAGACATTTGGAATATGCTATGATATAAGAGGAAATCCACTCTGCGTGTGGTCCCCCAGGTTGTGTTTTATGTGGCATATTTGCATACGCAGGGCTTGATTTACGAACATGAAAAGTTTCCTTCGAAACCCATTCATTTAATATTTTTTCCTAAAGTCAGAATTTTTAATATGAATTATGGTGAGTAAAGCAAGGACATTTGTCACGAACAATTTTTTTTTTTTAAATTGAACAACAGAGAATATTCATTTGCATTTTGGTCCCTTTCATTTGTCTGGATCAAGTATGCCGTTATTGGTTGTTTGGCATTTCCCTGCCATAGAGCTTGAGGTTCAAGGGTATGCAAAACTGGGTTGTACATCAAGGAAATTGGTACATAAAATTTTCTTTTCGCAGTTATGATGTAAATGATAGCTGATTTATTACAATCACATGATGCCTCGAGAACTGCTTGCTCTATCTTTTGAGAGAAAGTCCAAATCAGATATGATTTTCTTTATGGCGCTGCTACTTCTTCGAAAGAAGAATATCCGACGTTTGTATTCGGTTTTTGTCTCCAAAAGACGATTACGTATATAACCCACTTCAGTATTTCTTTCAGTATAATATTTGCAACACGTAGGCTTTTTTGTTCCTGTGGTATATGCCAACTTTCCAGCATATACTGGCAATGGTTGCTTCGTGTATCTACGTTTACACAAATCTTAGTTTTTAGCTCCACTGGCCGAAGGCTAGCGAGCTATAGTCATGGCGTTGTGTCCGTCGTGCATCCGTCCGTCCGTTTGTCCGTCCGTAAACTTTTTATTTAAAAAACTTCTAAGAAACAATTGACTGGATTTTTACCAAATTTCACAGGAATGTTCCTTAGGTGGTCCTCTTTCAAATTCCTTCAAATAATTGTGTTCCATGAATAATTCTGGTTGCCATGGCAACTAAAGTAAAAAACCTTTAAAAATCTTCTTCTCCCAAACCGCTAATTGGATAGCATTGTTATTTTGTAGGAATATTCCTTAGATGGAGGTCTTCAGAATCCCCTAAAAAAAGATCCGTCAAAAAACATGACTTTTATGGGAGACTCATTTTCCTTTTATGGTATAAAGTAAAATCTTTGAAAAATTTCTTCTCTCAAACTATTCGTAGGATTTCATTGTTGTATTGCAGGTTAGTTCCTATGGTGGTAAGTCTTTACCATACAATTCTGACCTTTAACGACCCTAAAGAAGAAGTCTTTGCAAGACACTCTTGGAAAAGGAGAAAATGCTGGTAATAAGCATTTTCTTCTTTTCCCTCTATCAAAGAGAGAAATCATGATTTCATCAATGTTTAATTTGTTGTCTGCAAATGCTTTCAGTTTGGTCACATCCCAAATTTTGTTGTTTGGTAAAGAGTTAAAAATGGTTGCTTTACATAATCTATAATCCTTTTCATATAAAACAAGAGAACCTCTACACTTTTATTAGTTCTGGAAAAGGTTTGTTGACCTCCTGGTGACCTAGTACAAAGAGGGACAGGACTTTACTGTTGTGATAAGGCATTTTGTTATCAAATCATACTGATCCTGCAACTTCAATAAAACAATTGCCACAATACATATTTTCTATATTTTAATGTTTCCCCACCCAAAATGGTTTGTAACAAGACCCTCATTAACTATAACCAGAAGACAAAATTTTAATAACTGGTCATAATTGAAAGATGTTCCAGACAACATAATAAATCTTCAAATTAGTAAAACTTGTATCAAAAAGGGTAGAAATTATTGTGTAAAACTAAGAAAATGCAGGTTACTATTATTTTCTTCTTTTCTCAAAATGTTCTTCATAGCTGTTTTCTTTAGTGACCTAAAATGCAGGAATGAATGGAACATGTTAAAAAACTTCTCTTCACCGTTACTGAAAAATCATGCCTGTGGAGCGATACAGGCGCTCAAGCGTCTCTAGTTATTGAAGGAAATCGGTTCTTTTCTTAGCAACATATATCATGCCTGCTATTAACAATTGTTTAGCCGCAAACGCACTAGATTTCCTTTTCCAAACAAGTCAAGCTGCAATGTATCAAAGTGTTGTATTACGTTGTTATATCAAGTCTCTCGCTTACTTACTTTGAAGTAAATTCAAGCTAACAATCCTGTTAAAGTAAGGAATAACTATAATGTTGGACTTATTTTAAATGGACGTCATGATAAAAATGACACTTGCAAATTGTCTTTTGTAAAGCTTAGGTAGACTTGGGTAACCCTAATTAATATTTTTCAGCACAAAATGAAAAACGAACCATGCTGTCTGAAAAAATAGGTTTGTTACATCTGCAAGAAGTGTCGACGAAGGTCTGTTTGCAGTGTGCGCAGGCTGACCATGGTCGAAACTTTATCCTTCGGGTCTATTCCCTGCAGGTAAAATAACATTCTATTTATTTGGGTTGTTATGGATCCATTATTTTGTGATGACTTGCTTCATTTTTCCATCATGAATTTAACCCCTTTCTCCTTAGCGCCGATAAATCATTAACTTGAAAATGGTCGACGGCTAAACCTAAGGCCAATGAATTCCAGAAATGATTGATTGTTTGAAATTTACTGTCTATGGCGCTAAAGGTTTACTTATAAATATTACTTCTCTATCTTATACATGTATATACACCGTACGTGGAGACTCACTGTCACTTTACCTCCTTTGCTAACTGTTTCTGTAGAATGTCAGTTTTCAAGTAACATATTATCTTCTCTCCATACTTACATGTGCCTACCTTTGATGCCCACCTACTGAGTGTACATTTTGCTATCTGTTTATGAGGATTTTTTTAGTACTTATTACTCGTAGTTTGAAAAGCACCAAGATTTTCTAGCACTACATCCGATATGGAATTGTATATTTTTGTGATGTTACTAAATCATTAGTTGGTGTATCTAGAAGGTCTCCAGTACATACACTGCCTTTCATGACTAGCTAATTCCTCTTGCAGGTCCTTTAAATGCAGATACCCGCAATTTTCACAGTGTTTTGAAACACAGCATACATGTTGTCAAAAGGCATTTTTATCACATAACCTCCCGTGTTTTCTGTGTAATATACCCATTACGAATTTTCTTATCTTATACACATGTAATATCACAAAATTTGCGTGACGTTTTTTATACAAGTGAACGGGTTTTACGGATATAACTGTGGGTGCATCTATAGATGTTTTTGCATCTTCTGATCTTTCATTTGTGAAATATCGTTATGTGATAAAAATAATCTGACATTCGGTGGCATTCAAGATAAAATTTTATTAAACTCGTCAAGAAAAAAATATTAGTAAGCTCGCCAAAGGCTCGCTTAATTACATTTTTCCTAGACTCGTTTAATAAAATTTTATCTCAAAAGCCAACTCATGTCAGATCATATATATCTGATGCAGAGATGTGGTAAGCAGTTTCAATGTTGGAGCAAAGTGCTCATCATCGTGAGGTTGATGAGGCACTAGGTGTGCAACTAGTGTTATCACCAGAGCCTGCACGAGGTACCAGCAATATGGTACACCCATCAGGCGACATGGTGGTGGCAGGAGAACGGCTACATCTGCAGCTGATGATCGATATTTGGTCATTAAGGCTCGGAGGAACTGCTTTGCGACCACAACTAAACTGCATTCTAGCCTTGAAAATGCTCCAGAGGTCAGAGTTTGGTCTCGAGCCGTACGCACACAGTTGCATGAAAGTAGCTTCCGACCGAGAAGACCATGGATTTTTATCCCCCATACCTCAAAACCAGTCAGCTTAGGCAATGGATCATCATTGTTTTAGGAGCATGGACTGGCGATCCGTCCTCCTTATAGATGAGACCCGATACTGCGTGGACTACACGGATGCGTGTCAGAGTATGTAGAAGGCCGGGGAAAGGTCTCATGCTTCAAACATTGCTGAGAATGATCGGTATGGGGGCTGGTCTATGGTATGTATTGGACGTGATAAGCTGAAATGGACGACCTGATTGTGCTCGATCAAGGCATTTTCACTGCCCGGAGGTATCGACTTGAAATTCTCGACAAACAGGTAAGGTTATTCTACTAGTGCTGTTGGAGATCGGATCCTTTTAATGGACGATAATGCTCGTCCTCACATGGCCCATTTTCTCAAAGAATACTCCCATAATGAGGTTATCCAGGGTATGGATTGGCCATACTGTTCCCTTGACTTAAATCCAATTGAACAGTCATGTTGAATGAGTTACAGATCCGTATTTCAGCTCTTCAGGTCCATCTACAAAGCATTCAGCATCATGGTGCATTCCTTGTTGGGGAATGGAATTCCATTTCACAAGTGGTTTTCAAAACCGTAATTGTGGGCATGAAAAGACGATGCCAGGCTGTCACGGAGAGACTAGGGTCACTTACTTGTTAATAAGCCCATGCCAAATCAGGCTCTTGTTTCTTTTTCCGCAAATTTCTTTGTTTACTCGTTTTGGAAAAACAACCATTTAAGTGATCATCTAGTTTAAAGTAGACATTAAATCAAAAGAGTGCAAGTTAGTGTAAAATCTTATGTAAAATGATAAATAAAGCAGAAGGTATGTTCAAGAGGGAAAGCTACGAAATTTTAAGCACTACGTGCAAAATTATTCTTGGTGCTTAGTAAACATTGGTATTGTATGTATATATTTTCTCATCGCAATTGATACACGTCACTACAGAATCTTTTTTGTTTAAGGCCATAGATTTTCATGTCTATTGCGCTCTCACTGTCCTCTTCGGTTCTCAATTTGACACCATAAGCGACTTCTAGCCTATGCCAATGTGTGTGTGTGTGTTTATTTTTCTTTCATCTACAGGCAGTAATAATTGCACCAGCAAACTGGCAAGAGACACCAACATGAACTGATAAAAGTTGTCATAACTTCACACAGGCCTACCGCTCTGAAAAGCAACAAGTCCAGTAAAGCTACGAACTGCATCTGCAGAAATCTCAAGAATTGTATACAAACGTCTATGCTTAAGTTAATCAAAGGACGGGGAAGGGCATTAATTTTGTTCGATGACTTCTTAACGAACAATAACTAAGCGTAGACGTCATTGATCAGCGGCAATAGTTGAAGGTTTTGCACGTCAGTGTTGAACAAGATGCAGTGATTACAGAGGGATACAATGAACCCGGCAGCGGGTGTCAACTTTGGAATTGTTCACTGGCCAATACATTCGGTGCAAGTACTGGTGTAGTACTTCCCAGGAAGCAGAAATGAGATAGATTTGTATATGTTGTAAGAACTGTTTCTCATTCGATGTAAAATAAATGTTTAAATTAAAAGACGTTTCAACCGGTTCGCTTTTTTAGGAGTCTAAGTTATACAGAATTGGCTGCGCAAACGAATCCATAGCCGAGGCCCAGTCTCTATAAGTTTGACAATCACCCCGTTCCCATGTTTGCTGATTATGGTCTGTCTAGATCTGTAGCAGTCATTTTAAACAAGGTAACCTAAGATTACATAAAGAGAAAAAAAAAAAGAAAACAAGATTACATTTGAACTCAGGGCTAGAGAATCTATGGTGTGGATGACTTGATGTGATTTTACCGAGACTGTAGCATTCAGATCACAGGCTGTAGTACTTAGAGAAATCACACCATTACATCTTTGAATTGGCAAGCTTTAACCTTTTTTTCTCGCATCTAATACGGATGAATACCTACAATCAGTTGAAACGTTACGTTCTGGAGAAATGAAATTGTGTTAAATGTAATAGGGTATGAAGAATCCCGAGCTGCGAGAGGGCGAGAGAGATGCCGTTGCGCACGTTATAAGTATTATTGCTCGTTAAATCTTTATTTTTACGTTTGTTTGATAAGGCCGACGTCTGGGTTGTCTGTTCTGGATGATTTACAATAAAACCTGCTTATTTTATTACGTTTAAATAAAACTGTTTGTATTGCCGCTGACAGAGAAATTTTATTGCATTGCGATCAGCATTAGAATTATTTTATAGTTTGATAAATGATTAGAAAACATTCAACTTTCTCCCTTTACTTTTTTTATTTACTATATGGTCTTACTTTGCAATAAGGCACTGGGTATATAAAAATGATCCATACCTTGGCAAAGGGCGAGTTAATGCATCTTGTGATGCGTTATTTTATGCAAGCCATAACATAATTATGGGTCCATGACATCTATTTATTCAAAAAATTGACTTAATTTGGAAGAAAAGCGGTCCTTAAACATGCATAAAATTGACCAATAGCAAAAATTTTCGATCCATGTCCATGCGCAAGCTAACATGGGTCGATACTTTTTTGAAGTTAAGCACACTTTACACAGAGCAGAGCTCATATGTTCTACCTCTAAAAACCAAAGCTCGGTATCAAAGTTAAACTGTAAACATAAGTACTTTTCTTTCGGAAAAAAAAAATGAAACTGAAGTTAATCAAGTATCTCAAATCACTATACCGTGTTTTATCCTTTACCACACAATCCCGAATTTTAACGACTCTAACGATGGAGACTTTAGTAAACATTGTAAGATATGAGTAAATGCAGGTAACCAGGAACTTCTTCATATATTCTATCCTTCCAAATGCGGATATTTATTTTTGGGTCATAATTACCGTATGTTGTGGTTCAAAAAAGCATGCAGTTTGGGAAAGTTTGGATGTCTGTGATTTAGTTAAGGCTAAACTAAAATTTTATAGAGAGAGAGTTTCAGAACTTATAATGTATTTACGTTATTTGAAATTTTTATCACGATAACAGATATGCATTTCATTTGTTCCACATCATACAAGATCACCCATTCCGCACACCGTTTTTTTTTTTTTTATAAAATGTAACCATTTCAACGATCATTGGTCACGTAAAGAGCTAAGTACCTTTTTTTTGCACACTTCAATGAGATGGTCTGTTCCCATATAAAACGCTGGGGCTTCCGGCTGAGATCTGTCGTAAGATTTTGATTTTATTCGTGTTTTCGTATGTCTAAAACTTTTGCTATCACTGTGAACCGAAGGAAATTTGATGAGAAGAAATCCAGATTCTTGTAGTATCAAATCAGAGGTTTTTAGTACCAATAACAATCAGTGATTCCAAAATTACGTTATAGTAAAAATCCCCAATACAACCCTTCTGATATTTCTCTCCTTTTTACCATTAACAAAATTCATAATGCTTCAACGATATCTTGCATTTAAACATATTTTTTCAGATTGCCTTTCCGAAAATATAAACTCATACGGTTATATGTTTCATGCTGTTTCCAACGATGCTAGTCACACCGAGGCCACATCATGCATTTCCACTCTTTCCAGAAAGAACTATGTCATGTGCTAGTACTAAGGAAGGTGAAAGATTCTTTGACCAGGAATAACCTCGTAAGCTAAACTGAGCTTGAACCAAACTGCGGACACTCATGTTACAAAATACCGACACCTTAACTCTAAAAGCGCACACTATATAAACTCGACCGCTTGAAATACAGTTGACAGAGACTTAGAAAGATTCTTATTTTACAGCCTTGACTAGATAAGTGGATTGGTAGAGATCTAAGACCTCGGTGACCTAAAAAGTGCTTAGGACGTATTTGCCGATGAAAGTAGACGGGGATCAACAAGGCAGTATGTTCTCTCTCTAATCAGTTTAAATTGTTTTAAAGATACTTTTATATTAGTTTTCAGTCAGTTTTTAATCCATATTATCTTTGTTTTAAAGATACTTTTATAGTAGTTTTCAGTCAGTTTTTAATCCATATTATCTACAACCATTCTTGTATCCTCAGCATGCCAAGTGTTGCTCCTGGCCGTTGCAATGTTGCATACAAATACGACTGATATAAAATATAATTCACTTTCTTGGGCCATCAAAGACTTCAAAGTTTCAATTTTCCGGTTTGAAGTAGAAGATCTTCTATGTATTTATCGTTACAAAGTATGTATCGGTATTTTTGCTATGTTTACTGGGCAAACTAAATTCTAGATAAGTCTTCCAAAACTTTACAGCGTTTCTTTCTCTTGGTCTGTAAGCCTTTGAACGTATCTTTAAGCTGCGTTGTTCTCGTTCAGCAAACCTAATACATAGACCATCCTAAGCTATACTGTCCCGAAAACTCTATACGAAAATTCAGTTGATGAATCGTGTGACATATTTACCAAGACTTTAAAGATTGTATCCCATGCAGAAATGTCTGTATTCGACCTGATGGTATGACAGTGCAATCAGATGGGGAAACATCGGGGAAATCTTCTGATTGGTCAAAATATAAGAACATAAGAAGACTATTAATAATATAAAAAAAAAGGGGAAAGAAAAAAAAAAAATTCTTTCAAAATTTGGAAACAAGCCTGACGGACTGTAATGATAAAAAACTGATTTTGGAAAATTATCAAAAAGTTTATTAGAAAGAACAATTCTACATCATGTTTTCCACCTTTGAGTGATACGCTACCTGATGGGGAAAATTTGGCATGCTTCTCCCCATGAAAAGGCAAATTGTGTAAAGTTATTTTGCATCAATATCAACAGTAAATGACTATAACATTATACCTCCCGAAAGGCAACTTAAAACCCTAAATTAACTTGCAATTGACGATATTACCATTACTGAAGTAAGAATATCATTCATTCTATTGATATTAATAAGGCTTGTGGTCCAGGTAAGATAAGCCACAGAATGCTCAAAGGTTGTATTGACCCCATCTGCAAACCACTTTGTATACTATTCAATCGTTCCCTGTTGGAAGGGTTTTTCCCTGATTCTTGGAAGAAAGCCATTGTCACACCTCGGTATAAAAAGGGTGATAGGTCTTTGCCGTCTACCTAAATACATGTCTCTTTGCTAAGTAGTTGCCGTAAAATTCATGAGAAAATTATTTTCAAACACATATACAGTTTCCTTGTAATCAGTGATCTTTTATACAAATAACATTCTGGATTTTTGCCAAAACGCTCCACAACTTATCAACATTTATCACCATATATGCCAAGCTATTGATTACTGCCAACTCTCTTGTATCGTTTTCTGTGATGTCTTAAAAACTTTTGACAGAGTGAGGCACAAAGGTCTTCTATGTAAACATGGCATAGGTGATAGTCTCCTCAACTGTCTAACTAGATATCTTGAAAATAGGAAACAAACAGTTGTTAAAAAATCATCAGAATCTACTTTTCTTCCCTTAAAAGCAGGAGTACCTCAGGGCTGGGTCCTTGGGCATCTTTTATTTCTTATTTATGTTAACGATATTGCAGAATCACTTTTGCAGATTGTATGCAGACGATAGTTCTATTTTCTATTCTGCTACATCATTACAAGACATAGAGGGTATAATAGACCATGATCTCAGAAATGTTTCAATATGCAGTGTGCAGTCTGACACTAATCTAAATTGTCCGCCAAAGTATATAAATCGCCTTTACCGCAGGTAATCCTAAATGGCCCCTGTACAATGTCTTCTAAAAGTCAGCCGTGCTTGCTCGGTATCGTATAGAATGATTAACAAGCCAAAAGTGTTACTGCCTAGGGTTAACAATATAGAAGAATGCACAGTAACAAATGAAGTGAATATTGAATTTAAGTTGGACAAGGAATGGCTCTTTTGGAATTCAAAACTTGTGACGGAAATAAAATAACAAACTCAGTCCAGTTTTTAGAACTTGATTTATCGTACTAAATATTTGCAGAAGAAACAGACAGATTTAAACGCAAGGAAACCGATTTTTTTTAAATTGATAGTTAATGTTTTAGGAAAATGTGCCATGAAAAACAACAAACAGTTCCCCTACTGCGCACTCAGATATCCACTGAACTTAATAGAGAGAATATGAGTGCTGTGAAAAAACGGTTTAATGCATCTGCAAACAGTATCGACCTAGGTCAGCCTTGGTCGAACCTTTTTGCAACTATATGTATTTTATTTTGCATATTAGAGGACTAATTCTCCCTCCAGATGCGATCGTTTGTTAAGACAAAATGGATTTTCAAATCCATAATTATGTCATGACTTGGTTGGCATAAAGCATCAAAAGGATGTATTAAGCCCTTTTTTCCAAGATCGTGTCTCAAGTATATAGTGAGAGTTTTCGTGGAACCAAGATTCGTGTCGTCTTTATTTAGACGAAACACGAATGATATATTTTATCCTGTTGAACGTTCAAGGACGAACGTCTAATCCTTTATACCAACCCGTATCTGGTCCGTATTCACCAAATAATCTTAGAAACATGTTCAAGTCTTATTCTCAAATACTTTATAAATGTGAAAGAAACGCAACTTTTAATTGGCTAAAGCATTTATGATTGGCTAAACCAAGCCAATCAAGCGTTGTGTTGCTTTCAAAACCCAGAATTCGACCAAGAATTTTAGAAAGAGTAGTTGGTGACTGCACCATCTCGGATTTCAGCTCTGAGAGAGACGGAAACATTATTGGAAAGGAGAGGATGGTGATGACCGACGTTTTACTATAATGTTTTAAACCTTCAAAAGATAAACACCATCATTTGCATTTTAACCTCTCGGCTGTGGTGTTCTCAACATGGACAAGAGAAAGACTACATCACCCAATAAAGAGTTGTGGAAACTATATAGCATGTGCCTCATTTCCTTGAAGTAACAATATGCACAAACACGTCTTGAAATCGGCCATTACAGATATTTAATGCCTACGTGCTTGCATCTCTTTAATACATCTGTGTCTGCGTTTTCAGCTCCATATTTAACATCCATTTGTGTTCAATGAGAGAAGCTTGATATATAACTTCTTTGCATTGGCATTAAACGTCCTATTACGCATGCATAAACATTCTGTTGAAGAATTTTATTTTTTAATTACAGTACTGTGGAGCAATCGATTGGATGTATAGATTCCGCCTTTACCGTTTTGTGTTAGACAGGATAAAATGAATCAGAAACACTAACAGACATAACAAAAGAAAGCTTTATATTATGTGCATACAGGCCAAAATTAACTTGCGCTAGTATTCTTTCTTTCCTTCGTTCTTTTTCGTGCAATGATGTCTACTTATCCCTCTAAAACGACTTTCCTGCTTTTAGAGTGTCTAAATCGTACTCAACTTTTATACTCATGGAAGCCATGGCAGGTCCGTATCTTTTTATCGAAACCCTGTGTTCCGTGAGATTTCTTCCCCATCCCCATTCAGCTTTTTAGCTAAGCCTCTTTACGGTACCTCACTGTATCCGTGACAAACTGTGGATGGAACCTCTTTGCTTACACCATGTATGCGGCAGCAACGTTTCTTACATCCGTGGACAAACGGGATTGGCGTAATACAACGCAGGGGAAGGTGATAAGCAAACTTTTCAAAACGTTGGTTGCCTTCCAATTTTGTTTTTGACTACCAAAACATTTGTCAAGACAGTTCCGGTCCTGTTAGTAGCCTAATTGACCGTGGTGAAAAGGGCGATCGTTCTATTCTACTATGGCCAAATCGGTGCAAAGAGGGCTTCCACGTCGAAACACGGATCGCCTTGTTACAGCTTGTTACGTGCTGGTAAGGTCTGATGCGATCTAATTAGCTTATTCTGTTCCTCTGCATTGTATTACGGCAAATATCGTTTGCCTACAGTTGTTTGAAACAGGGCTGCCGTGGCTTTCGGGAACATGGTGTAAACGCAGGGTTAGATGGATGATTGCAGAAAAACAGGATCACTATCATTATAATATGTCGAACATCTATTCACAGATGGCAGATATTGTTCAGCAACGGGTCAGAGGCTAGCTTACAAAGAGAAACAAGTTCAACAGAGAATAGACACATTTTCTTTCTTTTATTAAAATAATTCTTTAACTCTTTACCACACGACAAAATTTTAGACTGGTCAAAATTAAAAGCATTTTCAAATATAACAAATGTGACTGAAAAAATAAACTCGAGTTGGGAAGGGTAGAAAACATTGTGGGAAAAGGAGAAAATGCTGGTTACTAGCATTTTCTCCTTTTCCTACAATGTTTTCCGAAGGCTTCTTTCACAGGGTCGTTAAAAGTCGGGATTGTGTGGTAATGGGTTAAATCGAAACCAATCGCTTGAGTTTCTTTATGCCATAGACATTCTTTCGATTTTTTTTGTGTTTACACAGCTGCTTGTTTACTCTCTGACTATAAAAATATATTATTAGAAGAAAACTCTTGATTTGGAAAGCTGCTTCCTTAGTTAAAACAATAGCACAGAAAGTGGCGATTCATCAAATCAACTTTTACTGTTTTATCGAAATGGAAAAATAATTTTAAGGTTTTCATACACAGTATAGAAATTGACTACGAAGAACTTGCTAAAAGAGAGGGTGGGATGTTTTTGTAAAGAAAAAAAGATACGAAAATGTGTTAACTACCCTATATTCCATGTAAACTACAGTAAAATATTATTGCACTGTAACTACATGTATTAGATCAGTACATACATGTAAGTGCACACATGTTAAAGTAAAAATACTTAAGCCAATGGCTATTTTCTATGCACTCCAAATAACACTTAGACAAAAAAAAAAACTTGCAAGAGAAGTTAATCAATGTCTACATTTGTAATAAGAATTTCACATATACAGCTATAATGGAATCAAAAAGCTAGATTAGTTTCAAATTTTTGGCTAAACTTCACATATCCTCTGTTGTTTCAAACCTTGATATGCTACCTAAGCCTGGCGAATTGTTTTTCGTCGAGCAGCCGAGAACCTTTGAATTCACTTTGGAAAAAGGAAGAAAACTAATGGTGGTTGTTTCTCTTTTTATTGAAAAAAAAAATCGCCCGAAAAGGTGTGTAGAACTAAAGCAGTGTTTGGTATCTATTTTGCTCAAGTATATTCGAGCCATGCTCCTTGAAAGGAGGGCTTAATGCATCCACTAAAAAAGTATTTATCCATGCCAGCCCGCGCAGTCTCCGCGGGTTGACCTGGGCTGAAACAGTTTGCTTGAGGTAAATTTTCTACTGAAGTTTATTTCATGGCTCCCTTACTATGTCATGTCTTGCTTGGGACCATTGTTTACATGGGTAAATAATTAAGCACCCGATGAATTTTAAACACCAGATCATGGTTGACATTTGAAAAGCTGTGCCTCGTAAATATGTTAAAGGTTGTAGCAAGTTAAATACAGCCCATGTTAAAATGGATTGCTGGTAATTTACTGCACAGCCAAAGGTATTACAAAATAGTTTTTTTTTATTTCAGTGGCGTTTTCCAGGAAAAGACTGGTATAACAATTTGATCGGCAATAAATTTCCCTCTTTAACTATTATTAACGAACCACTTTTCATTCGTAGTTAATAATGGTTTATGTGCCTGTTTCGTGAAAACAGAGACTACATCATTTAATCCTTCTACTGCTTGATAAATATAACTTAAGATTTCCAGTCAGTGTGAAACCTCAGAGTGCACGACAAACTTTTGTTTGTCGAAGAAAGCTAACCATACGGGACAGTGCTGCACGTTCTGATTTTGATCTAAACTGTCCGCTAAAGGTCAGTGAGTCGCTCCTAGTAGCCTAACCGTTAAGTTTAAATTGATGGTGCTTTATTCCCCAGTGTCTAGTAACCGTGCTTGCTTGCTAATTAATCGCAAACATTAAGCTTGAGAAAAGCTCTGTGAAAATGGGAGCCTAATGCACCCACATAATGCATTATTAAAGCAAGTCAGTGCACTAGATGGATGCTTGGTATAAAAACAGACTAAGTCATGACGTAGAATGGATCTTTAGGATGCAGATAATTTATTAACAGCAAAATATTTCGACATGCGTCGGCCCATGCAAATTCGTGGACCAACATGACCATAATGCTTAGGCTATAAAACTTGAAATCTCGTTCAGTTGAGTTTATACTCAAACTGTAAGTCTCATTTACGCTCAACTCTTGACCAAAATTTACATTTTTTTGGACTGGCCCAAATTAAAAAATGTTGTGAGCAAAATAAAAAATGCGCATTACCAGCATTTTCTCCTTTTCCCACAATGCTTTGAATAGGCTTCTTTCTCAGAGTCGGTAAAAGTCTGGATTATGTGATAAAAAGTTACTTCTGGATAAACATCTAGAAATGAAACCTTTGATTCAAAATGCATAAACAAAGAAAGGCTTCAAAACATTTTTGAAAATTCATGCTCAGCTGAGTTGAACACGAACAATATGTTAAAAGCATTGATTCTAGTCAAAAGTTTGTTCAGATGCATTATCCACATCTCTACAAAGAGCATTACTCGTCTGTATTGTATCTCTCGTGATTAGATGCTGACGGCGCTGGATCTGTCATCAGGAAATCCTGACATCGATTGCTGTTGGCTACTTCGATTCCATGGGATTATGTTTTAGACTGGCAATTTAGAGTCCAGGTATTGTAACCCATTAGCTTTAGCTACTTTTACTACCATCCCCACCACAGCATGACTTGCGCTCAAAATTACATTGCAGACTTTCTGTTACTGTCTATAATATTGTCAAACTTCAAAGTGTCATATTTTTTAACGCGGCAAGAACAACCAAGATTTTCCAACTGTATACTTTTCGTAAGAAAACATCAAAACTTGTAGCGCAAGATTTAATAGAAATCGCATGTAGTTGTTAAGGCACTAATTTCAGAGGACACTAAAGTAGCAAGTGACATCATTTTGGTCAACAGATGTGGGAACACGGTCGACTGTTGGGCTTGAAGCCAAGAAATAATGAAATACTAGATATAACAAAACATTAGCCGGGTCGTACACTTTTGTACACAAACAATTACAAATCTTACGATTCCTTTCTTACCTGTCGGGTTCTCGGCCAAAAAATTATGATAGATAGACAGATAGATATTTATTTCACTTGTACATAATAATGTACATCATGTTACAAGAAGTTACATTAACAAATCAGCAATAGTCACAGTGACATCAATATGGATAGAGAGAGAGAGAGAGAGAGAGAGAGAGAGATTATTACAGTTTCTTATTCATTTATCATGAAGTAAATATAGGAAGATGTAAATAAAATACTAGTAGTATTTAATCTGAAGGAGTGTTTAATTATGCTCATGTGTAGATCTAGTGTCAGAATGTTGCTCACAGAGCAAGATTAAGTGACCAAGGCATTATGCATGAAGAATTATTGCTATTGCATTGGAAAACTCTGACGGATCATTCCTGGTGCGAAGATGTTGGACCAGGGTCTGTAATCGCCAACCTTTCTTATGAACGACTTTTTTTTTGTTTTTCGAAAGAAGCTTTCCTTCTGATTGACTAAACCAAACGGTTTGACCAATCAGAAATTGTGTTACTTAAAAATATGGCAAATCTTCGAGAATAAAGTCCAACACGTTCTTATGAGTGGTTAATGAATACGGAAAATACAGGATTTGCAATTTTATGTATCAGAAAGTGGCATGTATACACTTTACGGCGGCACAAACAAACCAACAGATAGTTCACCTTCAAGGACATGCTAAGCTGTGATTAGAAAATACTGTTACTCAAATCTTAGGAAATAAAGCATTGCTCTAAACCCATTACAATTTCATGAAACTCCAGAAAATCTTAGTTCATGTACAGACAGAAAGATTTGTTTCAGATTCATAAAATCTATGAGATTAATCTTACTGTGTGTAAGCTTTCCTATGTATCAGTATTCTGTTATTATTGTTATTATTTAAACATCTTCAGTGTTCTTGGCTTTGTCCTTAAAATCAAATACAAGATGTTTAAAGTACACGTATGTCTTCAAAGGTCCAATAGACACTCAATTATCGTTATGAATTAAAGAAAAAATAATGGTGATGAAAACATAGAGAGTTATGAAGTCAAAGTGGAGAGCTGTAAAATTTGCAGTTTTGTAAAAGGGAGTGAACGCACCTAGCTTGAGAAAGTCTGTTGTCAGACTCTAATATCTTGTCATTAAATAATTACATTGTGCACTTTCGTAATTAGTATTATTATTATTAATTTTCCATAAGATATTTCTAAACGAATAGATATTCATGAATATCAGCAGTTTTACCGTTTCTGCTCTGGGCGACGCCAATATCCATTGCTTGTGTACATTCATAAGACGTTACCAGTCCCATTATCACCACGAATGTCAGGGAAAAAGCAAAATAGAACATGAAAATGATTGCCTGCATATCAATAAAAAAAATCGGGAGATCAATTGGAATTCATTCATATATGGAAGAAATTATTTTTTGAAAGATTGGAATATATCTAATCTCGTGAAGATCTCGTAACGTGATCAGGCTGACCTGTTAATACTTTTGCGGATACATTAAATCCCCTTTCACATAGCGTAGCTCATTTTTATGACCCTGAAAAAGTAAAGGATTGCTTTGTTGAATTAAAATAGTCACAGTAACCTGCCATCGTTCAGAATGCAATGACAGATGTTATTGATATGTAGGTAACATAATAATAAACAAAGGTGTGAAAGAGGAAGCACCATCAGGATCCATATTTACAAACATTCTTTGTCTAATTTTAGATTTAAGAAATTACATAACTTTTGACTGGCGTAATAATTTGGTTTAGTAAATCAGAAGCTGTTTTTCTTTAAGATTTCGAAAATTCTTGGGGAGACCAGGAATGTTAAGAATGTTTGGTGAATTGGAACACGGATCACACGAAAGCGCAGTGTACCCTCAATAATCGTCGCGATAAGCAAGACTTGTATTGGAAAATTGCATTTTAATCTTATGTTTTTTCGACGGGTAGCAGTTAAAATGATAGCTATTTATACATGTACATGTCTATTTTTGCAAAAACATACACTTTTTTTTCATGCATATGAAATAATTTAGAATGAGTTTTGAGTCCATGTATATCACTGGTTACGCAAGTACAGTGTGCGTAAGGAATTAAAGTGACAGGTTTTGTCTTCCAGCACTGATGAGCACAAAAACATATTTAAGGCCTCTTTTTTACATAAGGTAACTACCTTATGTATATCCATGTTAGCTTATGCTTTTAACTCTGTAAAACACATGGAAAATACAAGTTAGAAATCATTGAATATGAGATAAAGAAAGTATGGTAACTTGTAGTTAAGAGGGGATAAAGACAATATCATATACTTGTAGGCTCTCAACTAAAAATGGTTTTTGTGTTGAAAAATACAAACGAGTGACTAAAAGGGGTTTAGGAAATCTTTGTGATACGATATACCAAGATAGTTATCATATTGTTTCGAATGGGTAAAATTCAGTTTGTATAACAACCGACTGAAACGAAGGTACACGAGCCCTCTGACATGCAGAAAATTTACGGAAAGCAAAAAGTTCAGCCTGCACGGCCTGGTCGATACTTTTAGCAGATGCATTAAGCCCCCTTTTCGAAGAGCAATGCTAAAATAAATTGTAGTTAAACTGTAGAATTTTGTTTGTTTTCTTTTTTCCTTGTATTAAAATGTTAATACAAATTGGCAATTCATTTTAAGTATTGATATGATTTTATTAGAATCATTATATTTGTGTATGATATTGTATATCATCATTTATATTCTAAATCCCACCATTATTTAACAATAATAATGCTAATTAAGAAGAAAAACAACGAAGGACGATTGGGAAAATAGATGGAATGGATATTGCCAATTACTCCTCATACAATTAAGACGGAATTGGGTAAAAAAAAAACGACCAGTGAAAGCTTTTTTTTTTAATAATATAACATGCTTGATTTCTCATGATACTTTCCCATATCATAATTTGAAAAAAAAAGAGAAAAAACACACAGTCATATAATTACTTGTGCTTTTGATCAGTCGTACGAATTGGTGATATGTTTCAGTCTTCGTACATGTTCTGTAAAAAGATAATACATTTGTTTAAGCTATATTGTGCCTATTTAGTTGATGAGCGGATAATTTGAAATGCTTGGTGTCAAGGGTAATTTTTCAATCAGTATATAATGAACAGGGTTTTAATTTTGTTCAAATACAATTTAAACTATTTTAGACGTCGAATGTGGTTTGTGTATTAAACTCATAATAGCTGGGTTTTTCCAAAACACTAGTCCTAAATTGAAACACAAATAGCCTGTACGTAAATCGGTGAGATAAAGCAACCCCACCCTGTAACATGAATTGTACCCCTTGAAATCGATTGAGAAAAACGAATTATTTGTGTTTACGAATATGATTGAAATAAATTTACATATAATCATGCTATATAGAACTTGCAACTGGTGCCTAGATCCGTGGTTAACCGTCCTTAATCTGCCTCTTAAAAAACATTGAGACGTTAAAACCATTATAACAGGAAACTGTAACGAAAACGTCGAGTGAATAAATAAGCAAATAAATAGATAAATAAATAACATTCTTACCCAGAAAAGAAATACAAAATTAATTATAAAATAAAAATATATATAACAATTTTATTTTATAACATTCAATTCACAGAAACCACATGTAACTACTGATAAACGAAAATATAATATTTTTTCATCAAATATGAAATATACAAGAACAAAGAAAAGAATCGTCCTGGCGACGTAGGAAGTCCAGAACAAGAAAGCCGTATAAGCACAATAAAAAGATAATAAAACAACACAGGCCTTCCAAAAAACTAGAGAGTGTCATTTATAGCGAGTTTCGGTGCTCCCTCATCATGAAGATGAATGTCAACTATTACATATGTCCAGGTCAATGACGGGCTTTATTTGTCTTAACCCAGGACACCACGGAGGTGGAGGTTCTTGATTTATAGCCCCCAACACCCAGCGAATGTCGTGAACAAATCGGGAAACTTGGCTTTTTGTGCAATGCAAAAGTGGCGAGATGTCATCCCTTGCACGAAGATTGCTTTTTTTTTTTTGGGGGGGGGGGGGGTTGGGGGGGTACACATTTGGGTACTTTCACTGATCAACTGAAAAATAATTATTCCTACATATATTTCTTCGATACGTTGGTTACATGTATCTGCTATGCAAGTACCCTCCAGTTCGCATGCGGGGATCGTTATCATAAATTATGATGTATAATTGCCCCATTTGGAAATATTGTTAACTTGTTTTAATTTCATTTTCATACTCAAAGCAAGGTTGCATAAGCTATGCATACATCGATTTCCATCTTTTCATCTAGAGTAATATATAAAGATAAAACAGGAAAAAAAACACACACACACACACACGGGAATACATTAAAGTAAAAGATAGCCAACGTAGGTAAGAACTGCGAAAAAAAGAAATCTTCAGTCTAAATCCATCTTTGAACATTAACACTAAATAATGACTTTTCAAATGGCAACCGTAGGTAGTTAAATGACCGTTGGAAAAAAGCACTTGTTCCGTACATTGCTATAATTGGAGTGCAACACACGAAAAGGTGCATTCGGACATTTGCGTAAAGTGTCGTCCCGGATTAGCCTGCGCAGTCCGCGCAGGCTAATCCGAGACGGCACTTTACGACTACATCAGATTTTGTGCTACAGTAGACTTGCGTAAAACAGAAAATCACATAAAATCGGAAAGTGTCGTTTCGGATTAGCCTGTGCGGACTGCACAAGCTGATCAGAGACGACATTTTACGCAAACGTCCGAATGACCTTTTTCGCGTGTTGCACTCCATATATAAATTGTACCTTCTGAAAATGAATCTTTTGCAAGCGACGTCTCTTGATAAATAATAAATATGAATTTTCCATGCTGGGATACACATGAAAATTTGAGACATGAAGAGATATTGCTTTTTACAAGCAGCATTCATTGTTTCACATGTTTTTCAGATGTGAAATTCAACAAGACGATTGAAAAACGTTGCCTATAAACGATGATAAGTTCAATAGACGGTTTCCATTCCTTCAAGTATTTTGCCTTATCGCTAGTTTTTGTCTACATTATACGTACTTCTCACGGAAATAAATGATGAGTACGCTAAAATATTTGATTCCCCTCCCCCCTTTCTCCCCCCCCCCCGACTTCCCCCCTTTTTTCCCCCTCCCCCCCCCATTTTTTCCCCTCCCCATTTGACATCATATTTGTATAACTAAATCGTTGAACAAACAAAGTAATACACATTCAGTCCATGTGATCAAATAAGAAATGGCGGATATTTTATTCATTGTAAAGCTTATTGCCTCTTTCTTGCTAGGGAGAGTGATAACAACATTTGTTTGACATAAATATATAAATTTCATAACGCATTTTAAACAAAATATGTAGACAATAAACCTATTATCATACAAGTTATTTCTCAAACATCTGCTCACCGGTGAAAGTCACATATTTTTTAAAAATCTATTTACAGAAACACCTAATGACGTTTATTATATTGTATAAAAATATTTAAGGAAGGAAGGAAGGAAGGAATCTTCGCAAAAAGAATTAGTTTATAACTCAACACTTTTTAAGATTGCTTTGAAAAAATTAAAATTCTCGTCATTCAATTCAAACACAAAATCATTTTGTATATTTGCCCGCCATAGCCCCATCTTTGTCTGTGGTCTAGATCGTGGTTTTATTGCGTAGCCAGAGGGGTGAGATATAAAACTTTTTAGTGCCGAAACATTGTCTTACACCTTTACCACACAACCCCGAGTTTTAACGACCATAGAAGGAGAATGATTTTGAAAACATAGTGGGGAAAAAGGTGAAACTCGTGGTAACCAGCATTGCCTCCTTTTCCGACAATGTTTTACGTTCTTCATAGGCGAAAGTCTGAGCTACATTTAACTTGTATGCATATGCTTTTATCTTGGTCGAGCCGAAATTTTTGTCGTTTTATATAAAAGTTAGCCATTTATCCTTTACTAAACCATCCCGAGTTTCAACGATCCTAAAGAAGACGAGTTCTGAAAACAGTGTTGAAAAAGGATAAAATGCTCAACACTAGCATTTTCTCCTGTTTCGATACCTTTTCCATTCTTTTAAAGACATCTTACCATTTAAGTCACATTAAATTTGCCATATGCAATTGAACTTGGAAGTATAAAAATATTTATCATGAAGTAAATGTTTATTGTCTTTGACGCACATACTGGATAGTGTCGATGAAATTCAGACTGCACGAAACAAACAGACTGCTCTTTTGTCTACTACAATTTGCTTTATTTTTTTTTTTTATTTTTTTCAAAACATGATATCCTCTTCTTTAGCATTGTAAATTTTGATTATATAAATCTACACGAGCCTTCGGCAGTACAACCGCCTTCTTCAAGTGTAATCCTGGGATACCATCGACTTCGGTCAGCTTGCGCTGCGCAGGTTGGCATTGGGGTCGATACTTAGCAGATGCAGTGAAGCCCTTTCACAGAAATAATTGCATGTATTTCACTAGTTTATGATTTAAGCATCACATTTAACGAAGTTACCAAGAAAAATAAAACAATAGAATTACCGAAACACATTTGGGATGTTGTCGATAACAAAAAGGAAGAAATAGGTGACAAAATGTGCTTAGTAGCTAAACACCTTTTCAGTTTCGTCTGCTTCTTTCTCTAAATATTAAACATTCCCAGTGGAAAGGTGTATTTGGCCGTGGAATTGTCGAATTCATACTAGATTATATTATAGTAGACATAACCTCTGTAACAAAATACGAATGCTTCCTTAGATTTACGTATATTTTATATTATATAGCGTTATTCAGACATAACTGCGGCAGCTGTAAAACAAACCTACAGTCATATATCCAGAAAGTATATATATTCAAAACAGTTATCACTGAGTCACATAACATTGCATTTTCGTGGCAAAGGACAACAGTCGAAACTTCTGTGGCATATATTTAAAATTCCTTTACAATAAATAGATACTCAAGCACCCCTGTTTTGATGGGATAAACATCGTTCGCAGATCAGCTTACACAGAATTGTTAAAAAAAATTCAACACTACTTTAGTGCAGCTTTTTATTCCCGTCGTTCTTCCTTTTAGGCATCATATCTTCTTGACGGCTGATATTCGAGCACTTTTTGAATTCATAATAGGAAAAACGAGTATGTCATTAGATTGCCTCTAAGACCGGCGTACAAAAAAGAAGAACGGGCAAGTCATTTTCATTCCTTTCATCAGTCGTGTTAAAATATTACCCAGTATGTCTGAATATATGGTTGTTGATTTTTATATAAAAATATGATGACAAGTGTTAGCGAAGACATATCAACAAGACTTTGTTTGTTTCATTAAGGATAGATTGATGTTTGGTAACAAAAAATGATATATAAGTTTTATTTTAAAAAAAGGCTAAAGGAAACCTTCGAAAAGCTGCAACCCCTAAGCTATAGTTAGCTAGAATATCTTCGAAAATGATAGACAGTGTAGACTTTAAAGCCGGATCTATCTTCAGTGTGGTAAAAGAAAAGAGAAGAAAAAGTGCTTTCGTTTTTCGAAAAGCACATGCAATAGTCACAAACGAAGGACGTTAAAGTCCAAAAAGCGCATTCAGTTTGGCATCTGCATAGCTGAATAAAACATGAACTGCATTGAAAACACCAAGGCAGTAGCTGAACGGAGACGAACAGACATTTATTTTTTGACGTAGACAAGTTATACATTGTATATAGCAGCACATATCATACAGTGTATAAACAGAATCCTGAAAAAATACACAAAGGAGGGAAACAAAAGGAAAAAAAATAGTAAGAGTGGCATTGATAAAAAGTACAGTTTAGTACTGACAAAGTGAAAGGAATGTCAAAAAAAGAGAGAGAATGACCAACAATAACAATTGCGCATCAAAAGTCTGTCCAAGACTTTGACCTTGTGGCCCCTTCGTTATTATAGGAGACCAGTATCTGCATATAATAGCCTATTTCAATTCCAACACAAGTTTAAATTCAATATTCGAATGCTACATACCTTTATCGAAATTCGCCCAAATTTCAAATATTTATGAAATTATGTTTTGTGCTTGAATATTCTGCAAAAGTGTGGAAAGTTCTCTACAATCTAGATTTAGCCTGTGCCATATGCAAAAGCTCACGAAGTTGCACATGATACGCCCAGAGAAAATGTGTTCCTTTTTAATTTTGAACAGTATATGTTTATAACCTGCCTACTAATTACGGACCAAACATTAACATGTTTATCATACTATAACAGTCAAATACTTTAACATCTTGTCATCTGATGTTTCATATGAAAAGTAAAGAGGTATTTTGACCAGATATGTTGGTCTAACCTAGTATATTGACCTCCGACACTAGTGGTCAAGGGCAAGCTTAAACAGTTTCGACAAAAATATTTTTTTGGTAATCAATACTCCCTGAATGAGTTTCGACAGAGCAAATAAGCGGAGGCAGTAATCATTGATGAATAAGTGTTCTGGGGAAGTCAGAAAAAGTCCAAAATCACCAAGTTTCTTATTCACCCTAACCTATATAATAGAATATAAGAATCTTATTCACCCTAACCCATATAATAGAAGTCGAAATTCTATCCGAGTTTTATTACTGTTTGGAGTTCTTTGGTGTATCAAACAACTTAATTTGGCATTCAAAAGGAATCATAAATTATTGTTCAATTCATAAAATATTGCAAAGATATGTTGATGACAAGAAACACTGAATGCTGCTCTTTGATATTTTGGTTCTTTGATGTTTTAGTTATTTAAGGTTTAACTTATAAACAACCTAGCACCATGTCTTCATTTGTTTAACTTGAAGGATCCTTGGTCTTTCTCTCTCTGCTTCAACGGGATGCTTCTAGATTGCACTTTCATCTGAAATACCTTGCACATCACCGAAAACGGCACTAACTTCGCAGTCATACACACACACACACACACAATACACCTATGTGCATTAAGAATACGGAATGGTTTTACAAAATTCTAGGTTCTATTTCCCTTTCACATTCACCAAAGAAGGGTTTTATAACAGAATGTCAAAGTTAAAGAACTCAAATCCACTTTGTCTGTGATCACGTGACAGGAGGTTGATAAGAATTGGTATTAACGCACGCGACATTAATTGGCATGATACTTAAATCATTGATTATGTTGCAGGAATCATTGATTGAAGTAGAGAAATAAACCCAAGTGACTCATGATGTATCCAGTTGTGGCTCAAACGCCTTGAATTTAATGTTGTCTTCCAGCGCAGTATCTATTCAGATATATCTTTGACCGTAAATACGATCCATACATGAACTTCGCCATGTGAAAGTCTGGTGTATAATATCCTTGTCGGCAACCGAAGTATTATTCCAGCCTATTTGCTATTCACACGACAACAAGTCTTGATCAGTATGATCGTAATATTTAGTCCTCTGGGGATCATAGATCAGCGAGTCAGAAATATTGAAACGCTTTAAACATTTCTTGGAGTTAGGTTTTCCAGAATTTCCTTCAATATCATACAGCTATGCAGAACCAATGTATTGTAAGTTTTTCATTTACAAATGATTCTTATGACCAGCGGCTGAAAAAGATGTATTACTCAAGAAAAAAGAACCAAAATGTGACGAACTACCCAGAGTTCTAAAGAACTTAAATTTATCTCCGAAAGAAAAAAACATCGAACTGTTTTCGACGGTATCTGTGACGCTCGAACTAATTTGCATATCTCAGTTGTGTTTAAAGGGAGATAAAAGCTTGAGCTGTAACATATTGTATTTGTAAATTCATTTATTTTTTTTTCAAATCTGGAAACAATGTAACTTCAGCATTTTTTGTTAAAAAGTGTTTACCTTGACATGCATTATCTTTTATCTACTAAGGGAACAGAAAGATAACATAGTATTATATAAATGCTTACCCTACATAGCGATATTTTAGGGGAAATGTTTGCAAGGACGGAACATCATTAATTTCGGGTTACATCCAAATAATGCACAGTCATTCAGTATCTGAAAAATGATTTTATTTTTTAAGCCCCATTTTGAAAACTTTATTGATTAGGTAGAAATTTCTCGTCCTGAATACAGGCCCGTCGGAAGAAAATTTCATTTGGTCCGGCCAGTATGGCGAGCGACGAAGTTGTGAAGCCATGCTGAGGGGAGAGGGGGGGGAGGGGTCCACGGGGCATGCTCCCCCGGCAAAATTTTGAAAATAAGACGCTCTCTGGTGCATTCTGGTGCTGTTTTTGAGGTTTATATATCACGCATTTAAGCCATGCTAGGGGTGGGGGGTCCCAGGGGCATGTCCCCGCGGAAAAATTTTGAAAAATAAGACGCTCTCTGGTGCATTCTGGCGCATTTTTTGAGGTTTATATTACGCATTTTTTTTTCGAAAATTGGTCTGGCCTGCCCATTTTTCATTTTCGGCCGAAAATTTGGTCCAGCCATGGCCGGACCGGCTGGACCGCTTCCGACGGCCTTGGATTACTTTACTTTTGTCACTATATTTCAAACGAATTTGATTAATATAGAAGATAAATAATTTTCGTCATTATGTTATGAAAGGCTGTTTTTAATCTTGTCTCATGCAAGTTTGTCTTGAAGTATTATATTACCGAGGACAACGGTATGGTATTTTGCTTACAGCCCACAGTTGATTCCTGTCTCTCTGCAGTGACCCTAAAATTAAGCAAGGTGAACTGGTTCAATAGTGCAGTTTTTACTTAAACTGATTTGTGTGCTCATTTTCTTTGCAAAAATTCTATTTACGATATTCTCTAAACTTTTTCTACAAGTTTCACATGGTTACGTTTAGATGTTAGATTAAGAACTTCATTTTCCCTTTTCACATTTGTTTAAGTTCATGTTATAGTCATTCCCTCTGTTCAACCTTACGCAATTTAATTTGTATAAGTTTTGTGTATGCATGCCTATCTGTTTATGTCTTATTTGTACAACTTATATTTACTTAAATCTTATTAATTTACTAAGTATAGTTCCACTAATTATCCGCAGAGTTTCTACAGTAGTGTGGTTTTTTTTTAAAAACCGGCTTTATTACCTTAGTTTTATCGAAGGGAATGGCTCCTTTCTACTTCATGAGGCAATCAATCCATTTTACTGCCAAAGGTTATCTTGCCTTCTTTAACCCATTACCACACAATCCCTACTTTTGACGCCCCTGAGAAAGAAGCCTTTTGAAAACACTATGGGAAAAGGAGAAAATGCTGGTAACCAGCATTTTCTCCTTTTCCCACAGTGTTTTCTACCCTTCCCATAACAAATTTCTATTATTTAGTCCCTTTTATTTCGACGACTGCACATGCTTTCAATTTGGACCAGTCTAAAATTTTCTCGTGTGGTAAAGGGTTAAATATGGCATCCAGTCATTGTGAAATAGAACTATTTTTGATCTACACTGTCTGCTGCATGCATGGACATGATTTTGTAAGCTACGTTGATGTTGGTTGCCATGCGATCTTCACCTCTTCTGCCTATAAAGGCTACATGTTTTGCAGTTTGGTGTAACGTTTTCTCTCAGACAAGTTTAGTTAATTACACACAACTAAAAAAGTGCTAGATGGGAATATAGACTTTTGTTTACAGTCGAACTTAAATATAGAGAAAATAAAGGACTCCAACACAAGATAAAGTTACTTTTTTATCAGTTTTATATTCTAATGATCCAGTATAAGTTTTCACGTTTCTTCTATGGAAACCATGGCCCAGAACCCCAGGCCTTACCAGTAATTACAAATTTTACATGGTGTATAATCGATGTGATATTCTTGGTTATTTCTATACTTCTTATGTATTGATTTCACTTTCATTGATAACATTTGCTAACTTCTCTTTTAGTACCTTAATATAATTGATGTAATATTCTTGTTTGTTTCTGTTCTTTATGTATCAATTTCACCTTCAGTGATATCATTTGCTAATTTCTCTTTAAGTAGGTTCTTTTCTGAGTTGTATGAAATCTATGTGGATACCTAAAGGGAACACATATCCTTTTCTTAATTTACCAGTAAATTGAAAACGTTAAAATTTGCTTAAAATACATGTCCTAATGCTTGATAATTTTTAACGTATTTTATAAAGAAATATACGGAATAGATCAATAATAAAAAGGATAGTTATCTTTTGACCCAAACTTAAAATAATCCCCGTGAGACGAATAATTTGAATTAATAATATATTGAGTAGTTCATAAAAATGTAATGCATGAAAATAGGTGATTAAAAATCTTGTTTCGAAAATGGAGGGTGATCTCAGGAGGTCTGCATTTTGGACGTTCCTTCCACCTTACTTGTAACAGGTAATGAACGTATGTGTCACCTTATATTTCCTTGGAGTCGTGTTTTTTAATAGTGGGGTAACAATCATCTAACAATTAAGGGTAATAGCACATGAAGAAACAACTTACTTATTCGCACATGTAACGAGTTTTTATTTCTTTTTTATTTATATCCTATATAAAGGCGAAACACCTATCAAATATTGAAATAATCAGTCATATGATATTATAAGAACAATAATATCTTTGCAGTCGGTTCTACAAAATCAGAATGGACGTTCATTTCTCGGGTAACAACGTTTTAACCCTTCAAATGTTTATTTGGATTTTATGTGCTTGTTTGGATAGCACAAGTTTAGTTTATACTTCACAGGACTTGCACTTTGACATTCGGTTTATATTGTCCGCAATGCTGCGACACAATCTAACAAAAGCAATATAATCATATGTTGTTGCTATTTAATGAAAATATATGTATTCATCTTTTCAGCAGCTTAAGGGTTAAACACCTTATGAAATTTAAAGGTAGACCAATATAATCGTACTCACCTTTCTTCTCGAGGTTCAGCAAGAAGTTAATAATTCCAACTTCTCCGTATCATCAAGATTAAGAACATTTTAAGATGCCATAGTCACTCCGTTTTCCAATATACCTCCCACAAAGCGCATTATAATATAGAGCGCCTGTGGCAGTTGTTAAAAGCCATTATCGCTGCGATATCACTGGAAACTGATAACGCATCATCAGTGAGGGCGGTGTTTACGATTGCACAGCCAATGAAATCGTTCTACATCCAGACAAAAATAATTAAACTCTATGGATGGTTTTTCGTCCCTTCCTTAGCGCAATTTAAATGTTTATAAGGTCAAATTTGATGTTTTTGGCTTTGATATTGTTTAAGTCTTTATTATTATGATTAAAAAGGCGAATGACTAAAGTTATTTTACCTTACGAAGGAATTTGTATCCTAATAATATTTGAATCGCCTAACTAATGAATCGCTCGAAAACATGTACGCATTAGCATTGTACGAATTGTTTAACTTCAGTTCATTCAAAGCTTTACAAGGAAAATACTGTTGTAAATAGGTGAAAAAGTCCTGCTTTTAAGCCAAGTATCCTGCTCTTTACTGTTTTAGAAGATGCCAAAATGAATATGATGAACAGTATTATTACGAAAACGGGTTATTCTGAAACGTAATTTAGATTTTAGTCTACACCGTTCTCAATATTTTATCTTTTCTCCTCATTAACCCTTAACGAAACAATCCCAAGTTTTCACGCCCTATAAGGAAGACTAGAAAACATTGTGGAAAAATAAAATAAATTGCAAAGATCTATTCCTTAGATCATAATAATTTTACTAAAAAAAAACCCGGTCATTTAAAATAATTAATTCGTCGCCAGCAAATATTACTACTTAGGATATGTCTAAAACTCAGCCGTATGGAAAAGATAAATGTTAAATACGACATTCTTTGATTGATTGACTGATTGGAACAATGGTGTTTAACGTGCTTTACAACAGTATTTTATATCTCGCAGCGGCCAGTGCACCTATCCAGGCTTTCTTGGAGCTTCTTTTTCCAGTGCACCGTAAAATATTCTTTATGAGCCACTGGCTGTCTTGCCATATCGTCTATCCTCAGAAATAAATTGGCCAAACCGGTAAATATTGAAGTGTACGAAGGTGTAATTAGCTCAGGATAACTATGAGTAAGGGCAGACATAGTATGATACGTTAGTGAAAGTAAGCTTGATATACTGATCCCTAGCCTGCGAAACTCGACTCAAGGACCTTTCGCGGACAAAGCAGATCAAGTTTAGACTGTACAGAAAGTGCATTCTGATCTTGGATCTACGCGGTCTGCGAAGGAGACATCTTTTCCCCCTAAAATACTTTTAAAATAGCAATATTTTGTATCTTAGTATCGGCTAGTAAATTTAATTTTACTCATGTAGCATGATAAGGATAAAAAAAAAAAACTTTCATAGAAAGAGAGAAAAAATTTGAAAGACAAAATATCTCTCTTGTTGGATAAAAAGCAAGGGTACCAAATTGCAACTATGCCCTTTAAGTTAATAAAAAGCAAGGGTACCAAAATACAACTACAAGAAACGCTATCTTTGCAGCGTCTTACAGGGCGAAAGAGAACTTGAAAGGAAGAAGAACGAGTCATTGACCCTTATCCTTCTAAACACGTTAACTTTTAAGTGCATAATAAAAACCCGAATGAGGTTATTTAAAGATTATTTTTTGGAAAAAAAAAAACCTTGTCGGACCGTCTGTGCAGTTTGACCTTGATCCATTCTGGACGCTAAAGGTCAGTGAATCGTGCTTAGTAGCATAAGGGTAAAAACGACGGGGATGATGCATTCTTAGTGTTTATCCAAATTATTATATTTTTTGAAACGTTACATTATTTCGCTTTGCCTTTTCTCAGGAAGTTCATTTTTGCACAAAACATCCCTGTGTTTCAAAGATATTAGGAATACAAGCCCTTGAAACACGCTGGAAAAGGGATGGTCATTTCCCTTTATAACACTGACTTTCACATTTTCAAAAACCAATTCCACTATTTCAGATATTTCAGATTTGTCGTCTGTGAGGCTTTCCACATGGACCGACAATTTTATTTTTATATCTGCCAATAAAGAGTTAACTTATTTCTGCCACACAGTGTGGTAGATAAAACCATTAGTGCCTTTACAACAACTACACTGCATCACGAAGGTTTGCGACCCGAGCTTGGTCACCACTATTTTTACTATTTTTTCAGAGTTTTATCAAGGACACTGGGGTTGATCATACCATGTAAAACAAATATATTATCAACAGTACTCATACATATTCTAAAACCAGCTTCAGCTTCTACATATAATTATAGTCTATACTGTTTGCCCCATCTTTTTTTTTCGATAATTATGTAATTCGAAATGCAAGTAAACAGTTTATCTAAGTACACCGAGCAATTATACCTCTATTCCTCTAGTGTTTTCAACTTCTTTGATGCTTTGTAATGCTGTAAAATGATATGCTTTTCTTCCCAGGAATCTAGAGAAAATGCTTTTTTCTAAAATTATATTGAAAGTGCAAGTGAGAATGGTCAAGATATATATGCCATGGATAAAAACAACAGTTTATATATGTGTCACCTCCGCAACTTTTGAAGGTTTTGACTGAGCCTTATGCACACCATTTCAAAAGAAGTAAATGTAATTTTATCAAATATTATACTAAATTGATTTCTATCAATAGTTTTTAAGGAGATGTGTTACATTTTCATCCAGGCCAGGTCAAAAAAATGTCACTTGGGGGTACGGACTGGACTAAAATATGTCTAAAATTCGCAATATTTTTGTCATGTAAAACACTGCTGTTAAATTGAGCCTATTCTAGCATTGTTTGGCATATCTATTTTATGCTTATGTTTAATCTGCTTTCCTCTTATTTATTGTTCCTAAAGGCTATTGAAGGTAATTATCGACCAGTTCGTTTTAAACAGTTACTTCAGAGCTTTGAAGCTCATGTACTCGGAATTCATGTTACTGATCTAGCATAATTTGTTATTCATTTGTTGATTTAACCCTTTACCCCATAAGGCATTTCCATGGTATCTCTAACTGACCCTAGATAACACCAAGGATTAAGCAGTTTCTTATGTGTATATGACACCTTTAGATAGCATAGAAAACATTTTGACAAAAGGTGAAATTGCTCGTCACGAGCAATTTCACCTTTTGGCTCAATGTTTTCTGCAGGCTCTTACAAGCAATGTGTAGAAATGAGTATCTGTGGAGTAAAGGGTTAAAAACCAACTCTGTGATGCTGATACAGGATGATGTTTACAGGATTAAAGACAGCATAATGTCCTCAGACACTAACCTGTCGGTAACTGTCCTGTGATAATTCGTCGATGTATACTTAAAGTCAATTTGCTCATGTAAATATTTCACAAGCGCACAGGAAATTTGTTGACACAACCGAAAAGTAAATTCTACAATGCAGTAATAAAACAAAATATTTAAGGTAGCCATTAATAAGAAATTTAAAGTTTTGTAAAAAAAGAAAAATGCAGAGCGGACGACAATATCTACAAGATTAATCTTTGCCACCTATGAAAGCATAACAGCCGAACTGCCTGCCATCATCCACTCGGCTAAAATTCTTATGAAAAAAAGTGTATTTGATTCTGAAATCTGTGACTTTTATGCATTTTCATTTTATAAACGTATCACTACAACAGTTATCTGGTAAAACATCCATTTCCAAATTACCATCTAAAACAAAATCTGCCATATCACAAGTGTGAGCATCATGTCTCCACAAATGACAAACTGAACGCTATATTTATATTTTGAATAAAGTAACACTATACGTTCTAATATGAGTATCACCAAGAGCATCGCTATCGGGTGCCAATGTTGGCCTGCGATTAATATATTTTTTAATGAAAATTCTAAAACTACATCAGTAGTTACATGCCCTTGTTGTATAAGTTTCCCATTAAGAACTTCTCCAAGTTTGAACTAAATAAATTATGTTCAGTAATACCGAAGATATAAAATGCCATTTTTTTTGCAAAACGGTCGATGCAGACGAAGATGACAAACCGCAGGGCTACTGCAAACTCTCGATGGTTTCTCCGAAAAAAACCGAACTAACAATGCTCATGCGATCATTTTAAGTTGTAACAGAGCAAAGACTTTAAAAAAAAAATCAAACCGAGTGCATGTTGCGAAGTGTCATGTTTTATCTTAAACTTTTAACACAATTATACTAACTTATTGTTAATGCAAATTACTTTACCTTGTTGCCCGTTAACAAGCAGATTTTCCTTTTGTGTGGTTTAGGCAAAATGTTGAAATTTTCAGCTTAAAGTTTGAAAAGTTATCAACCCGTGTCTTTTGTCATTACACCGTTTCATTATTGTGAAACAAAAACATTAACCCTTTACTCCATAGATACTCATTTCTACGCATTGCTTGTAGGAGACTTTGGAAAACATTGTGGCAAAAGGTGAAATTGCTCGTGACGAGCAATTTCACCTTTTGTCACAATGTTTTCTATGCTATCAAAAGGTGTCATTTACACATAAGAAATGACTTCATCCTTGCTGTTATTTAGGGTCAATTAGAGATACCATAGAAATGCCTTATGGGGTAAAGGTATTACCAACCTAACGCTTCTAGCGCAACATGGAGTGAAATTTCTTCATTAGTTCATAAATAAGGATTTATACTGATGTAATATTTTTACACATTTCTAACCGATATTTTGATATTTTGTTATTTTTCAGAAAAAGGAAAATAATTATTATCTTCTTTTGTAGTGAGAATAGAGTGGGCCTAGATATTTAAATGATAATTCTCAGAAAGAAGAAAATGGAAAAAAGTTGCTCGATCAAAGTAGAACAATAATACTCAATTTCAACCGTAGCAACTTTTAAAGGGTTATATTATAGTGGAAATAGCTGTTTTCCATTAGAATGGTACCAGCTTAATTCAGGAAAACATAGTTTATAATAAGTTTTATTAATGATAAAAAAAAAAAAAAAAAAATACCGAGCACAACGCATAAAAACCTTCTTCCCTATGAACTAATAAAATTTCTTGCCATTTAATGTGACCCCTTCTCGAAATTTAACAAACGTCCGTTTCCAAATACGCTCGGACTATCCGTTTATTTCTGATTTTCTTTAAAACCTTGTTCATTATTTCGCGAAGAGCTTAGTGCTCGTGCGCTTAAATAGACTAAAAACGATTTTCTTGCTCGAGATTTAAGTGTTCGATCCCTATCCTGATCGATTTGAACACGTTGACAATGATATGTTTCGATCATACACCGAGTCTGTGGTGTTTTGAACCAAAAGCGATTGCTAAACTTCCCTATGAAATTTTGGAAACTGGGTTAATTGTAAACAGTCATATTGACCAATTGAACGTGAGGTTGATGTACTCAGAGTAAAAGCTTGAAATTGTGAGGGTTTGATCCTATTGTCATCCAATTCTGACTCTATATTTTGTGACTTAGGTTTAGAAAAAGGCATCAATATTCACAGCCCTGAGGATTACAGGACTACATCGTGTTTCGAGGTAAATTGATCAAAATATTTAAGAATACGTTGATCAACTCTAGATAACGTGCCATAGATATACTATGGCTCAACTTGGTGATTCTGTTGTACTTCATGTGTCTCGGGAGGATTATTTTGAACAAGATTAATGGTGTTAAATGAATTATCAGCTAAAATGATGTCTGTTTGCATGGTGAAATCGTGTTCTTTCATTGGCATATTCATATATGAGTCATGAACTTTTAACCTGTTGTCTGCTTAATAAGAGAAAAAGATACTTCTAAACCGATATAGTACGAAACCAAATTTTGCTATTTCAAGGTAACTTGGGCGGGAACATCTCCATATCGGACAATGTAGATCTAAGATCAGACTCTACTCTCTGTGCATTCTGGTTTTGAACTGTGCTGTCCGCTAAAGGTCTTCGAGTTGATTTGTGCTTAGCACCCTAGGGCTTAACCCATTACCACTCAATCCCTACTTTTGACACCCCTGAGAAAGAAGCCTTTTGAAAACACTGTTGGAAAAGGAGAAAATGCTGGTAACCAGCATTTTCTCCTTTTCCAACAGTGTTTTCTACCCTTCCCAGAAACAAATTCTATTTTTCAGTCACCTTTATTTTGTCGTCTTCAAATGCTTTCAATTTGGACCAGTCCAAAATTTTCTCGTGTGGTAAAGGGTTAAACGGAAGTTTGATGCATCTAAAAAGAGTATCGACTCGTGTCAGCCTGCATAGTCCACACAGTCTGGCACAGGTAACGAGTTGCTCTTTCTAAATTCCAACTTTGTCTGCATGTAAAAGGAGCATTCCATTCCATGATCCAATCGGTTGTTAAAAAAAAATCCAGAAAAGTCACCATGAAAAACCTTACACTCTTGAAAACGTGTTGTTAGGTAGGTAATCTGAAACATTCTGCTTAGCAATAAAAATCTTAACATTGAATCGGTCATTCGAGTTCAACTTCTCTGACTCCAACTTTTCAAAAGTTTAAATCGTACTATAACATCCACGAGACAAATATATCAAATATAGGAGCCATGCTCTGTGAAAAAAAAAAGAGGTTTAATACATCCTCAAAAAAGTGTCGACGAAGGTCAGCCACCACAATCCGCGAACACTTATCTGACTCGAAAATTTCTTATTTGGAAAAAGATTGTCTGACAAAAGACCATTCTGCCTCACGATGTAGACGTTATTTTAGGAAAAATGGATATGTTTAATGTGGCGACCGGCTTGGCATAATGCATTATGATGAAGCAATGAACACCCTTTTCCCAAGAGCATGGATAGATATAGAGGACATTTGTTTTTTTCGGTGAAAGATCGAAATTTATTTCATCGAGTGGACACCATCGGTAATATTTTCACGAGTAGCGCAGCCACGGGTGAAAATATTACCGATGGTGTTCACAAGATGGAATAAATTTCGATCTTTCACCGAAAAAAACAAATTTTCTATTTATTTTATGCTTTTATCCCTTTCTGGGAGGAGCTTTGTCAAAATTCAGTACAGTTCTTTTCCCTTATTCCCCGTGGCGTACTCCTCCCGCATAGCAACGTTACGTCAAGCTAGAGAAATGTAAGGTATATGACGTCATATTTCCCATCTGGTTGTTAGGCACTCGCGATTTACCTAGGCAAGAAGAACGTGAAAATCGGTATTTTCACTGGTCGTACCAGTGTAAGATCGAAAAATATTTTCACTGCTATTTCTCGATATCCTACCGGAAAGCATGCAATAAGATTCGTTGTATACCACTGCTATCTAAATCTGAAATATCTACGAGTAAATAATGTTTTTTATCAGACACGAGAAATCAAATTTATATCCCTCATAAATATAAATGACGAACAACAAGGACTTAAAAATGCCTGTACATCACTGCTGTATGGCGACGATTCGGTGATTTGGGAATGATAAATTTTATCCCTGGAGGCCCCACACTTTTAGAGGAATTAAGGAATACGAATAAACCACCCTGTAGCTTTGTATATATTTTGATCTGCTTCTGTGCGCATCGCAGATTTATTTACAACACTATCATTGAGTTATTTTATATTGATATGTTGAGGAAATCACGGACTGGAGATTATTATGGAGCTCGTCAAATATTTTTTTCTCGAGATACTATTACCATAAATATTTCAAACATTGAGTTACAGGATGATTTACAGCTTACACGTAATACGTGTGTGGTCCCAAGCCCAGGCTTGATTTATATGTATGAACCAGAAGAAATTTTTCTCATTAAAAAATAGCTTGCGTAAGAATACCGTTATATAGTTTCTAGCTGTACAAAAATATTACCTCAACCTGTCAACCTACACTTGATTTTTTAAATATTCAAATGTTTCTTGATAAGAACGGACATTCAAATTCAATGATTATTAAACTTACATTTCAATTCTATGTAATACTGAAAGCACCCGAATCGATGTCCTTGACTGAGACCTCGACGTAATTGACTAGCAAGGCGTTTCGTTTCCATACTTATCAATTTAAGCAGGGCTTTGCTAAAAGGGCTTTGCAGTTACTTGTATTGTTTCCGTGTTGTGTCATTTTTAGTCTTTAATGATTGGTAAAATCCATCTTGAGTACCGCTCTACCATTTGTCGAAATCCCGTATTGATGCTCTGACTGCTACGCAATGCAGTTGAAAATTATCAGACAAGAACCCAGGTTACTGATCAGCTGACCAAACGTTCATAGGGGACGGTGACAGTAATTACACTGTTTCATCTGGAGGTGTTGCCTAGGTTTGAAAAGTTCAAGGATGTCCAACAAGAATCTGAAAAGGCATAGAGTTGTAACTTTGTACTTTTTCAGTAAAAAAGATTATTAAAAAAATGTGGCTCTAAACAGAATGCATGAAAAGCTCAGAAAATTAAATAATTGTCACAGCTCAGAATGCTTAATATATATCGATGGAAATGTGCCCGTCGTCCATTGTAAGTTTGCAATTGTGCAAGTCATACGAAATTTGATCCTTAACCATTAGGTATGTTGTCAATGTGAGCGAAGTTGGCTGCCAGTTGACAGTTGACAATTCCATTGTCAACTTGCAACTGTCAGCTTACCTCAAACATAGCTGCCTATTCAAATTTTTCATCCAGCTGCCAGTTCAATATTTGAAACGTTATACCCAACTGTCAAGCGTCAGCCAACTTCACACCACAACTTCCAATTCGTTTTTGATAAGAATATCGTGTTTGAAACGAATTGTAAACTTTCAACTGTCAGCTGGCTGCCAATTCGAATTCAAAATGCTATCAGAGCGAATTGTCAACCCTCAACCGTTAGTCGACCTCACACTTCAGCTGCCAATTCTTTCTTGATGAAAATTTCGTGTTTGAAACGAATTGTCAACTGTCACCTGGCTGCCAATTCCAATTGACTATGCTATTAGAGCGAGTTGTCAACTGTCAACCGTCAGCCAACTTCACACCTCGGCTGCCAATTCGTTTTTTGATAAAAATACCGTGTTTGAAGGGAATTGTCAACTGTCAGCAGGCTGCCAGTTTGAATTCAATATGGTATAAGACCGAATTGTCAACTGTCAACCATCAGCCAACTTCACACCTCGGCTGCCAATTCGTTTTTGATAAAAATACCGTGTTTGAAAACTAATTTTCAACTGTCAACTGGCTGCCGATTCGAATTGAATATGCTATAAGAGCGAATTGTTAACTTTTAACCGTCAGCCAGCTTCACACCGCTACTGCCGATTCGTTTTTGATAAAGATATCGTGTTTAAAACGAATTGTCAACTGTCAAATGTCGGCTTGCTGCCAATTCGAACTTAATATGTTGTAAGAGCTAATTGGAAACTGTCCAGCGTCAGCCGGCTTCAAAATCTCAGCTGCAAATTTGTTTTTGATCCGGATATCGTGTTTGAAACGAATAGTCAACTGTCAACTGTCTGCCAATTCGAACTGAATATGCTAAAAGATAACTTCACACGTCAGCTGCCAATTCGTGAATGATATACATGTAGATATAGTGTTCGAAACGAATTGTCATTGTCAACTGTCAATATTTTTTTTTATAAAAGACGAATCAGGATCTAAGGTGTGAAGGGGATTGGTGATTAACAGTTAAAATTCTCTTTTATAGCATATTCATTATTCAGTTTGAATATGTATAGCATATTCAGTTTGAATAAGGTATTTTTATCAATACCGTACTTGCAGCCGAGGTGTGATGCTAGCTGACGGTTGACAGTTGACAATTCGCTTTTATAGCATATTCAGTTCGAATTTACAGCCAGTTGTCAATCCGTTTCAAACAAGATATTTTTATAAAAAAGTAATTGGCAGCTGAAATGGGAAGCTGGCTGACGGATGACAATTCGCTCTCTTATTCAGCTCGAATTGGCAGCCATTTGACAGCTAACAGCCAGGTGACAGTTTATAATTCGTTTAAAACACATTTTTTATCAAAAACAAATTGGCAGCTAAGATGTGAAGCTGGCTGACGGTTGACAGTTGACAATTCTCTCTTAAAGCATATTGTTTGTATTAGCAGCCAACTGAGAGCTAGCAGTTGCCAGTTCGTTTTAAACACGATATTTTTTATCGAAAACGAATTAGCAGCTGAGATGTGAAAGCCGACTGACGCTGGACAGTTAGCAATTCGCTCTTATAGCATATTAAGTTCGAATTGGCCGCCAGTTAACAATTGACAAATTGTTTCGAACACGATGTCTTTATTAAAAACGAATCGGCAGTAGAGGTGTGAAGGTGGCTGACGGTTAAAAGCTAAAAGATTCGCTTTTATAACAAGTTAAGTTCGAATTGGCAGCCAACTGACAGTTGACAATTTGTTTCAAACACGGCATTTTTTAACAAAAACGAATTGGCAGCTGAGATGTGAAGTTGGCTGACGGTTGACAGTTTAGAATTCGCTCTTATAGCATATTCAGTTCGAATTGGCAGCTATCTGACAGTTGGCAAACGACGATTCGTTTCAAACACGATATCTTTATTAAAAACGAATCGACAGTAGAGATTGACAATTCGCTCTTGTAGCATATTCAATTTAGCAGCTAACTGACAGCTGGCAATACATTTCAAACACGATATCTTTATCAAAACGAATCGGTAGCTGAGGTGTGAAGTTGCCCGACGGTCAACAGCCAACGATTCGCTTTCATGGCATATGCAGTTCGAATTAGCAGCCAGTTGACAATTCGTTTCAAACATGATAGTTTCATCAAAAAACGAATTTGCCTGATGAGATGTGAAGCTGGCTAACAACTGACAATTCGCTCTTGATCAGTTCGAATTGGCAGCCAGCTGACAGTTAAAGTTTTACAATTAGTTTCAAACACTATAGTTTTTATAAAAAAACGAATTGGCAGCTGGCGTGTGAAGCTGGCTAACGTTTGTTAGTTGACAATTTGCTCCTATAGCATATTGAATTCGGATTGGCAGCCTGCTGACAGTTGACATTTGACGATTCGAAAAACGAGTGATACTTTTTATATAAACGAATTGGCAGCTGAAATGTAAAGTTGGCTGACAATTGCCAATTCGCTATTGAATAGACAATTGTCAAATGGTACCTAACTTCACGCACATCAGTTTCCATGACACTTATATGAGTTTTCTTAACTCCAAATAAATATAACAACAAGAAAATATTGATGCTGAACATCAATGGCACCGCAAACCAGTTATTTCGGCACAATGCATTCGGCCGCTTTAAACCGTTCATAGAAATCACATGATCGTTTGACAGCCCAGTAGGAATCACATTGTTGATCATGTGACTCATTTTGTCATGTTTAACTCTTTGCCTGATATGCCAATTTGAGGCTGTTCCATTTCAGCTGCAAATAAAGATATGGTGTCAAAACTATGGACAAATGCGGATACGAATATCTGATTGAGTGGAAAACATTGTGGGAAAAGGAGAAATTGAATTTGTCTACACAAACAAACATTTGTCGGCACTGAATTACCATACATTAACGAAAGAAAAAGTCTGTTATCGGATTGTGCTAAGTCTGACACTCTAATACATATATCTGGTATCATACAACCTCTCTTTATGGACATAAAAAAGACTTGAATGAAGTTCTTATTATATCTATATAGACTAGAGGGGTTGTATGATACCAGTCAGGTCAGGCCCTCCAACATTGACCTAGTTACAGTTAGCTGGTCTTAAAAACACGATCGCGAAAGGAAGACAATATTTCTACAATCCATACAATATTAGAACAAAAATATAACTGGGGTCACAAGTACCTCATAGGGTGTTCTAGGGTCAAAGAGCTGGAAAATACCTCTTAACCTTTTGCAGCGTAAGATGTTTAAAATGGTGGCTTCGAAAATTTGTGACAGCTAATATTTTATCATTTGACTTCTTGAAATGCATCTTTATTATTTTTCGAAAGGAAAATGCTGATATGTCTACGATCCGGGTTTTTATCCATCTAACAAAGAAAGTACGATATAATTATTATATGTTAAAAAATCCCACAAATAAATGAAAAAGTTACTATAGACCCCGATCTGGTAATCAAAGTACAGTAGATATAGATGGATGTTAAAGCATGGAATCAGTTCAATATGGCTGCCTCCATAGGCACTTTACAAAACCGAATACAATATAGTGCCGCCGCTCAAGCGGCGCCACAATAACCAAGTTATGGGCGATTATTATTTATACATGTATATGCATAAAAAGAAATTCAACATTTTTTTTCTAGGACCAAAAGCCTAAAAGCATTGAAAATTAACATGAATAAAGTATATCCGAGTGATTAGTTTTGTTTGAACTTTGACTTATTCGGCAAACATCATGTATTAAGCTTTTCGTTGCTATATTATGTTTTACGATCATATACAATTCACAATACAATAATTCACGCTCTTTCTTTTGACTCTTCCTGTTTTGCTAATTTAATGGCAATATCATTCTGAAATTTGGCCCTTTACGCTTCGGTCAACCCACGGCATAAATGAGGTTTACAGCACATTCTACAACTTTCCATGGTGTTGTTGAATGTACTGGGATTTAACGCCACCCTTACAGCTCAGGTCATATCATGGCTGTCGGTGACGTACATGTGTTTCCTGGCTTTCTTACACCGGTACTTACACTACTTTCTTTCCAAAGCCACCGACTACTTTCCTCACATGTTTCAGCAGAGGTCAGAGGCGAAAACACGCCGGAAAGAAAAATCGCCTCAACCGGGTATCGAACTCAAACCACCAGGTCATGAGTCCGACACGCTCACCACTGAGCAACCCGGGCAGGCTTTCGATGGTGTAGAAAAGATATTGAGAGACCGGAGTATTCAAGAGTATTGCATGACATTCTCGTTTTTTCGAAACACGAAGTCATTGAACATAAGTGCAAAAAATGACAAGCTTACCTGTTTTTTGGTTGTTTTGAGCCGATATCTTTAGAACCAGAAAACTAGCACAAGATTTTCTCGGCCATTGGCTCAGAATATGAAGTTGCCTATCCGTGGGTCGCTATCGACCGAGCTACCGGGGCCCGGCTTGCAACTGCTTTTGTACAAGATTATACTAGATCTAGATACAACGGATCGATATTCTATGCCTGCTAGTTATAGAAAATCTTTTTGTCTGTGCCTGCTAGTTTTAGACACTATTTAGATTGCATACATATTTCACAGGAAATTGCACGTTGATACATGTATATCCAGATGATTCCTATGTGTATTCATAAGCCTTCCTGTTAGACAGAATCGCGTGCAGGTTAGGGAAATGATGTATTAATTGCTTTACAACCCTGTTCATGGCATTATGAATGTATATATACTCTCTCAAAAAAGAAACGCAACATCAGATTATCTTTTTGAAATATTATACCAGATATTGACAATTTATGAGTGATTTATTGACAATATGTGGCAAACTGTGATATTCCAAGGTAAAAGAACTCATGAACAAGAAGTGTGCCAATTTTTGCATTCCTGTGTAAATTATTTATATCATAAATTATGAAAATAATATATGAAGTAAATTTCCTATTTTCTGTATGTTGCGTTTCTTTTTTGAGAGAGTATATGTATACTCTCCAGGTCGAAAGTCTTCAGGTTTGTAAATGAAATATTGCCGATGATAATGAAAAAAGATATGAGCCATGTTCTAACTACGGTTGATACTCTTTGCAGATGCAATAAACCTCCTTCATCGAGCATGTTTCATACTTATAGGAGATCAAAATATCGCTAGCTGATGAAGTGCTGGAGCAAGGGGCTATCCGGCCTTATGCTGGTCAGGCCCTGACGTGCTTTATACAAGTATCAGAGCAAAGATAAGGTTTCACCTGTATGAAACGTTTGCCGCTGTACGAAGGGGTGTAGCGTAAGGCCGTATTTTGATCATCCAAAGTCACAGAGGCTGTTTTACAAGAATTATGATCCGCTTCGAATCGACCTTCAGTATGTATCCTGGACCAAGCCTGTCGTCTCTCGTGTAGAACCGACACACTTTTTTCCAAATTCCATTTCAACGATTTTACAACTGAGCAGGGCCGTAGGAACAGCGGGCGGGCAGCCCCCCCCCCCCCCCCCCCAAATAATTTGATCACCGATAAAATGACTGTCAGTGTTTGGCCAAATATTGCTAGACAATCGTCATGTATAAAGAGGATGAAATAATATGTCAGAGTAGCTTACTGACGATACGATGATAGAAAATTTCAAACAAATTAAAATAGTTCTAAACAAACGGAGGCGAGGCACAGAAATGTTTCATGTACTTTTGTCATCTGACAGACACCAAACAATTTCTGACGTCACATTTCATTCAGTGTGATTTTCTGCTTTCTTTTTTCTCCATAATTCACCACATTGTTGAACAAATTTCCTTGTTTCAGTCCCTAGTATTAGTAGGTGGGTTATTTCTCACTGCATAACAAAACACACAACATGTCAAATTCGGACATGCTGATTCTGAAAAGTTTGGCCCCCACTACCCCCAATCCAAAATTACTTCCTACGGCCCTGCTAAGTAATTTTATTACACCATGTTACACTGTGAAAGAAAGGCTAGCACTTTTGCTTATAGCGTAAGAGAAATTAGTAATTTAGTGTTTTGCAGAAACGAGATAATGTACTTTTATATTTCAGTGCTTGACAATCTTTTAATGGTATATAAGACCTTAATCCATGTGGCTTACTCGGATATCAAGATCACCTTTTCAGATTCTTTCAAGACAACTGTCTTTGTCGTTGTAGTAGATCTACAGTTAATAATTTAACAGAGCTAGATATCTTATCGCGCATACATATGTTATTATTATACTGCAAAGAAAATTCTCTTGATCTGATTGGATAATATGCACCGAACACAAGCATGTCCACTGGCAAAAACCAACATAAAGACAGTTTCCCTTTCAGGTGCCCTATGTACATGAGTACACTATCAACACAATATCAAAAATGGCGGCGTCAATCAAGATATAAGCATCAAGATGATGCTCGTTGTTTCACATAATACCAAAGTTTCAGTGACGTCAATTTTCATTGAATTGGAGCACTCAAAAGGGAAATTCTACTTCGTAAATTTCGTAACCCCAAAATAGGTAAAATTTGCATCACAAAAGTTGGAATGCTAAATTTTTGCAGTATGATAAATTCGTTGTACGGTCAGGTGGCAGTACAACTAATATTGTTAAAAATGACAGAGAATATAAAGAAAAAAAAAAACTACCAAACCAGCTTAATCATAACGGGTCCTAGGTATCGTCACTTGTGCTTGACCATTATTGTAAGAACTCCCCCAAAGTTAATAATGACGGAAAATGAGCCATAAAAAAGTGATGGTTATCTCTAGAGGTAATTCTTTATGGAATTAACATACCATGTGGTCGAACACAGGAAAGTATAAAAAAATACTAACATTTTATGGCGCCTTGTGTGGTCGCTGTAAACGTAAATAGTATTACCGGATTAGCGTGTCCACCTCTGGGCCTCATTTCTTGCAAACATGCTTTCGTTACTATCATTCGGTATTGATACAATTTTTATCAACGATACTGAATCTATGACACCTTGCACCAGAGCAGTTTGGCAGTGAGAGGAGTTTAGCTTTTAATGCTTTTAAAAGAATATACTCGCTGCCAGATGCAGCGATCCTCGCAAAAACCAATTAGCATGTTTTTAATCTACTTAATAGTATATATGTGTATTTTCTAGAATGGCAATGCGATATTGATAGTGATTTACAAAGGCGAGGTCCTATTTAGCCGGAACATAATTCCATATAAAAGCAACTTTAGATGTCGGGGACAGTGTGACACAGAACCAGCAGCTCTGATCTAAAATGTCCGATATTTTTAAAGATCTTCTGGATGATTCGAAATCATTAAGCAATAAATATATCCGTCCCACTTGAGAATTTTAGAAAGTATTGAACACAGGACTAGGAAAAAGATTTGTCTATTGGATACATGCATCAGGGTAATGGTTTAATTGGAATTTTGTTCATTGGCACGGGTATTCTTGATAAATCAATTAAAGTACTGATACAACAGTGACGTAATATCGCACGTTTGAATGATCACGTTCTTGTTTTTCTTACTAAGAACGGCCACAAGAAATATTTAGTTCAAGAAAAGAACCTACAATACTTTGTCGATCTGTGCACCCAGTGAAACCACCTGATTGGGGCACTCGACTCTTTCGATAAAAATGCACCAAACACGGCTTATACCAACAATTAGGTGCAGTTACATCCTGTCAGCTTGAAGAATTAGTTTTCATACGATACATATAAAGAAAGGTCCTTCGTACATGCAATCTTCTCAAATTTAGACTCAGTCATGTGGAACAACCACTGATTGATAACCAGAGGGAACAAAAGAAAAAGAAACGTGTTAAATACGTACAAGGACCACGAGGCATCACCATAACCAAATCTCAGTTTCAGAAATTCGTCATTGTGTGAAAAGTCATAAAAACCGTTTTACTGCAAATTGGTCAAAAGCCTGATTGAAAGAAGGGTTATCTTTTTTTTTCTGTTTGTATTTCTTTGTTTTTGATATATCGCCCTTTAGTCAATAAAACTTGTATGAGTAAACTTATTACGCATCGTTCGAAAATTAAGACATGAGTACAGCCAGATCTTTATGATTTACTGTGATGCTATTAATTGACTACCATATAGTTCGACTAAAATGTTTAACCGTTTCAGTCGTTTTTGCAAAGGCAACGGATTTTACTGACAGTAAATATCGCGATCAAACTGTACAGAATGTGAAGTCTGATCCTATATCTATAACGTACCCTTGTTAATTAAAGATTAAAAGACATAACTTTCTTAAAGACAGTGAATTGTGTTTATATCCTTCCAGAGGCGTAGAGTTTATGTACATTTACTTCGTGCTAAGATATTTAAAGAAAGTGCATCTTACTTCATTACCGCCTTAAAGAGGCCCCAGTACTCATTTTCAGCCAGTATTAATTCATTTTGTCTTAATTTTATCAAAGTATAGTAATTCTTATATCTTCATGCCAAATATTGCGTCTGACGGTTGCAAGATTGCTTGGAGTACAGTCGATAGAAAATGCATTTCGCTGAGTTGCGGCCTTCAATGTAAACAGACTCGTCGTTTCCGGTATTTGAATCGAAAATTTTCGATAACCGTTATACACTCGGGTAGATTCGTATGATGATCATGCATTCTGTCACATGACTATATTTGACATTGGCCCTGCGTCTGATGCGGTAAATAAAGGAAAATGGATGCTTCTCTGTTGCAGCCTCGATTCTTCAGACGGAGGTCTCGGCCTACCTATGCAAATTACACCGTATCCGACTCTCAGCGAAAACCAACGATAAATTTTGTTTACGCACCGCCTTTGTTTACAGCTTCGATCGTCAGCCAGTTTTCTTCTTACCAATGTTCGGTTTCTAATACAAATCTCCCTGTTTCTTATTTTCAATTACACCGCATGTGTCAGTAATTTATCCTTGTTTACACAAAGGATTGATTTCTGTACCATTCTAAATTATTTGAAATTTAAAGGTGGCCCTTCAGATTTTGGGACGAAAATTTTACAAAAATGCAAAAAAAATCATACTTATATTCCCAAAGCCTTTTAATTTTCATTCATAAAACTCCAGTAGTCGATAACAATCCGACAACACGAGAAATTAGAGATTTACTACGGCCCAGGATGACACCAACGGAAGACATGTTCTATTTTTAGATGATCAGTTCGCTCATTTACATACAAGGATACACAGACGAAGTTTCAAACATAGCGTTCGAAGAAGACATTATGAAAAATAATTATTACATGTTTGTTATGTAATAGAATTTAAGCCTTATAAGTTACGTGCCAGTCCTTTGACATTCCCAAAATGCTTTTTGATTTTTGGCGCGAAATCTAAAAATACCTTAAGAGGCTACGTAGCCTTTTAGGCGAACACCATCAAAGAAAAGAATTTTTGTAATTTTATAAAGCTTAATTATTGATGATTTGTATTATTTTTTTATATGAATTTCAGTGATATATATATATTTCCTTTAATTTGGTGAGATGTAAAAATTCTAAATACCCACCTTTAACAGCGTTTTTGCTCACCGGCTGTAAACGGGCATTTTAAAAACTGAGGAAGCGGACTACGAAAATCTACTTGTAAAGGATGATCAAAGTAAATCAAGGTTTCATACACTCATACACTGTGGCAAGGGGAAAATGACGTTACGAGCAATCCCACATTGTTTGTTTTTGTTGTTTTTTTTTGCGGTAAATAAAGTAGTTCATTTTCAAAAATAGATTATCAATGGCAACTTAACCCTTTACGTGATGGGGACTTTTCAGATTTGTTCAAATTGGACGAATCTGCAGACAATAATTTAGATGGGGCCATACGGTGGGATGTCTTTTTCAGAGACCTGTAGAAAACATTTGATTACGATCACTATCTAACTTCATGCTAGATTTCAAAACTCTTCTTCTCTTGGGACGTTCGCAGAATTAAGCGCCATTGGTTTTAGGAGCATTTGCAGGAAAGTGCAAAAGCATCATCACACATTTCAAATATAAATCTTTGGTCAGAGTTCTATATAAGTTGATATTTTCACGTCAAAGACAAGACAGTCACAAAATTTATCAATATATGAGCATGCATACCTGCGCATCAGGAAGAAGTATGCCGTATCTTGGATATCGCATTGTATGTTATTCAGGGTAAGCGTCTATATTTTCCTCTTGACACGTTCCTCATCGTCTAACTAGATGAAATGGTGGTAAAAAGATCATAACAAAGGTTCACGCTTATACGAATATCATTAAAAACTCTTTCTACTGTATATCAGATATATATACTTGCCCTTTTTCGACGGCTTAAGATGCAACATTCTGGAACTCATACAGCTTTTTATCATTCGGGATTGACTATGCAGGCGGACTGCATGGACCAAGTGCCAGACTGCAGATTCTGTCCAGTCTGATCTTCATGCATACCATGCATACACTCACCCATACCATGCACTATAGCTCCATGGTTTCCCTATGGCGCTGAAAGGGTTATAATGTATAATTGTACCCGCTTTTGATTGAGTTCCGTTTTTACCTTAAGGCGATACAATGTTTTATGACTTACCGCGCTGATTCAAAGGACGTAAACTGAAACGTTTCTCATCAACTGATTTCTCCATGCCACCTCTGTGTAGTCTCTTTGACCTTTTAGAGCTGTAGCTACAACTTAATTTGCTATTGCAAACAACGAAATTCAGACAGCACAGTAGATCTATACTATCTGCTTTTGTAGAATCCACATTTGGTTTACTTCTTTTGGCAACTTATGAATAGATACCATTGTTTTTAGTCGGCGTTAGCTTTTATTCTTTTTTGATTTCGTCCTTCGTCCGGGAGAAGAAACGCTTGAAAGCATTGCAGTAACCTTAACTGTCTTTTCCCCTCCGCAGACGATTCCTATCGCTTTAGACACATTCACTTTGTGGTAGGTGCCCTAGAAAATAATATAAGCTTTTCCTGTAAACTGTGAACCTGAGCGTTGACTGTGGATTCAACACTTATAGGCACTTCGGACCTTGCTGTGACCTTGACCTTTGACGTACAGACACGATTCTTGCCCACGACACACCGTTTATACTTATTGTTTAACAATTGTGCTAAGTTATACTTAATTTCTTTCAAAATTAGAAAGACAAACAGACCGGATAAGAACGCAAGCTTCCGAAAACAAATTCGACCTTGCTGTGACCGTGATCGGTAACCTACGGACCTAACCTATGTGCAGGATTCATCATCTGGATATGCTTAACATTTGTGCAAAGTAATTTTGAAATTAAGTAAGAGAGAGAGAGAGAGAGAGAGAGAGAGAGAGCCCGGACACAAAACGGACATTTGACCTTGTCGGATCTTGACCTTTTACCTACGGACATTGTTTTTTCGCGAAACACGTCATCCAAATGGGGTTGACCATTCTTCAGTCATCATGTAATTCATATACAATAAAAAGGTTACCAGCCAGAAACACACACACAAAAAACCCTTAAACCTCTTTTTCAAGTCATTTGGCCTTATCGTGACTTTGACCCTTTACATACTAAAACGGGTCTTGAATTTGACACATAGTTTAAGTGTGGTTGACTCATACTTAATCAAAAATATTGCTGGCCGGAAATAAACACTTCTTCACAAAATCAAATTTGACCTTGATGTGACCTTGACCTTTTAACTGTGGATATGACTCTTGCACATGACATATCTTCTTGATGTTATTCACATCTGGGCAAAGTTACTCTGAACTTAATGTTACTAAAAGGAAGAAAGCACTTTAGCCCGGACACAAAAATGACATCTGACTTTGCCACGGCTTGACCTTTTAACAGCATACATTGTTATCGCGTACGACAAATTTTCCTGACGGGGTTTTCCATTTTGCATAGTTATATTGAAATCATTTCATAATTGAAAAAAACAGTCAGGATACGTACATAACCCACTAAATTCTACCTTGCTGGGACCATGACCTTTGACCAAGGAACATTTTTTTAAAAAATCTTGGGCACTGTACAGTGTCTTCATGTGCTTGGCTATTCTGCCTTGTTATACTGAGTTCATTCATATTTTAAAAGAAAATAAAGGCCGGACATAACAATAGTACCCCATATTTTTTTTCACTTTATTCCTGTGACCTTTACCTTTTACTTACTGACATGTTAGGTGCGCGGGACACATTTTCAATATCTTATTAACAGTTCTGCAAAGTTTTACTGAAACTGATTCATAATTAAAAACATTACAGGTCGGATTTGAAAACTTCCACGCAAAACATATTTGACCTTGCCCGGCCATGATTTTTAAACCTCTTGACATGAATCATCCGCATTACACATCGTTTTGATGTAATTAAAATCTGTGCCAATTTATCCTGAAATCAAGTTATAGAACAAAAAGTATATATTGCCGGGACACGAAAAAGGACGGACAGATGGAAGGAAAAACTAAAGGACAGACTGACATACAGGACTAAATTTTGGGGCACAAAAATATATTTAATGAAAACCAAGATCACTGTTACGCCTCTATTTTCTCTTTGAAAAATAAATACACGTTTTATTGGTGACCAGTGTGGTGATGGTCGGCTTCACGCAGCAGTCAATGATACAAAAACACAGCACAAACAGTTCTCATATCTTTATTCCTTCTTATAGTGACTCCCTTGTCCTAAACAATTTTTATTGTAAGTGATACCGTGCATGTACATGTATGTATTCTAATGAAACCAACGCGACATGGTCTTGAACATTGCATACCACTGATGTTCACCACCGATATTCCAAGCCCCGAAAGGCGGCGGGGGATATGGTAATAGTCTCCGTCCGTCCTTCCGTCCAACATTTTTGTCCGGAGCATATCTCCAAAAGTATTTGAGATATCATCTTCAAACTTCACAAGTGGATAGATCTCATAAAGGATGTGTGCAGTGTACAAAAACCATAACTCTATCTTCAGTTATTTTGGAGTTATTGCCCTTTGTACTTTTTTTATGGAATTTTTGTCGGGAGCATATCTCCAAAAGTATAAAAGCTAGGAACTTGAAACTTCACACACATATAGAACTAATTGAGGAGAAGTGCAGTGCATAAGAACCATAACTCTATCTTCAGTATTTTTGGAGTTATTGCCCTTTGTACATTTTTACTTTGTATTTTTGTCCGGAGCATATCTCCAAAAGTATAAAAGCTAGGAACTTGAAAATTCACACATATATAGAACTCATTAAGGAGAAGTGCAGTGCACAGGAAACATAACTCTATCTTCAGTATTTTTGGAGTTATTGCCCTTTGTTAATTTTAACTTTGGATTTTTGTCCGGAGCATATCTCCAAAGGTATAAATGCTAGGAACTTGAAACTTCACACACATATAGAACTCATTGAGGGAAAGTGCAGTGCACAAGAACCATAACTCTATCTTCAGTATTTTTGGAGTTATTGCCCTTTGTACATTTTTACTTTGGATTTTTGTCCGGAGCATATCTCCAAAGGTATCAAAGCTAGGAACTTGAAACTTCACACATATATAGAACTCATTAAGGAGAAGTGCAGTGCATAGGAACCATAACTATATCTTCAGTATTTTTGGAGTTATTGCCCTTTGTAAAGTTTAACTGGATTTTTGTCCGGAGCATATCTCCAAAGGTATAAAAGCTAGGAACTTGAAACTTCACACACATATAGAACTAATTGAGGAGAAGTGCAGTGCACATTAACCATAACTCTGTCTTCTGTTTTTTTGGAGTTATTGCCCTCTGTAAATTTTAACTTTGGATTTTTGTCCGGAGCATATCTCCAAAAGTATTTGAGATATCATCTTCAAACTTCACAAGTGGATAGATCTCATTAAGGATGCGTGCAGAGCACAAGAACCATAACTCTATCTTCAGTATTTTTGGAGTTATTGCCCTTTGTACTTTTTTCTGGAATTTTTGTCCGGAGCATATCTCCAAAAGTATAAAAGCTAGGAACTTGAAACTTCACACACATGTAGAACTAATTGAGGAGAAGTGCAGTGCACAAGAACCATAACTCTATCTTCAGTATTTTTGGAGTTATTGCCCTTTGTAAATTTTTACTTTGGATTTTTGTTTGCACATTTCTATTTAGATTCACAGCCTTTTTTTGACTGTTTACCCTTTGATGAATTTATCCTATTCTGGAATAGGTGCTAGTTTATTTTTCATACTTATTATCGCCCTGGTGGGGGGATATGGTAATGGTCTCTGTCAGTCCCTCCTTCCTTCCCCGATTTTTATCCGGAAGATAACTTAACCAGTATTTCAGAAATCAACTTCAAACTTCGTAAGTGGATAGATCTCGTTAAGGAGGAGTGCAGTGTACATGAATGACAACTCTGTCCTCCAAATTTTTGGAGTGATTGCCCTTCGTTATTTTTCAGGCTTAATTTTTTTCTCTAGCACATAACTTGAAAATTATTTCACATATCAACTTGAAAATTTGTATGTATCTAGATTTCAATAAGGAGAAGTGCAGTGCAGAAGAATAATAACTCTAACTTTCATAATTTTTGAGTTATTACCCCTTCTTATTTTTCAGGCTTAACTTTTGTCCAGAAAATATTTGAAAAACTATTTCAGATATGAACATGTAACTTAATCGGTGGATCGATCTTACTGTGAGGAGTGCAGTGTACAAGAACGATAACTCTGGCAATATGATTTTTGAATTATTGCCCTTTGTTATTTTTCAGGCTCAATTTTTGTCCAGGACATAACTCAAAAATTATTTCAGTTAATGACATGTTTCTTCATACGTGGATAGATTTTATTGTGGGGGACTGCATTGTACAAGAATGATAACTCTGCTTTTTATGATTTTTGAGTTATTATTTAATGAAATCCTGTGCCATGGAACAAGGGAGCTTAATGTATAATTTTATCATGCACCAATAACAAAAAGGCCACATGTACATGCAAAACACAATACCTATTATACGTTTGTATCAAAAAAGGTCTTTTTCGGCGGGTGATATCATTTCAACGAAATTGCTTGTTTCATTGGCAGGATAAGAATTGTAGAAATGCCATGCTTCCATAAGCTTAGCATCGCCTTGCATGTTTTTAATAATAATAGTATTATTCCAATATTTCAAGTTTTTTTTATTATCCAACTGTCTGTTTGGTAGATGAAAAATATGTACAATACTTTTTTTGTGTAACAATAACGATTCCTGTCCCCCGTTTTACTCCATTTCAAGCAAAGATAGTGGGAACGTGAATCACAATGGCATGTGTTGCTATGAGTATACCCTGAACACATAATATTATAGCGTGTGTCTGTGTAATTTGTTTTTAGGGGTGGGTTGGGGTGTAAGAGTTTCATACCAACAACAGCCAACAAAACTCGGATTCTTATTTTCTTGCCGAAAGATGGTTTCCATGTGCGCATAACGAAGCAACAGCCAAGATATTTTCCATTTAATGTCATCCGTGCAAAAGTCGAAGTAACGAGCTCAAAGGGTCGTCAAAACGATTGCTAATTTCTAAAGGTATCGCTTTCCACGTTTATGACTCTGCTAGCCACGAGAAAAGCAACTAGTTACGATTTTGTCACTTTTGCTCCAAGAGTGACTTTAGCTGTGAAAGAAACTTAAAGGAAAAGGAACATACGAAACCTGATGTATTCTGGAGTATTGTCTTGAGAGAAGAGACGTCATAGAGAAGAGGGCGATAAAATGTTGTTGCTGATTGAAGTTCTTTCCCGTTTTCCTATTACGCTGCCACGACTGTAGTGGATATCTACAATTTGAAAACACACATCAAGGTATTCCAACTTCAAGATCGTTAGATTTCAGATGATTACAGTATGTAGGTGCACATTTGAACTTTCCTTGTGATACGATCTGTATCTACAACGTTCTCGAAAAAGGAAACTTGGCGCATATAGTCTGCCTTGAAATCGTACTGGCAGTTCAGCTCACCAAAAGGGAGAAAGGAAGGACGACCTAGCTTTATCGAAATGTTTATGGCGCAGACTTCACACCAAGATAGAAAAATATCAAAGTAATCTTGACGAGTGTTAAAAGAATTGTTTCGACTTTCATAAGTTTTTCGACATAAAGATTTTTAAGAGTGTTTAAAATTGAATACATAGGGGTTTTCATCATTTCCTCTTGAGCACATTCAATTTGACTCTCTCTAGTTGTAAATGTGGTTTCAGTTTTGATACCTGTTTTGCGTCAGTATGCAACTGGGAGATATAACTCTATATGGAACAAGGTTAATCAAAATTTCAGAGAGGAAAAACTCAATCCTTTTTTGTTATTGGTGGTGGGGTGTCAGCTACAAATGAGACGTGGTCTGGCAAAAGTGTGCTTAATGTATCCGTTTTGATACCAAGGAAGTAACTGCATAATTATGGATTCAAAAATTCAATTTGTTAAAAAAAACTTTCCGAATCATGAGATGCACTTATCTTTTAACAAGCAGGCTAATTTGACCGATTTGACTCAGGTGTATTAAGCCTACTTTTCAAAGAACATGGTCCCAATCTAATTACACGAAATTATAGGCCTTGTTCCTTAGACGTATTACATTAAAAAAAAAAACAACATTGTTTTCCAATTCAAAATTCTGCAATGATATCAATACCACTATTTACATTGAAATATTGGTTTTAGTATAACATTTGAGCTGTAGTAAAATACTTAGCTTCCTTGTTTTCGTGTGTAAATCCACATTACCAAAGCTACCTTAAATAACTTTAAATCATATGCTTTCAATGTTATAATCTGGAATAGCAAGAACAGAGCATTCAGGTGCCAACGATCGGCTGTAATGTATTTATTTTCTGTGAAAAGTGGCAAAAGGGACATCATTGTGAGCAAATACTTTGGTGGTCACATGTTCTTGTATGGGATAAACTTTCCTTGTGCAAGTTCAAAATTCTAAGTAATAACAGGTATCTCTTGCACCAAGGGAAAGGGCTAATCCGAGTCGGCACTTTATGGCTACAATAGATTTATGCTACAGAAGACTAGGGCAGAACAGAAAAAATACTTTGAAAACGGAAAATATCTTTTCGGATTAACCTGCGCAAACTGCGTAGGCTAATCCGAAACGACACTTTATGCAAATGTCCGAATGTCTCTCTTCGCGTGTGGCAAGCCAATTTATTGAGTAACAAAGTTTTTTCATGACAACGACAGGGCTATGACAATATCCTGAAATTTTCTTCGAAAGTAGATGAGTAGGAAATCAGTCTAAGCCATTCGTTTTGATGCAATACATCTCTGATAAATGCATTGTCCTTCTAAAAGATGGTTTCTTTTTTTCCGGGAATTCATTATTAATTGCAGATGTAAAACTCGCTGACATGATTTATTCGAAAATAAGATTAGAATATGAATGCATTTTTTTCCAACCGATTATATTTACTTCTTGGCATAGACTGTCGTAATAGTATAGCGCTTAAGGTGTTTTTGGAATAAACATTCGTTTTTATGACTTCGAGAAGTTATTAGAGCTTGTTGACAACATACAACCCGTGTTTCGATCACACAGAGAAGGTGGAATTTCTTTCTGCTTTCAACTCTTTCCTTCTTTATATTTTCTGTGTATGTCTTTATTGCCTTTTCCTGCCAATCAGTATATATGAGTTTCTTTCTCTTTGTCATGGCAAGCAAGATTGTCATGGAAAGATGTCCTTTTATCCTATTTGAACCATGCCTCTGACTTAGTCTGTTGAACTATTCTTCTATTCAGAGCAATCATTACGTAAGACAATGGTGTTTTTATGAATTCTTGCATGTCTAAACCCTGTCTTATAGCGTAAACAAATGATTCCAACCCTGTTGAAACTTATTACACGCTTTATGAAATGTCGAATTTCAACTCCGGTCAGATTTAGCTTCCTATTTAATAATTATTCTTAAAGGTGGCCCTTCAGATTTCGGGACATGTAATTTACAAAAAATACAAAAAAAAAAAAAAATTTAATCCTCCCAAAGCTTTATAATTTCCATTCATAAAACCCCAGTGGTCGAAAACAATCCGACAAGAGAAAGATTTAATAAAGCCCAGGTCGACGCCGACGGGAAACACGGTCTATTTTTACATCAGCAACTTGTTCATTTACATACTGGAAATGCACAGACGAAGCTTCAAACATAGGGTCCGAAGAAGACATTATGGAAAATAATGGTATATTTGTTATGTTATGGAATTTAAGCTTCATTAGTCACTTGCCAGTCACTTAACATTCCAAGAATGGTTTTTTTTTTAATTTTTGGCGCGAATTCTAAAAAAAGCTTAAAGGTGGCCCTTCAGATATGGGGACGAAAATTGTACAAAAGTGCAAAAAATAATCATCCTTATACTCCCAAAGCGTTTTAATTTTCATTCATAAAACGCCAGTAGTCAAACAACGTCGGACAACACGAGCAATCAGAGATTTACTACAGCCCAGGTCGACACCGACGGGAGACACGTTCTATTTTTAGATAATCAATTAGCTCATTTATATACAGGAATACACAGATTAAGTTTCAAACATAGGGTCCGAAGAAGACATTATGGAAAATAATTATTACATGTTTCTTAAGTAATGAAATTTAAGCGTTATGAGTCACGTGCCAGTCACTTGGCATTCCGAAAATGCTTTATTGATTTTTGGCGCGAAATCTAAAAATACCTTAAGAGGCTACGTAGTCTTTTAAGGGAACACCATCAAAAGATTTTTTTTTCGTAATTTTATGAATCTTAATTATTGATGATTTGTATAATTTTTTTATATGAATTTCAGTGACATATATATTTTTTAATTTGGTGCGATGTAAAAATTCTAAATACCCACCTTTAAGGGGCTACGTGGCATTTTAAGGGAGTACCACCGAAAAAAAACTTTCCGTAAGATTATGAATCTTAATTATTGATAATTTGTATCGTTTTTTCATATAAATTTCTGTGATAATATATATTTCTCTCAATTTGGTGTGATGTGAAAAACCTAAATATCCACCTTTAACCCTCATCATGCCGAATAACTAAAACCGAAATTTTCAATTTGAAACCCAATTATTGCTTTTTCAAACATATTCTGTGCAGTCTGATCTTGATCTACACTGTCTGCAAAAGGTCAGGGAGTCGCACTTTGCAACCCTAGGGGTAAGAGTATTCTTTCTATTATTTTCTTCTTTTTTTTCTATAGTAAAGCAACTTTTAATTGGTATAGCCTAAAAGATGTACTACTTTCATTTTTTTTAAAATTCTGGAGAACAGACAGGGATCGTTGTTCACAATGGTTGGTGTATATGGACACAGTAATGTCGAAAGCGATAACTTTTTATCCTCAACATCTCATGAGAGTTTACACCGGAAAACCATTCAGGATAACATTCTTTGTTTGCACATACACAGTTTGGCCAGTCCAGATTTCAGGAACGTTCTTTTTTTTATAAATATGCTTTAAAAATCTTGGAATTTTTCGCTGTTCATTCGGTAATTACTCCATGATGATATTTTTCAGCCAATAGTAGATCATAAACACTAAAAACTGCGGTTTCAAATTCTTAAATCCAAAATCTTAATGTATCATACGGACATTGTACATCAAGGATCAGACTCTACATCCTGTGCAGTGCGATCTTGGTCTATATGGTCTGCGACAACGCATCGATTCGTTCCCTTGCAGTCTAAAGGTTAATATTGCACCTGTGCACTGTATGATGGTCACTGAAAAAAAAAAAACGTCCCGATGACGTCAATCTTTAGAAGAATGGAAATATACACGGCAAGCGGAAATGTCAACCTATGTGTAGACGCCTCTATAGTTGGATAGACTTTGTCAGCGCCATAACCGAACACGGCAGCTATTGCAGATGGTATATATCAAGACAGTACACAACGCGCAGTCTGATCTTGTATTTAATTGTATTGATATATTCCTTTATCACCCGTCCGTTTGATCAAGCCGATTAGATAAATAAATTGATAAGTAAAATGAAGATTGCATATCAGTTGCATATAACTTTTTATCCTCAACATCTCATGAGAGTTTACACCGGAAAACCATTCAGGATAACATTCTTTGTTTGCACATACACAGTTTGGCCAGTCCAGATTTCAGGAACGTTCTTTTTTTTTATAAATATGCTTTAAAAATCTTGGAATTTTTCGCTGTTCATTCGGTAATTACTCCATGATGATATTTTTCAGCCAATAGTAGATCATAAACACTAAAAACTGCGGTTTCAAATTCTTAAATCCAAAATCTTAATGTATCATACGGACATTGTACATCAAGGATCAGACTCTACATCCTGTGCAGTGCGATCTTGGTCTATATGGTCTTCGACAACGCATCGATTCGTTTCCTTGCAGTCTAAAGGTTAATATTGCACCTGTGCACTGTATGATGGTCACTGAAAAAAAAAAACGTCCCGATGACGTCAATCTTTAGAAGAATGGAAATATACACGGCAAGCGGAAATGTCAACCTATGTGTAGACGCCTCTATAGTTGGATAGACTTTGTCAGCGCCATAACCGAACACGGCAGCTATTGCAGATGGTATATATCAAGACAGTACACAACGCGCAGTCTGATCTTGTATTTAATTGTATTGATATATTCCTTTATCACCCGTCCGTTTGATCAAGCCGATTAGATAAATAAATTGATAAGTAAAATGAAGATTGCATATCAGTTGTCGGAAGAGGTAAAAATTCATAAGTTTGGCGCGAAAGGGTTAAAGTCATAATGCATGCTGACCAAACGGGCAATTGATCTTGGCATTCTTGGTATAGAACCGGACTACTTTTCAAAGCGACAACCGTTGAGTTGAATTTCAAATTGTAAACGGTTACTCAAAGAAAACCCTACCTGGTATGATTAATTCATATATAGATGATAAGCTATCATGTAACCTATGCACCAGCCCAGGGCTACTGGCTCGGGCAATAGCTTCGATATAAGCCCTACTTTTCCTTAGTATATGAAAATGGATGATGTGTCATAACAGACAGTCGAGTTTCCTCATGAAAATGTATTCTGTCGCCAATGAGTAAGGTTAACTGATGAATAAATGTCTTTTTTTTCGACCGATGGAAAAGCATGAAATGTACGATATTGAAATTAATTGTAATCAATCATATCATTACCGCTTAGATAAATGCAAAATTAAACTTCTTACACAACAATACTGTGTTTCAGCGACCATGAAAATGGAAACTTAAGAAAACGTCATAAAACTTTGTTTTGAGAAGAAAAATAAGATGGTAAGATAGTTGACCCGTAATACTTCTAGTGCAGCATGGCATAAACTTTCTTGATAGCTCATACAGACAGATTTATACAGATAATTGGAGTGCAACACGCGAAAAGGGTCATTCGGACATTTGCGTAAAGTGTCGTCTCGGATCAGCCTGCGCAGTCCGCGCAGGCTAATCCGAGACGGCACTTTCCGTTTTAATGCCATTTTCTGTTTTGCGCATGTCTACTGTAGCACAAAATCTAATGTAGTCGTAAAGTGCCGTCTCGGATTAGCCTGCGCGGACTGCGCAGGCTGATCCGAGACGACACTTTACGCAAATGTCCGAATGCACCTTTTCGCGTGTTGCACTCCATATAATGCTTGCACATTTTTAACCGACCAGAAATTCCTTTGACATACATTTTGAAATTATTTGTTGATACTTTTGTTAATTTCCAGGAAAGGGAGATAATTATCACATCCCTTTGTAATGAGAATAATTATAGTGGTTTTTGATTTATAAATGATAATTCTAGGAAGGACAAAAAGGAAAAAGTGGCTCGGTGAAATTAGTACAATAATACTCATTTTAATCATAGCAAATGCTGTAGGATAATTATTACTGTGAAAATAGCTGTTTTCTAGTATGGGTTCACTACGTTAACCAACATTTTTTCCACACAACGATTTCTATCTATTTAAAACACATTAAAGAACATATATTTCACTGTATTTTCTTAGATCTATTTTCTCGCTTAGACGGTAAGATCATATATAAGTAGTAAGACAATGAAAAGAAAATCAATATTATGTTGCTGAGTAAAATACAAAGATTCTCCGAAGGGGGATAACCCTTGTCAAAATAACAGATCTCTAACAGGCTTCAATTTCAAACCAAAGGAAAAAAAAACCCATTCTCCATTTACCAAACAACCCCTTGTTTTCCTGAAGAAGAAGCATTTTGAAAATATTGTTGGAAAAGAGACCATGTTGCTTACCAGCATTTTTCTATATTTCACAAAATCTTTTATATCCTTCCTAACACAAACTTCGACTTTTTTAGTCACATTAATGTTGTCGTCTGCAAATGCTCTCTATTTGGACAAGTCTAAAATATTGTCGTCTGGTAAAGAGTTACAGTAACAATTAATAATAATTATTTGTCAAATAATAATCTTTATTAGAGTCACATTCATGTACAACAATATTTACAACTGATATAAAAGACATGGAAGTACATATACATGACCATTCTATATAGAATTATAAGAGACTATCATAAAAACAATGCATAAAATATTCTACATATTCTACATAAGTGGTAAAATTCAGTTGCGGATTTTACCATAAAACATAATTTTTAAAACGTATTTAAAACAAATGCATGTACCACTCAAATAAATGGTTATTCTTATAGATGTTTGCTTACAGTGAAAGGATTAATCTAGTTATTAAAATGGTCCAATAGCAATTAGAAATGTTAACAAAGACTTCTTCTCTGATGAATTATCTGCAATTAAAAAGAAAAGACTTTTTTTTTCTTTTTTTAATTTGCATAGAAATAACACTTTCTAATATCTTGTAAATAGATAGATAAAAAGTATATCGAGCATGGCATTTAGAGATATGCTGCATTTTTAACATTATTTGAAAAAAGGAATTATCTCCCTTTATAATCAACGTATGTTCGAGAAATGCTGCGTTTTTTAGCGTGATTCCCGTAGGAACGAATCATCAACGTCAAAATGCAGAATCAAGACAGAGTGCGCACATGATTTTTATCTTTTGAAAATGATGACAGTAATTGTTTAATGCACTGAATTTGTCATCAGGATATCCTGACTTGGATTTCCCTTCTTGCTGGTCAAGTGGTGGAATTTTTGTTTTGACAAAACATTGAATATGCCAAATCTAGCACTGGAGAAATTCAGGAAAGAAATATACGTGGATGAATTGTGCTCTATGAAAAGGCGATTTAATACATCTGAAAAAAAAAAATGTCTATTATGTGAGCCTGCGCGGACTGTACCGGCTGCCGTCGGTCGAAACCTTTTGCTTTTGTACATTTCCATGGACTGTCCCGCCTCGTGATCCAGTCAGTTGATTGACAAAATGGCTCATACGAATCTATTATTATCAGTGTAATCACTTGCTTGGTATAAGACATCACAGAGATGCATCTCTTCTTTGCTAAATGACAAAGTTTTTCCATTTCCAAGTCCTAAACATTTGCTGACGATAAATTACATGAGGCTATCAGCATTTTCTCCTTTTGCCCACCGTATTTTAAAAGGATTCTGCATTGAAACCGTAAAAAGTAAAATCGAAATTTGCCCAGACCAACTCTCTCTTGTAAAGCCCCACGTGCGATACTAACGTTATTGACATTTCAATACAGTTATGTTAAAAAAAAGGTGTAAAACACTAAAAAACCAGCCAATAAACAAACAACAGACATGGCCACTATCGTACTTTTTTCCTGCAAATTACACCTACATGCAAATTACTGTGTTGAATATCATGCAGGTTTTTTACTTAGTCGAAACAGAAGAATGTGACAAAAAGGCAAACAATTGAGATACATTCTCTAATGTTAGGAATAAATGGATTGAAAACAAGGGATAGCGTGTCTAATGTTATCAGTCCTTTTCCCACAACGTTTTAAAACAAGTCAAATTGTTAGCGGTGAAATTATTATTTGTATCTTCACGGTCTTTACCCATTACCAAACGACAAAATTTTAGGTTTGTCAAAATTGAAAGGAATTGCAGACGACAAAATAAAAGTGACAAAAAATTTGAAAATTGTGTTGTGAGGGGTAGAAAACATTGTTGGAAAAGGAGAAAATGCTGGTTGTTACCAGCATTTTCTCCTTTTCCCACAATGTTTTCTAAAGGCCTCTTTGTCATGGGCGTCAAAAGTAGGGATTGTGTGGTAATGGGTTAATGTGTGTTTTTATGTACATGCCATTTGAAAAATGTCATAAACAAAGCAAGCCATCAGTTTAAAGTTATATCAAGTAAAAAGTATGGGTAAGATATGACAATGGGACATTTAACTGAAAGACGAACTAATAGATATCAATTGCCAGGAACATTTTACTGTTTTAAAGCTTAACAAGACAACAGTTGATTTCACGACTCTGTGATTTAACGCATAGGAAAAGACTAAAATGTTCTATAATCATAACTATAATCAGAGTATTCATTTCTCACAATGTGGCCCCTTTTCAAAAAGAATTAATGGTTTGTTCTACATTCAATTGATGATGTTTAAGTCCTTTAATGCCATATAATTATGCGAAACAAAACTTTCAAGGCGATACTAAAAAGCGTAAACTTTGCTATTCCATTTTTTTTTGGGGGGGGGGAGGGGTAAGTAAGACATTCTTTATCGAAAATTGTAGCTCCAAGATCAGACTGCACGTCCTATGCAGTCTGATCTTGATCTAAACTGCCCGCAAAAGGTCAGCGAGTTGCTGCTTCGCAGACTGAGGGTTAAGTATGTTCAAGTCTAAAATTCTTTTACATAGAAAAGAGTTGAACGATGATCAAGAACATAAACAATCTATATTGCTGGACCACCGAGAGAGGAAATATAAATTACCATCCTCAGTAAAACATATTTCAGATCAATATAAAACTTTGTAGATGATATAAACGAAAGATGAAGCACTAGACGTCAATCAATGTCATTTTCGTCTACAAAGTCTGTAGAACTTGCTGCTTGATGACTTTCATTTTTTATCATGAAAAAGTTAAATCTAATGTTTGTTCCAGTAATGAAAAAATTCCCGAAATTAATACAATTGCAGGAAAAAAAAAAAGAAACAGGAATACAATTATGAGCATGCATGAAAGGAACTCTCACACCAATAAGAAAAGGGGTTAATTGAATTATATGCTTCCATATCGAAAGAAAAACTGAATACGTCTTCACCATAGAAAAGGTAAATATATAATAACTGGCAAGAGTGACTAGACATTTCAAACATGCACGATTTCATAAATGTCCTTAAGAGCTGCGCATAATCCAAGATCCAAGCTTCAACATGCATCCCCGCTCTTTTTCATCCAGTTTTTACACCGCCTTTTTTTTCTTTGCCAAATATTGCCTCATTGCCACTGATGGTTTCAAGGTTGCAAAGATTATGGCAGATAGAAAATGCTTTTCATTTTATTGCGGCTAGCCATAGACACAGCAACCATAGTTTCCGGTTTAGATCGAAGACAAATTCCTGTAGTTTCTAAATCAATCAAAACTATCATTTATTTTTTCACAACTAACTGTTTCTCTCCGTATGTCTAATTTATTTGAAAATATTTGAAGTAGGATATTGTCAGAACTATGAATGTACTTTAAAAAATATTATCAATTAAATGCATATTTCTTATTGTTCTTTAAGTTCCCTAAAGCGGCAAAAATTATTTTTGTAAATACTATGTTCAAAATGAGTAAATTTGATGAATAGCGTTATTCAAGGCTTAAACAGTAATTAACCGTTTACCAAATAATCTCTTATTTCACGGGACCGAATCAGAGATCTATGGATGGGTCCAATGCTGGATGGACAACCTGATCAAGTTTTATGTCTTTAGTATAGAGGTATATCTAGGAACTTCCTCAGCAAAAGTATGTACTCAATTTTCAACCACCTTTGGTTTTCTATCTATTTTGGACGACAGTTTACATAAAACTTGATGTTTCCTAGATTAGTAACTGGTGCCCAAGATATGATAAAGTGGAAAAGCATATCGCTTTGAATAATAAAAAGTGGAAACACGAGCTACAAATTCCAAATCCTTACTTACTGGCATATGGTAATTATCGAAAATCACTGAACTGGATCTTGATGAAAGCCACGTCAACAAAAGTGGTTAGGTGCATGAACTAATGACGTTATTCTTACGATAAAAAGTCGAAATTCATTTCATCTCGTGAACATCATCGGTCATATTTTCACCAGTAGCGCCCTTGAAATCATTTACCGATGATGTTGAAGGAATAAAATAAATTTCGATCTCTTTTTTTTTGTTTTTTTTTTAAAGTTAGCCTCTTTCTCAACTTAAAGCTTTTTCAATGAATAATAAATAATGAATAATAAATATTTAGGTATTAATTAGGCATACTAAACATTTCGGATTAGGTATTATCTTCATACAAAGGGTCCATATTCACCGACCATTCCTAACTCTTTACCGAACGACATAAATTTCTACCTCTCCAAATCAAAAGAATTTGCAGACGATAAGTCACTAAAAATGAAATTTATTTTCTTAAAAAGGTAGAAAACACTGTGAGAAAGGAAAAACTGATTGCAGGTAGTATTTTCTTCTATGTCCCACAATGTTTTCTATTTTTGGAGTTGATAAAAGTCGGGATTGTGTAGAAATAGGACGAGAACATTCCTGGTCTTTTTCGCAATATTTTCAAATCTTAAGATGACGCAATCTTTTCTTTAATCTAAAATAGACTCAGGATGAAATTAGAAATAGTAAATGAATACGGACCCAGGTATTATCTCATGTAGTTTTTGTTCCTCGATAATCTATTTCTTATACCGATAGTATATCGAAAAGATTCTTGCGCCAGTTTCATCAATTTGGATTCATCATAAAACAATAACGCTCAGCCTTTATGGGTCTTTTTAAAGCTCCCAAATGTTTATATAAGCCCAATCTGGCTTCACTGTGCATACTTCCTCGTGCAATTAAATCTGGACTTCAAACGTTGCTTATCTGCTTTAATTATCAACGGAGACCGTTACTTGCTTAATAAACGAGGTTTGTGGCTATCTTTATTTGAGAATGAAGGACAAAATCACTGAAACCCGACTCGCACAAGGGCCATTGAATTACAATATTGTAAACAAATTTTCTGAAGATAACAGACTTTGAGATTCGGTAGTGAAAACTGATTAGTATTCCAAGAGTTAGAGAGAACGCGTTTCACCGGCCCTTAAGCTGACATCTTTTAGTGGCTTTGCTGCAGACCAATTGTGAAATGTAGAAGCCAATAGGAATCGATTCTAATATATTATGATTTTTCATTTATAGACAAGTTTTGTTAGCTCATGTATGATCTATCTTTCAAGCTGTAATGATATCCAATTACTGACACCTCGAATAACTCCTTTACCAGGCGGCTTTTAAAACACCATGAGAAAACAAGAAACTGTTTTTCTCCGCGTAAGAAGACAATTTTCACCATCTTAGCAACATTCAATTTGTCATGAACAAATGCATACAAATTGAACAGGTCTGAACGTTAATCAGTTGGTAAAGAGTTTACGAAGAAAGAATTCAGATTTTCCTAGCTAGGATATAAATGCTCCTTTCATGCTTTTCAGTTTAATTATGGTCTTCACAAACAACAATAAATATGATTATTGATATTGAACACGAACATTACAGATCTACATGTTTTTTTCCTTTCCTTTATTAAGCCTTGAAAACGCATTCATTTGAAGTTCATTGAACATCTAAAACGAATTGGTGACTGTATAAGCTATTTGAGAAATATAGTTAACAACATTCTGGTTTTATGTAAGAATACAGAAAATCTACTTTTGCAATTCAAAATCACAATTTAAGGACGCTTTCTCCTAGGCACAAAATGGTTTACAGTTGACTTCGAAAACATAACTTTAAAATACTGGTATCAAAAATAACTCTTAACAAAGTAGCTTACGGTTGACTTTGAAATTAAAATATTGGTATCAAAAGTAAATTCTCTGATTGCCAGGTAAGTTAAGGTCAACGTAAAACATAATTGCGCGAAATAACTGGACAAATGCAGAATATGTACCTTTCATGAGCCCAAAGATGTAGGTAAATAATTTCTGAGAGAAGAAATATAACACCAAAATCTGTTTTTCTGTTTCACTTTCCCTTTTTTAATCAGTCTTCACGTTTCTCTCTTTCCACCCGCATAAGAAAAGAAAAATCATAAATAAATAGATAAGTAAATAAATGAAAAAGAATGAATGAAAAAGAATGTATTTCCATATATCGTTTAACAGTTTTATTTAGAGGGATTTCATTGGGTGCTTGTATGTTTGGTTATGTATATAGTTATATAATTTTAAGGCATGGTATCGCGGGCCACTCCCCTTGCAGACCAATGGATTTAGCTGATAAAGCTTAACCCTTTACCAAATGACAAAATTTTAGACTGAACCAAATTGAGAGCACTTGCAGATGACAAAATAAACGTAACTCAAACATTGAAATCTGTTTCCAGCAGGGTTGAAAACATTGTGGGGCAAGGAGAAAATGCTGGTCACCAGCATTTTCTACTTTTCCCACAATGTTTTCAACAGGCTTCTATAGGAGAGTCGTAAAAGCAAGTGATTGTATGGTAAAGGGTTAAGAAAATTCGATCGCTATGTTGCTGTTTAATGTCTTTCCTGTTATCGATAATGTATTAACGAGTTATTTTATATTTCATCGATTTCAATCATTATTTGGCGGAGGCAAGACTGCTCCTGTGATGAAGTTTTGTGCGTTGCTCAGAGTTGAAGGCGATGTAGGATTGGAAACCTGGAGGCTCTGTGTTCAATCCTCGTTTAAAAAGTTTCTTTTTTTTTGTAGTAGAGTCGTCGGGCATGGAACATCAGTGCCCAAAAATTTCAAAAATAAATATAGCTTTAGCTCTCTTATTATCTTCAGAATATACAGCTTATTCGAGAATCGCTGGTAACTGTAATATACGTGTATATTAAATTGAAGAAAAAAAAGTTGCACAGTCTTAGCTCTTTTATCAAAAAAACACAATTTTAGCCTTGTTAAAATCTAAAGCATTTGCAGACGACAGTTTCAGTGTAGCTCAAATAGTGTAATTTTTCTTGTGAAAAACATTGTGATAAAAGGAGAAAAAGTTGATTACCAGCATTTATTTCTTTTCCCACAATGTTTTCGAAAGTCTTCTTTTCCAGGAGCGTCAAAAGTAGGCATTGCGTGGTAGAGTGTTAAATATTTCCTATCTTTCTCATATCTTTCAAAGGGTTACCATATTTTTTGTTTAACCTTCCTATACGTAGTAACTAAATTTTCTTACAATTGGGATGTTTTTCCTATAACATCATTTAGTTGAATTGTGAGACGACACTGTTTTTCATCTTCCTCTAGATTTATATATGAACCATGTGCTTGCAAAAGAGGGCTAAATGCATCTCTTTGATCAAGTTTACCAAGCAAGTCATCACGTAAGATAGGGATCCATAAAACCAACTTACTCTAATGAATAACTAATTCTGGGGGAATAGTGGTGATACTGGACATACAGAAAATTGACCAATAACAAAAAGTTTCGTCCCTGGTCAGCTTGTACGGACGGCGTAGCCTGACCTGGGTCGATAAGTTTCGCAGATGCATTGAAACGTAATTTTACAGAGCATGGTTCATAGAAGCATATGCGCAGTTTACACAGCCATTCCATGTTACCTAAAGTATCTTCCCAATGCTCTGGCACTGATAACATGGCTTGCGAACACCTGGACGTTGAAGGTGCCAAATTCAAGTCCCGAAAGATGTCCGTGTTGATGATCAGAAAGTCTTACTACAGGATATTTCCCTCAGTGGAAATGCTATATAACCATTCGGTCAAGTACAAGCTAAAGATTTAGAAAGTGCTTTCAGAAAACCAAGACAGTTTTGATAAAAAGATAGGGAAAAAGTGGATTCTTTCAAGCGAAATTTGGCCGATTGGGCGAAAAATAGGAGTTTACAGTTGAAGAATACTGTCAAAAATTCTAAAAAGGTATTTTTATTCAAACTTAAGTTCAAAACTCCTATATTTTTTCTTCACTATCTGAACACGCATACATGTCTAATCAATTATACGCAAGTTCTCTTTAATTTAGTCCAAGGACTTCCATGTCCATGCATGGAACATATACAAATAAAGAAGCGGTTCACATAATTATGTCGAATAAGAGATGTGATTATGCCTTTTTTTCAAATTCCGCCGACCGACTTCGTATTACCTTACGTTAGTATCTCAGAAAGGCGATGTTCAACACATTTATTGAGATACATATGTGGTCTGTTGTAAAATACAAATCGGAAAATAGTTTTTTTACTTCGAAAACGGTACAAAACCAGTGTTGATTTTTGTATCTGCAGCTGTTACCGTGGTTAAGCAATTCTCTCCCAGAAATGGCTTTCCTGTCGATCTTGTTATATAGGAGAAATCATTATGCAGTTTTTTTGATATTGCATACGTTTCTCAAAATCCGTTGGAATAAGATCAAGAACAACATTATTTGAAACGACAGTGAAATGATAAATAAAATGAAAATATAATGCTAACTATATAGATATAGAAAATAAAAGTGAATAAGTATATATATATATAAAAAAAAAAAAAAAATACGAAGCTTAAAATTCAAATAAATACGGAAGAAAAAACAGTTTTATTGAAGTAAACAATGATTACATTCATAAATGAGTCAATAAGAAAACTTAAACACGAGCTTAATCGCTGTTTATTCTCTTGTGCTAGATATAAGAAGGTCATTGTATTTTCAGTGCAGTCTGGTGTATTTTTAGCTGGCATCAAATTAATATTACTTGCTCAAATTTATGGTGAAATGTATCTGTTGTCGAACCACTTCACTGCATTGCTCTTTATTGCCAGTAGTAAACACAAAGGATATAATGTAGGATTTGCTAGTGCTCCAACTTTCATACAGCAGAGCCGTTTGACCTTTTTTGTTTTGTTTTAACAATTCCGCTGTAATATCATCATTGCATATATACCAAGTATTTACTAGATCTGGATTAAAAAAAAAAGAAGAAGAAGAAAAAAAAAACATTATTTTTTATTTCAAAGACGATAGGATTGTAATCCAGCTTTTAAGTCTGTACTTCTTTGGATAAGAACATCATCTAAAATACAATCCTTTCGGGCGACTTAGTTGTTTATAGTAACTTTTTGACACAAAATTAGTTGGATTACCTAGGACAATTATCCGCTACGAAATCCGATTACAAAAATAATATTTATTACTATTTGTAATAGAAATATAACATTTCAAGAGCCAACTGCAAAATAAGATCGAACAATATCGTCGGTTTCCTTTGAAAACCTCGTAACTACAGCTTGTCAGAGCTGTAATTACAAGGTTTTCGAAGTAAACTTGTTACAAGCTGTAGTTACGGGGTTTTCGAAGTAAACCGACGATATGTGGCTCTATCTATGGCAACAGATTTAAATAAAGATGTTTGGAGGAGGAGGTATAATGCTGAATTCGTACAACGCTAAAAGTACTTGCTGATCCTAGTTTGGTGTACTCAAAAAACACTTAACATTTTATAGCAAGGCAAACTATAGACGTTTCAAAAGTTGTAACTTTTTGTAAAAGTTTTCCTGTAAATGTGTGTGTTTGAAATCATATTTTCATTCTTACATTGCAAGTCCTTAGCAAAGTAGTTATATCAGAATATATTTTAGAGATTGTTTTTCTCCTTAAAAGGTAGATTCAAAATCTATACAGCTACATGTAGATTCATTTTCTGAAAATCTGAGTAATGATCTCTTCAATTTTACACTGCAAGTATTTAAAAAAGTAGTTATAGCAGATTTTTTTTCCAGAGTTTTTTTCTCCTTGATTAAAAATTTATATAACAAGATGTAACCCAGAATGCCTCGATGAGTTAACAAATAATTTATCAAGAATGAACGAAATTCCCGAACGAATACAGGGTAACATTTTTTCTGAAACTGATTGACCAAAATGTTACAAACACGTTCTCATAAATGTTATATTTTTTATAAGGTAATTCATGTGTAAATATGATACAATGAGTTCGCTTTACATAAATTACAAAAAAAAAAAAATGAAAGTCATGAGCAAATGGGTATCATGGTTTTATCTATATTTATATCAATAATTGTATGTGGTACTAAAAAAAAATGACAGTTTATTTTTTTTTTGTTTTCTACACTAGACTTGAGACAATAGAGTGAAATAAATAACTGAAAAATCAAAGTATAATGGTTATTAAATGGATGACTATATAATTAAATAAATACATTTTTGGTACGTAAGCGTCGATGCATATATAACTCTTGTTAAATTTCCAGAACAACACATGAAAAACAATGAATAACGACTATTTTTGGCTGAGTAAACTTGTCCGTAACATTTCAGCAAAAGATAAGATATCCGCACTAAAAGAATTTGCAGACGATAACTGAATGTGGCTTAACTTATCAAAATTGTCATCTTCATGACTCAATGTTTTTTTTTTTCTTTTTAAATATTTTGTACTGTCTTCTTCATCCGAGTTGCAAAAATACAGACTTGATTTCGGCAAAGGGCTGAAAAACAAGTTTATAAAGAAGGCAAGCTTCTGATTCCTCAAGTGGTATCATTTGAGACACCTGTGCATTAAACTCAATATGATAATCTTCACGATTTTCTGCTGTGATTCAAAGGCATACTGAAATTGTGAAATTAGGATTATAATAATTACCGTTATAAAAATAAGCTAGAAATTGCAAGGAGAAAATTCTATCGACTCTACTGATAATACAGTTAATTCACCGCACTTTTTACAACAATTCTGCACAATATTAGGCAAAAACAAAAGGTAGACTACTTATGGGCCTAGCAGAAAAATTGACCGATATCAAAATGTCTCGGCCGCTGTAAGCCTGATCAGACTGCACAGGCTGACGTGGGTGGATTCTTTTTGCAGATGTATTATGCCGTATTTTAACGGAGCATGACTCGCTTGCATTGTTAGCATTAGAAAGATAAATCAGGTCAACTTTACACGTTTAGCCCCTGTCCAAAGGAACGTCGAATTTGGATTAGTTTATAAAGTAATATTGAACGAATTAAAACATGAATTTTATTCGAGATACTGTTTTATGACTTTGTAGAGGATTTTGTCGGCATGCATTTGAATCTATATCTTGATTGAAACATTTTTTCATAAAGATTTTAATTAAAAACGGCTTATAATTCAATTTTGATCAAGATTTGCATATTTTCGATTTCATTGGATTTTAAGTTCGTGCCACCAAAGGCGTTCTCCATTTAGACTTAAGTGTAAATGAATGTTTCATTTGCTATAATTCGCACTTCATTTCAGAATCAGGTTTATAGCCCAATGAAATCGTTTTATGGGAAAGATCGACCAATCAGAATATCTCTACATCGTTTTATGGGTCAATGAAATATGCGCACACAGAAGATTGCGTTTTGTATCGCTAAAACTCCGTGTTTCTGTGATTGATTATACAAAATGCTTCATTGAAATCAAACAACGTCTCCAAGTTACATTATTTAAACCTGTTTTCTCTAACAAAACACAACACTCGTTTTGAACAAAAAAAAATGCCTTTGTTAATTGGCTTAAGAAATAACTATCACGTGCAACGTGCATTTTGCTCAGACAAGAAATATCGTTTTGTAATAACTTATGTTTTAATATCAAGCGCTTCGCTACCTACAGACTACTGCGTTAGGAAGGGAAAAGTCATACACTGTTTTAGTTACGTTTTGTCATTGTGTCAGGTGTTAGATGAGTTGTATCTTTTATATTGCAAAGTCTTGAGGTATTCGACCACTTTCTCCAATGGCAAAACGATAGACTTGGCTGTCCATATGACACAATTATTTAGGTAATGAAACTAATGCAGTTAAAAATGATATTCCTCGGTTAATTAGCCCGCTCAATTCCCAAAAGTGAGGAGACTTTGAAAGAAGTAGTGGTTTTGCATGGAAGTACTGCGTGTTGTCAATGGCAATGTTAGGATGCTGAACATCGGTTTCTATTCTATCGTTTTACTGGCTTTAGTCGAAACACTTATATTGTATGTAATAATATTAATGCTAATAATGATAATAATAAAAACACATGTTTTGAGCAAAAGAGGTTATGTGTCATTGAGATATGAGATATCTAATATACACGGCACACCTTTTCAAATGATGTAGGAAAAATAGATGAAAATGGGAATTTTCAGGATTTCTGCTGTTCAAGTCGGCAATCTAAAAAAAAAAAAAACTTCCTTTCGTTTTATTCAACTCTAAATATAACTGTTTACATTTATAAAATATGTCGACACTCTGCGTGTATTTATCGCTTAGATTTATAAAATATTTGACACTTTCTGTTTCTCAAGTAAGTGCAAGTTCATATTCTCTGAAGACGAACTATTCACTAATTTTATTTCTAACTGGTACTTACTCCAAACTATAAATCTTAGATTAGGTGCAATTCCAAGTTCACTTATGTCCGATAAAGAAACCATTTGTTGTACAGCTCATCTGCAGTGCCCCATATCTTCATACGGTGAAAAATGTATGAAGTAAAAATGAACTTATTACTTGTTTTTTGTTTTAATTCTATTGTATCTAGTAATATATTAACTTAATATTCATTAGGAGGAAAAACAGTTGGATACTCATTCTTGAAGGATTCAACAGCAGAAATAAACTCCGTCAGCTAATGGACAGGCACATTATATACATGTATTCTTTTTCTGGCACTCTCAAATGTTTAAAAATTTACATACCTTTTAACCCATTACCACTCAATCCCTACTTTTGACGCCCCTAAGACAGAGGCCTTTTGAAAACACTGTAGGAAAAGGAGAAAATGCTGGTAACCAGCATTTTCTCCTTTTTCCACAGTGTTTTCTACCCTTCCCAGAACAAATTTCAATTTTTCAGTCAACTTTATTTTGTCGTCTGCAAATGCTTTCAATTTGAACCAGTCTAAAGTTTTGCTGTGTGGTAAAGGGTTAAGAATTATGTGTTATGTCAAAATCTGCAACTGAATCTTACCACTCACGTAGAATATATAGAATATTTATACATGGTTTTTATAGTATATTATGATAGTCTGTAATAATTCTATATGGAATGGACAGGTACATGCACATGTACTTCCATGTCTTTTATGTCATTTGTAAATATTGTCGTACATGAATGAGGCTCCAATGAAGGTTATTATCATAATACATGTCTTCTTTATTTAAATAAAACATAGCAGTCCTGAAATACGTAGTGGTACAGGTATGTAACTATTACATTTAACCTTTTACCACATAATCCCTACTTTTAACGACCCTAAGAAAGAAACATTTAGAAACCATTGTGGGAAAAGGAGAAAATGCTGGTAATTCCTTTTCCAACAATGTTTTCTACCCTTCACAGAACAAATTTCAAATGTTCAGTCACCTTTGTCTTATGCAAATGCTCTCGATTTGGACAAGCCTAAACTTTTGTCGTTTGGTAACGAGTTAAACTTTTTTTTAACATGATTACAGAAATAAAAATTTCAATTAAGTTCGGAAATGAAATGTTTATAATAATAAAGCTTATACTACCAAAGTGCACTTGAACGATCTGGCTGATATTATTACTATTGGGAATGCTACCTTGCATGTCATAATTGTACTGCCCTCTATGGATAGTTTCACAGAGATTGCTTATGCTGTACTTCATTTCAAAATCGGTGTTAAGTTAAAGCGCGAGTTAAAACAGTTCCGACCATTTTTTTTTTCATAAAACAACCAAAGTTACTTTATTCGGCAAATCTAAGCATTTAAGATACTAGCCATATTTAAATTCAATTATATATTTATCTCTTTTATTGCTTTATTTATTCAAGTAGTTTATTTTGTAGATTGTTATCGTGTAATAATGACCTGGTATAACCTCTAAGTTCCGAAATACCAGTAATTCTTCTATTATGTTCTATATCTTAATTAACGTTTAGCACTGATGAAATTACTTTCATCGGCGTAGCTGAATATACAGAGGAAGATTGCTTTTTTTCGGTGAAAGATTGAAATTTATTTCATCAAGGGAACACCATCGCTAATATTTTTAGTCACGAGTGAAAATATTACCGATGGTGTTCACGAGATGAAATAAATTTGGATCTTTCACCGAAAAAAAAAAAATTATTTCATTTCTTAACCTTTTCTGGAAAGAGCTTTATCAAAATCCAATACAATTCTTTTCCGTTTTTCCCCGTGGCGTACCCTTCCCGCACGCAACGCATTACAATATTACGTCAACCGCGAGAAATGTAAGGTAAATGACGTCATATTTCCATCTGCTTGTGATGCACGCACAGTTTGCCCAGGCAATAAAAACATGAAAATCGTTATGTTCACTGGTAGTACCCGTGTAATATCGAACAATATTTTCACTGCGATTTCTTTATATCCTACCGGAAAGCGTGGAATAAACTGGCTTCTGCCATACTTTTTGGTATCGATAACAACTGACTAAATACAATCAACAAAATATAGAGATGTTGAACTTTAGGGCCTCTACCTATTTGCTAGCGAATTTAAGCTTTTTACCTTCTTAAAGATATGCCTTGTTTCCACTGTTATCGTATGTGTCAAAATTTAAAAAAAAAAACTTCGAGAAAAAATAACCAAGTTAAGCTGAAGTATAAATAACCACATAATTGGGAAAAGTTGATAAATGATGAAATTGGCTGATAGATAATCCAATCAATAATTCTCAATGGAAGCATGCTCTTGATTAAAACATTGATAAAAAGGCTTAAAGGAATGCTTACTGCTTAAACAAATAATAAGACCAATTGCAAACATGTAAATTTATTCCAATACTGGTGAAAAGAAATATAACGAGCGTTATCTGAAAATAAATGGACATGTTTTTTGTTCTTAATTGATTTGATTGTGAAGACGTTGATTTTGACCTAAATTCTTTCATAGGTATAGCCAAACATCTGTATAAAACTATGCACTTAACCATAAGATATAGAATGAAGTAGAGATCATTTATTTAAATAGCAACACTGCACTAAATTTTTAGGGAATGCTTTTTACAACTGTTTTACAAAATTTGTATGAGAAAGAAAATATTCCTCTAAATCGTACTACCTTATTAGTTGTACGAAGGTGGCGACGTGATTCGCCAAAGCCGCGAACAACCTTTGCCACCTGACCGTACAACAACTTTATTATACTGCAAAGTTTTATCATTCCAATATGTATTTAACTAAATTTCCGTGTTCTATGGTCTCACGAATTATGTGTGCTGACGAAATATAGTTTCCCTTCTGAGTGCTCAAAAATGAAAATGGCGTCACAGAAAATTGACGTCACTAAAACCTTGGTAAAACGTGCTGTTTGACGCATGAACTTAATAACATCATCAGGGTTTTCATTTTGAAATGAAACAACAGATTGATTGACAAAAACAACAGGCAGGGGGTCAAGGGGGCTGCCTAGGCCCCCTTGTGGGTCCAGGGCAACGCCCTGGTAGGGGGACCGGGGGGGGGTGAAGCCCCCCGGCCGAAAACGATTCTGAGCTTTTTTAAACCTATTTTGTGAGGTCTCCTTGATGGTAAATCTGTTTTTTTTTTCTCTATCGTTATGTCATGAGTTTGCTCTTAAAACATTATTTGGATCTCACTTGTACATATACAGTATGTAAGTGAGGTCCAAATACTGTTTTGAGAAAAATACACGAATAGAATATGAAAACAAATTTTAACATGTCTTACTTCACAGCCAATTAAGAGTAAGACATACACATACCTATTTGATTTTTTACAAAGAGCAAAGGAGATAGGACATTTCATTTTTATTATTTAAATTTACTTTCTAAATCTTAAATTTAACCCAATTCACCTTAAAACATTTAACAAATTAAATAATCTTTCATATATCTCAGATCAATGCATTCGCTTTTATGGTAAATATCCGAAGACAAAAATAATATGAAACATAAAGTATATGTATTGTCGATGTACAATAGTTCGACGACAACTCGCTTCTCGGGATTAAAATTGCAAAACGGTCTGTAAAAAACTGAGTCACGCACTTTAAATTTTATTGTTAATTTTATGTCAACTTTACTAACCGGCGTCATCGTCTAATTTGGCGTTTTTAAAACCAAAATCAAATAAACAGCAATTTGCGGACTTCTTTCTCTTTGCTTTGGCGTCCATGATTACCGAATGGAGATTGGAGCAACGTATCGAGACCTACGATTGGATAATTGTATGCAAGCATCCAATGAATGACCGCGTAACATTCATAAACCAAATGTTTCTGGTTTCGCGGTAAAATTGAACCGGTGTCGCAGTACAGTTACCAACGCGTGAAATATTTACGGTATACACAGAGCGATCGATTTTTCAAAGATCCAGCAAAAACAACCGATTAAAAGCCGATTTCAACCGATGTTTTTGATCGGCAATCGGCTTTAAATGAAAACCCTGGATGTTACAAAGATCAGCATTCGACGGAATTTTACTTAAATTTGCACCTCTATGCATTTTAACGACTTTTTTGCTATGGTAAATATACCATTTTATTTTTGCCACAAACGACCAGTTATCCTTATACGTTATAAAGCATGTGTTTGGGTCCACACTTCATAATTTGCTTACCTGGCTCGTTTTAGCCCTGCGTATTTGTCCTACAATGACAACAAACGACAATATAAAACGATATTCATTTATTTCTAAAAATAATTCATTCATTCCCCTTTTATAGCCACCATCAAGGGAATCTAGAAATGATATGGAGCAGACCACTCAATATGTTTGCATTGTGGGCGACTCCTATCGATCGACGGATGTTGTGTTGAACGTGTAGTTACATGTATGTATACGGGGCTCTCCTATGAGCAGTGCACTTATCTGCATTTTTGCCAGTCTAAAGGAATATGTGTCAGGGGCATGTTATCCAAGCAGTTTGAAAGAAATTTCTTTGTAGTATAATAAATACATTCATGTATGGAATTCTGTAGGGTATTGAGCACAACTAGCTCTTATAAACCAATCGGGGGGGGATGAATAATTATAAATTCCCTATCAAGTATTATAGCTGAATATTGATGAACTGTCGATATTTTGGTATCTGTCAGGAAGAAGTGTTCAAGCAACTTTTTCCTATTTGTAAATCTAATCTGTCAAGATATTGTGTATACTTTGGGACAAAATATTTGTAGAATTTGTACTTTTGGTTTCATCATCTTCAGCACTCCATATCCTTTCCGATAATTTTGATCTCTGTCTCGTAAAACAGATCTGAGTTTGTTTTTCCTTGTTTATGCATTCAGCCCAATATCTGTCAACTATAAGACAAATCTGTGGATAAACTATAAGTAAACTAATGTACTGCACCTATAAAATGATGGTGATTATCGTAAGTGTGACGATATGTAAAAGTACGATTTTAATCACTGGCAGAAAAATTAATTTTATGAAATGTACACATATTTTACGCACAGACTGAAGTGTTTGCATCAGAACGCAATTAGGCCCTTGTGGCTGTCATTAAATGCAAGGTCCAAATATTTTCTGTACTGGTCAATCATTCCTTTTTCATAAAAAAAAAAAAAAAAAAAAAAAATCATTCGAAACCTTAAATTTGGTCAATGGGAACCTTGACGAGAATTAATTCATAACGATTTCTGAACTTGGTATAAGAAGTCAGAGGTTCGAACTCTATTTTTCTGAAAGGTAGAACAATCACATGAGACAATGTAGCTCTATATAGAAAATAAGGTAGACTCGGTGTATCGAGATTCAAGAGCGTTTGAAATGCTTTCCTTAACAGTGTAATCTGCAGGGGGCTTAGATCTATGCTACCCGAAAATTCAGGGTTATTGTAAATACAGAAAAGACTTAAACCCTTTAAATATGAGCCATTCCGCAAAATGCTAAGATCGCTCATTACAAGTTATATTATACGACTGTGTGAACGAATTAAAGTTTAAATGCATACATGCTGATAAAAAAACGCACAAAAAAGGCGGGGGTGTATTTTACCAGTCAAGGAGCAAACGTGTTTTTTTTTTCTTAACAAAACCAAAATTACGGTAAGAATTTTTTTTTTTTCTTAAATAATTGCAAAAGAAGAATTTTCCAAGGAACATATATGAATTAGCTTTCATTCGCCAGAGCAACTTAAAGGTTCTTCTATGAATTAACCCCAAAAATGTAAAAAAGTTATTTCCTTCTTTGTTGTTTTATTTACCTAAATATACAATAAAAATGTAAGAGACCGTTTTAAAAGACCAAGACCACCTATGTTAATGGCACACAATAGAAAAAAATTGTGTAAATTATACGTACTCAGTTGCCCTTCTGTCATTCTTATTAATCATGTTCTATTTTCTTATCACTAAATCATGTAAGGAAGTAATGAAAGTCTGAAAAAATCACATTTAATGTTCTGTCCATTGGCATAGAAAAGCTTGTACGTCGTGGACAATTTTATTTATATGGCTACCTTTGCGAAATGGTAGTGATTTAGTAAGAAAGTATTGACTTTTATGGTAAAAAGCTGCACAATAGTTGGTCCTACTTCGTCGATACTGATTAGTCTAACAGACAAAACTTAATTATGCTTATCTAAATCGTTGATATATAGATTCAAAGTGGAATGGTGCACCTAATGCAGTGTTCACAAAGCAAAATACCGGTATCAGCAGTTTGCCAGATCAATTAACAAATATGACACAGCTTAAAAAAGCGGCAATTTGGAATTTAAGAATGCAAGTTTTCCCATTTTAACAGGTATTCAGTTAACCAGGGAGCCAGCGGATATTTTACAACATTATTCATTGGGTGAGCGTAGAAAGAATACAATGAACCATGAAATCAAACACACGCTGATGTGTTTGTGATTTTCAGGTCGATTTCTGCCAAAGTTTTGTTTTTCACAAAACCAAAAAGGCCCATCTGAAAACAACAACGCTTTCATTATTAAGCTGTACCTCTATATGCAATTCTGCTTCATATGGCTATAACCTGCACAATCACATCTATACACCAAAGGTAGCCACAGAAAGAAGATGAATTAAGATATGTTGATTAAGAGATGTTGATATGACGCGACATCTTTGAAACAATGCTTTACGCAGGGTTAAACATTATTCGAACCAAATAACACAGTAGTACAATTCATTTTATTTGCTCCAATGTAAACAATGTACATTTTGCGAAATATCAATTATTTGTCAATACAGTGGCCAAAGTGACTTTTAGTACATTACCAAGTTGAAACATCAAAACGGGACGAGAGTGATAAATATATTTATTCAAAGTGTAAAAGAAGCTATTCTGTAAGTGGAAAGTACTTGTGACTAATGTTTTGTTTGAAAATCTACGCCATTTTCAGCTGGCTCCTTTCCAAGTAAGTACATAGATATTTAAAAAACAATTTTCATTTTATATAAAAAAAAAAAAGAAAAAGAAAAAGAAAACCAAAAAAAAAAAAAAAAAAACAACACATATACTTTTTCTTTGACGAAAGATAAAAGAAAAAATAAACATGTAAAGATAAGCAAAGAAACACACCAACAAGTAACCATATTATACATATAAAATTAATGTTAAATGTAGACCTTTCCTTTTGTACTTTATTGATATGTTGACATAAACTGGGAAATTAAACAAAAGCCTCATCTATAAACCAAACACTATAATTGAGATATGAAGTTTCCCTGCCTAATATGAAACCTTATAAGAGCCTGCCTAATGATGTACCAACGATATTTTATACTCTCTTAGAGTAGTGCTTTTGACACATTGTGATTTTCGCGCTCACAAAAGGAAAGCCATTGACAACATTATGGTAAAAGGTAACAGAACATAAAAGGATTAGTACGTAGTTTTACCCTCCTTTATAGCATTGCTTTTGAAAAGATCGCCAATTATAAGCTCTTTAACTCTTTACCACACGACAAAATTTTAGACTGGTTCAAATTGAAAGCATTTGCAGACGACAAAATAAAAGTGACTGAAAAATTGAAATTTGTTCTGGGAAGGGTAGAAAACACTGTGGGAAAAGGAGAAAATGCTGGTTACCAGCATTTTCTCCTTTTCCTACAGTGTTTTCAAAAGGCTTCTTTCTCAGGGGCGTCAAAAGTAGGGATTGTGTGGTAATGGGTTAAGAGGAAAGCTGTTGAAAACACTGTGGTAAAAGATGACAACGTTTAATATGTTTCTGTGCACCTTTTGGGTAGAGTTTATGGAAATATTAAGATTTATTATGTACTTTTAATTGATTTAACATTGTGACTATATATGCTCCATTAAGGGAGAGCTTTTGAAAACATTGTAGCAAAAGGAGACAACACATCCAAATGTTAACATCTTTTATATTTTTTCAGTTGAAGCCTTTGAAAACGAAACTTTCATGCTCTTTTTTCTGATAGTTTATAGAAACAATGTGGCAAAAGGTGACATAACATACAAGGGTAAGTATACGGTATACATTGTGAATAACATTCTCCAGTAACTGGCATCAACTGAAAACGGCAAGGAAGAAAGCGGCAACTCAATAAAGTTAACATACAGTGTATACATATTATATATCAAAACATATTTTGAAAGGCAATACTTACTCGTTTGCTAATTAGCACACAATCTTTTTAATAACACAGTTTATGACCATATAAATCATAGAAAGCTTTCTTTAAACATACAGAGAGACAAATACAGTGAAATAAGGATAATCTTAACATTTGATTCAGTTTAAAACCTCATAGAAAATTATGGTTTTAGAGCATTTTCATCAGTAAGTCATTGATTTATCGTTATGAGATTGCATTTTGTGATAATGTAATAGCACAATTGATACATCTTGCCAGATTATTAACAACTTTTTTTATTTGTAGAAGATATCAAAATTTCAAACTTGTTCAGAGTTGGCCAGCAACAGAAAAACGGTTTAAGGAGTTGTCTTCGTAAAATACGATAGAATGGGACACGCCAACAAGAAATGATATTCACTTTCAGATACGTTCATGCTACAAACCTTACAAATTCTTTTTGCTCGAGGAATATTTTGATACGTGTCCATTTCTAAATTATGAGAAGAGATTCAGAATTTGCATAGTGCAATTTGTAGATTTTTGTCTGAGATAAATTTATGATATTGTTCTTGTGTAAAGGAGTGTTTAAACATGCTGAAATAGTGAAGACGTTGAGAGTTGTTTATGTATGAATACCAATATGGATAATATTGATCATATATTCGTTGAGGAATAGGTTTCAAACTCATTCATTCTAACCATATAAGGGTAACAGCTGACTTATGTGTTTAAGAAATAATCTTCTCTCTATCGTGGTATATCGTTCAATAAACCACAGTTGTGAGTTATGAGGCACAATAAATAATCCACGAGGGCGATAGCCCGAGTGGGTTATTCATTGCGCCTCATAACTCACAACGTGGTTTATTGAACGATATACCACGATTGAAAGAACATTATTTCGATTCTAACATGGCCAATTCTTAATGAAAGGAAAACAAGTTCAAACTGAGAGTAAAAACGCGGATGAAGATTATGTTCCATTGAATAACTCACTCATTGTATGACGTCACTCGATATAGGATGACGTCACTCTACATGGATTGTGGCAGATTTTACCACGTTTTCCTTGCACTGTGTTTATAGAGCCAAAGTCGCGTGTCATGTTAGAATTTGGATTAACCGGTACTGGTCCATGATTCGTACATACAGTATCTAGGCCAAGCACATTCCCATGAGAGGACGATCGTCTCTAGTAATGATTACAAGCTGAGCTTTCAGATTTTCAGTTCTACACCTTCAACACTTTTTTTCTTTGACATTCAGAATGAAGTTAACAGCTATGTGGATTCTGTGCAGTTTGATAATTAGTGACGCTGTCCGGAAACGCCCATTTAGTACGTTATAGTGGTGAAAAGGCTTGAAGCGCTCTGTGTCGAACTTAACGTGTGCAAGAGGGATTTTAGTTCTCCCATAAAACTGCATTGTACCCATGTGCATCAAATGAGCACTCCGATTTGTTTTGCTTATGTAAAGCCTTGTGCAGTTTTACTTTCATATTTCCGATAAGTTCCATGAAAAGAAAAGTGTTACCTCTACATTCTCATACGCCCGAAGGGTCGTATTATTTTATACCCCCGGTGGTCCGTCCGTCCGTTAGCAATTTCTTGTGTGCTCAACTCCTCCTATAGTTTCCATCGGAATAATTCGAAACTTGCCACAATGAATCTCCATGATAGTTGTGCACCTGGGTCTTAGAATTTTGATCGCTGTTTGCGTTCTAAAATTATCCGCCCTTGATTTCTGAAATAACTAACTTTTCACTTTGAATTTTTGTTCCCTTTGTTAATTTTCAGTACGAATTTTTGTCCAGGCCGTTACTTCTAAACTATAAAAGTTATTAACTTGGAACTTCATAGACTGGCAGAACCCATTATGGAGAAGTGCATCACACATAGCTCTACCACCTTATTTTTTGAGTTATTGCCATTTGTTAATTTTCAGCTTGAATTTTTGTCCAGACCACAACTTCTAAACTATAAAAGTTATTAACTTGGAACTTCATACACTGGTAGAACCCATTATGGAGAAGTGCACTGCACACGAACAACCATAACTCTACCACCTTTATTTTTAAGTTATTGTCATTTGTTAATCTTCAATTTAAAGTTTTGTTAAGACTATATTAACTTCCAAACTTCAAAATCCATCATCTTCAAACTTCAAAGACTAATAGAACACATTATGACGAAGTGCATTGCACAAGAACCATAACACTGCCATCCTTCCTTTTGAGTTATTGCCCTTTTCACTTTGAATTTTCGTCTCGGCCATAATTTCTGAAATATACAGATATGATCTTGGACCTTCAAAGTCTGATAGAACACCTTGTGGATTACAGCAATTCACAAAATTTGTAACTTTGCCATCCTTATTTTTTTATTAGTTATTGCCCTTTAATATTTTTCACATATCACGGAGAATAACTACTCGTCTTTCATGGCCCATCCGTCCATGCAACTCATTTCACTGACAAGCCCCTTCGTATGTATATGCGCCGTTCTGCGAAGCTCTTGTCTCGTCAATGTTTTACCAATGCTGTCCGGATAAATACAAAGTAATATCTGACGATGACATTCAATTTTTGAAAACTTAAGCCACAAACTTCAAAAACCCTGGCAAGAATCACTTTACCGTAAGCAATTAGCGTCCAATGGTGGCTTTTTCTATCTCTGAAGAAGACAAATATAAAAAAAAAAAACACCGAGAGCAGAGGTGCAAGGACAATAGCTTTCTTTTCCTCAAATGTTTTCCCCAGTCATACTTTTTCGAGATAAGTGTTTTTTTTTTTTTTAATCTTTTGCAACAATGTTAACGACTTCTAAATTTACCGTGATTATGAGTTACCTAGAGCAACTATAAAAACGTTGTATGGATTATAAAGATCTACATCGGTATTTTTTAAAAGAAATAAAGTACTTGAACATTATGGTCATTTGTACTTTTTTATGTAAAACATATAATATCTAAATTTGTACACGTGTGTGTGCGTATACAATGAAGCAGTGGATACTTGTTCTTCCTTGAATTAGATTTGATTTACAGCAAACGATATTGAATACGTTCTTTTTGTGACTTGCAATGTCTTTTAACCAAACATGATATCCTCTGCTTAAGAAATGTAACTTTTAATTATAATAATGTGCACGAGCTTAAGGTGGTACAACCGCCTTCTTCTAGTGTGATCCTGTGATACAATGCCTTGCCCTTGACGTTGCGTGGACAACTGGACATTACTGCAGGCATTGTCATTGACCTTGACGTTGCGTGGACAAGTGAACATTACAGCAGCCATTGTATCACACTAGAAGAAGGCGGTTGTACCGTTGAAAGGTCGTATACATCTTTCAACCAACATGTATTTCCATGCATAGTATCAAGAACGTGCATAGTTTTCACCCTCCCTACCCCCCCCCCCCCCCCACTTCAAAAAAAAAAAAAAAAAAAAAAAAAACCGCGGGAAATTTAGAGAAAATTTAGACTGGGACCAGTCTTGTTTGAATGGCGTGAACACTTATAGGAACTTTTTACATGCTATTGCTCCCTTTTCCGAAATTGTTTCAAAGGTTTCCAAATTGTAATAAGTAATAAGTTGTGCCTGTACTGTATAAAATCTTGTATTTCATCAAATGTTTCTTCGTGCTTTATTCGCCTAAAACCACCGTGTAATGACACAATAAAGTTACTGTTAAATGAATGATGCAGATATCACTAGAAGCAAGTACTGCTCATTTTTTCCAAAATGATTTCAAAATAGCTGTATGTGCAGTAAATTACTTTTCTTGAAAGATATCTATTCTTTTTATTCTCTTAAACCTTTTTAACACAATCCCGAGTTTTAATTATCTTGAGGAAGAAGTCCATTGAAGACCTTGTGGAAAAAGCAGTAGTAGCAAACATCATTTTCTCCTTTTTCCAAAAAGATCTTCTACCATATCAAGGGTAAATTTCATCGTTTTAGCCACATTCATATTATCGTCTGAAAATGCTTTCATCTTGTACAAGGGAAACAGTTTGTTGTGTGCAAGGATTTAAACCACACACTATAAAATATGGATCGCCCACATACATTTGTCATAATTTTTGTCTAGCCCAAAATTTCAAAGAAAAAATGCCGACAACAAAGCACGAAGAAGTATGGTTTTGTACTCGTATTTTTTATACCTCACTTTCTATTATCTACATACTACTTTTCCTTTTCTTGAAAGATACCTTTTTCGAAGACTTAGGAGATAATTAAAAGCATTGCTTGATATTATTACATTTTATCGATAGCGATTATATACCTGCTCAAAGTCATGTAAAATGGAATCTGCATCAGATGAAGCGTATTCACAAGGGAATTTTTGCCCAACGCCTCTTTTGGGGTATCGTATTTGATGAAATCAAAAGATCTATTATGCAAGTAATAAGAATGTGCCCGCTTTTTTATTTCTTTATGTAGGAACCGAGGTACAAAACTAATTCGAAAACCCAAGAACTATCAGCTAGTCGTTCTATTAAATACCTTTTATTCTTTCTACAGCCTGTTTGACGCTTAGTTCAGTGGCAAAGTCTGGTTAAACTACATAATCAAATTAATAGCAGAACTTACAGATTTGAATTTAGGTAATTATTAACAAGATCTACATTTGGGCATGTTTGGCCAAAATGATGTAATCAGGAACGAAAAGAAATAAACTTGTAAACACAATGGGCGATTCTTGACCAAAGTTCTGGACTATTTAATTGATAATAGCTGTCAGCATTGCGTCACAAATTAGGGTTCATTTATATTCTAACAACACTTAAATATACGTATTTTGTTACGAAAAAGATCCAATTCGTCAACCGGTTTTCAAAGTTTACCGCTTCGCTACACATAATAGACTCCATAAATAATCCACAAGACAAGGTTTCAACTTCGGTGGTCCGTCTGAAGGCGGCTTTCAGATTTAATGACCTATTTATGATGTTTTAACAAAAACTCATGCTCTCTACTTGGGATACCAAAGCAAACCGACGATGCCTGCATTAAGCAGAACGTTACTATATTGCTTGTTTATTTCATTTGATGGCCAAAAGCGATAGGATCGTATCAATCTCACAGTGGCTGGTAGCCTATACTTAAGTCGAGGCGTGACTCACGTCATCTTGACGATAAATCCTTGATTCAAGTAGATAATATGGCGGTCACGATAGAAGGTTTACAAACATTTATTTTTACATGCATAATAGAGATTTTTGTAAAACAATATATTTGATCACGGAGACAGATTTACTTTTCTGTCACAGACTAAAGTTTGATTTTACTCCAGAAGTTATTTTTTCTTTACTGTTTTTTTTTTCAGGTGCTCAGTTATCTGTCGTATGCCAAAATTCGTGCAAACGTCAATTGGGGGAAAAAAGCTCTACATTTTGCTTCTATCACATATTCAGATATAGGCAGTGTTTTCAACCACCAATGTTGTCATTGTTAATAGAATGCTAGTATAAAAAAACGTCATGCACGTTGTGTCTGCTCTCCCAGGAAGCCAAACAATTGTTTAAAACAAAATATCCTCATTTCATGTTAATAAATGGTCGGTTCTGCTGCGGTTCTGCGACAGTTATTAGTGAGGGCTGCAACAAGACATTTAAAAAAAAAAAAGATTCGTCCTCCTGCAACAATTTCTCGCTTCCAGTCATTTTACTATTTACTCTTTTTCATGATCAAAAAGACGACAGATCCGGTGAGGGTTGTAACCAAGTAAACGGTTTTAAAAATCACGGAAAAAGTTTTCTTTTGATTTGCCACGAGATCCTGTGCGTTCTACGTCAGTGAAAATAAACATGGCAGTGATAGTATAAGATCAAGCAGGAGAGTGGAAAATTGTAAAAAGTAATGGCATCAGAGTTACGATATATAGCCTCACGAAAGGTAAATTGTATTGACAGTAGGATCTGAGTTTTAGATATTTTGGGAATTACTTTACTACTGGGTCTCACCTTTAGCTGCCCGGGTTTTACTCGTCTGTCTTTGTCTTTATTTCTATGCAAATGGCATCATGTATGAAAATCGTTAATGTGAAACAGCTTCGGCTCAAAATTGAAAACATAATAGTCCCAGTGCAGCAGAGTAGATCGAATTCTTCCTCCCCGTCTGGGAATCCCCCACGTCGAGGAAATCCATACCTGAAACCTAAACGAATTACGACAGTTTTATTTCCATTAGTACCCATAATAACGTGGCAATAAGGAGCACTACATAGATATCATCTCCTTTCTTCATAAATTATTCTAAAAGACCTGACAGTTATGAGAATCCCGTCAAAACTGACGCTATGGGAAGGGATATCCAGACATTATCGCCGATTCTTCTTGACATGCCCAGCTTTGCCAAGGTGACTTACCCATACAGCATTGTCATATAATAATGCGAATCCAGCAATCTGGGTAAAGGGCAACATAACAAATATATTGCATTGCGAGCAGGCCTCGGTTTAGAATCATTTTGTTGTATTGGTTCAGCGCCTTTAAAATCAAAGATTGTGTTTATTTACTTTTTTCTCAACATAGCGACTTTATAAAATACAAAAAGTATATAAAATCAACTTTGAAAAGTTCATTGTTATCAAGCAGGTAAAAGATGCGAATGTAACCCTGTGTGAACTGAATTGTTGAATGTGTAACGTGAAAGTATGAATCAAGCGTGCAAAAACTGTCATTTTACTCACATTAAACTACTATTCTATATCAAGCGACCAACCAAATCATTGAAATGGCATCACAGTTTTTACATACTTTTAAATCTGTTTTCTTAGAGTTAAAGTTAATATGTGTTTTACCTGTGTAGTAAACATTTTGTTTTAATTTGATTTAAGACATAGTTGCCTTTTGTGTATACATGCGTGTCCTTTGAAGAAAGTGACAGTAAAGAATTGAATAATGAAATTATACATGATTATAATGTTTTGCATGAACATGTACAGTTCAGGCAAACATGTATAATTTTTGTGACATGCATATTGTCTTCTGAATAAAACTGCCAGCATATCGCGTAACCAATGAAAACAAGCTAGGAAAAATATTATCTTGGTTGATATCTAATGGAGAATCCTTTATTCGTATCATCTTTTTTTTTTATATATCATTAGAAGGTCTAAACTTAAGTAAAGGTATTTTTCCACATAAAAAAATTCGCCAGAGAAGTCCGTGCCGTGATGAGAACTCCCTTGTTTACAGAATCACTTTATGGCTAATAAAATTTTCATACGCTGAGTCCAAAGACATGGGTTCTCTCGTTTGAAACAATATTGTGAATTAAAAAGAAAAATCCATTAATGTATAATGGTTTAACTTCAGTCATAAAACATTTTGCCGGGGGAATGTGTAATAGATCAAGTCCATAGTCAGCAGTAATAGTAATATGTAACTTTGCACGAACTGAGGATATTTATTTCCTTACTGCGTACCAAATACGATTGGGAAAGCCTGACTTTTATGATTTGTAAAAGAAACATAAATTTTAGCAGCTCTGGCAGGCATGGCTCTGCAGCATATGAATACTACAATAATTCAATGTACACAGCTAATAGTTTTATCATTTCTCGAGAAAGTGTTGTGTGGTTTTTAGTGGTATTTCCTTTTTTATAACGTTCATTGCATCTATTATATTCAGTCATAAGTTGTTTATTGTTTTTAGGTACACGAATATATCGGGTAAATGTCTGCTTTATGCCCTCAAGTAGCCAGATTTACAATGTATAAAAACAGACATAAAAACGATCGGAGCATAACAACTGGTTGCAATGTGGATAATTTGTTGATAGATATAAAATAAAGTTAGTTTTTTGTAGTCATCTGTACTTGTTATTTTTGAACAATAGGGAGAGGCTGTATTCGTTTAGTGTGATCGGATTTTACTTGTTAGGATATAAAAAGTCGCTTCAAGAATATGTACGGACCATCTTTTGTAGAGGTATGTGTTTCTGTTCCATATTGATCATTATGATTAATGTCAACTGATTAACACCTATCGGCCACATGCTTGACCAATTATTGCGACTACAACCATAGTCTTCACTGTATGTGATATAAAAATATACAGCGTATCCCCCCATCGCCCTTTCTTGTCCGATAGAAAGTACTTATTGCGAGTACGGTATATTTCATTATTGAAAAGAAGGGGTGTGCATGAATGTACGAAGTTAGGCGATCTATTTTTGGAAACTATTTTTATAATTGTGAAACACGCACTGGGCAATCTATGTGTATATAGAATAAAACGGAGAATGTAGCCGAGTGACATCAGACAAATATGAAGTTAAGGCCATCCAAGAACGAGTGCCATTATTTATCTATTTTTTTTTATTGATATATTTAATTATCGATTTATTTATTCATCTATTTATGTATGTTCTTTGCAGATTAAGATGTATAATATGATGTTTATTTGTTCTTACTTTTATAAATAGTTTCATATAGGTTCAAGACTACGGAAAATCACGAAAAATAGAATTTTATTAAAAAAAAAAAAAAAAAAAATCGCAAGGAATTCGACAAGGAATACGAATTAATAAAGGTCGCAAAAGAAATATTTTGGCCAACGAATTAGTTGTTGGACACTTTTTTATTTCTGTAAAACCGTAAATAAATGCTCTGAACGACATATTGATTCGTTTACCGTTACATGAAATGTATTCTTCTCTCAACAATTAACAAAAATATCAATAATGAGGGGTTCATATCTGAAACCTCAAAAGAACATCCACAAATATACAGACAGTTGTAGTTTCCTTTTCAAAGACCTTTCATTTATGTTAAACACCCTTGACTTAATAGTTTTATATTAGAAAATAATAAAAAGAATGACATGTTCATGACGGGAAAAAGAAAAAAAAGAAAGATGGAATAAAGTGTTGTAGATGTAAGATTACGTACATTTCGTTTGAAAGTATGTATTAAAATATTCACGACGAAGAAGTACTTATGGGTAGTTTGAAGATCATAGGTACCCCCGCCCCCTTAACTTTAAGATAATTCGAAATATCCCATTTCAATTTTCATAAAACTTTTTAAAGTCTTTTGAAATGAATTTAGCATTTCTCATGGAAAATTTTCTACTACTTAAGGAATGATAAGATTTTTTTTGTTGTTTTCATAGAGGTATGAAACAAAAGAAAAAATCAATCACACTGTATGAAACTGTAAGTGTGGTTAGGTTTTTTTTTCATACCTCCAAGAAAACGAAAGAAAATTCTCTTCATTTCTTATAATTCAATATCACAGACAACAAATGTGCACTTGAAAAATACTAGCTGTTTTTATCATTGAAAATCCAACATTGCGTATATATTTAATGTCCATTTCATTCATAATTCATAGCGCCGTAAAGCTGGTGGTTCATGACGTAACAATGAAGTAAATTCGTTACGTCAATATAGTATTGAACATTTGCAGGTTCCGAAGATTTATTATTAGAAGTTCATAACGACAGAACTAGATTGAAAATAAGATTGTTAGAACTCGGCGAAATGACAATGAGTTTTCAGCTCTCTCGTTGAATTTACTGTTAGATATTTCTTTTTCAGTATTTAGAGAAAATAAATTCAGCTTATAAGTTGAACTTCGGACTCGATAAAGATCTGAAATCGGAAAGAAAATCATTATGAAATCTCATAGACATGTTTGTTTACATTACTTTGACTGCAAAAGTAGTCCTGGCACTGCTGATTTTTTTTTTTTTATGGAGCTATGTTTTTTTTTTTTCAGCCAATCAGTACTCGTCAATGTTCATGAAAACAACTAATATGGAATTGTAAAGAAATGTATTTCGTTTTATTCCAGTAGTGTTATTTTTTTTCTTCTAAAGCTTAACTTCCTCCGACAGTTGACCGCAACAGCAAAGGTAACTGGGACAAGTCCATGACTTAAAGTGTCTCACTCAAGTCCTGAAATTTTTTTTTGTACAAATAATGTATACCTTACTTTAGACATTGCTTTCGTCACTTTTTCCAAGGCAAAGATTGTTTGTCCAATGTTTTCTTATATGTTGTCTGCTCTTTAATATTTGGTCTGTTTTATTGTGGGCATTTCTTCATGTTTCATAACACTTTAGTTGAGATATGTATTTGAAACCACCTAACAGTCTTTGGCTGTTTTTAGGTTTGGTTTGACTTGATGTTTAGCATAATTCTTAAGTTTCCCAAAAATAAGCTGTATTGTATTTTGTTCACACTCAAAGGGTTACCTAAGGTCACATAATCCCTTGACCGTAAAAAATAGTCCCTTCAACGTAAAAAATATCTACAACAATAGTTTTGCGCTTGTTTATGGAGCTTATTCAGTTCACGCAATTCACCTTCTCTATTTCATTGTTGTATGCATTACCACACTATGTGAGCCAAAGTTTGACTAAATGTGAAAAGAATAGTTTTAACAAAAATCTACAAATCATTGAATGCTAAAAGTCAGAGTGACTAATCAGACAAAATTGATAAAGTTATTTAATATTCAAGGGAAAAAGGATAGAAAGGATAAACATTATTAGACTGTTTGTTCAGCGCTTGAACAGCAAATTAATCGATGTCAAATAACTAGTCTTTTATTTTTTTCGCATGATAATTACAAGTAAGCCTAAATCTTTCTCCGTTTGTGTGTGTGTACATTTTATGTGGCTAACATTAAAAACAGATAATATAAACATGCACGGGAGTAAACTGACTATATGAATGCCAGAAAAAATATATATAAATACATGTACTTCATCAGGCAAATAAGAGTAATAAAAATGATAATATCCTAATACCTCACAAGTTTGTTTAAAATAATAATAATAATAATGATAGAAAATAAATAAAGACATAGACATACTTTATTACGTATACATATACATGTATCTTGTAATATTACATATGATTTTACCATACCTGTGGTCATGAAGCGTATAAAGCGTAGATGAGGTTTAAAAAATACATTAAATTCGTTTTTGAAATTGTAATTATTGTACTAATAAATAATATCTGCTGGATGCTATTAGCTAGTACTAAAAGTTAGAAGAAAACAAAGAAAAAAGTGAGAATACGCGTATTTCTTTTAAACGCAGAATTTTGAAAGTATATGTTGAGTTTGATAATGTATTTTTTTAATTAATTCATATATTTTTGTTATATTTTCCATTACACCAACATAACTGAGTCCTTATCATGTTAGTCAAAAACAATATATTTCGTTCTTGGCAAAGTGAAAAAAAGACACATGAATATTATCAAGTCAACGAACACATTTAACTGCCTTTGATTTCCTGATAAACTCACAGATTTTAAATCTTTACTACTACATAACTTGAATTGACAAATGAAAAAAAAAACCTAGATCAAACTATCTGATTTTATAAAATGAAAATAAAGCCAAAAGATCAAGGTCCTATATGCATGCTTATCTCTTTATAAAGGATATTAGTGATAGTAATACGAAATATTTAATTGGATTAATCAATTTACACAATCTCTGTTACATTCTTTGCACCGATTATAAAGCACTGAAAAAAAATATGCACTAAGGAAGACGCTAAGAGTTTTGCCCACGCGAATACGTACATAGACAAAACAGAAGCAAATATTATAGACTGTGTTTTATGGAAATGTAATCAGACACATAAATCATTTGAATACACAATGAAAATCTATTTTCTGACTAGAAATGTATCAGGAACTGTAAATATAGTCTCGTCTAAAAATAAAGAAAAACAATCTCGGGACTGATTTTTTGAGGTACAAGCACGATTGACCCAAATAAATAATTAAATCCCCAAGTCTCTTCGTCTTAACAATAAACACTGGTAAAACATAATGGAGAGTTTGTCTTAATATCTAGAGAATTATTGTAAACATCTCTCTCTCTCTCTCTCTCTGTGCAAAAGTGTTGCAATTGGCATATATATATTTCATTGGTTTGAGCTGAACGAAATGAACAAATGCATAGCAGAAATACTGGGACCGGCTAGGATTCGAACCTAGAACGCCAGGACGAAAGGTTAACACCATAACCAGAGCTACAGAGAATTGTCTCTCATGCAGTTGTAAGGTATTGTAGTTTAACTGGGATAAAGCCATGCATGAAGGAGTGGTCTCCCTTGACAACTTATCCAAAGATCCATAAATGCTCGATAACGTAAAAAATCAATGATTTTTATGACTTTGAGAATTCACTTTTTTTTAAGATCTGTGCATTTATCCGTTATTGATTTCCACGTGCGAAATACGTGCTGGAGCGCGTCACGTGACATTACTTTCAAGGACCCGGTCTTAGCGAGGGTTATCTCCTCTCTGCTCGCGTAGTTTATGCCAAATAGAGAATCTTTCACGAAACAGGAACTAGTCAGAGGTCACATTGGGGTCAGGACCGAATCATATGGAGCGTTGGCAAATGTTTCTATATCTGTTAAAATTGTACAGAGTTTCTAGTACAATTGTGGCTTTGTGAGCTAGGACGTTATCTGGGTGTAAAGAGTGACGTCACGGCGAGGGACTTCTGTGTATTTCATATAGTGTTTGTGAAATTTATTTGAATGATGTGGGCATAAAACTCAGAATTGACTGTAGTATGTAAAGATACATTATATAGAAGAAAAAAAGGGAGAACAGCAATACCTGATGTAAATAACTTTACCAAGTGACTTAGAAAGGTTTGCTTTACCGACGGAAGGCAATGAGAGATGTTTCAATGCACTGCTTTGTTGTTTAGATTTAGTCTCGTCAAAGTGTGGATGTGTTTCATTTAAAATTACAATACGATCAGTAAAGTTTGAACCCTCTGCCCTAATGCGTTCTGAAATTTCCTCATAGATTTCGACACTAAACCCCATTTTCTCGAGCGTCAGTTACCGATGTAGCCACATTTTGCAAACACGCGACATTTCAAGATTCTCAGTCAAAATCTGTTAGGCACTTTAATATGAAACACTATATTATGTAACGGCTATCTTCTCGACAGTATCTCGGCGCACTTGTTTTCCATGCTTCTCTACATCCGTCATGATTTTGACTGTGACTGATGTTGATGGAAGACCAGATTTAGGACCATATTTAAAGGTTATTACGCGGCTGATGAGGGCCGGAGAGTGATATTGGCCCACCACCTTGATATCTGCCCCGAGGGCTTTAGCCCGAGTGCAGATTTCGAGGTGGAGGGCCGATATCACTCTCCGGCCCTCATTAGCCGTGTAATAACCTCTTTATTACATTCATAGATGAATTGCTCGACTTTTTAGTTTTCTAGCATGTTTAGATACTCCAAACAAAAAAACAAAATATTGTCTTCATTCGACACAACTTTTTTTCCGCGGGAAAACGTCACGTTCATGACGGCATTCATCGTAACTATTGTAGAGCTACATTATGTGTAGTAAAGGACGTTTTAAATAAACATTTCTTCATTTTTTTTCATTGTTAAAAAGCCGTTGCCATTGTTTTTCAGTCTAAATATTCAATTTAGTACGATACGAATCAAAACTGAGAAACAGGATAAATAGAACAGATGGTTGGCGTTTCGAATTATGAAACTTAATCAAGCTCGGTTCATTGGATAAAAATCGTAGAACTACTAGCCTATAGACACTAAACATTGCCTGACAAGTTTCCCAATACAAGACAAAAGACTGTTCTCTATTTATCACATCTTTGTTGATTGAACGATTCAACGTTATCTTCAGTTCTGAAGATTTATCTGCTAGTGATTGACGGACCGATTCCGCTATTTTTTTTTTTTTTTTTTCAAAATGGATGTTTTGAGAACGTTAGTTTACGAGCGAACGTTCTGCTGCAATAGATATAGAACAAATATCTTACCAATGGGCAGGATATCAGATATCAGCCCGTTGCCCCGCCGTATCTGCCCTCGCGTGACACTAGTATTACACTACTTTAAGTGGAAAATGTTACTATTATTAGTAACAGAATGTAATAATTAGAGGTTATTACACGGCTGATGAGGGCAGGAGAGTGATATCGGGCCTCCACCTCGAAATCTGCCCTCGGGCTAAAGCCAAACCCGAGGGCAGATTTCGAGGTGGAGGGCCGATATCACTCTCCTGCCCTCATCAGCCTTGTAATAACCTCTTTATTACATTCACGGATCAAGTGCTCGACTTTTTTTGTTTGTTTTCTAGCATGTATAATACTTTTAAAAAACAAAAATATCTTGTCTCCATTCGACACAACTTTTTTTCCGCGGGTACATGTCACGTTCATTACGTCATTCATCATCACTATCGTAGAGCTGCATATGTGCAGTATAGGACGTTTTAAATAGACAGTTCTTCATGTTTGTTCATTGTTAAAAAGATGTTGCCATTATTGTTTCTCAATCTAAATATTCAAATTAGTGTGATTTGGATCATAAGGTTAACAGGATAAATAGATGGTTGGTGCTTCGAATTATGAAACTTAATCAAGCTCGGTTCACCCGGCTCAGTGGATAAAAATCGTACAACTACTAGCCTATAGACACTACACGTTGCCTGATAAGTTTCCCAATCCAAGACAACAATCTATTCTCTATTTATCACGTCATTGTTGGTTTAACGGTTCAACGTTCCCTGTAGTTTTGAAGATTTGTCCGCTAGCGGTTGACGGACCGATTCCGCCATTTTCTTTTACAAAATGGATGTTTTGAGAACGTTGGTTTACTAGCGAGTGTTCTGTTGCTATAGATATAGAATAAATATCTTATCAACGGGCAAGATATCAGATATCAGCCCGTTTCCCCGTCATATCTGCCCTCGCATGACACTGGTATTACACTACTTTCGGTGGAAAATGTTACTATTATTAGTAACAGAATGTAATAATTAAAAGTATCGCACCCTTGTCTAAACCAGTCCGACCCATATACGATTATAAGGTTTAAAAATTAAAACGTTTTAGGTCAAACTTGGAAAGTAAATCGGAAATCAAAACCCGTTTTGAAATAGTTGAAGGGGCCTCTGCAAAATATTTTGTGTTTACTTACTAGCTAACGATGTATTACTCAACCAGTCAATAATATTCAAATAAGACTGCTATCGCGAAATATGTCGAGTTATGATTTAATAACCCGATTTTGAATATCGATGTTCAGATGGGCAATAATTCAATTACTCGTGCATATGGATCTTTCTAGGTTGAAAAGAATGGAGGGCTGTTCCAAAAGTGTGAATGCCCTTGTTACGGACATACCTCCCTTTATAGGCAAGACTCATGTAATGCAAATGAGGTCAACCCGGAAAGAGTATTAGTGTAAAAGTTGTACTCGTATACTTTCTCTGTATATTGTCTCTTTTTTTGATACCTGTATTTAGACAGTAAATTCAATAAAATTACCGTGCTTTCGTCTTCTGCATTTGTCGAAGCCCAAAGTAATTATGATGCAGAGTGTTAGATTTAAGACTTATTTTCTTCTTCAAATTTCAGATGGTGTGTCGCTATTGAATACCATGATGATAAAAGTAATACATCTGACGCGACCGAGTGGACCTGATTTTGACTCTAAAGAGTTTTTTTTTTTTCGTTTCTGTATTCTTGATAGATTCGCCGATAGTGATTATGTGAATATCTAGCACACACACTGTGAAAAAACAAGAGTTTATTTATATGTTCAGCCTTGTTCTGTTGAAATTTACGAAAGCCTATCTGTCGTCGTGATATATTAACTTATATATAACTTAAAACGAGCATTTTCAATTTCGAACACAAGTCAAACCATCTGTTGTAAGGATCTAGTTAAACACATCTCTAACGATTTGGGGAAAATAACCGAAGAAATAGTTTCATTGAGAACTATGCATATAAATTGCAGTAAAATGAAAAAGTATCGTTGGAAAGCAGTCTCTTTACAAAAGAAAATATGTACATGTCGTGTCAGTGAGAAAGGATTTACGTATGATAACGTTACCGAAGTTCAAAAGAGTTTCATATAGACAGACTGTCTGGTATATACAATAAAATGAACAATCTATGATATTTTGTACGTATGGTAAACCATTTATCTTTGGAAACTTTGAAATATACCAGTCAAGGAGTTGCAATGACGTGAAAAAATGCAACGGGAAATTGGGATGATATACAATGTTTCTTGGAGAAATTTACAGGAGCCGCTGGCGTAGCGGTAAATGTATCTCGTTGAGAAAAAAGGCAGCGTTCTTTTGGTCTGTCAAACATGTACGATAAAAATGCCTTCTCTTGATTTACAGGTCCATGTTTTGTAGGCTGTTTTTCTATTCTTCCCTCACAACAAGGCAATTTAGAAATTTTCGCCTTGGTTTATGCCACCCAGATTGACAAGCACAATCTTTTCTTCGAAAGTGGAGAGAAACTGGGCTTTTTACTGTAATTTTCCCCCATTGAATAAGAAAGTCTTAGTTAATACTTGGATAACATGGACGAAATTTAAGTGCTAATCCGAAGCTTGTTTGTTTCAAATTGAGCCATCGTGTGAACCATAGCATATTAGGTAAGGCCGCAAAGCATCGTTCATTTCGAAAAACCAAATACAATAGGCAGATTTAGACCACTCTCGAAAGTTTGGGGTTGTAGTCAGATCCAATGATTCTCTTTTATCACGCTAAAGTTAACAATAAAGGTAGACAAATGGCATCGTTAGCCAAGTGGGGTTAAAAGACATTCTGGCCTATTAGATGTATAGTAGGTTTATGTCATGTATTATCTTCAATTACGGGCTGGGATGGACATGCCATTATTAAAGAAAAGGATCGTATCATCTTTATATATATGTCGTAGTCCAAACTGGAATCCAGCCAGATCCGGAATCTGCCTAGACCAAATTGGAATTTGTCTATAACTAATCAGGGTTCCAGTTTAGCTAGGCAGCTCTACAATGTGCTAAAATCAAATTTTAATAATTTCTCGTTGAATATAGGGCGTTTACATATGAATCATCTTTCTTTTAAACGTAAACCCCAAAACAAAAGAAGTTTTAGTCAGAAATTCAGAATAAATATAAATGTTGAATGTTTTGAAAACACAGCGATTGTGGAAAAATCATATAAGATGCTTTAATTGAAAATACCTCTCAATTGTAAACATAATTAAATCAATATGTTTAAAAAAATATTAGAAAACAATGCATTTTGATCTACACAAAATTTGAATCCTAATTTGATCTTGGCAGATTCCGAATCTGCCTAGATTCCAATCTGGCCTACGACATATACTTAACCAAAAAAGAAACTTCCCAATGTGTTTATGTGCAGCAATGTTACTAAAAAAGTCAAAATGTCAAATGACATACATATATTCGGGCATTTCCGATATAACAAATTTTAACTCAATGGAATGCATTTTGCAGAAGAAACCCGCTGAAAGCGATTTTCACGTGCATGCGCGGACCAGCATAATTCGTAAATATTTTTAAACCTTTCATTCTTATTTTATAGACTTTGATGTCAATAAAGAAAAAGACTTTGAAAGAAAAATGTTTTTTTTTAGTTTGTTTAATTTTTGATATGCATAGAATACTGTAAAATTCACGCGAACGTGCCATTGGCATGCTTAATGGTGGGAAAACGTTGATTAGTGTTGCTATGAACATTGGATGTTCTACTCGTGCTATTCCACACCTTCGGCAACGTTTTCAAGCAACAGGGCGTACTGAAGATCGACCACGTAGTTGACGTCAGCATGTCACGACGCCTGGCCAAAACCGCTATATTCGTAACACCCTCCAGCACACTCGCTTCCAAACTGCCCCTGGTACACATAACAACCGTATAACTGCCCAAATTGTGCGCAATCGTTTGCGAGAGGGTGGGCTATGTGCACGTCGTCCATACGTTGGTTGTGCAATGGAATAGTATTCTTTTCTCTGACGAATCGAGGTTTTCTATTGATCGAGGTGATGGCAAGGTTCGAGTGTACCGTAGGAGAAATGAACGGTATGCCGACTGTTGCGTAATTGAACGAGATCGTTTTGGGGTGGGTGTTTTGCCTTGATCTGGGCGGGCCTTCCGCATGGCTTTCGCACTAATCTCGTCGTTATCGAAGGGAATTTGAATGCCCAACGCTATCATATGATATTCTGACGAGCCATGTTATCCCACTGTTTCAAATTAATGCAAATATCACGCTTTTTCAGCTTGATAATGCCACAAGCCATACAGCTAGGGACAACGTGAATTTCCTCTGTGCGAACATTGCATTTTATAACTGGCCTGCCAAAAGCCCTGATCTGAATCTCATTGAAGACCTTTGGGATAATTTGGACCATCGTGTTAGACGTCGCCCTATTCCACTGTCAAACATCATTCAGCTTGGACAGGCCTTAATTCAGGAATGGAACAACATTCCAGAAGCCGAAATCAATACACTTATCCCTTCTATGCGCCGATACCAAGCAGTCCCTCATGCTGAAGGTGGTTATACCCGGTATTAATTTGTGATTTTGGTGAGCGACCCCTTCCGCATTTTAACTACATTTCGCTACTTTTGGATAAACACTCAGCAATAATGTTTTTCACACAAAGTCGCAATAAAATACTCTTTCAATGCATATAAATCTAGTATAATCATGTTTTTCATATTTGTGTATATCTGCACTTCAACACAGGGAATGTTTCTATCGCCCTCAGATTATCTATTGTGCCTCATAGCTCACAACTGTGGCTTATTGCACAATAAACCACGATAGGAAGAATATTATTTCTGAATTAAATGATGCAAAAACATTCATAAATGCATCCCCAGTAACATCCATAAGACCCATGTACATCTATGTAATACGTATAAAATGAAGTAAAAAATGACGTCACACACATGTAATATCAAACGTGTAGAAGATAAGATAATTCGTAATGGGTATATTACACTGAAAACAAGGGGTGAATATGTGATAAATATATCTTAAGTTGGTGAGATGTAAAAAATCTTTATACCCACTTTTAAAGGTACGATAAATATTGTGGATATGACAGTCTTTTATCATGACGTAATGCCATATATTAGCAAAAAATATCGGGCAAAAATTAAACACAACCACAGCTATCAGGCAGGTTTTAACCTAGTTTTGAAATTTATTTCTCTTTCACTAAAATTAATAATACTAGGAGTGACCTTACAATTACAGATTTTCATCGTCGAAATAATTTCCGTAATTTTAAATGGTACTAAATGGCCCTATGTATTTAAACACAAGCTTTGCTTAGTTTTGGACTTTATTGTTTCTTTAAACAGCAAAATAAATGCAATTTTCTCATATCAATCCTGATGGTCTGTATCCCATGTGAATTAATGATACATATAAATAGAAAATAACAAATCTTCTCTCCAACGTCAAATAAATCTTTTGATTGAGAAAACATGGTACCACCCACAGATTCTAAGACAAACCCTTCAACAGCACATTCCCTCATACGATAATGTTCTTTTGAAAACTTTTCGTATGACAATAAGAAAGAAACGTGGTCATACATGGTGTATTTCCTTCTTTTAAAAAATAGTTCTCTTAATTAATATACAATATTAGGTTTACGATAAAACTTCATTCCTATTGAAATCTAAACAATGAGATGACTTCACAGATAGCATAATTATAAGATCTAGAATATCAACGTGGAAATGTTCAGATGTGCGTATGAAATAGCATGAGTCATAAAATACTGTAAAATAGCTAAAGTCTTGAATCTAGTTTTCTCATTCTTTCAGAAGAACAAGTGCTTCAGTAATATATCTCCCCGCTAGTTACAATCCTGACACCTAACTAAAGCATAGAAAGCAGATTATTGACAGCCACTCGAATCTATATATATGCTTCTATCTCAGCAATATAAAGTCGCTCTACACCGACTCAACTTATTCTTTTTGTAAGAATCTTGCTCAAAGGGAAGAATGGGAATAATGACTGAGTGTGACAAGAGTTAATTTAGTGCTTAAGTCAAATTTAGGTTTTGCATTTCTTAAGCAGAAGTATGACTCTGTGGTTGGTCAATATGAACGAGCTTTAAATGTACAATACTAAAGCTTTTTTCTTATATTTGAACCGCAAGTCTTTTGAAAAAAATCAACCCCACAGCCCGATCATTCGATCCATCAAAATCACTCCAGTATAACTATTTTTTTTAGGCTAAGTATACTATATATATTGAACCAAAACAGAAACGTCCCCTGTCTTTCAGTGCAGATATACACAAAAATGAAAATCAGGATTAAAAAAAACAACATTTATATGCATTGAAAAAGTATTTTATTGCAACTTTGTGTGAAAAAGAATTATTGATGAGGCATTATCCAAAAGTAGTGAAATGCTAAGTAAAAGGCGGAAGGGGTCGATCACCAAAATCACAAATTAACACCGGGTATGATGACTTTCAGCATGAAGGATTGCCTGGCATCGTTGGCGCATAGAACGGGTAAGTGCATTGTTTTTGGCTTTGGGAATGTTGTTCCATTCCTGAATTAAGGCTTGTCTTAGCTTAATGACGTTTGACGTTGAAATAGGTCCAAATTATACCGAAGGTCTTCAATAGGATTCAGATCAGGGCTTCTGGCAGTCCGGTCATTAATAAATGCAATGATCGCCCAGAAGAAATTCACATTGTCCCTAGCTGTATGGCTAGTGGCATTATCATGCTGAAAAAGAGTGATAGTTGCATTATTTTGAGACAGTGGGATATCATGCCTCGCAAGAATTTCATCTCGGTAGCGTTGGGCATTCAAATTCCCTTTGATAACGACGAGATTAGTGCGAAAGCCATGTGCAAGGCCCGCCCAGACCAAGACAGAACCCCCACCCCAAAACGATCTGGTTCAAGTACGCAACAGTCGACATAACGTTCAATTCTCCTACGGTATACTCGAACCCTGCTATCACCTCGATGAATGGAAAACCTCGACCCGTCAGAGAAAAGAACACTATGCCATTGTTGTCTAAGCCAGAGTTGGTGTATACGTGCCCAATTAACACGATTTACGCGGTAACGTCACTTAAAACACAACGACGTGCACGTAGCCCACCCTCGCACAAAAGATTGCGCACAATTTGGGCAGATATACGGTTGTTATGTGTACCAGGGGTATTAGCAGCAATCGTTGTGGCAATTTGGAAGCGACTGCGTAGGCGGGTGTTCTGAATATAGCGGTGTTGGCCAGGCGTCGTGACGCGCGAACGTGCACTACGAGGTCGATCTTCCATACGCCCTGTTGCTTGAAAACGTTGTCTAAGGTGTCGAATGACACGAGAAGAACATCCAATATTCATAGCAACACTATTCATCGTCATACCAGCATTAAGCATGCCAATGGCTCGTTTGCGTAAATTTTGCGGAACTCCGGGCATTTCACAAATAAAGATTTTTCTTTCAACGTCTTTTTCTCATTGACATGAAAGTCCTTAAAATTAGATTGAAAGGTTTCAAAAAATATACACGAATTATAATTGTCCGTGCATGCACGTAAAAATTGCTTTCAACGGATTTCTTCTGCAAAATGCTTTCAATCGAGTTAAAATTTGTTTTTATCAGACACATAATCGTTAACCCAAATATTTGTAGGTCATTTGACATTTTGATTTCTTTTGATAACATTGCATTTACTCTTAAACACAAGGGATTTTTTTTTTGGTTCAGTATATATAGCAACGATAAGTAATATAAACAATAATTTCGGGTTCCAAATTTGTGCACAAGTAAATTGAAGGAATTAACATTTAGGAGACTTGCAAAATCCCTCTACAAATTCAAAATACGATATTGCTTTTAAATGTAAGAACTTTATATTCTTGGTAAACCTAAAAATAAAATAGAAAAACACTTAAAACTAAAAACGATATCTATCAACAATTTTCGGCAGTTGTTTTTGTCACACCTATTTTGAACCTCATGGGTTTTTTTTTCTAATGAATAGGATTGGCAATGTGGACTTCATACAGATAAATATTCGTGCAAACAACGTTGTCAACTTTGACAGGGAAAATGAAAACGAATGGACAACTAACATATAAGATTGTGCAGGATGCCATTTGAAATAGATTTAAAACCAGACTCACAAGTGAACAGGTACTCAACACTGCTTTCTTTTAACTGGACAGTTTCTGTCGTTGTCTCCCTTCTTACCCATCTCTTTACGGTAGAAAAAGAAAAGTTTTGTGTACTGAGCAAAGAAAAACTGCTCGTTAGCTACCAAAAAGCATGTGTGATTCAAGTTATCCAATCGCTAGATAAACACAATGTTTACCCCTCTGCTGCAGGTGTTATTAGGAGATTGTTTTTAGAGAAAGGAAAAGTTGATTGTTGAATAATGTTATCTGTGACACTGAATGTTGTCAGTTGCTCTCCTTAGTAGTACGATCCCTCGGAAAACCAATATACATGTATAGGGTAGAAACGGCTACGCGCAAGAACCCGACTGTTTGACAATAATCACTTATGGAGCAAGTGTAATTTTCAACGTCATTTCTGGTTATTTCCGATGAAATAATTGCTTTAAATGATCGATAATACACAGAGTTTGCAAAAGGTTCTATTCATCATTGCTATTTGGAACTGTATCTTTACCACATAGGACATATTACAGAATACCTCTTAAAGATTCTTTTTATCGTTAACTAATATTGAATCATTCAATAGTAATCTTCGTATGGACGTATGCGCTATACAGATCGTATTAATTAGACAACATTGTAAAACTATGTTTAATCTGTCTCTACACAAAGTTTTTTTTAGGGAGCTACTGTATAATGTTTTTCAAAAGAAAGAAATACACACACAAAAAAAAAACATGTGCAGCCAAGGAGATAGTCTGATTTTTTAAAGACGGTTGCAACCAGTTCCAGCTCTGTATTCTTATTTAGTCCATGAAGATTCTACAAGAAAATTATTATACCACTTAATTATAAACCAGAAAATGAATGTAGGGCTGATTAACATTTTTGAGGTCTTCAGAATTTGCGAAAGCTTGAAAATGGCTGAACGTTCGAGTGTGAAGCACGAGGCTGTTAAACTATTTTGAGGGGTTCTTCGAATGTTAACGACCAAAATCTGAAATAATGTCATTACTGCTTACAGGAAACGATTTTTCAGCAATAATTTGGAAAGCAAGATACATATGTTCAAAGAAATTCACATCAGCGAACGTGACATGCACTGGACCTAAAACGGTCTAAAAACGGAAGTCAGCGAGGCATGTAGGGGTCGTCATTTCAAACAGAAAGAATGTATTTTTTTCTGAAAATAAATGAATAAACTCACATTCGTTTGTTTTTATTCTAAAACAAATACACTGGTTGACGCGAGCCACCCCTTCGTCTTGTAAGCAAACTATGAAGTGTCGAAACTCATACATTGTAACTTTTAAAGGATAACCTAAGATTCCTTTGAGGATAATAACTATTGATGGGATACTTTTGGCGACAAATCATTAAATGCATAGTTAAATTTCCTTGAAGTTGTAGATAAATCCATATATAAATAAAAATACGTCTATCGCAGTGGCTTCACCATATTCATGCACCAAACTGTTCGTTTTACGTTTCAGGGACGCAGAATTGGGGCACACAGAAGAGAATTTTTATTTCGTCAGTGTACTCAATTCATGAGACCATAAACTTGGAAAATCTGGCTGAAAACACTTTCGAACGGTAAAACTTTGAAGTATAATAATTTTGTTGAACGGTCAGGTGATTCAAGATTCACCAGTCGTAAACAAGTGTCCAAGACCCCTACATCCTAACCTTACGTGTAATAAAGGAAGCGGACAAGTGCAAGTCCGAGTATGGATCTGCACCGACAGATATTATTTAAGATATTAAGACTAACACTGATTCATAGCTGCAATATTACTTCTCTAGGAATAGGCCCATTTCTTGTACTCTCCATGGTACTTTGGTGGGTAGGTTCGTTTCTTCAACGCTGCAACATTCCATCAGGACTGATCCGAATAAATGCTCATATATATTTTTTTGGTATTTGCAGAAGGTACACGTTGTGAATGCAGGAAAGTATAACTTACCGAAAATGATATATGTGTGTAGAATGGAGAAATTAAAGAAATGAAATAATCAAACAAACAACAGGCAAAAAGTAATGAAACGATAATGGAAATTTGTATTCTCAGAGAAAGTTTAAGGAGCAATATCTACTTTCCTTAAAGATTTCTAACTATAGCTTTCCAGACATTTAGTTTTGTGAAATGACTGGGAAAAATAATTTCTTGTAATCCATTTAGGAATTTTTTAAACTTGTCTGTCGAAATCACTTCAATAGAAAAGGTAGTATACACTCTAAAAACTTTAAAAAACATATTAATAGAACGGTCCATTAAAAAGGATTAAAAAGTTTGAAACTAAATCAGCCCACTATTTCCTCATGAGGAGTGAGCAATCGGATTCAACCAAACCTCCGTTTGGGGATTTTTTTTAATAAATACAATCTTTATTGTTTTATTTATGACCGTTATAAATGATATTTACTGAGAAAAAGGTCAACCGCTTTTTATGCCAAGTGAGTGAGATGAGAATTTTGAACGATTAAGAAAGACAGCAGAAAATATTCCAGTTTCTCCCAACATAATTATGGTATGGCACTCGCTTAACGATCAGACAGCGCTATCTGTGCATCTTGATCAAATTTATGCATTGCCTAGGGGCATATATTCTTTTTGTGCACGAAGGGATAAAGGAGTACTGATTTGCTTCGCAAGATGCAAACTTCCGGAAGTTGTGTGGTCGAACTTGTGTGGTCTCACTCTATTCGGATTTTTTTTTTATCGTATCCCTGGAGGCATGTATCGTTCAGCCATCAGCTATATTGGTTTGTTATACGAAACGGATAACACTGTAGGTCTTGATAATTTGATTATGAAAGGGATCAGCAAAATAACTCAAATAAGCACTTGTAAACGATTGAAGAGCTATCAACGGAATATTAAAATGTACTGAACTATAGACGAGGTGTAAAACGATGATACATGTTACAATACACGTGTACCTCTTGAGGTCATTTATGTTGGTCATAAAAACATTGAGGGTATTTTCCTAAAGAGATTTTCTGCCACACTTTCTTCCACAATAATGGTCATTTCAATGAATACTTTAATTACAAACTGTTGTACATTGATATATTGGATTTTACTTTTATAACCGTTTAGGGAAAAAAAAAAAAAACGTATTTTTTGACATAAACGCAAGTTATTGATCGATACGAACACTTACAAATGGGTTTCATCTGCTTAAAAAGGGTCCCCTCACCAAAAATGTATCAAATGATGCATTTCCCTTGATCTGAACTGAAACTAATTTTGCAAATTTCATGTAAGAAATCAAAGTTTATAACAAAATTTTCCCAGTTTTTGTAGCTGTTTCATTGTGAATGACAATTATCATGCATAGAGCTTTAATTGTTTGTTTAACATGTTCTTGACCTTTTTGCATTGCATATTTTTAATACGTATTGAAATAAATCCGATCTGTATTGGTTTCGCTACTTTTGTTTTATTTTAAATGTATATTTCAAAACTTTTATTATGTTTTTTTTTTAAATTCATAACATAAATTATCTGGTGTTCTCACCAAGCGCCATTCAGGGGATATATCAGGGTTGATTAGCGAAGGTTTGCTGCTGAATTATCTACACATGATATTAAAAATCCTCGTGCAGGAGTGTGTACTAAGTGGAATTGGTTTGAGTTGTTGTTCAATTTAACTCATTATCAAAAGACAAAATTGTGGCTTGTCCAAATCGAAAGCATTCGCAGAAGACAAAGTATAGGTGACTGAAAATTGAAATTTGTTTGTGAAGGATAGAAAACATTGTGAGATACCAGCATTTTCTCCTTTTCCCAGAATGCTTTCTAAAGGCTTCTTTCTCATGGTACTCAAAATTAGGTATTGTGTGGTAATGGGTTAAACGCCGGATTTCGGTTTGATTGGTGACATGAAAATTATTCTGAAAAGTGCTGGTTGACGTTGGTTTCATGATTTTTTTGTTATTTTAAAAAAGACGAATACCGCTTTATAATTGTATTCTTTTCAGTAGTCACATTAGTTGCCATTTTGCTTGCTTTATGTGCATTGATAAATATATTTCAATAATAGTAATGATATATCTCAATAAAAATAGTAATGATTTTTTTCTTTCAAAAATGCAAAAATCGTATTACTAATTTTTTTTCCGCTGATCTCTTTTCTTTTCCTTTAAAGATGAGAATGTTTTCACTTTTATTTAAGTTTATGGTCCCGCACACTTTTTTTCACCTTTGAAATTACGTCAACGGTTCTGAAAATCATATATAAGTTATGGATTCTAAATGAAAAAATAGAGCAGACTGTATGGTACTTTTCTACATCCTTATATAAACAAATTAAAAATATATATATATTATTCATTCTTTCGTATAACTGCGGCGAATCGTATCGAATATTCTATTAACAAAAAACAGTACAAGCCTGCAGATGTGCACTCACCAATTACGAAATCAATCTCTGCAACAAACCAATATTATTTAGATTTGAATAAAAAAATATTTTCTTGTTTGTTACTTTGAACTTTCATCCATTGTTTCGTCTTTTTGGCATGTTTTACAAAAAAAACATACTTGTTATTCATTCGGCAATCATTCTATTTTCAAACTGATGTTTGACTTTCAAAGCAAACGTTGCGATCAGGAATTTGCTCACAAATGGGTAACATGACAAAAAAATTTTTTTTTCTTATCGAAATTCATTTTCCACATTGTCAAAATTAGGATATTCCTTCAATCCTTTCATATAAATAAGATTGCTTAATAGATTTGGCATAAATTTATATATTTTACGGGGTTTTAATGAAATTATATACAATTTTTGCCTCGCTTATGATAATCTGTTAGCACTAATCACAATTGCATTGTGAATACGGGAATTTTGAAATAATAAATTAATATACATGTATTTACCGTTATATTTCCAACAATTAAAAAACTGTATGGCGATTTTACTTTTAAATTTTTTGCAAGCCTACTTTTTGTCAGACTACGTTAGATTTTATTTTATTTTTTGATATGCTTTTTCATGTTGGATAAGGTCAGTTCATTTGAATTATTAATTAATTTGTTGACAGTAAGAGAGCAATATTCGAAGTTTACAACAAAAAATAATTGTGCGTAAATTTTTATCATTAAATCAGGATGGACTGTGGAAGTACATAGAGTCATACACAATGGAATTACAAAAGAAAATATTCGAAACTTTATTCATTATCGTGTAAAGAGCGTTTTCAGAGTCTTTAACATCCACAAGGGCCTTTGCTTTGAATAAGTCAAATAAAAGAATGAAAAAGATTGTCAACTCTTACAAAAAAAAAAAAAGCCCGTTCATTTCGGCAATTACTAAATTCTCCAAGCATTATCAGCCGTGAGGAATTGGTATAATTACTAAAAAAATAGATCAGGTAGAAATACTCGGACGTCTATTATTATCACGTTCGATTCGTTCCTGTAATATCACCAGTGACCTAGGATGCACATGTTATTTGTGATTGCGAGATCTTTTTTTGATGTTATGTCCATACAACTTGCTACTGAAGATTCGAAATGCATTAAAGAGAAAGGTGATGAAGAAGATTGCGGCAAAGGTAGAAATTACCTTCAACAAGTATTTTAGGCATTTTCAACACGCGGTAAAGTAAACAATCTGTCACATGCCCGTAAAAATCAAATTCAGAAAAGAGACTGAAAATTATTTCATTATAACAGTTTTTTGAAAATTGTTCTAATTAAAGTCAAATTTTCGATCTGGTTTTAGGAAACCGCATGCATATTATGTGCTAATGTTTTGCATATATTCATACAGATTTTTTTCCTTCATTTTCCTGCTGTAAGTTCTGATTGCTTCCATACTTAATTGGGAGTCATGCCTTCTTGTTTTCAAGATGTAACCATACTACTGAATAAGTGAAGTTCAAAAATAAGTTTGAATAATCTGTTTATTTCAATAATATCATTCATTCGAAAAGTAAAAACTTATCTATAAAACCAGTAAATAAATGCTTTATGATTGACTATTCAGGTTACTGAGAATGTACATTAATTAGGATAAGGAAATAAAGAGCAGAAATTAAAAACAAAGACAATACGGATGATACCCACATAGTAATTTCTTGTTTCATAGTTGCAATAGTGTTCAGTTTTAATAGTATTCGGAAATTATATTATTTATTGAAAATAACTGATATTCCCTTAAAACACTACTTTTGAATTCAAACATCATATTGATCTTTAAATGAATAAATGAAACTATTGAAAATGGTGAAATTCGAACTTCAAAGCTAACATTTCTAATAGAAATAAAGTAAATTGCATTTTTCCCTTTCCCGGTGACTCATGAATTGGTTTGGAATACGATCATTGAAGAAGACTTTAAAAAACACCTTTCCCCGTGTTTCAAACATAACCTTCAATCGATCTACATAACACTTTGTTACCATTACCATAAACAATCAATGACCATCGCGGCCTTTCTTCAAGATAAGTACTCTTTCCATCCAAACATTACATTTCTGTGACGCGTAATTAATTGAAAAACGGTTATCAAACTGTCCATTTAGAACTAAAATGAACGCTCTTAAGAAAACAATGAAGTTTTCTGTTGTAAAAATCGAATGATGATAATGACGTTTAGCTTTAGAATGTTTTTTTTAAAGTCAGTATTGAGTCCTGTATCATTTATAACAACATGTCCTTGTTTTCCATTATAAGCCCCGTATATCTATCGCAAAACCTCCCTTGTCTATCGTGAAATATACCCCTTACTGTCTTTCTTTTATATCCATACACGTTTCAGATTTAGTTACTAAATTTGAAAGCCATTAAAGACGTTTTCTACAGTTTTGTGAAAATTTAATCCTTTCATAGAATTTGCTAATTCTTTCATATGTTGGGTAAAATTCCATGGCAAACTCAAAAATAAAAAGAAAAAGGTAAGTTGTTGAGTTAGATTTTCTGCAAAATGGCTGTTTCAATGGTAACCGTTTTTATCAAAACACCTAAAAGGACTATATCTTCATAAAAGACAGCAATAAAGTGATAGAAAGTTTATTATAAAATGCAAATATTATTTTCCATATCTAATATATTATTCCTTGATTGTGTTTGAATGAAATAATAATCTAAATTCATTTTCTTTTTAAAAAAAAATTTTTCCTATTTCTTGACAAGCCAAAATATTAGCAAAAGCAACACGTAGTCTTCAATTAATTCAAAATTTTGAAAAAAATCCTTACATAGAATTTTCTAATTTTTTGGTATATCCAGTAAAATCTAACGGTAGGTACAAAAATGAGAAGAAAAAGATATGTTGTCAAATTAGATTTTCTGTAAAATGACCGTTCCATAGTAACCGTTTAGGCGCTCAGACCGATCGGCACGGTCATGTTCAGTAGACTCTAGTCTCTGAGAAAGTCGATACCGCCGAAAACTTTCCTGTATTCTTCTTATCTTTTCCCCTCTTGGATCTTTTTACAAAATGTCCGTTAAGTCGATATTTTAGACTCATTCTTCGCCTCGAAACGTACCGTATCCGAAATTCAAGGTATTGTCCGAACGATATACAAGTACCTTCTTTGAGAAGAGTTACCGTCTGTTATTGTCTCCCTTGAAATCCCTAAAGTGATGTGCAGAAATTACTACCGAAAACATCCCTAAGAAATGTATTCGATTATGCTTTAACAGGCCCTCAAAGTAGTTTTTCACCTGTCAGAACATAATGATTTCCAAGCCTCGAAACGTACCGTATCCGAAATTTAAGGTATTGTCCGAACGATATACAAGTACCTATTTTGAGAAGAGTTACTGTCTGTTATTGTCTGCCTTGAAATCCCCAAAGTGATGTGCAGAAATTACTACCAAAAACATCCCTAAGAAATGTATTCGATTATGCTTTAACAGGCCCTCATAGTAGTTTTTCACCTGTCAGAACATAATGATTTCTAAGCTACATGTACATATTGATTTCAGTTCAAAATTAACTGCATCGCAAATAAATGTTAGGCCTGTTTGAGCTCCACAAGCCTCTCGCAATCAGCAGAGAAATGCTTTTCATGTGAGATGCAGGACAAACAACTTCTTGGCGCTTCAGGACTTAGATTGAACCATGATCTGTTTATTTTTCATCCATTTTGATTTCTGAATGTGTGTCTTGGTGTAATCACTCACGATCACGATAAGTGTTGCTCTGAAACTTAGCCAGTACTTGCATCATGATGCTAAAATACAGAATAGCTACCCCTCTCTATCGGAATGCGGAACAAGTTAACGCTGATGGAGAGGTAGACGCTATAGATACTCCCATACTGCCGTGTCAGTAATACTTTTGAAGCGTTGTTCCATACAACCTGTACTTTATTGATTTCAATTCAGAAAACTAGATTAGAATTTCTAATAAAAATGGAAACGTCCCTTAATCTTAAATATGAGCCGTCCTCTGGAAGCAAAGTATTATCTTTACCAAACTACTGGTCCAAAATGAAAGCACTTGCAGACGACAAATGAAATTCAAAAATTGAGATTTGTGTCCTGCCGGGTAGAAAACATTGTGGGAAAGGGAGAAAATGCTGGTTATTTCTAAGGGCCCCTATCTCGGGGTGGTAAAAACAAGGGATTGTTTGGTAAAGGGTTAAACAATCTCCATGATGCACAGCAACAAGCAAATTATCGCACAATTGTGATCTACAAACTTAATTCCGTGTAACAACCAACTGATGTAGAATGGTCCTTTCACATGCAGAAAGCCTGTATGGACTACTCAAGCTGAGCACGGTAGTTACTTTTGACACCTGTTTTACACTCCCTTTTCTTAACCTGTCCCAAATACTTTTTTCGAGTTAGGGAGTGTGACTGGAAAGAGAAAGGCATGTTGGCCTTACACATATAATGTGGTTAGAATAATCAGGTCATGTCGACTGTTATTGCTGAGAATCTTCTGAATGTCTTTTTTTAGTCTATTTATTTCCATTCATTAGACTACCAACTTTTTCAGCATTCCTAAACTATTTACCTTTGTTATTTTTCTAACATTTTCCCTTTCTTCACATTTTTATCTTGTGCTTAAAATTTGATGACAATGATAAATAACTAAAATCGAAATGCAAGTACTACCAGTAATGGCTAAATGGGCAATCCAAGACCAGCTCCCACCTACGCACATAAAAGTTCGCAACAAATTCATAGCTCAAATACAAAGCGCACCTGACGTGGTTCGAACCCGTGCGGAAGTGATCCATGTTTCACTGAGGATTAAAAGAACGACAGCTTAAAGAGTGAAATAGAATTCTTTTCAAACGCAGTTGCTAGATATAGATTTCATACGGGATGAAGCAATGCAGTGAGGAAGGAGTGATCACCCGTAACACACACACCCTCTTCAATGTCATCATTTTGATGACAGAAATTCATTTTAGGCAGTTCTATTTTTTGGACAACAGATACATGTAGCTCAATAGGCAATTTCGGACCAGCCTCCATTTACGAATATAAAAGTTCAAAACATACGCATAGCTCAAATACAAACCGCACCTGGTGGAATTAGAACCAGTGTGGAAGGAACGATATCCCTAAAGACAATATTACCAATATCCTCCGACGAAGGCTGATGGATTTTGATTTAGCGTTGTCCGTCCTTCCCTTCGTGTGTCCGTCTGGGAGAATATTTCTAATACCATTGGACAGAATTTCGAGGTACTTTATGCATGTGTACAATAACCCATTCCGCCGATACACTTTTTTATTCGACGCAAAAGGCCGTCTTGGAGCGATTTTAAGTTATGCGGTCGAGTAAACTTTGTCGGCGGAGTATACCATTTCAACGAAATTGCTTGTTATTATTCTTAAGACGCTGTCTCGCTTTGACGTCGCGTCAAAAGGTCGCGTCCCCTGTTTAAATTTGGTAATGTGAGCATTCATTTAGTGTACGATATAAAACACAGAGTTTTGCTATGCTACTATTACATATCAAAATAAAGATAAAGAATTGCAGGTTTCACTGGTGTTGTAATTGATCGAATATACCTGCATGTCTGCGTCAAATTGTCAGTGCATATCCCAATGGTTGGTAAAAATTCACATGTCCCATGTTACTTTTCCGTCAGAACCTCGTCGAAACTTTCTTCATGCAGACGATTAAGGCGAGGAAACTCATTAATTTTGTTTGCAACATTAATCTGACGTCATTTTCGGATGTTGTACTGGAATTTGTTTTGTTGTATGACACTACCTGAGAACGCTATAGCGAGTTTTATTATTGAGGAGAAAGTGTCCCATATGCTACTAAATTTGTCAGTCAAGCTTTTTATAACATATTTAACATTGAAAGAATCATCACCAAACATTTTTATATTTGCACAAAAATACGTTTTTTGTGTAGTTTTGAAATATATTATCGTTTTAGGAAATAGTGTTTACATATTTCTGTAATTCGAAAAATAGTTTGTTCCCTCAAATGTCCCTTATCAAGAAGATGACGTCACTTTTTTCATTTAACACACTTGTAAGCTTTTAATTTAAGTAGTAGTCCTTTGTAATAATAAAATGTTTTCTGTAGAAAAATACGATTTTTCTTGCGATTGTAATGACATACAAATTAAGGTAGTTTTTTATTTACTAATGTTTTTGGCAGTAAATTAAGTTGTTCCCATGAAATATCCCCTGACGTTATTTTTTCCAAGATGTCCTTAAGGAAACGCTCTTTTTAAATATAAATAGTCATTGTAAATCTATAAGAAATCATGAAAATTGGGAAGAAAATATTCATGCACTGCTAAGCTTTAATAAATGCATTGATAGGTCCACAACAAAATATCCTGATTACTGTTATTTTTATTTCACACAGACGCTGAAAACATCAACGTTGAAAAACGTAAACGTTACTTTATTGTAACTCAGGAGGTCACCAGTATTTGACGCGACGTCTTTTTATATGTACGGCATTTCGCAATGAGAAAGGAACGCCGCGACAACGCCGCAGTAACGTCAACTTACGTAGCTAATACTCTTTGATACGTAGCACTACCTCCTTGTAATTGAAGGTGGGACGGTTTTTTCCTAATGTCCGCACTAAAAAATACGTGGCATATCAATAGCAACTCCGATACGTCATGCTTACGTCATACATATGCCGTAAAAGCGAAAACAACGCAGTCAGTGACAGCACGCTAACATACTGGTCAAACATGATACGTTAGACTTTTTTGAACGAATGATTTCAATCAATGAAGTGAGCCAACATTTTCCGTATTTGCCTGTCAGCTTTTTCCGTATTTGCGCGTCGGCAAGACTGCACATCAGAAAGGACCGCCGTGCTTTCGAAGCGGTTACGCCACGGCTACGCGTCATACGCCTCGCTTACGCTTCAGTACGCACTGGTTTACGCCCTTTGAACTCCATACGAACACAGATACGCCACAGAAATGTCATACACAGGCCGTGTCGTTATTTTTTAACAGAATACGCCTCAGTTCTTGGCGATTGACCTGTGTTACTTAAGAAATTTTGTTACATACGCCGCTGATAACGCAATAGTGAGAGATTAGCATTATACACTGATACTTATTGTAATGAATGCTAGTCAATTTATTAATTCACTTATTAATCGATGAATAATTTATTCGGTTGGATAATCAATAATTTATTTGTTCAGTAATCAATAATTTTTTTTAAATTAAAAAAGTCACAAATATGACAAAACCAATAGTTTTTAAGCAATGATGTCAATTTCATAGGAAATGAAAACAATCAGAGCCAAATTAGCTGACTGCACACAAATAATTATAGAATCTAACAAGTGTTGTCAAGAAAAAAAAAAAAAAATGCCAAAGGCTTGCTTGACAACATTTTCCCTCGATTCTTTTGAAAAATTTCATATCAAACGCCAACGAATGTCAGATTCTTTTAACCACATAACGATAGAAACCATTGATCAGTAGATGGTAAACCATCTGTAGATGCACCCATGGTTATAGCCATCAAACCAATTCACTTCTATGAAATATGAACAAAATGACGTCAAAAAGCGTCACACTATTTTGATATCAAACGTTTACAAACCATGATAATTATATCCTCTTCTTGAGATATGTAACGTTTAATTATAAAATAAACACAAGCTTTCGGCGGTACAGCCGCCTTCTTCAAGTGTGATCCTGTGATAAAATGCCTGCAGTAATGTTCAGTTGTTTTCAGTTGAAAACAACTGAACATTACTGCAGGCATTTTATCACAGGATTGAAAACAATTGAACATTATTGCAGGCATTTTATCACAGGATCACACTTGAAGAAGGCGGTTGTACCGCCGAAAGCTTGTGTTTATTTTATAATTAAAGGTTTACAAGATAAGAAAATTCATAATGGGTATATTACACTGAAAACAAGGGGGGCAGGGGTTTAGGTGACAAGAACAAACCCCAATATAGTTTTTTATGCATGTGAAAGTTTTTTGTAAGGATAATCTTGACAACTTGAAAAGAAAAACTTAGTACTGTTTGTTCGTATTAAATAGTAAATATTAATTATTCTCGCGCATGACATTTTGGGTCAATATGCTGGAAATGGTTAAACAGTCGGTTAGGAATTAAATGATAATCGTCAACTAATGAATGCTTTGGGATGTAGGGGTTCTGTCGCACAATGAAGTGGAGGGGGCTATACTGGAATCGCCATGGCTTTCCTCCGTCCGTCCGTCTGTCTATAGACACAATTTTGTCCGGAGCGTTTTTCCTACAGTTTTTCAAATACTGCACTGAAATTTACACATAACGTTTGGGTACATATGAAATTATGCATGCGCAATTTTCACGACCTTGCTGCCATTAGTTGCGGAATTATCTTCTCTTGAACTTTTTGCCCTTTGGAGATTTTAACTTTGTTTTTTGTCCGGGGCATAATTTCCAAACTATTAAAGCTAGGTACTTCAAAATTCACACACAGTTAGATCACATTAAGGCAAAGTGCAGTGTACAAGAATCATAACTCTGCCAACTTTTTTGGGTTATTGCCCTTTGAAAAGTTTAACTGTTGATTCTTGTCCGGAGCATAACTTCCAAAGTATTAAAGGTAGTAAATTCAACCTTCACACACAGCTAGATTACACTTAGGAGAAGTGCAGTGTTAAAGAACCATAACTCTATTCCAACTGTTTTTTGAGTCACTTCCCTTTGTAAATTTTAACTTCGGATTTTTGTCCAGGTCATAACTTCCAATATATTAATGCTAGTTACTACAAACTTCACACACATCTAGATCACATTAAGGAGAAGTGCAGTGTACAAAAACCATTACTCTATACCAACTATTTTTTGAGAAATTGCCCTTTGTAAATTTTAACTTTGGATTTTTGTCCAGGTCATGACTTCCAATGCATAGAAGCTAGTAACTTCAAACTTCATACACAGATTACAGAAAGGCAAATTCCAGCGTACAAGAACCGTAACTGTATTCCAACCTTTTTTTATTATTGCCCTTTATAATTCTTTTTAACGTTTTATTTCTGTCCGTGGCATAATTTCCAAAGTAAGAAAGCTAGTAAATTCAAACTTCATATACATATAGGCAACATTTTTAAGACGTGCATGGTACAAGAACCATTAATCTATTTCCACTATTTTAAGAGTTATTCCCCTTGATTAATTTAAACTTCAGATCTTAGCTTGGGTGTAACTTGCAAAGTACAAAGCTAGTAACTTCAAACTTCATGTACAATTAGACAACATAAAGCAAAGTGCACTTTAGAAGAATCATAACTCTATTCCCATTATTTTAAGAGTTATTTCCCTTTGTATATTTTATACATATGTATATTTTTTTGTTTTTGTCTGAGGCATAACTTCCAAAACATTAAAGTTAGTGACTACAAACTTCATATATTGATAGACCACATTAACTTCAAGTGCATGCAGACTACAAAAACCATAAGTCTTTCCCCACTTGTTTGTTTTCTTTGAACTCTTTCTTTTGTACAGAACCATTCTGCATTCTGTTACAAAGAGCAGTTTTATGACAAGGAGCTGGTGAGGGTATGATCACGTTAAGTGATAGCTCTAGTTGATGAGCTCTTTTTGCTATTATCGATTTTCTGTATATCGAAGGACCAGTTTTCCTCCAGATTTAGTCAATCATTAGACAAAGCGTATTCTAGGGATCCCTTATTATGAGATGACTGACCTGGTAAGATGCATCACAGAGTTGATTTGGCCTCCTTAAGTCAGAGCTTGGCTCAAATCTTGTTCTTGTTCAGCGGGGCTCTCGAAAAGGGGTTTTAGATGTATCTTTGTGATGAATTATATCAAGTTATTCGTCTGTATCATTAGAAAGAATAGTTTTTTTTTGACATGCAGAATATTTATCAGTCGCAAAAAGGTTCAGGCCAGTCAGCCTGCGAGGCATGCACAGAATGAAATGGATTTATTGCATGTCAAGGGCCCTGCATGGGTCAGTGGTAAATTGTTGTACTTGTACCCTGTAAGCCTTGGGTTCGAGCCTCATCGAGCTGCGATTTTTGTCCTTTCTTATATGCTTTGATAATGCGTTATCTATGTGATGGTTTTGAACGTTTTAATATATTTTGATTAAAAAACTTGGACTTACTTAAAAATAATTATGATATTAATTTTGTTGTTTAATTGAATATATGCTTTCCATTAATCCATCCATCCATCCATTCATTCATTCATTCATTCATTCATTCATTCATTCATTCAATCTTCCATCAATTCATTCATTCATTCATTCAATCTTCCATCAATTCATTCATTCATTCATTCAATCAATCATTCATTCATTCTAAGCTTTCCAAAACGAATTCCATGATTCGAGCTGCATGTAACGCATTCAATTCGAAGGAGTCTAGAGATGTCTCCTTTTCGAGTGCAGATGCAAGGTCCTGATTTGTCTAGGTATGAATAATGTTTATAAGTAAATAAATTGTGCAAAATTTCAATAACTTTTGTCTAGTTTCACAGCCATCAATGCTGAACCTTGACCTACCCATGGGAAACACACAGGAAAATGGGCATACAACAAGGTTAATGAAGTTTTCATTTAAAAGGTTGCAAGTATGGTAGAAAAAAAAGTGAACAGGCGGTTTAGACATCCCTGAACAAAAAGTATTTCGAAAACTTATCTAAAAAGGAGAAAATGCCGGTAGCCTGTATTTGTAGCCTTTCCACAACAAATCTCTTCATTGGTTATGTCGTCTGCCGATTCGTTCGATTTGAAGAATTCTACAATTCTGTCATTAGGTAAAGACATCGTTCTTTGGTTTCACAAATACCTAGCTTAGAGTCTGCCTTGCATTCTGTATGACCAGCACGGTTAGAACGTGACAAAACTAGTACTGGTCGATTTCAAATTCAATGGCTCATTTAGCAAAGCAAGGGAGGCAACTTAATGCAGAATAAATCATCGAGGTATGGTTTATTTCCCTTTACTTTCCTTCAAAGCCTACTTGCACATGAAATACATTATAAGCAATAAATGATCGCGATTTGTCCACGTAATCCCAGACTTTTTAAAAGCGATTTAAATGTGAAATCTCATAAAAGTGTAGCATCAAAGAGGCGAATGTCCTTATAAATGCAAATTACCGCTTTAATTTCCCCAGTTTTATGGCTTGGACGTAAAAGCTCAAACATAGTGTAAAGAGTTTTATATCCGTTTATGGCTTGTTTAGGAATCGAGAAAAATGAATGTTTGGTGTTAGATAGTAAAACTTTATTGTATCTTTAACCTTTCGCCGCTACAGTCTAAGTTAAACCTTCTACCAAAAAATTCAGAATATAAGCGATCATATGGAGGAAAGCTTTTGAAATCATTGTAGGTAATCCAGAAAATGTTTTATACCAGATTTTTTTCCATTTCCAATCATATTTCTACCGTTACAAGAATAAACCTCACCCATATGAGCCATATTCAATAAATGCGTGCAGTTTGGACACTTCTCTATTGATGTAAGGTAGAGAAGTTAAATCTTAGACAGGGGGCAGAATAACAGAGTTGTATACATTCCAGGCATTTGTAAGCGAAAGATTACTATGAGATACAATTACGTTTAACTTTGAAATGATAAAAAAAAAAACTGATGTAAACGGGACATATTGTTCAATAGATAGCCATTACTTTTTTTCCATAGACATTTTCAAAGGTATTTTACAGCAAGGTAATAAAACACATAAAACAAAGATTTTTTAGTTAAAGGTTGAAACTTACCCAAAATATTTGGCAATGGAATTATGATCACGTTGGTTGCCATTTAACTCTGTTCCAAACAATCCCGTGTTTTAACGAATGAGTTCTACATGTACCCTGTTCACTTCTGCAGGGTGTCGATCTGGCCAACACGCGGATACATGAACGAAATCATTTTTACATGTATTTGATGAGATATTAACCCTTTACCCCATAAGGCATTTCTATGGTATCTCTAATTGACGCTAAATAACAGCAAGGATGAAGCCATTTCTTAGTTGTATTTGACGCCTTTTGATAGTGTAGAAAACATTGTGGCAAATGGTGAAATTTCTCGTCACGAGCAATTTCACCTTTTGCCACAATGATTTCCCAAGGCTCCTACAAGCAGTGTGTAGAAATGAGTATCTATTGAGTAAAGGGTTAACAGCTGTTTGTATACCAATGAAAACATGACATCACCCGTCCTGCAAGAAATTTCCCATCCTTCATGCTCCATATACAAGTTATTTCTTAACCCTCTGGATGCTAAGCGCGACTAGCTGACCTTTTGCGGACAGTGTAGATCAAGACCAGACTGCACAGAACGTGAAGTCTGATCAGACTGCACAGATCGTACAGTCTGATCTTTGATCTACACTGTCCGATAAGGAGATAATTATTATTCCACAAAACACAACTTTGAAGCAATACTATTTAGTTTATTATTACCGAATTGAAAATTTACCATTAGTTATACAACAGGTTAAGGGTTAAAATATATGAGCCGTGTTCTGTGAAAAGGAAGGTTTAAGGTAAGTCCTGTGTAATGCACTTCCGGTGAACATTTCGCAAAAAATTTAATTGGTTGATAAATAAAGATAAATAAGGATTTATGCAGAAATAATATTTTTGCACATTTCTAATGGATTAGAAATTCCCTTTATGTCTGTCTTGAAACTATTTTTTGATACATTTGTCTGTTTTCTAAAAAGGGAGGTAATTATTATCTCTTTTTGAATTGAGAATATAGTGGTTTTAGATTTATAAATGATAAGTCAAAGAAGGAAAAAATGGAAAAAATGAAAAGGTGAAAGTAGTTCAATAATACTCATTTTTAACTATAGCTAATTTTGCAGGATGATATCTTAGTGGAAATAGCTGTTTTCCATCACACAGGTCTTACCTTAACGTATCTCCAAAAACTATAACTCGTGTCAACCTTGGTAATCAGCACAGGCGGACTCGGGTCGAACCACTTTGCTATCGTTTAATTTCTGGATGTCAATGGACCATTCTACCCTTGATAAGTTGTTTGTGAGGCAAAACGAATTTAAAGGATGAATTATTATACGATGACATTTTTTGGGGGTATAGAATATAACGGAGATCCACAAATCTCGTTTCTTTCAGAGTTCCACCCAGAGTGTGGTTTGTAGGAAAATGGGTTAATTAAATATTGATGCAAACCAATCCATTGAATTCAGCTAATACCTTATTCACGGAAAGCTTCTTGCGACGTAAGAGCTTCATCAGCTGTTTATCTCCCGCAAACTGGTTCAATTTCTTCGACTACTTTTAATCAAAGATGAACCCTGTTATACTTATGGGAAAATGTTAAGCATGTTTTATAGTCCATGAAAAGAAGAGTAAACAAACCCCAACATATTACGATATATAACTTCATTTTGTATGGTGCGTTTCCCCCATTCACTTCCATAATTTTATTCTATGGTTTCCGGTAAGATACCGAGGAATAGCGGTGAAAATATTTTTCGATATTCCACGGGTACGACCGTTGAAAATACCAATTTTTATAATCTATTTACCTACGTAAAATGCGCAAGACTCTCAACTAGATGGAAACATGACGTCATTTACCTTACATTTCTCACGTTTGAAGTAATAATGTAATGCGTTGCTATGCGAATGGGGTACGCCACGGGAAATAAATGAAAAGAACTGTACTGGATGTTGATAAAGTTCCTCCCAGAAAGGCTTAAAAGCATGAAATAAATAGAATAATTTTCGGTGAAAGATCGAAATTTATTTCATCTCGTGAACACTATTCATGGCTGCGCCAGTCCTGAAAATATTACCGATCATGTTCACGAGATGAACTAAATTTCGATCTTTCACCGAAAGAACAAATATGCTCTATATGCAAGTAATTTAATGCTAAACAGAGAAAATAAATTTGGTAGGAAGGAATTGTTTTATCTGTATGAGATCAAATTTACTTAACTTTTCCACCCGGTTTATATAATCAATTGCCCAATATGGACAGACCTAACCAACCGAGGTTCCGGTACATCCGGACTCGTATTCCCCAACCACTCTAAGCCCTATTCTTATTTAAGAGAATAATACAACTCTTGATTAAAAGTCCATATTAAAGCGATTTGATTAAAGCAAATCAGAAATGAGTTCGTTGTAATTTGAAAAATTCTGAGACGAATTGGGACTTGAATCCAACCTGGAAGCATTTGTCAAATAGGCCATATTTACCAGCATCACCCACCCTTTCCTTGCCTATATCCCGACATTTTAAAGGAAGCATTTTATTTGATATTCTAATTGGTTCTTTTATGAGGACGAGTAAAATAAAGCGGAGATGCCTTTAACAAAAAATATGGTTTAGTGACATGGAAAACTTCGTGTGAAAAGGCACTATTTGGTGGGTTGCTCTTTCTTGACGCAATATATAGATCTACTACGGAATAATGTCCGCTTAAGAACTCTACAATAGCTTCTATCCTATTCAAATCTTTTCAAAGTGACAGTTTTAACTCATTACCAAACGACAATATTTTAGGGATGTCCAAATCGAAAGCATTTGCAGACAACAAAATAAAAGTGACTGAAAATTTGAAATTTGTTTTATGAATGGTAGAAAACATTGTGGGAAAAGGAGAAAATGCTGGTTACCAGCATTTTCTCCTTTTCCCACAATGTTTTCTAGAGGCTTCTTTCTCAGGGGCGTCAAAAGTATGGATTATGTGGTAATGGGTTAAACTCTTAAAATTTGAAAGCAATTTCAGACATCAAAAGGAGGTAAAATGATAATTTCTGTTACTGACCCAATAAACAAGCAGGTCGACGTAAAGAGGCAGTGTGAAAAGTAAGAAAAATACAGCAAAGCGCGAAACAGAAGATCCTGGATGAAGACAAGTACACTGACAAACCCGTCTTTTTAACCCTTTCCCAAACGACAAGCTTTTGGACTAGACCAAATTGAAAGCATTTGCAGACGACAATTCAACTCTTGCTGAAAAGATTATTCCTGTCTATGATAGGGTAGAAAACATTGTGGGAAAAGGAGAAAATGCTTTTAACCAGCATTTTCTCCTTTTCCCACAATGTTTTCAAAAGGCAACTATTCCAGATCCGTAAAAACCAGGGATTGTTTGGGAAAGGGTTAATTGAAACTGGTTATGATATTTGAAAAATGGGTTCAATCCGTCTTTACAAATGTGGATCCATGTCAGCATGTGCAGTCTGCGCAGAGAGATACCTGCCTGTAGTATGAACCAGTGAGAGAAGGGCTTCTGATACATTTATGATCTGTTTTAACCCTTTACCCCATAAGGCATTTCTATGGTATCTCTAATTGACCCTAACTAACAGCAAGGATGAAAGCCGTTTCTTACGTGTATATGACACCTTTTGATAGTGTAGAAAACATTGTGGCAAAAGGTGAAATTGCTCGTCACGAGCAATTTTACCTTTTGCCACAATGTTTTCCAAAGGCTCCTACAACCAATGCGTAGAAATGAGTATCTATGGAGTAAAGGGTAAATCCAACTGATTTACAGAATTCCCAGAATGTTCCACTTCGTGTGACGGGTCAAAAATGTATCAGGTTTATCGAGGGAGGTAAATTATACCAGGACTTCAACGTTCAAACTTCGTTACCTCCCTTCAATCACATTATTCCGCATGTCTCGTGGACTTTTAGTTAGCTGTATATCGGCCTTAGTTCGGGATAAATGAATGGCCATTTGTTCAAGATTATATCAGCAATATAGCAAAACGATCAAATACACTAATAAAACAAATTAAAGAGTGTGCAGGACCTTTACCACACAGCGTAGATCAAGATCTGACTGTACAAAATGCGCATCCCGATATACCATTTCAACGAAAACAACGTTGGAATCTCAATATTTCAAGGTTTATACCGAGTCGTAATATTCGTTTAACTCATTACCACACAATCCCTACTTTTGACGACCCTGAGAAAGAAGCCTTTTGAAAACATTGTGGGAAAAGGAGAAAATGCTGGTAACCAGCATTTTCTCCTTTTCCCACAATGTTTTCTACTCTTCACACAACAAAGTTCAAATTTTCAGTCATTTTTATTTTGTCGTCTGCAAATGCTTTCGAATTAGACAAGCCTAAGATATTGTCATTTGGTAATGAGTTAATTTATTTTAGCGTTTTAACTCTTTACCAAACGACGTAATTTTAGACTAGTCTTACTTGGAAGCATAAGCAGACGACAAAATTAATGTGGCTAAAAAAATTGAAATTGGTTTCGGGATGGAAAGAAAACATTGTGCAAATGTGATTACCAGCATTTTCTCCTTTTCCCACAATGTTATCAGAAGGCTTCTTCCTTGGGGTAGCTAAAAGTCGGAATTATGTGGAAAAGGATTAAGGATTGGGTCAAGAACATGTCTCTTGAATGACATAGTGACACGACAAAACGATAAGGGTAAAATTGCATGGCCATCCTCAAGCAATATATGCTCATATTGTTTTTAAAACGAGTAAGGTAATATATATAGAGGATATTTGTATTTTTCGGTGAAAGATCGAAATTTATTTCATCTCGTGAACACCATCGGTAATATTTTCACTCGTGGCGCCACGAGTGAAAATATTACCGATGGTGTTCACGAGATGAAATAAATTTCGATCTTTCACCGAAAAAAACAAATATTCTATTTATGTCATGCTTTTTACCCTTTCTGGGTGGAGCTTTATCAAAATTCAGTACAGTTCTTTTCCCTTATTCCCCGTGGCGTACCCCTCCCGCATAGCAACGTTACGTCAATCGCGAAAAATGTAAGGTATATGACGTCATATTTCCCATCTGGTTGTTAGGCACGCGCAATTAACCTAGGCAACAAGAACGTGAAAATCGGTATTTTCTCTGGTGGTACCAATGTAAGATCGAAAAATATTTTCACTGCTATTTCTCGATATCCTACCGGAAAGCATGAAATAAAATTCATAAATATTACAAACGTACGAAACAACTTTCGAGTTCGAAATACTAAATAGCTAAGCAATACTCATACAAGTTGAGGGTATAGGTGAATTAATGAATGGACGAATAAAAAAAAAATATTGAGCGATTGAATGAAAAATTAAATTAATGAACCAAGCAATTAGTCTATTCATCACTTAGGTCTCTACTGGCCCTCTAAGCTCTCTACCAGAGGACATTACGCTACCAGACGACAATTCCTTGGCCTTGTCTATATTGAGTGAATTTGCAGGAGACTAATAGGATTATGCTAAAATGACGGGAATTTTCATATAACTGGTGGAAAACATTGTCGGGAACAGGGAAAGGAAACTGGTTAATAGTTTTTTCGTTTTTGTTTTCCCACATAGTTTCAAAGCAGTAACTGCTCTTCCTCATTTGGTAGACAAGATCACACTGCGTAAACATGCAATTACAGTCCTGGCCACTATTTGAAATGTTTTGGCACGTGAAATAACATGATAGTTACAAGGGCTTTTTTCCAATTCTGTTTCAGGATGAATAAATCTATTCATTACTGTATTTAATCAGATATCCATTTTGCAATTAAATAACACTGTAATTCAATAGTGAATACATTATCGTTAATCAAAACACGTTTTAACAATTCCACGATAATGAAACATTTTAAAACGCACGAAAAACCTTATCAAAAAAGCAGTATCTATTAACTTTTAGTACCGCGCAAGCGCCATTTTACGCTCATTCTCTGACCTTTGACCGCAGGAAGCAAGATACTTTGGATTGCTTTAGTAGTTAAGGTAATATTTACGGCGGATTACGTTTCGGATATAAGTAATATCATATGTTTTTTCTTGTCAGTAGAACAGTAAATCATTATCAGCACATTTTTGTTTATTACCCCTTCCCAATAAAATTCAATCAACTCTCCTACCCAGCATGCCTTTTATGCATTTTCACTCGGTTTTATGTGTATTTCCAGGATCAGAGCATGTGGGAATTGTTCATTCAAAACGAAAAGCCCTCCATTCATGCTGGATGGCAACCGCCATAAAATCCAAGGAGAAACACAAGGTCTCCTTTTGAAATGGGGGACCTATAAAGGGAACTAACCTTGTTGAAGACAATGCAAACAAAACAAAAGCGGGAAGAAAATCTGACGAAATCGGTAAACCATCAAGATGAGGAGGTAAGGCGTTTTGTTGGGTTAAATATTGTTTCACGTACAAAAATTTGAATCACCGCCTTCTCCTCTCCTTACCTTCAAGGTGGTTTAACCCTTTACCAAACAATTCCTGGTTTTACTACCCTGAGATATAAGCCTTTTGAAAGCATTGTGGGAAAAGGGAAAAATGCTAGTAACCAGCATTTTCTTCTTTTTCCAGAATGGTTCCTACCCTGCTGGAAACCTATTTCAATTTTAAAGTTACGTATATTTTTCTGTCTGCTAGTGCTTTCAATGTGGACTAAAATTTTGTCGTTTGGTAAAGTGTTATGGTGCATTGTTTTTAACCACACGTTATTTTAACATCCGGATCTTTCCTGTCGCTGCCCTTGGAACTTACAATGTTTCACACAATACGGTGTAATGCAAAGAAATGACCCTTCCCTACAAAATGACCCACGTACAGGAATGACCCATGGGTCATTTCTCTGAATAGGTCAATTCTCCACGTAGAATAATGACGCGGGTCATTCCTCTACGTAGTAAAACGACTTCTGAGGTCATTTCTTTACGTAGAATAATGACCCGGGTCATTTTACAGGTGAGGGTTATTTCTTTGCATTACACTTGTACTTTTATCTTCTACCCCGTAATCCAAAGATTTTACGACAATTATAATTAGATTTTTGAAAGCACTTTTCCTTTAGTCCCATCCCCTACTCTTTCAAGGACAAATTCAACAATTTCAGCCATATTTGATTTGTCTTTTTAAAATGCTTTGCGATTAAAATCAGTCCAAATTTCGTCGTTTTGCCGTAAGTGACCCATAGGTACTAAGCGCGACTTGGATTTTGCGGGCAGTGCAGATCAAGACAAGACTGCACATAACGAGCAGTCTGATCTCGGATCTTCACTTTTCGATAAGGTGTTATTTTTTCAAGATATACGCCAGATATAACAAAATCTGGGTGTTTACAGCCCGAAAGTGTCATGTTAAAGGTTAAAGATGCTTTACGGTATAGGTATATTGCGCGGCTGCAAATGTAAATTAAATTATTTAACCCTTTACCAAACGACAAAATTTTAGACTGGTCCAAATTGAAAGCACTTGAAGACGACAAAATAAACGTAACTCAAAAATTGAAATTTATTTCCAGCAGGGTAGAAAACATTGTGGGAAAAGGAGAAAATGCTGGTTACCAGCATTTTCTCCTTTCCCACAATGTTTTCAAAAGGCTTCCATTTCAATGTCGTAAAAACTAGGGATTGTTTGGTAAAGGCTTAAAAAACAAGGGTAGAAAGTTTTTTTTAATCGAAGACACTCGACTATGAGTACTATGGATCTAGACAAGTATTAAGTTATATTATATTACTAGATACATAGATGTAAAGTCATTATTGTTCTACTTTTATGGCTGTACTCGGTTCCCATAATGTTTTTCGTTTTCCCTTTCAAAGACCGTTGTCTGGACATGTCCATGTCATATTCTTTGAAGATTCGACCTGTCTTGTAGGACGCATCACTAGCCCCGATATCGGGAAACTAGTATTACGCTCTATAATGTAGCAATGTAGAAAATAGCTTTCATCAATACGTTTGCGGAGAAATGAGACCTTGTTCAGCTCCAGATTTCTCTAAACTGCTGATCATAGCTGAGTTAATTGCACGAGGATGCGTTTTATTAAGTAAACGTTCATTTTACTTTGAAATTCAAAGTAACGGTTGTCGCGTAGGAAAGTGGTTCGGTTCTGTATCCAGTAGGCCCAAATAAGATAGATGAGTATGAGAATGCCATCTAGCGGGAGATAATGTTTCGGAGACAGATGCCTACACAGGAATCAGCGTTTGTTGCCAGCAGTTTCTTTCAACGTTCTAAAATTATGTCGCCTGGTAATGGTGCTCTCTCACTTTTGCGCATCCACTCTCTTGTACTACGGATTATTCCCATTCATCTCTGCTTTTGGCAGAAAGTAGTCCGTCATCACATGATACTTTCGTCACATGACCATATCTCAAAATGGCGACACGAACGCCGGTGAAAGAAAGACCAATCTATTGTTTTGTGAGCTGTTAAAACAGCATACAGCCAATCAGACTCAGCGGTAAAAAATGTAAAAAAGGAGGGATTTTCTGAAAAGCTTAAATGTCTTTTAAAGGACGATAACTTGTTGTTTAATCTTACAAACTCAGATCCATCGGTGTGTCAAAACTGTTGTCGTCATTCATGGGCGCAGCCTTTTGTTTTTTTACAATTGGCGTACTGAGGTTCTGAGTAGTAAAAGAAGCTTGAAAAAAAATGGTTCCATTCTATACAGGTAAATTCATCAGTTTGAATGTACCTATAATGTATCCGGAATCATATTTCCTTTATCTACAGTATTATGTTACACTTGAAACAGTTTAACAGAAACACAACTTTTTCCCCCGGTTTGACAAGATTCTTGTCATTTAGCCCGTTGCAGAGATGTATGGTGAGAGTAACGAACGACAACTCTGCTCGGAGATTGTTGCGTATCAGCGGCGTTTGCACCAAGATTTCTTTAGACATTTCAAATGCTAAGAACTGATGCGTATTTTGTTCAAAATTAAAGACATGGCTTATGACGCGTTGCCGTGGCGTAACCGCTTCTTCATTACCACGTTCCTGTTCATGCAATGGCAAGGCAGAAATGAATGTCGTGCTGACGACGATTATGTCACAGCAACGCGTCATACGCTACACTTAAGCATCAGTACGCCATGCTTTACTTTCTCAAAATCCATACGTACATAGATACGCTACAAGAACGCCACAAAACGTCGTAGATACGCCATGCCATCAATTTTGAATAAAATACGCCTCAGTTCTTGACGTTCGACACACGTAAAGATTTTTTTTTTGCATACTGCTGATACGCAATAGTGAGAGAGTAATATATAGAGGATATTTGTTTTTTTCGGTGAAAGATCGAAATTTATTTCATCGAGTGTACACCATCGGTAATATGAAAATATTACCGATGGTGTTCACGAGATGAAATAAATTTCGATCTTTCACCGAAAAAAAAACCAACAAATATTCTAGATCTATTTATTTTATGCTTTTAACCCTTTCTGGGAGGAGCTTTATCAAAATTCAGTACAATTCTTTTCCCTCATTCCCCGTGGCGTACCCCTCCCGCATAGCAACGTTACGTCAAGCGCGAGAAATGTAAGGTATATGACGTCATATTTCCCATCTGGTTGTTAGGCCCGCACAATTTACCTAGGCAACAAGAACGTGAAAATCGGTATTTTCACTGGTGGTACCAGTGTAAGATCGAAAAATATTTTCACTGCTATTTCTCGAAATCCCATCGGAAAGCATGAAATAAAAAGAGCTCCTCTTTTAAATCATAATCCCGAAATGAAACGGCCCTAAGAAAATCGTATTTAAATCCACAGTGTGCAAAGGAAAACATTGCTGATAATCAGTATTTTTTCCTGTTTTTCGCCATATTAAAAACGAGTTTCTTTACTTAAGCCACATTTGTCTTCAAATGTTTGTCAAATTTGGAAAAACTAAAATCTTGTCGCTTGATAGAGAGGTACCGATTAGCCTGGTACCGCATACAAATGAAAGATAGCTAATGTCATTATCAGTGCTGCCATAAAATTACGTGAGAGACGTTTGTTACTAGAAATAAGTTCCTTTTTCAGCATACAACGTTTTATAAATCAATTTATTTCTTGGAAAAAAAAAAGAAATGTTTAATTACAATATATGCAATATTTACGAGTCAAAACATGTTTACAGCTACTGTACCGGGTATAATGATTTGTCGTCTGGAAAACGAGAGGTAATTGCAAGTATTCCATTTGCGTTTTGGAAAATACCCTCTCTCTCTCTCTCTCTCTCTCAGGTAGATTCAGAGCCTGTTTTTCTCCCCCTGTCCCTCTTTCACACACACACATCTTCATGTTAAGTAAAAAAGATCCGCAAAAAAATCATGAGTTATGAAAGTACAAGTTCTCGCACAGTCAATTTTTAGTATGTTACGTATCGACATTCCCCCGAAAACATATGAACAGGTGGTTGGACATCAAAAAGGTGTTAAAAAGAAAGAAATAAAACTGTTCTTTTAATATCCCTCAATCATGGAAAAAATGTATGTTTTATATATTTGCTTTACAAAACATCACATAGGACTGAATTAAGTACCGAGATGGTATTTCAAAAGGCAGCGATTTGCTGTTTAACTTGCGTTAAAATTTATTTATGATGATTATTATTCCGATACGGGGACAGGTCTCTCTACGTCGTGATATTAGACGTAACTGAGCCATGCTTTGTAATCAGGGAGCTTAATGCATCTGCAAAAAGTGTCGACCTAAGTGAACGAGGTTAACCTAGACGAAACTTTGCCACTTGTCAATTTTCTGCATACCAAAGGCCGAAGTCTACCTTATGATTTAGGCAAATTAGATTTTATGGATCAATTAATATGTGATGACTTCTTGGTGTGATGCATCAAGGAGATTCGTCGGGTCCCTTTTGCATGAGTATAGATCTAATTGGAAGTCATTCGGTGATGAAATACTCGTCTCTTTTTTAGTGCTGATCTACACCTGTATGAAAGGCTTTAACTGTGAGCTGTTACATTGATGAACAATATTTCTGCCAACAGTATATGCCGAAATTAGACTGCTCAGAACATGTAGTCTGCATTTGGTCTGCGTTGTTCGACATGCCGTGAGATACCACGGCCACTCATAACTCTTCACAAGACGTCCAAAGTCTAGAGTCTTTTTAGAAATAGAATGCCCTCGCATACGAAAATCCTATGGCCTGCAACACGCAAAAAGGGGCATTCGGACATTTGCGTAAAGTGTCGTCTCGGATTAGCCTGCGCAGTCTACGCACTTTACGACTACATTAGATTTTGTTCTTCAGAAGACTAGCGCAAAATAGACATTTTCATAAAAATGGAAAGTGTCGTTTTGGATAAGCCTGCGCAGGCTGATCTGAGACGACACTTTAAGCAAATGTCCGAATGCTCCTTTTCGCGTGTTGCAGGTCATATATAGCTTAGGACAATAATATTAGTCTTCGAAATGCAAGAAAAACTGCTGGAAAAGGAGAAAGTGCTGGTAAGCAGCGTTTTCTTTTTGTTTACAAACGTTTTCAAAAGCCTCATTTTCAAGGTTGTTTTGGTTGCTAAACCTCGGGGTCGTTGTGTGTGTTTTTTTTGGAAAGGTTTAAAACTGGATCAATCTGGTCTCCCCTGATATCACTCTAGAAAATGCTGCTCTCAATATACATTGACAAATTTAAGTATGTGCCATATCATTTTTTGATAGGGGGAAGGGGGTGGAGGAGGGGGCGTGAGCTTCGGACATAAGCGTAACATGTCGTCTCGGATAAGCCTACGCAATCTGCGGACAGGCTAATCCAAAACGACAATTTCAGTTTTTATATAATCTTTTGTAAAAATTGCGCAAGGCCAGCATAGCACCAAATCTAACGTAGTCGTAGAGTGCAATCTCGGATTTGAAGCTGCGCGGACTGCGAAGGCTATTCCGAGACGACATTTTACGCAAATGTCCGAATGCCCTTTTTTGTGTGTTGCAAGCCACTTTACATCTCTGCATTCACACGCCTATAAGATTCACATAAAGTTCTAGCATTGTATAGGTATGTTACTCTTTTTTAGAGAAGACTGTTTCTCATATTTCGTCTCTTTAACTTCAGCCACGTTTTTAGTTTCTCTCTTCACATGACACGTCAAAGTCGTTTGCTCAAGATTTGTTGCAGGTGGTATTGTGTTAACGGAAGGAAATAAACATCACTTCAAATGGTTTTGATACCCTTCCCTCTGCGTCATGTGACTTCCTGTGACAGCGGTGTCTTGTATATTTCTTGTATGGAAATTTAACATCTCTGGACTGAAATACACCTTAAAATAGAGAGGGAAAAAATGAGCTATGTTATGTGAAAAAAGAAATTAATGCATCTTAAGAAAAAATCGACCCATGTCATGCGCATTCTGCGCGTGAGTAAAAAAAGTTTGCCATAGGTCAACTCTGCATGTCAAAGGACAATTTTATCCCCAATCCAGCCAGTTGAAAAAAAAAAAAAGGATTTTGTTTGTATTTTATTATGTGATCACTTGCATGGTATAATTCATAACTGAGATGCAATAAACCCCCTTTTTGCCAGACGATGGCTTGAATAATCTGGCCAGCAATACGTGAAAAGGGACATTTAGACATTTGCGTAAAGTGTCGTTTCAAATCAGCCTGAGAAGTCCATGCAGGCAAAGACAACACTTTCCGATCTTGTGTGATTTTCTGCTTCACGCAAATCTATGTGGTGTCCGTGGTCGTGAGGTAGAGTGTCGGTCTCATAACCTAAGGGTCCCGAGTTCGATACCTGGAAGCAGGTGTCAACTTTAGGATTTTTCATTGGCCTACACATTCGGCGCGAGTACTGGTGTAGTTCCCAGGAAGCAGAATCGAGAGAGATTAGTATAAGTTGTAAGAACTTGTTTCTCAATCGATTTAGAATAAATATGTTTAAACTAAACTTTTACTTCTCTCGTTACTTTATTTAGATAGTACTATATTTATATAAAAGTGGTCAGCAAAATGACGAATATAATAAAGGAAAATGTCTGAGAACGTTATGAGTATAATAAGTAGCTTATCGAATTTTGAAAAAAGCACAGAGTGTATGTAGTTTCAAGTTGATACCTTTTATAGTATGGAAGTTATAGCCTGAACAAAAATTCAAAGTGAAAAGTTGGTTATTTCAGAAATCAGGGGCAGATAATTTTAGAACGCAAACAGAGATCCAAATTCTAAGACCCAGGTGCACAACTAGACATCATGGAGATTCATTGTAGCAAGTTTCAAATAATTCCGATGGAAACTGTAGGAGAAGTTGCGGACACAAAAAATTGCTAACGGACTGACGGACGGACGGACGACCGGGGGTTTAACATAATATGACCCTTCGGGCGTATAAAAAAATGCCTTTGAAAATACTCAGTGATTTATCTCATTTTTTGCACTAAATGACCAACCATTTATTTCATATCCGTATAATTTTGATAAAGCTTGCCATTTGATGATGCAACAAAAGTTTATGTCGTGTTTAGTTTTATATGTAAAACATAAGAATTTAACGTCTTCACAGTGAATTAGGATTCGAAAATTCTGTCGAAAGGAGCAACTGCTTGCTTACTAATTCCACCAAAATTAAACTTATTGCAGACAGTTGTGAAAACATCCCTATAAAAATAGACAGTCAACAGAAATTAATATGAAAACACCATGGCAAGGGGAGAATTTTCCCGTTACAAACGATTACTTCTCTTGGAACTTCATACACTGATAGAACCTGATTATGGAGAAGTGCAGTGCACATGAACCATAACTCTGCCACCTTTATTTTTTGAGTTATTGACATGGTTGATATTCAGTTTGAATTTTTGTAAGGACCATAACTCCCAAACTTTAAAATCCATCATCTTGAAACTTCAAAGTCAAATAGAACACATTATGAAGAAGTGCATTGCACAAGAGCCATAACTCTGCCATCATTCTTTTTGAGTTATTGCCCTTTTCACGTAGAATTTTCGTCTAGGCCATACTTTCTAAAATATAAATGATATGATCTTGAACCTACAAAGACTGATAGAACACTTTGTGGATAAGAGCAATTCACAAAATTTTTAACTTTGCCACCCTTCTTAGTTATAGCCCTTTAATATTTTTCACATATCATGAAGAATAACTACTCTTCCTTCATGGACCATATCCGTCAATGCAACTCATTTCACTGACAAACCCCTTCGGGCGTATATGCGCCGCTCTGCGAAGCTCTTCTTTTTATCTTTGATTGCTTTCAAAAGGACGAAGCGATATGTAGTTTTCAAGTTATTGCATTATCTTCATAGTTACCATTTTAACTTACTTGATTTATTTACTTACATGAAACAATTCCGTAAATAGATGTACACGATGGATCAGAAAGATAAAATGCGTTAAACGAATGCGTTTGCAAGAACACGGAAAAGGTAAATTTCACGCAATAAAGGGTGTCTTCTTTTGCTTCATTTCTTTTCAAATAATCCCCTTGTAGACAATGAAAACGGGTGTTTTAAAGCTAATTCTCGCATTGCAGTGTTCATGATACTTACGAAATTTATCTACTTCCACTGGTTGGCTTCTGATATGAGTGTTTTGATAAATTTAATACGAATAAAACAGAAAATGCAACCTTGCTTACCTTTTACCAGTTTATTTTTTATCAATATCAAAATCTTATACAGAGCTACATTCCTTCATATTTGATCAAAATAGTTATATGAGAATGGGATTTTCAAAAGACGGACCTGTTATTATCTTCATGACAAGCATACGAATATTATTTACTACATAGTATCTACCGCTACAGTATGGGGATATGTAACAAAAAAGTTGATAGATATAACCAGTAAATGTCAACAAACAAAAGAGTCGATAGATAACCAGCAAATTTCTAAAAGCAATATATCATTGAGCTTAGATCAGGAAGAAAAAACACTCGAGACATCAACCTTACAAATAAAAGAAATCTATTAGCAAGAATAAAAGCTCGTTTGATGCTTACTATTCCAGTGGGTATTCAAAATATTCAGTAAAACTTCATAGTAATTGTGTATAAAAATCAGTAAAATATCACGGAAATAGAGAAAAAGGAGAAGGGGAAAAGGAAAGTAACCCTTGTTGTAAATACGACAAGATGCAGTCGCCTAAGGCTTGTTTAATGTTGCTGTTAAGATCTCAAAACACGTAAAATTAGATCTTAAAATCAATAAAATAATCGTTGTGCAATGAAAAAAGATGGGCAAAACAATGAAATTCGCTATAAAAATGTCGTTAGCAATTTTCCAAGCCATAAACTTTACAATTGCACACGGCTTGTATTTGAACAAAGGGTTTTAAAGTTTATTCATGGAGATAGAAACAAAATGAGCGGCCACTTATAAGAACCTTATTCAAATGTCCATAAAAAGATAAAAAACAAGCATCAACAAACTGCCAGCTATGACAATCTACGGACTATTGCGTTAAAGCCACTGAGCTGGAGTTAACATATTCATTATCAATCGTGAAAATACCATACTAGATGTCATTCAGTCTCAGATCCAAATATTTAATATCTGGGTTAATACCTGCTCCAAATCTCTTTAACAAACCGAAAATGTATTGAATTTATCAGACTTATAATCTCAGCGCCCATCTCTGTCCTTAACAAAAAAAATTATACTGCCCAATTCAAGCAAACGACTGAACTCATTACCAAACGACAACATTTTAGGTTAGTCCAAATCGAAACCATTTGCAGACGACAAAATAAAAGTGACTGAAAATCTGACATTTGTTTTGTGAAGGATAGAAAACATTGTGGGAAAAGGAGAAAATGCTGGTTACCAGCATTTTCTCCTTTTCCTACAATGTTTTCAAAAGTCTTCCTTCTTAGGGGGCGTCAAAAGTAGGGATTGTGTGGTAATGGGTTAAGGCAGAAGACCTGTAATACCTCTACTGCTGCACGACATAAAGTTTTCTTGATAATTCATAAAAACGGATTTGTACAGGTATAATACTTTTGCACATTTTTAACCGACCAGAAATTTCTTTATGCCTGTCTTGAAATTATTTGTAGATGATTTAGATGGTTTCCAGAAAAGGAAGGTAATTACTATCTCTCTTTGGAATGAAAATACAGTGGTTTTAGATTTATAGATGGTATTTCTAAGAAGGAAAAAAAAAAAAGAGAAAAGTGGCTCGGTTATAGTAGTACAATAACACTCTTTTTTAATCATAGCAAATTTTGTAGGATAATAATCATTGTGGAAATAGCCGTTTTCTATTACGAGTCCACTTCCTTAACCCATTACCACACAATCCCTACTTTTGACGCCCCTGAGGAAGAAGCCTTTTGAAAACACTGTGGGAAAAGGAGAAAATGCTGGTAACCAGCATTTTCTCCTTTTCCCACAGTGTTTTCTACCCTTCCCAGAACAAATTTCAATTTTTCAGTCACCTTTATTTTGTCGTCTGCAAATGCTTTCAATTTGGACTGGTCTATAATTTTCTCGTGTGGTAAAGAGTTAGGGTAGTAGACCCGTAACACTTGTAGTGCAACATGGAATAAAATTTCTTGATGGTTGATAAATATGGATTTATACAGATATAATACTTTTTCACATTTTTAACCGACCAGAAATTTCTTTGATATCTATCTTGAATTTTCTTTTTTTTAAATATTTTTGTTAGTTTCCAGAAAAGGGAGGTAATCATTATTTCCCTTTGTAATGAGAAAAAAGTGGTTACAATTTTAAAAATTATGATTCTAAGAAGGAAAAAAAAAAAGGAAAAAGTGGCTCGGTTAAAGTAATACAATTATACTCATTTTAAGTCGTCGCAATTTTGTAGGATAATATTAAACTAGAAATAGCAGTTTTCTATTACAGGTCCACTACCTTAAACGTAGGACGCTATCTGATTTACAGACCCTCGTTTCTTTTGCTATTAAATAGTACCTCTGTCGCAGCCTCCAAATATCTTTTTGATCTATGATGTAATCTAAATGGCATCATTAACAGTTATAAATCAAAATGATAAAGTAGAGAGTCTGTAAAGTCATCTAACTGTCACGACATCTCGCGTATTGAGAACTACCTATTGGACATTAAACACTTCTGCGTTGAAATTGGCATAAGTTAAAATTAGTTCTGACAAAAGTATGCTATTTCTCAAATACACAGTGGTGCTTTGTTTTCGGTCAACTGCCGGTATAACACATTCGGTTTATTTCAGATATCAAACAGAACATTCAATAGAAACACTGTTGACTACAGGGTAGTGGATCCAGTAATTAAACCCCATCGTTTAGCTAAGAACAAGCCTGCAAAGTCGTAAACTTTCGCATTTTGATTGGTAACGTAAAAGCATTATAGACTGTAAATCATTCTCAGCTTTTCACTATTTAGAAACAACTGAAATCTGGTTAACAAAGTCTACAAAACATACGAAAATAAGGAATTATTTTGGTGCATGTATGATATATACACTACTCACAAAAAAAGTTTTAAAGAATCAAACAGTTTAACTGTAATAAAATTTAGACACTCCTGAAAAATATATTAATATAGTCGAAAATTTATCTTGACCACTTCATTAAATCGATTTTCAACACAGCACATGAAAAATGCATTCCGATCTCATGATATTGAGTAAAAAAGTAACGACATGAAAAAGAGGTGCTCTGGAACGTGAACAGCCAACCAAAAAATATGATACACCTGGTAAAAAAAATGCAAAGTCGTTCTGAATAGCGTGCGTGACCCCGTTAGCTTCAACGCAGGCTTGAATGCGACATGGCATTGAGGCAATCTTGCGGTCCAGCTGAGTCTATGGAATGACTCTCCACACACATCTCGCCAAAGCATGTCCCATGCCAGCTTGATGGGGCTCAAGTCGTGGTATCGTTCTAGCGAGTCAAGGCGAGCGACGTTGTATACGACCAGCTCGTTTTGAACGACTCGAGCTCTGTAACAAGGAGCATTATCATCCGTAAAAAGGTATCAAGCACAAGCTTCCTCATTTATGGGGTCACTTGAGGCCTACTGACGTCATTCAAGTAGCGTGCAGGATTCAGAGTGCCCCTCTGGAACAGTACAAGATCAGTGCTTCCCCGGCTCAGATGCTTGACCAAAACATCAGACTGCCATCCCCCATAACGGTCATGTTTAGCAGTAGTACAGGCCGCAAATCTTTCACCTGGCTGCATCCAGACCTGCTGACGCCCTTCATTAAAATCGAAACTAAATCTGGACTCGTCAGTAAAGAGAACTCTGCGCCATTGATTCAGTCTCCAATTTACATGATGAGCCCAGTTGAGACGAGTCTAACGCTGACGCTGGCTGAGGGGAACCCTATATGCTGGTCGTCTTGATTGGAAGTTAGCCTGACGAAGCATTTTACGCATCTTTTGAGTGGAAACATTGGTTCCAGTAGCAAATTCGATGTCAGATTCGAGCCATCTTGCAGTCACAAAGCGTTGACGTCTCGCAGAAGTAACTAGATACCGATCTTCTCTTTGGGTTGTAACCGTTCGACGACCACACTTCTTGGTCTAGCTGAGAATTGCCCAGTTGCTTGGAACCGTCAAAAGGCCCTGTGTATGACGCTTCTGTGCACACCCAACTGCTTTCCAACGTAATTCCGGGAAACATCCACCTGAAGTATTCCAATAGCTTGTGCCACCTCTACTTCTGACAAAACCTGCCAAACCATTATCGCTGGTGAAAGCTACATGTATACAGACACTAGTTTAAATGAGTCCTGTGATATAGGTAAAAACGACCCTCAGTCAGAACAGTCTGATTTGACAACCTGAAAAATGTAGTAGCACGTTTCAAGCGCTCATTTCACGTTTTTCAAGTGCAACTGACATTTATCTTTTACACTGTTACGTTTACATGTTATAGGTAGTAAGATTTTCTACCCATGTAAAAGTTAACTAGTCAAAAATCTGACACGGCTAAATAACTATGAAATAATTTTGTTGCTTGACTTTTGTGAGAAGTATATTCATCTTCATCTGTGATAAAAATGGATGATACCAGAAAATATTATCCTGTCCTTAAATCTTTGTGTGTGTGTGTGTGTGTGTGTTCGATGGTCGATCGAAAGACTGAGAATTTGATAGAATGTTACTCGATGAGCTTTGCAATTAGTCGATAGGATGTGCTTCATGTCTATAGATGTGCATCAAAGACAAAAAATAAATTGCTCTAAATTAAATCAAAGCTGGACATACATGTATCACAATTCTGTTGAGATATTGCTTGCACATTTCTTTGTGAAGGAAGATGACATGACAGACTTTGAACATAATCGTTGCAAGGATACAAATCTTAAGTACCGATGCTACACATAAAACTAATTTCTGTTTGCTATTATTCTACCAAATGTTTATCGGTTACCGTTACAAAATATGTTCACTAAGTCTTGTATAATAAGTTTTGAAGTTGGGCATGTAATAATAAAGGAAATGGAAGCGAGCATGTAGATAAATATCGGTTTCCGCATCTTCTAACCATTGAACAGATAACTCTATAGTCTTATTCTAGAGTTGAACAGTACGCAGCACGATCTCTTTATCACCAAAACGAATTGATTTAGTCAATCAGAAAGTATATTTCTTTAAATTCAGCAAGTTCAGAGAACTAGAATGTGTCGTATACAGGTCTATCCGTCAGATGTAAATGTATAGCTTAATATGTCTGTACAATGGGACACATAGACTGCCTTGCTATAGAGCTAGCTTTTGTTGCAACGTGGTAGAGAGTTCGCCTTGGGACCTTAAGGTCCAGAGTTCAATTCCCACCTGGGGAGGGTATTTGTAAGAAATGTTACAAATGCAATAAAGGATGCTTAGCACATACACTCCTTTAACGCACAAGCTTCGAAAAAATATCTGCTGTTTTTCGCTAAACACATTCATCGATGACGGTCATGTTAATTATGCAAAGGTTATTTTTGTGTATATTAAATAATCAATACTTTAGCGTTCTATGAAGACCCTCGTTCAGGTTCTGCTGTCTCGAGTTTTTATACCTCCCTATAAATGTCATAAAACTAAATAAATACAGGGTACTACGGACGTAGATAATGAATCCACTAGTCGTTGATTAAAAGATTTTCTTTCTCTGGGACATGTAACGGGATATCGTCAAAGTCTTTTGCATCGATGAAGAGACATAAAACTGCTCTGTAAAAAGTGAAAATTTACATAATTAATCATCCCTGGTATTTGTATCATTGGGAACGTTTCTAATGCGTCCTTGGACCCTAATTGAATACAAGGGAAGTTGAAGAACTTTATTAGTCTATAAAAAGATGATATAGGTCTCGTTGATTGCTTTTGTTACATTGCCGATGAACTGCTTAATTAGATCCTTCGTTGCTTTAGTCTTTCATTGACAGCTGGAGACCTATTGCTACACTTTTACTTACATTACCTTCTACAGAAGATAGTCAAAGCGAAGCTTTTTTCAGTTACCCCAGTTGAACACTTTAAAATCTAACCACCGTCTTTTCTCAAACCAGCTAAAGTAAAACAGTTCTGTAAGTTTTAGAAAATTATTCCTAATCATGCGAGGAGGGACCGGGTCAACACTTCAAATTAATTGAAAAGGACGAGATAGAAAACTGTGATTCAGGAAAAGTACTGTAACGAGCACCGAGCACATGCAACCTTGTTGGATAGGGTATAAAACTGGTCAGCCCTGTACAGTGTCAGACTGGTTTCGAGTCCGGTAAAAACCTTGTAAAAGGTTTTGTATAAGACGGATCTGTCTTACACCAGGAGGGGTTATGTAACCGGGCTAGTGGGGACCTTCCATAACTTGCTTATACAAAGCTATGTGCGCTTGGTAGTTGTACAAACTGGGAATATTTCTGTACAAGACTCTAACTTAGGGGGTATGCAAGCATGTACACTAGCGTGTTCCAAAACAAGCTCAACTACTTGTTATCTAAAAATCCCAAATCCTCAATTTGACATACAACAACGAGCTGGACCAAACGAGTGATTCACATCTTTATAGTAGAAAAGCCACATGACATTAGAACATGTTTGGTCCCAAGTCATATTCTTTATGCAATGCGATTCATTATTTTCAATAAGTGTCGGCCGGATTCCACTGCTGAGATACATTACAGAAAGGCACCAAGAAAGGATAGTTTGGACTTTGTTACATTCGCCATTAAATATCAAATACATGAGGACGCCTACATCATAAATGATCCTGTCTAATAGTCTACACAAATAGATTTTCCTGGACGATAGAAAATGAACTGTTTCAAAGAAGCCTGACAGTAATAATAAACTTCTTGTAGGAAACTGACGAAAACAATGAACTGTGGATGTCATTTTCGTCACAGTACAACACTGTTGTATTACTACATCTATTATCAGTTCAGGTTATTTCATGAATAACAGGTTTAACGCATCCACATTTTATACATGTAGGATCTACCTGTCTATCTTACCAATGCTGTTGTTAGAAAGTGCCATGTAACTCTGATTTAAAAAAAAAGCGAGTCTACGGGTGGATAATAGTTACTTTAGTTGATGATGAAAAAAATGAAGACACTGCTCTTAATATTCCTTAACTTTTAAAAAGAGATGGTTCAATCTGAAGCAGGAGAGCAGCAAAATTTAGAAAAGTCCAGCCTACACATTTAGTATAGTAACTTGAACTTGGTTCGTTCCTAATAACCCGAAAAGAATTTCCTACACTGGCGACCTTAAACCGTACAGATCCCTTATCCTGTATAGATGGCAAACAAAGAGAAGAAAGGTATTGTTCTGAAATCTGGGTATTTTGAAACAGCTGTTACATAGAGCTTTTTCCTTTCGTGTCTGACGAACAAAATCATAAACAACTTAAATCATTTCTTTTCTTCTTGCAATTTCTGAATGTACACGAAAGTATTGGAATTCACTATAAAAACTCCCGTCTGTAGATATATCAGCCATTTTTATTGACACTGATTTGTTTTATTTTCTCATGAAAACTGAATGACTGAAAACCTACACATTTCCACATCTGTTACACAACTTATCGTAACGAAATATACCTACAGTATCCTCGATGCTTGTGCTTTTACGGGAGTTAATGAATTTGAAGATGATCGTTTGATTGCCGTCTTTGAATGCATTACTTCCTGGGAAAAGTTTAAAAAGGCAGGTTTAGAAGATCATACGCAGTTTGCATTTGACTTTTTTGTCTAGAACCACTGAGGATTACCCACCTGTACAAATGGCGTTAACTTATTTCAATGTGTAATGTTTTTTTTTAATCTTTCTGAATATGACCTCAATAGGAATGGGGTTATTTTGATCTCCTGAGCATGAACGCCTTTGTACAAACATAGCAAATCTGGCACAATTATATGTTTTAATTGTTTTTTTCTTTAATCTATTCAGGGTAATTCTAGGGGTAGACTATTTAAAATAAAACTTCTGAAAATATACAAGGATCCAAGGTGACGCAGAGATATATAAGCTGATTTGTGATCAGAAAATTCTTGAAAGATTCCATCCCTGATGGCGGCACTCGTCAAGTAGGGTACCCTTTGTAAGTGCTTCAGAGGTCTAAGTTAGACCTGGTGATGGTCAGGAAAAATCTGTCCATATGCTGTTATTGATTGTCATTTGAAACTTAAGTAAAATGTCATTCAAACCAACGAATCTACTGGTTAAAATTGAGTTTGCTGTTTATGATCTTAAGATTCTTGCATTTTGGTCTACTACTCTAGTCCTTTTGTTGTGGAGTATGCCCATATGTAACCCGTATACTTTCCTCTACTAAGTCCGTTATAGGAATTGCGGTCTTCTCTCGTAATGTGTTTGATTTACTTTTAAACACGGTATTAACTTTTTACCACTCCTTCGGAAAAGCTATTTAGTTAGAGCAAGTTAAATTGGTTCTTTTAAAAACAAAGCACGCTTTATCCGTGGACCTATCGACATAAACTCCGCTAAAAGCTAGCATGACATCTTTTTGGTGCATATGTGTATTTACTGTCTTTCCATATGATCGGTATAACGACAGCTGGATCCTGTCTTCAACTACTATATCAAGCCACATAACCTTATCAAACTAGAAAATGCCTACTTGTTTTCACAATCAGAACGACTATGCTTTTAAACCGGACACAAGGACAAGACAAGACGAAATTCAATTCGTCTACTTGTATTTAAACCCAAACTTGCAACTATAAATGGTTCGCTTCGCAAAATTTCGAAAACAATTTTTTAAAGATCAAATCTTAATCTATAGAAGCACTTGGAAGTGTATCTATAAGGTTGAACACGATTTGTGTCTTTTTCATCACAACAGCTTGCAACAATCAGTGTAAAATGCGCGTATTAAAGAGAAAACTTCTATCTCTCTGATGGAATTACTTAATGGAAATAAAGAGAAAAAAATACATATATTTGCCTATCTACATTTTATTTAAAAAGAAAGCATAACTAGTATCCGAATATCTGTACTTAAACAGTTACATTGTCCATTCGGACAAGTTTTGCGCATTATGGGGAAATCTTTTGTTCCTGACTTCGTCGTCCGATGTGTAAACTTTACAGCCGTCCCAGAGGGTTATTTTTCAATCTCTTCAACGCAAGTGTTTAGTAAGAAGATGTATTTGTCTTATAATTGTATGTGTTACTTATTCTTCGTTAAAAATCTATAGGACAACAAGAACAAAGGTCAATTGTGTGATTTTGATGTAGCCTGTTTCAAAATGCAATGGTTGAGGTGACTGGAATATAATGTAAAAATCATGAACATCGTTATACTTTCAAATTCCATTTTGTTTTCGTGTAGTTAAAAAAATATTACATTCTTTACATATTCTTTGGAAGGCTTGCTCAAAATGCATTGCAAAAAAGAAATTGTATACATTCGTAATGATAATCATGAACGTACATGCACGATAGTGTTACCAACCAAGGGTACTAAACAGTACAGCCTACGTAGGAAAAAAACACTGTAACTACCTCGATCACGACCAGATTTCAAAATCCGGCTGAGACTTTACAGAATATAAAGTAGGCTTGTAGATATATAACTTAAAATGTGCTCCGTATAAACTCCTTTTCGTCACAAAAACGTGCATACCTACGGAGATTAAAGAGAGAAAGGTTACAATTAATAAAAACTTTCACCAGAGGTTATGCCTGTACTCTAATGGAGGCCCAAGATATACTTGTAGTTTATGTACTAAATACGCAATATGCAAAAGCATCCAAACAAAGGAACAGGGATTGATTTCGAATTCAACTGTGACCGCTTTTGGTACGATTTGAATTGGTTCTTTTGAGAAAATGAAAAGGGCGTACGTTACTAAACTAGTAAAACTTCTCAATTAAAAAAAAAAAGATGATGTGCCATAAAGACTTGGTGCAGGTTAAACACATTTTTGGATAAAAAGTAACTCGTATGTATTTGCGATCTTTAGCCTTTCTTGTTTTAGTTCTACACCTTCACAGAAACAGCTGATAACATTGGACGCGGAAACCAATGACAATACCGTGAACGGACTCCTAACCACCAAATACATGACAAAACATTCAATGAACAGACGGACTGACCAACGCCAACAACAAAACCGGATGTATCCGACAAATACAAACCACAACGAATGAATAACTGAGGAGAAATTTTGAAGTTTTCAGTCAATGACCTTCTCGTGCCTAGAAATATGGGAGGAGTTGCCTTCACAAGAAATGGAATGAAATATAACATGAAGCCCCCTTTTTCCATGACACCTTATTACTAAATCAAAGGCATATAACTGTGGTGTTGCACGGTCATTCTAGGTGAAACTTTTTTTCCTGCATTTCCTAATGGAGTTTGACAGATTTGACAAGTTCAATGTAAAAACTTTGTAAAGTGTTGAAGACAAGACTCCAAACATCAAAAGTGTTCTTAAGTGTAACTTAAGTGAAACTTAAAATCGCTCTCAGTCGGCTATTTTGCATCGAATCCAAAAAAAAGTGTCTCGGCAGAATGGGTTATTGTACACATGTATAAAGTTTCATAAAATCCCATCCAATGGTATTGGAGATATTTGCCGGGACGGACACACGGACGGACGGACGGACAACGCTAAAACTATATCCCTCCGCCGTCGGTGGGGGATAAAAAAGAAAGAAAAAATAAGGCAAGTCAATCAAAAAGTAGCTTACTTACATTCGTGTATTTTACCTCGTCAAAACCAGGACCTTTTCAGCTTTTATTAGTCCTAGGTAACCTAACTGAAGTGAGCGCTTTATACGAAAGCGCTCGAGTCTAGGACAATTCCCCCCCCCCCGACAAATGCCCCCCGGACTACTCCCCCCCGGACAACTACCCCCTGGACAATTGCCCCGTAAGGCAGTAGCCCCCCCGAGACAGTTACCCCCTGGACAACTGCCCCCGGACAATTATCCCCTGGACAACTACCTCCCGGATGATTGTCCCCCCGGACAATTACCTCCTAGGAAATTACCCTCCTAGGACAATTGCCCCCAGGACAATTGCCCCCGGACAATTGTCCCCAGACAATTACCCCCTAGACAATTGCCCCCACCAGGATGTTCATACCACCATATAAAAATCTAGTAATCTAGTCTAGTTCCAGTTGACCTCAGCCTTAGAAGTTAACTCAGGGTCTGACGCTGAAAGCCGACAATGACCTCGTCCCAAAACAAAAACAGAAGAAATTGCGAGTTAGATGGGGGAATTGTCCAGGGGGGGGGGAATTGTCTGGGGGAATTGGCAGGGGGCAGTTGTCTGGGGGGAATTGTCCAGGGGGGTAATAGTCCTGGGGGCAGTGGGGAGTTGTCCAGTGGGCAGTTGTCTGGGGGGGGGGGAATTGTCCTTATCCGCCCAATCTACCCATTTTATCATTTGTTTTATTTTAGGGAGGCAAAAACATCTATATAGTGACTTAAATGACTGGAAGCGTTTAAGTGTACTGTAAGGGTTTGTAATAATACATCATTCCGTATTTAAAACAACGTGTGTGGTTTTCCTAGCCGAACCTCTCTTACTTGCCTAACATTCTCATTTACGTTTAACTATTTCCCAAAGGACAAAGTTTTTTGGACTCGCCCATTTCGAGAACATCTACACACGATATGATGCAAAGAATTGCAATCTGAAACAATTGAATGGATACATTACAACTGGATTAGGCCATTGTCTAAGAAAGGGTGGCTTAATGCACCTTTGAACAGTATCGACCAAGTTAAACCTGCGAAGTCTGTGCAGGCTGACTTGGGCCGAAAGCTTCTGTATCTCCAAGGATCATTTTACCACATGGTTCTGTCGGATGTAAGACAATGCACTTCACGGATCCCTGATCATGCCACGACTTGCTTGGTACCATTCGTCACGGTGCTGCGTCAAGCCTTCTTTTACCACAATATGATTCATTTGTATATGAACTCTTCACCGAGCTCGCGTAGCGTAGCGTAGTTGAATCTCAGCACACGCTAGGTCGATATCAAGCTCGGACATTTTTTCTCAGGATTGATTATTATCGCAGTGTCCAGGTTCATAATATTATCATGCCGACGAGTAAGGGTCTTAACTCCTTACCAAACGACAATATTTTAGGCTTGTCCAAATCGAAAGCATTTGCAGATGACATAATACAAGAGACTGAAAATTTGAAATTTGTTTTGTGAAGGGTAGAAAACATTGTGGGAAAAGGAGAAAATGCTGGTTACCAGCATTTTCTCCTTTTCCCACAATGTTTTCCAAAGGCTTCTTTCTTAGGGGCGTCAAAAGTAGGGATTGTGTGGTAATGGGTCTTAAAGGTGGATATTTAGATTTTTCACATCACACCAAATTAAAAAAAATGTATATATCACTGAAATTAATACGAAAAATCAATACAAATAATCAATAATTAAGAATCATAAAATTACAAAGAAAAATTTTGGGGGTGGTATTCCCTTAAAAGGCTACGTAGCCTCTTAAGCTATTTTTAGATTTCCCGCCAAAATCAACAAAGCGTTGTGGGAGTGTTATGTGACTACTGACTCTTAAATTCCATAACATAACAAACATGTAATTATTTTCCATAATGTCAAGAATTTGGGACGCTATGTTTAAAGCTTCGTCTGTATATTTCCGGTATATAAATGAGCGAGTTGCTGATGTAAAAATAGACGGTGTTTCCTGTCAGTGTCGACCTGGGCTGTAGTGAATCTCTAATTTCTCATGTTGTCGGTTGGTTTTCGACTAATCGGGTTTCATGAATGGAAATTTTAAGGCTTTGGGAGTATTAGGATGATTTTTCTGTATTTTCGTAAAATTTGGGTTCCAAATTCTGAAGGGCCACTTTTAACCTTCTACCACACAATCCCAAATTTTATTGAACCCCAAATACACGCCTTCAAAAATATTGCTGGTAAAAAGCATTTTCTTATTTTCTACAATCTTTTGCTATTCTTTAAGCCTTTCCCAAACAATCCCTGGTTTTTACGGGTCTGGAATAGTTGCCTTTTGAAAACATTGTGGAAAAAGGAGAAGATGCTGGTAACCAGCATTTTCTCCTATTCCCAAAATGTTTTTTTTTTACCGCATCATAGACAGAAATAATATTTTCAGCAAGAGTTGAATGGTCGTCTGCAAATGTTTTCATGTTAGTCTAGTCCAAAAGTTTGTCGAGAAAGGGTTTAGGGAAAAATCCCATCATTTGAGTCACGTTTTAACGTGTCGTCTGGAAATGCTTTCGATTTGGATGAGTATAAAATGTACTTTTTTGGCAAAGAGTTAAAAGCAAACAGTTTATTTGATACTGATATATTAATTTATCGTCTGAAAATGCTTTTAAGTTTGACAACTCTACAATGTATCTATTTGGCAAAGGGTTAGAGGCAAAGTTGTTTATTTGATATTGAATGAACTGGTGGGAATGTTTATTTCAAACGACAAAACAAAGATGTAAAAAGTCCTACGAACTCGGCCGTTCTTTTTAAACAATTCGAACAGAACTGCATATTCATAAAACAAAATTCAAGTAGAGTAAGGGCGAGAGAGAGGGCAAGGATGACTTAGAGTAAGGTTTGACATATGACGTGTTTTGTCGTTTAACAAGCAGACACGGCTAAAAAGGGGACAGAAATGTGTAATTTGTCTTTTTTTACCACATTGTTTTCACGTAAATTAGAGCTAGGAAACATTAATTATTCATGCTGTTCACTCACACTCTACCATACCGATTTCAACCTGCGGTAAGAAATGTGGGGTGGGGGATAAACTGATAATGGTAAACTGTGGTTTATTCATGATTTTCTACGGTCAACTCATCTATACAAGTTCTGAAGCAATCGATTGTTCTCAAAGATTGCATTAGATACATGTACATTTAGATTACACCCTTAATATAGATACTAGTAAGAGGGCTATGTAAAAGAGGCGTGAAGCTACATACAATATCAGTTGCCTTAGTAGTAACTTATACATGAAAATGCATTTGCAGTATTTTATAAAAATTGTGCATCCGTCTTTCCATCCATCAGTCTGTTCGTAAACCTTTTAGATCACAACTAACGCCACACGTCCGTTCAGCTACCCAAGCAGGTGGTAGAAATTTCAACACTTTAGTCTCTAGCTAGCAGTTTGAAATGGAGGCAGTGTGGCGGCGTATATTTTGAGAGGGATATCTTCTAAAGTCCATGACAAAAATTTATGAAACTTCATGCTTGTCTTCCATTGGATAGTCCGTTGATACAATTTTTTTCATATACATGTACATGTATATAATGACATGTCATGGAAAAAAAAGGGGTTTATGTATTTTTTCTTTGTTTTCATTTCATGAAATGCCAAGTTCTGCAAAAAGGGTACATTATGTATAATCCTGTTATGGAACTCTTTTATATTTTTCATTAATGAAATGCTCTGCTATGGAACAAGGGGGCTTAACGTATAATTTCATCATGCACCAATAACAAAAAGGCCACATGTACATGCAATACACAATACCTCTATGTTTGTATCAAAAAAGGTCTTTTTCGGCGGGGATATCATTTCTACGAAATTGCATGTTCATTATGTAGAGTGGTCGTCTATCCTACTTTATTCACGTTTTTTATTTTGAAACAAGCGAAAACAATAGAAAACTTAAAAATGATACACATGCTTTAACTGTTTTCTTTACAATGCCATGCCATACGTTTTTCGCAAGAGCAATCTTCTGATTGAAGCGTTGGAATAGTTTAAAATGCTGGCAACCAACATTTTCTCCTTTAAACAAATTGATTTCTCTCATTCAAAGACCATTTCCATCTTTGTAGCTAAATTAAACTTGTTGTGTGCAAACACTTTCAAGAGTAGCAACTTCAATATTTGGTCTGCTAAAGAGCTGTAACCTTAATGACCATCTGACCACATGAATGCAGAAATAAACCTCTTAAGTCTTTTCTTTTTCTTTCCCATGTAATTCGTGTTGCTGGAAATTTTTTGACGAATAAATCAATAAAATTGTTATTGTAGGCAAGCTTAGAAATGATAGATTTTGCAAGTTCAATATTTTTCTAGCTAAACTTCAAAAGAACATACAGAATAGTAGCATATTGTACAAATTCGTAAGGCTGAAAGAACTGTGCTATTTTTCCAATGTCTTCTAGACTGTCTTTGGTGTTCTAATATTAGAAACTTTGAGCCTCGTTTAGCCCTAGCATTCAAAGATGTCAGTTCATATGTAGATTTAAGGTTAGACTGCTCAATCTATCAGATCTCGTCCTGCTCTTTCAAACATCTACAGTTTGGGATGTGCCTGGTTCATTCAGCATGTATGAGTTTGTACTTGAAGAGTGTTTACAGAATGCACTCTCTCCGAAACAAACCCAATTTGCATTTACTGTCTAAATGTTTCAGACTTTGTACTTTAACCCTTAGACAACCGAACGGTCATGTTCCATTACAACAAACATCATCACAAGCTTAATGCTTTTATTGTTAGAATATCTAACACTCCGTCGAAAGATAAAAATCTGAATGCACGTTCTTTATGAACTTACATTTACCAACTTTGTCACTTAAAACATTTGTGTGTGCTCTGTATTGAAATGGTAAAGGTTTGTTAATGTTTGTTTCCTTCTGACAAACTGTTTTAAGCGGTGACGATTTTCGCTTATGATCAAGAGATCGAGTTCCATAGCCAAACAGATCAGTAGTTTTTACGTTGACTGACCAGTACATATTTTATAATGTACATTGTATGTATCAATGTTCAGACAGCGGCTAAGAATGTACGTGATTTCAAGCGAAAGGTTGGCCACCTACAAACCTTGTCAATCTTTTCGGCTTTAGGTCAAAGTTAGTGAAAATGTTAACGTGCGGTTTCCAACCAGACTATACACAAAATCGTTTTCCATTTTCAAGATGAGGTCACACAGTTCTCGACAAACGCGTTTTTCTCCATCTTACATTGATTTCAGTGTATTGTGATCCCTTCGTTATAAAGCGGAAATTCTTGGATCTGTTACAACAGTGTTTAATACTGGACAAGCCATAGTTGTAGGTAGTGTTACTTTATCATTTTTACATAAAAATGGATTCCAAAGACTTCAAAGAAAACTAACTATAGTGATTAAGGTGACGTATCACACACAATTCAGGAACAATCCAGCGTCAATTATTACAGTCAAAAATAAACTACGTTATCTTTTTACATTCCTTTCAGAACAACGTTATCATACCAAAAAGCCATGTCTGCTACCAACTATGCATGTTAAGATTTGTCAGATTTCGATTGCGCAACCTCGTTTTACGATATCACCCTGTCACGACCTGCATATTGCTATCATGCTTCTCATCAAAATCTGGACATAACGCCAATGTCGTAATTGATAATGACCGATTTATGACTGTATAGAACGCTTTACGACATTTGTGAAGAACGGGCCAGGTGAATTCGTGTCAGGCATTTCGCTACCATGGATACGCATTTTCTTGAAATGAATTCATTGGGCAAAAGCTCGTATACGTCAAGTTGTTGAAATGGAGTCAATGAAATTTGTAATCTTCACGAAAGTGTTAAAAGCAGAAGTCAGGCAAACATTTGCTACCGTAATCTGGAAAGCATTCACAAACTTCTTTCATAAGCTGTTTTGAGCAAGGTCCTTGTAGGCACCCGGTATCAAGAGCGATTAAAGTTGGTTTTGGAAACAGTGCAAATTAATGTCAGACCGTTCAGTACATGCTTACAGTCTTAGATCTATTCTCTGCGATATTTGAATGAGATAATTATCTTTAGATACAACGCTTTTTATGTTTATTCTTATAATGGCCAAATCCTTTTAAAGTGTTTTTCAGTTTGTTTCTTTCTTTTCATGTTTATAAGTACATATAACAGAAGTAAGCTGTCACTAAATCTCCGGACAAGAGGGGTATACTTTTTTATATATATAAACTATATAAAGAAACTTTTAAGTGAAAAGAAGCCTCATATTTTCTTTTTTCTTCTGAAAGGTTTACATCAAAATAAGTTACGCCTGCATACTGTCTTAAAAGTCTTTTAAAATGTTTGAGGGCAGCAGTTTTCTTAAACAAACAAAGGAGGTACTTCGGAATTGAAACTTCCTACTTGGTAAACACGTGAACAAATACCGGTACTCTGTCGCCAGAGTAAGACCGAAACCATGATGAAAGAGGTGTAAAACACCGATCGTTCTGTTAACAAACCTGTTAAAACACGTTCTTGTACAATAAATGCAATGTGTTTGATTTAAGGAAGTGAAAGCCACACGAAACTTAATTATATACATATCGAGGCGACATTGCCCATACTTTAACTTTGCCGGTTATAAACCATAAATATACAAGTGGTCTTGCACAATGTCATCTCTTTTTTCTCAGGCATGGTGAGGTATAGCGGACTAGGCGGGTTTGATTGGAAACTTAGTGCTCAGTCTCCACAGAACATTATCTCACACGCCAAGATAAATGAGGAAAAGTCAGCATAATATGGAGAGAGAGAGAGAGAGAGAGAGAGAGAGAGAGAAACAGAGACGGGGTCAAAATAGCTGGAGATTACATGAAATGTGCTTAAAGATTAAAAAGGAAGTGGAACTGTGAGTAGTGAGACATTTGTCATGTGTCACATTTTAGTCTTTTTATACATTTTGAAGGTCAGGGGCTAAACATAAACAAAACAAATATTGTCACTGTACAATTAAATCATTGTGTAAATGGCACACATGCAAAAACAAAAAAAACAATATGCACGTGACGTCTAGAATTTTTGTAGAACATAGATTTATGTTAAATTTCAAGACCGTATTACATTTATGCTATTCAAACTGAAAAGATGTGAACGGGATATGTAGTCATTGCAATCTACCAGTTTCTCATGATACTTCCTTTGGTTGAATTAGCCTAAAGGGCTACCATATTGATTTTTACAATGACCTCATCACCACTGACATTCCAAATAACCCTGTACAAAACCGTGCTGCTCCAGTTATCGCTGATGCTCCAATTCTACAGCCAGCTAATGATTTTTGCCATCACCACTCCTCGAAGCTGGCAGCTTTTAGGACCAATGCCACATAGCAGCTTTGTTAACTCACTACCAAACGACAAAATTTTAGGTTTGTCCAAATCGAAAGCGTTAATTTTGCAGACGACAAAATAAAAATGACTGAAAATTTAGGAGTTGTTTTGTGAAGGGTATAAAACATTGTGGGAACAGGAAAAAATGCTTGTTACCAGCATTTTCTCCTTTTCTAACATTTTTTTCTAAAGGCCTCTTTCTCAGGGTCGTCAAAATTAGGGATTGTGTGGTAATGGGTTAAATAGATGCTTGCTGATTGGCTTTCTCTTCCATAGCCCAAAAAACAGCGGGGTTCTTTGCTAGACAACACACTGTGCCAAGTAGGGGTAGAACAATGCTGGTAGTATTTGAATACACAATACCTTAAGGTGTCCCTCTTTATAAGTAACAAAATTTCGACTGCGCGGAGAACAGAAATATCGAGCAATGTTTGTGTTGTAAAATGAACAGGTACTAAATTGTTCTACTGTGTGTCAGAACTTAAAATTGTTAAATACATTCAAAAATTTGGGCAGACGTGTAACTTCCGAAATAATATAGATAAAAAAAAAGATAATTATATATCATAGTTGAAGTGTCCTACAAAGTTATGTGCATTTAAGCTCAAGGTTTTAGCAATTTTGAAACTTTCTGTCACTTGTGTCCTCCTTAATCTGTTTTAAGGTTTACATCAGTCTTTAAAGTATACATAGTTAGTCAACGGAATTCAGTGAATACTTCGTGGAAGATCTAGTAAAAAAGATACCGGTACATGAAAAGGCATAAAAAAGAGTTTTGATAATGCAGCAGTATAGATCGAAGAATAGAAAGCTCGTCTCGTGCGACGTAATCTTAATCTTTGCTATCCACTAAATCCTCTGATTTCGTTTATTGCGTTCGAAAGGTTAAACTGAACAATTTATGAATAGTTTGATGTAAAAGCATTTTAGCTTGCCAACAGTTAACTTAGCTATGAGGAAGATCATTCATTTGTCAATCCAATGGTGTGACACCTACAAACCACATACATTCCGAGTCGAAATGTTCCAGTGGACACAGAGATTTTACAATATTACTTTCATTTCAGTCATGAAATAGAGACAAAGCATGGCATGCATTGTTCTAATATATGTATTGCTATGATAGCGAACAGTAAAGGACTCTGAAGCAAACATGTACTGATATCGTTATGTTCTGACAGGAGTTCGAAAGGACATGCGAGCTCTTTCATGAGCACTTTGCGCCCCCTGTCCGTCCCTAGTGTAGTCCTCTTAGTTGGGCGGCCTACTTTACAAATGAACCTTTTCATTTTATTTTATTTCCTTTTATTATAGCCACATCGCCCTTATTTTCAAAGCGAAACAAATCAGCTTCGAAAGTACTGTTTGATATACTGTATGGAGTATTAATATTGCATAAAACATGTTCCATTTAGACTTACATCAAAGGACGAGCCGATCCTTGGGTACATTTTTAATACAGCAGTGACAGTTTAATGCTCCTGCCCTCGGGAGCTAGTAATTTTGAAAAAAATAACATCGTGACACATTTTAGGCAAAAAGGTGTGAGAGCTTAAGGTTAAGACTTTGCCTAGTTGCTTACGACGTGTGCAAATAGAAATCAAACTACAACAACAAAAGAAATGGGATATGAGCTTGTTTCTCCTGCAAACACATTTTGATGACTATATCTTCGTTGGTATTTCAAAACTTCGTTACACATGCCGATGAACCTCGGTATAAAACAATCATTTTTTATCATGAGCAAACTTTTATTAGTAGATCTATTTCACGGTAGGTATTTCTCGATAGTCGTTCAAACTCACCAAGAGTCAAACAGAGCTCGATAAAATCGACCTTAATCTACCAACACCAAAACCAGTGATAAGACCTCAATACAAAAATCGAAAAAAGAAAGCGAAAAATAAACTTTTTCAACTGGATCGTAGACTGTAAACTACCTGGAAGGTCTTCTTTAAAAAATACATCGATAGTAATCGAATGCTGAGTGTTTTGGCATTTGGTAGAATATTAGGTAGATTATCGATGGCTTCAACTTGTTACCACGAGTTGGGATTGTGATGTATTTTCATGGCAATGCTATGTCCTCTCAGTCAGTAGTATCTGAATTCATCGACACAGTCGTAAACCACTATTACTTCCAAAAACACTTAATGATGTAGAAGTAGCAAACAAAAGGTTTAAGGCTCTTCAGAGTAACTGTTAGTTTTTATTTTAACAATTCTCTCTCTCTCTCTCTCTCTCTCTCTCTCTCTCTCCTTGGGATATAGCGAAAACCAATATGCCATTAAACCTTTAATTTTTCATGGGGTAAACAGTCATCGACAAGTGCAAGAGAATGTAAGGTTTCTATCCTCATTGTAAAAAGGCACCTTAAATTTAGACCTAGCTCAAGAATGGAGGGCCAACAGAAACAAGACCTATTATGTCCATAATTACTATGCTAAATGTGATCATACCAACATACTTTGGCGTCCTACGTGGCTGAATGGTTGTAGGGTATCACTAACAATCCAGAGCTCCCCGACTAGAACCTTTCCCAAGACTCTGGGTTTTTCGTGCCATTGTTCCTCAGCCCATTTGTGATGAGACCAAGGCCACACATGAAAAAAGTACCATGATCGTGTTATAACTGTTTCAGTATTGAAAGCATTGTAAACCATAATACAATATAGAGTTTTACAGTGCACGAAATACACGAACACTTAAAAAAAAGTTTTGTTTCTAGCAGCGACTGAAACGAGGTCAAAAAAGCAGAAATTACATCATCAAAGGCGCCTACCAACTGCCATTTTATTGTCTTTTCGTATCCCTTCATCCATTTTTCATTTCGACACTAGATTTGATTGAAATGAGTAGAAGGAATTAATAAAATGTCAAATGTTTCCGGGGGTTTTATTGTTTGCGAAAACGAAAAATTAATAGCGTATAAAAAAACATATCCAAAGTTTTTGTCATTTGTCAAAATGATAAATCTTTCAGTCTCATTTCAGGATTTAAGGTGCAAAGGGATTCTTTGGGACGGGTTGAGAAATGTAATATGAAATCCTGTGTTGAAAATTTTATTATCGCTCCATTTAAACAGGTATTACACAGATTTGTGAATTTCTTTTTCCTCTTGAGGCGCTCAACAATAGCTCAAACTCAATAAACGTTGTAATTTTCTTGTTTATAGCCAGTCAACCTTTCGTTATACCGGGCCTGCAAGTAAAAATAATGATACGCTCCCTTGCTCTGTAAATTGGCAAAGTTTTGCAGTTCTTTGCGAAAACTGAGTGAGCACATAGAGGTAGATTAGTGTATTTTGTTATCCTAAAAAATAATACGAATAGTGAATGAACGTATGTATATGTTTGTGTTTCCCTTTACGCTGTGAAGTATTTTAACTAGGTGTCGTGAATGTAACATTGCCGAATGTGAGAACAGTTGCGGATAAGTCGTAAAAAAAGACTGGTACAAAGAAAATAGAACAAACGGACAAATAAACGAAACGGGGAATAAAACTTCAGACATTTGTTTGAATAAACACGTGAACTTTATTTCTTTTACATACACAACGATAATGATAGACTAATAAAATATATTTGCTCTAAAGAGTTTTATGTTCCTAGGAAAGGCGCTCAGGCATGCGCTGGGCTATTAGTTTATTTGTCTTGAAGCGGTACTACGGCCGTGAAAAATGTGTGTTCTTAAATAGTAGTAAATTTGTTACGGATGATTAAAAGTGATGTACACTATCGGAATAATAGCATATATAATTTTTTCATAGATATAAAGAGCGGCGATCCGACGTGTTTGTTCACAAGTTATGTGTCCTGATCCGAAGCATAAGTTCAATGTGTCTGCCTGTGGGTCTACCGGATGCACAGAACAATGTTTAGAAATCTGGTGTCGAATGCAATTTTGTAAGTTTTGTAGACTACAGATTTCTGGAAAAGTATTTGCATTGTAGGTAAAAATATCATAATAATTTCTTGTGAATGTAATATCGTCCGTGGATGATAATTAAGTGTCCGAGTGTCGGGAATTATGAACAAGTATTCTGCTAGAGTAATCTTACCCTGTTAATCGGAGAAGTGTCTGTTTGTCACCGACTTCTCGTTTCACAGGGTATATTTACCTCAGAATCGTATTCAACCAGGCATCGATACGACGAAGGAGCTTTTTCCATGTGCATGGCATTTACATAGCCAGTGTAAACAAACGGTTGTCCTCCATCTTGAATAACTGACGCACTGCTGACATGTGAGGCGGAAGTTACTAAGGCAGTGAGCATGTCTTTTTGACAGTCTTGGAAATTGTCAACGCCATTGGTAGTATTTTGTAAGCTACAGTTATTAATAATGCGAGCATTTACTTGCTCATTTTTAGGCATATAAGGCTTTTATTATTTTTCACTTCATCATATTTTTGGGGTATGTTAATCAGTGCAGTTATTTGTACTTTGTATAGAAAAAAATTCTTGATATTTTGCTACCATTATCACAGTTGTTCTTATGTTTATATTACAACGTATATAACATTTTCTCCCATTGACATTTTTGTAATTAAGAGATCTTTCTTTATCGTTATTCGTGATTTAACTTACAACTACATGTGTCTATCAATAAAATTTGGAAATGACATCCTTACTGTGAACCGATACATGTGTACTTCTTAAACTTTTACTGTGTTTCGTTAGTTTTCTTGATATGATTTTCTGTCTGTAATTCTTTATCAAATTTGGTTATTACTAAATAAACCTCTCTAAGCTCAGGCTGTTATATATATATATATATTTTTTTTTTTTAAGGAACGTAAAGCATGTGTTATAACTCAAATTTCACAAACTGAATTAGGTAGGAAACCCGTGCTGATAGATTTATTACTCGCCTTAGACCACACAGACCGTGAGAGTTAACAAATACGTACATACCATGTACATATGGATCTCCCTTTTTTCCATGCTATACAATAACATGGCAATCGGACTAATATAACGTAAAATAAACAATGAAACGGTCCACTCTTATTTGTAAATATTCTTTTAAAAAAAATCTTTATTCGCAGTTTCGCCTGAAATAAATGGGTAAGGTGATTGATATCTTTTTTCCATAGGCTAGGTAAGGGTATCTATCTATATTGACAACCATGCGTGTTGAGGTCAAAGGGTATTTGACACAGAAAACCCCTTAAGGGCATTTTGTATTGAAAGAAATGAGATTTCCTGATAAATAGTATTAGTGTATTTATTTCGCTTTATATGTCGAATTAATCTTGTCCTTCTTGAGAAGACGGTTTTCATACTATTTTTTTAATATAAAAAACTCACCGATGCTTCTTTAATATTGCTATTACATGGAGCCATTATGTATCGAGGGATTTTAGAATATTCATCACATTCGTATTTTTGTTACCATTTTTTGAATATATAGTTTGTTCCTTATTCTTCCGGGTGAAACATGGTAACGGTTATTTTGTCTTTTTCTTTTTACATTTCTGCAAACGCATACAACACGCTTCTTAAACTTTTTATTTATATAAATATTCATTTTAATCAATCAAAACCGAAGAAATCATGTTGCCTATCAAGTAAATTAAACACTTCTGAATCTAAGGTAAACTAATTTTTCAACGAAAAGAATGAAGCAAGTTTGAGAGTGAAAGTAAAGAAACAAACACGCTATGCTATTTAAACCATCGTCTTCTCGCTTTATGATCACTAATTCTAAAAAAAAAAATGAAACGTGTGGGGGTTGGAACTTCAATGCATTATACTTTCCCTTGGTAAGAAATATTCAAACGTAACTTGATTTAATGTTAAAGTAATTTTGATCGATAATTATAAATTTTACGTTTATTTATAATTCATGCCGAAAACTCCTCAAGAAAGTGACAGACATCTGTGTTATAAAATTTTCTTCCCTGATTTTAATTCTTTGAATTAAGCAGATTTGTTTGGCGAATATTCGTACAGCGAGGAACGGATGTTGTCAATGATTTCTGTATAAAACTGTAAGAAAAACCACCGTATTTGCTATAACGATCTTTGTATATTATTAATGCAACTCAAATTAACCGTGATGCATTAACAAAAACATGGAAAAAAATCTTGAAGATGTGTCATAATTTTAATAGACAATTTTTAATATGGAGTTAAGACATATTATTTAACGTCATTGGCGTTCTTTGAAGAAATATTTAACAATAATTTAATATGCATACAAGTTTTTTTTTTCATCAACTGTATTCCGAGAGAATTTCAAATTCGATAACAGATGAAAACAAATATATTGTTTGTGGTAATTTTCATTCCCCATATATGAAGATTATAAAAAAATAGTGTTATTGCAAATTGGAAAATAATTTTACTCGTAGATAAATAAGTTGTCCAGCCATTATAATAATAGATAAATAAAGAAATCACTACTACCTTTAAGGAGTCTCAGCAGTTACATGTAGGCACTAAGAATGAAAAACAAAAGTGACTTCAACTGAAAGAAAAAAACAAATTTGGATTGTTGCAGCAAGACACATTGTGTGTCTGGCTCGTTAAACACAGATAGAGAAATTAATCTATGCACAGGGTTAGAACTATATACGTTTCAAGTTTAGCCTTCATTTTGCCGAAAGTTGATGGTCCGCCCGGCATAAATTTAAGGATAATGTGCTGGAGAACAATCATAAAGTATCACCCATAAATGAAAAGCAGAATTTATTGCATTTTATAAAAGAGTTGTGACTTTTGTAATTAATCCTGAACAAAAAAAAAGATATGAAATGTAAAAATACTATTTGAGTCGGCAAGGTCAAGTTTTACTACAGCAGTCTGTTCAAGATGTTCAATTCTGGCAATAAGAATATTTTTACACACAGATACAGCTGTATATGACATGGAAGAGAAAAAAGAAAAACAAACGATAAGAAGTGAAAACGGAGATATTTTTGTTAGATAATGAAATATAATTGTATCCAGTACTTCTTGTTATCAAAATATTAGTACATCAGTCACTTTTCCCTTTAAAAGGCTCAAATTAGAAAATATCCAAATCATTCCACAGATTTGCATAGTAACATTTTATTAGGCTTTTCCTGTCACAAATAAATATCTAAATATTACATTTTAGTTCAGTTCAATTCAAATCAAATCAAACTATTCTATTAACCTCGGATATTAATAATAAAAGACAGATGAACATTAGTAGAAGTATGTTTGCACCTCTCCGCGACCATAAAGCTAATTCGTGAATTACTGCTAGGTATTCAATTGACTTCGATCGATAGATTACGTCTATATATGAATTTGAAACAAACTTTCGAAAATTATAATCTTAAACAGAGTAGAAGTATATGGCTCAAAATGGTTAATGGTTTTATGGTGTTAAACGCCGTTTCAACAATGTTTCAGTTATATCACGGCGACTTGTGCACCTCCCCATACTTTCCAGGAGTTTCTGCTACTCCGCACTATATTCTTTTCAAACCACTGGCTGTTTTCCCAAATTACCAACGTCGAAACAATGGTCAGCAGTGGGAGAGGATGAATCCTGTCGCAATGACTCTCACCAATCCTCAGTCTTCGAAAAGAAATTAGCTAAGTGGGGGATCGAACCCTCCCCCTCCTGTTCTCAAGTTCTGTTCGCTACTCACTGAACTGTAGGGGCTAGGTAGCTAAAAAGGAAAATGCAAAATTGTTTGTAAAAACAAGCTTTACTTAAAATAATTCATTTCGAATTTCTATTGAACCTATCTAATCTAAACATCGACATATTTTTAAATACTAAATATATTTGCACACTTTGTATCTTTGTAATCCAATATGTGATACGTTTTTTTTAATTTTTTTTTTTTGGGGGGGGGGAGGGTGGAAAGAAAGGGGGCGGGGTGTAATCTTGCAAGGTGTGTATCTAATACAGACGGGCACCGAGTCAAAAACACATGTTCATATAGATAGAAAATGTTAGACCGTAGAACACAATCTATTGCTCGAAACCCTGTTATTGTTTATCTCTTTTTTTTTTTCTATTACTGACATTTGATACGGCTTTCGTTCGGGGAAAAATATATAAGTCGGTAAATATTTGGTTATTCTTTCGCAAACAATGAAACGCAAAGCATGAACAAATCTGACTAAGATAACATAGAAAAAAATAAAGCTGATATTGACACGTAAATTAGAAATATATATATTATATATAGCGGATATTTGTTTTTTTCGGTGTAAGATCGAAATTTATTTCATCGAGTGGAGACCATCGGTAATATTTTCACGAGTGGCGCAGCCACCAGTGAAAATATTACCGATAGTGTTCACGAGATGACATAAATTTCGATCTTTCACCGGAAAATACAAATATATTATTTATTTCATGCTTTTTACCCTTTCTGGGAGGAGCTTTATCAAAATTCAGTACAGTTCTCTTCCCTTATTCCCCGTGGCGTACCCCTCCCGCATAGCATCGTTACGTCAAGCACGAGAAATGTAAGGTATATGACGTTATATTTTCCATCTGGTTGTAAGGCACGCGCAATTTACCTAGGCAACAAAAACGTGAAAATGGGTATTTTTACTGGTGGTACCAGTGTAAGATTGAAAACACAAAATCCTTCTTAATAAAAGAGAAAAAAGAAAATTGATTTAGATACGTGCTGTATTTCATAAAAGCAGAGTCTGGAAGGAAGATGTGATAACGGTTTACTTCGATAAATGTAAAGTAAACGTAAAGCTTTTGTGGCAATGATTTATTTTGATAAGTCCCCATGTGCACGTTTCGACTTTAGCTGCCATTACTGAGATGAAAAATAAGGGAGATCAATTTGATTTTAAAATAGGAATTATTAAAACATTTTTTTTTAATTTACAGTAATTACTACTTTTACGAAATGATGACAGAGGTTACATAGACAACCTTAAAGCTTTCAAACATTATTGCGTTCTAAACTTGTGTAAAGCATTTCTTTTACCGCAAAAGAATGGACTTAAAGATGGACTTCTTCGCGGTAATATTGACCAGCAGCCCGATTTTCAAAAGAATTTCCTTCTAACTACTGTGATTGTGCCTAAATCTCCGTGGTTTTGCCAGTACGCATGATAAAAACAAATCACTTTTTACATTTTCGTCTATTAAAAAAAAAAGAGGAAACTTTTCTTTGTACAATATAAAAGTTTTTTTACGATATTTTCTTTGAAGTGATATTTTGAAGAAGGGAACGATGAAAATAGCTTTATTTCTATTTCTTTTTAAAGACAACTTGGGGTCCGTTTTAATGCTATTATATTACATGACTAAATGATTTACAGTGTTTGTTATAAAGAAGTGTTGATTGTTCTAAACATTTTATAGTTCTTTTTTGTACAAATCTTTTGTATCTAATAATTTAATATGGTTTACGATTTCAGGGCCATTTATTCGATTTCTTCAGCCAGTTAAAAAAAAGAAACAAAGTGAAACATTCCAGTCTCGTGTCATTCTTTGTATATAACGAAATATTGTTGATGTAGAATGAATATCAGGCTGCAGGTTTTGTGCTTTTCTGATCTGGATAATCAAAGTCCAAACAGAACAAAAAAAGAAAATAAAAAAATTGGCAAGTACTCTTTCATCTCAAGCGCAACACGGAAGAAAGAAGAAAAAAAAATCTTAGCCGCATAGGAACTATATGGATTACAATTATCCTTTAATGGCTCTAGTGATTTCCTTTCATGTAAATGAGAACCAAGGATGGACTTTTCTTTTCATCAAGTATGATAGGCTCTCTGTAATGACAATCATTGTTACTTTTATCTTTTGAAATGTGTGTGTGTGTGTGTGTGTGTGTGTGTGTGTGTGTGTGTGTGTGTGTGTGTGTGTGTTTTCTCTTGTTGTCCAAAAGATTGAAAAAAAGAAGAAGCAAAAAGTCTTATTATCAGACCTAGGAGTAGAATTTTCCACATCTGTGTCTCAAGGGGCATTTGTCATGGCCCGATGTATGTCGTATCTATCCATCCGTATGTTTGTCATCGATTAGTCCATTAAACTTTTATTTAAGACATTGCTGTAAATATTAAAAGAAAAAAGTCCTTTTATAAGTTTTTTCGAATTGATTTAAAAATTTGATTGAAAATAGAATTTGGGAAAGATATGCAAAATCTGCCACAACCACCTGATATAGTCTTTTTTTTTTGCAAGTTAGCATTACTGATCATTCGCTGGACTTATATCAATTTCTTAAGATATTTCATCCGTCAGAAATTGATACTATTATAAGCTTGGATTGATTTCTCTACATGAAAGTTATTGGCGAGTTTCACCACAGTCAAGAGGAAATAGCAAAGGGTTTTTCTTTATGAAACATCGTAACCTTACCCATTGATTAATATGTTCATATATAATTCTGTGGGGCACAACCGAAAGTTTTCTAGAATGAAATGACCCTCATATTGATTTAATATGATGTTTGAAATTATGTGCTTGACATTAGGTTATATAAACGGCCGGTCTAAAGTCCACAGCAGAATTATACATACCAAGGAGAAAATGTTTAATAGCCACAAAAATATTTTTGGAATGTTCTTTTTGGTAATGTTTGTCAGCATTTGCTTCTATCGACTTTAGGTTAGACCCTTTGCAGTAGTGTTGCTTTGCTTATAATAACATAGCTAAGCCAAATACTTCTAAAGGGTCTTTGATGGCTGTTTATGCCCCGAAAAAGAATACTGGTAGATCAAAGGTCTACGTCAAGGTACGGTGTGTATAAAACAAAAATGAAAATCGATTTTTTTTAACTGTGCAACTGTGCAAAAAGGTTAACATACTTACAAACAATCACAGACAATCTGTTATATGCAAATATTATATTCGTAGGATAGAGGTTAAGGTCACAATCAGGTGGAATAAGGTCAAATATGTCTCAAGAGTGAAATTGTTTAAGGCTTGTAACATTTTGAGTGATGAATGAATTTCAGGATAACTATGCAGAAGTGTCGATCAGATGAAGACGAATGCAAGAATCGTAAATTAAAAGTAGGTCAAAAGCCAAGTTCATAGCAAGGCCAAATCGGTTTAATAAATGGAAATTTTGGGTGTATATGTTAAATCTGTACCTTTTTAACAGGAAGTATTACCGTGAAAAAATGCCAACTACATACAGACAAAGAGTCGAGTGCAAAAAGTACGTCAAAACTAGTCAAAAGTCAATCACGGCAAGGTCCCAAGTGTTTGTAAGATTTGTATCAATAGTCAGCGTTCATGTTCAAAGCTCACAGGAAAGGGTTACTCATGTATTAACTTCGAGGACTTTATTCACTTCCCAGCAACAGGTCTTGCTTCTAGCATATTTCTATAGTTGTCATTTGATTCATAAGTATATCATTATTTTCAAGATTCAAATAATTGTAGACACAAAGCTCAGCTCGTATCACAAAGCCTCTTATTTTTGCTTTTAAGAATTCTGTTCATATTTATCAACAGTTTTTCTGTACTGAACATGCAATTCTAATTGTGATCTTTTCAAAGTTTCGTGAAATATTTAGCGGTAAACTATAAATATCGTGGCCATTACTATTGCACGCAGAGAGTTTTTGATTTTTTTTTAAAATCTACCTCAGGTAAATATAGTTTTGAAAGTATAAAATTACAAAAATGTGACTATTGACTGTTGATGTTTGTCGATTTTGTAAAACAAAGTTAAATTTTTGGAACAGTTTTTGTTTTGTCAATACTTCAATTACACCATATTTAGATATCGTGTGTTTGGAAAAGTGTGTTTTATGATTGCAGTATACTTTTTTTTCATGTACCAAAAACCTAATTTGTATATAGATATATTTGTGCCCTGAAACCATTATATTTACATAATATGTATTTTTAATTACCTTATATGAGGTGCTATATGATCTATTCAATAGTCGAGGTAATTGTCTGCTGACAAATGATAACATGTACATAAGATTTCGATTAATTATTTTGCGGCAAATTAATAATGTTTTAAATGTTTGTACAACTGTACAAATTGGTTCAGTCGTTAAACTAGTGATACTCTATGTGCTTGTTTGTTAAATATAGAATAAATGTGTATGCTGTATATGAGCGGAAAATGCGTTTATTTCATTGTTTAGTGAACGCCTTGTGTGTGTTGCGGGGGGAGGGGATAGGACTAAACTAGGTGTTCATCCTCATCTGTACTCAAAGGTTTTTTTTTTTTTCGATAACTATCCATGGGTGATATCAAATACAAAGCTTTTTGCAGCTCATCGATTTATAGTTAGAAAATAATGGTCTATGTAATAGTCATTAACAAGAAGAATGAAAGAGAAGCAATATTTGATACAGGCACATTGAACATTGTACATTGCACACGACTATGAACAAAAATGTATTGCATTTTTTTTGTGTGTATTATAGCTAAAACATTTTTAGATAAATTGTTTGTATGTGATTTTAAGTATTTGTACCGATCTTTCTCGATTTCATTTGAACAAAAAAAAAACCTGTTGATTCCTCGCCACTTCAACAAGATTGGACGAGGCTTTGAAAACATCAAAATCAAAGAGCGACATGAAATATGAGCCTTGATCTGGTAGAAAGGGCTTTTTATGTATCTCCGTAATACATCATACTGAGCAAGTAGTAACGTTGATTATGGTTTCTTGAAAACCAATTTGTATTTCAACCGACTGCATCATTATTTAGTGTGGGGTAAACAATTTCGACATATGCAATCCTGCGCAGACTGCGTTGATTGGCACTGGTCGGCATTTTTAGCAAATACACAAAAAGCCCTTTTCTCAGAGCAAAGCCAATGTGAATAGACAAAATACATGGACACAATCGTGTGAAAACGTGATAAGCAAATAGTTGGTATGAGCAATCCCTTCTTTTAATCACAGTATTTTCAAAGCGCTCGTTTTTTTCAATACATGCATTCCTATTTTATTTCAAATGTGATAGTTCCGTATTATGTGGCATTGCAGGGCTTTCCTGTCGAAACATAGGGAGTTGAGGCAGATCTGTCGAGTTTCTATATCACACATGTACATGTTGCCATAATGAAAGCATGGTGCTACTATGTAAATGGACCAATAAACATTCAAAACACCTTTTGAGCAATTTGCACATGACTCTTTAAGAAAACGTCATGAAAAAATGAATCCGCTTTTGTAGCAAAATACATAATTATACTATTTTTTAAGAATCCTCCAATAGTGCCGGTGTAATGCAGAGAAATGACCCTCCGCTACAAAATGACCCTTGGGTCATTTTCTAGGGGAGGGTGATTTCTATGCAATAAATCGGTATTGAGGAGGGGTCGTTCATATCGTTGAAATGATTGTCTTTTCCATAATATCTGCTATGTAACCAATGTACTTCCAGCCATAGCATTTGCCAATGAAACCTCCACATATCATTATAGCCCTGACGGCTATGTCTGCGTCGTCGTAATATAAGAACTTTAACATATTTTAATAACTTTGTCACGAAGAGATTTCCTTATTCTATACCACACGACAGGATCTTAGAATTGTCAAATTGAAAACATTTGAAGAGGACATTATAAACGTGGCATAAATAATGACATTTGTTTATGAAAGGTTAGAAAGTATTATTTGAATTGGAGAAAACCACTGTCTGCTTTTCACGCAATAATTTCAAAGGCTTTTCTTTTTCAAGCTCTTTACAACACAGAGATACGTGGTAAAGCTTTAACAGTTTGGCTTTTTTAAGCTTTAATTGCCACGTCTATCGATATGTGAGGGTCGTTGCCATCCCCCAATATACCTTTCATATCAATGTTAGTAAATATTTTGTTAGTAGTACGTGCTTACAAATATCGTTGTTTCATTGTGTTATAAATTTCAAAATGTTTTCCAAATTTACAATTTCCCCATTCCAGAATTTCAAGTTAACTAATATGTAATTGATGTGCCAAATTACTGATCAAGTTGCGACAACAAGGTTTATTTTTTTATATATATGTGGTGTTAAAGTGTGCGGGTATGTGTTTGTGTGCATGGGTGGTTTGATATGCTTGTTTACTCGCTAAAATGGACCAAAATAAAAGGAAAAGTCTTATGTCTTTAAGTCTTACTTTTTAATCGTTGATTTTTTTCGTGTTTTCTATGGTTTTGTCTTCGGTTATTTACTATCTTAATCGGCCCATGGGGGGTTTTGTATGATATGTTCTACAAAAGCCATGATATTTTCTCCTTTTTCAAACATTTTAGTATTTCAATAGATGTCTAAATTTGTGATGAGGTGGTTCCTTAATCTATTTATTGAAGGTTTATATAGTTTATTTCTGCAAAAATAGATAAATATTTTTTATTTCCAAAAGAAGCATATCTAATTTAATATTTGTTGCGTTTGAGCCCAAAAGTAAAATAGAGCTGTTAATTTGCACAGTTTGATGAATTTCTTTTATAATTCCTGTAATTCTACTTATTAAAGTTTTCGTGTATCTACATTCGTAGAATAATTGTGTAATTGTTTCAACATCTGCGCCAGAAATTGTACATAAATTTGTATCTATCAGCTTCATTTTAAAAAGTAAGGCTTTTGTTGCAATAATCCGATGCACTATTCTTGTTTGTAACCATTGGGTGTAAGTATCTCGTGTGTATTTGAATACGTTTCCGTGAATTTGTTTCCAATCTAAGTTTAAACCATTATAATTATGTAAGACCATTTGTTCCTACTTATTTGTTCCTACAGTTTGGCTAGTCTTGAACCATCAAAATGTGATCTAGTTCCAGAAGGACAAATAACTGTCAAAATATCTCTTTTCGGCGTAACTGAATGCGCTGACTTTTGACCTATTTTGTTTTTTATTGTTAAATTAGAATGAATAAATAGGAAATTATAATTGGTTAAAAATGTAGGTCACATGTTTATTCTGCTGGCCCCTACAGGCCTAATTGCTGTGAAATTTATGCCGTCTGCCTTTTTAGCCCTTATCCTGCTTTATAAATGATAGTAAATTTTGAATTAGATATTGATAACCCAAATATTGTTGCCCCAAAGTTATGTTTTGGGGAAAGATATCTCTTTATCGGACAGTGTAGATCAAAGATCAGACTGCACGTTCTGTGCAGTCTTATCTTTGATCTACACTGTCCGCCAAAGGTCATCAAGTCACGCTTAGCAGCCTAAGGGTTAAAAAGTTTTACTTGTTGCTCAAATGTTCCTTTTTTGACTGACAATTTTTACTGAATAAAAAAGAAACTGCTGTTCAGCATGAAAACCTATGTTTCGTGTTTGTTTTGTCTTGATATTTACTTATTAACCCTTTCCCAAACGACAAATTTTTGGACTAGACCAAATTGAAAGCATTTGCAGACGACAAATTAAAGGTGGCTGAAAAATTGGAATTTGTTCTGGGAAGGGTTGAAAACACTGTGGGAAAAGGAGAAAATGCTGGTTACCAGCATTTTCTCCTTTTCCTACAGCGTTTTCAAAAGGCTTCTTTCTCAGGGGCGTCAAAAGTAGGGATTGAGTAGTAATGGTTTAACAAACGACAAATCTTAGCCATATCCCAGTCGAAAGCATGTGCAAATGAAATATCCAATGGAGCTCAAAAGATAATTTCTATCTTTGAAAAGTCAGAAAAACGTTGTCGAAAAAGGAGTTAATGTTGGTTTCTACTTTATCTGCTTTTCCTACAGTGTTTCTAAAGGCCCTCTTCTTCAAAGTCATAGCCGAGCTCCTGTTAGCACAGTCAGTATTGCGAAGGACTTGAGAATAGCGGGCCAATGGTTCGAGTCTCTATCTCGCTTTATTCCTCCCTGGGTATTGATGTTAATAATTGTCTACTTCATTTAACCCTTTCCCAAACAAGCCCTTGTTTTTATGTGTCTGCAGTACAAGTCTTTTGAAAACACTGTGGGAAAAGGAGACATTGCTCGTAACGAGCAATTTCTTCTTTTCCCACAGTGTTTTCTACCCATTTGGAGAACTTTCTGCCATTTTTATCAAATTTGAAATCGTCGTCTGCAAACTCTTTGAGTTTGGAAGAGTCTAAAATTTGTCGTTTGGGAAAGGGTTAACCTGATTCTGATCTTTATGCTGAATATATAAGTAGGCAAAAAAATAGAACTGCGACCATTATTAGTTACATATACACGGGAAGGTACTACTATACATAGTTAGGCAATTTAACCCGTAGCCTAACAAAGTGCGCCTCAGGGTGCTTTTGTGGACAACTTATATCCAAGATCAGACTGCACAAAACGTGCAGTCTGATCTTGAATATAAACTGTCCAATGAGGAGATATTTTCCCGCAAAATAACTTTGAAATTGCAATATTTGCTTTTGTTACTATTGACCGGGAAGTTTCAATAAACCTATCCAGTTTGTGGAAGACAGATTGGTGTAAACTGCACGAAATAATTCCGAGACCATTCGGGACTTATGCCGGGCGATACCGAAGGTAAAAATATAATATCAGTTTATGTAACTGATTTTGACCTGGGTCAGGTTAAATGATGCAGAATCTCGACAAGAGTCATTCCTTTCCCACTGCTGACCATCCTTTCATCGATGGTTATGTGGGAAAGCAGCCAGTGGCTTGTGAAGAATATTGTCCGAAGTACTTGTAAAAGAAACCCCAGAACAACATGGATAGGATGCACTGGCCGTCATGATAAATCTTAAAAAACGATGTAAAGCACCATTCAATCAATTCCTTGAGGTCGTTAAAAGTCAGGATTGTTTGATAACGAGTTAAGGGTTTGTTAACATGGCCTGCAATTCTCGAAAAAGAGCATTTGTACAATTGAGTAAACTGTCGTCATGGATCAGCCTGCGCTGTCCGAAACAATACTTTCCGCTTTTTATGTAATTTTCTGTTTTGCGCAAGTTTACTGTAGTAGAAAATCTAATGCAGTCGTAAAGTGCAGTCTCGGATTAGCCTGCGCGGAATGCGCAGGCTGATCCGAAACGGCACTTTACGCAAATGTCCAAATGCCTGTTTTAGCGTGTTGCAAGCCATATAGTAGAACAGATACATAACCGTGGTATGTTTATACAGGTAGCGTTCTAATCCGCACGTGTCAGAGGAACCGGATGGAGCTTACTTTGCGTTAAGGCAAAAGATGAATGGAAGTATCACCTAGTTGTACAAACTGCTTCTATTGAAAACTAATTTTGCCCTTGTGCTACAATACTTTCATTTGAGTCATGCTCTGTGAGAACGGAGTTAAATGTACATGCAGGCTGACCTCTGTCGAAACCTTGCCTTTGTTAAAGTTTCTTTTTTCTAAGGACAGTGCTGTCTCGTAGTTGAGACGGTGGTGTTGAAAAAAGATTTTAACTATATATGACCATGTGATGACTTGTGTGGTTCGATGCACCTTTGGCCATTTTTTTGCCTTTTGTTTTCTAGTATTAAAACTTGAATTAAAGTGATTGTTTATTTATTAGAACGATGTTTTAATTGAATGGACCGATTGATTATCGAATGGTGTTTTTTACCTCACTATAAACACTTTCAGTGATATCGCAATGATATCTGGCTTACCCGTGTATGTCCTGCCTTATCAGTATTAGACTATAGGGCTCTAAAGTGTCTTGTCCAAGCCCCCCCACCCCACCACGAAAAACCCAGTGCTTCTATTGAGCCCGGAGCTTCATGTCTGAGAAGCCCACACTCTACCACTAAGCCACACATTACCATCGATGTTTTAACGGCTGTCTTTCTTCCTATTAGTTACAAGGGGCAACCAGATAAGGAATTAAAACTTCTAAGCTATTTATTTGGAAACATCATTACAATATACTTAAATGATTAAGAAAAAAGCAATCGTTCTATTTAGCTCTTTCTAGCGCCATACATAACTATGGCCTCTTATATATAACGGCTTAAGTTACGATCAAATCATACTATATTAACATAATAATAGGCTTGGCAAAACAAGGGGACTGGATGGGTCCCAGTTCAGACAACAAACCATTTAAAAAGCGGTGTAAAAATTAACTTGAGAATATTTTCGTCATGTTAAACCAGAATTTACCCATCAATACAATGTGGATAGCTAGTACCAGGCTTGCAGAAAGAGGCTTTAGCAAAAAACGTTGTCCATATGCTGTAAAAGGATTTATGCAACGGATATCATTTTTCCTTAATTGCTAAAGGAGAAGAGGAAAACCGAAATCGTGACGGTTTGAGACCCCAGCATCTTTTATCAATGTACAAGTTCTTTTATTCTATCTAGATAGCATTTTGACATTTAAGTTTGTAGATAATTTTATGTTAACATGTATGACAAAAAGTATTATTTGATAACTGATGCTCATTAGAACAACTGAATACTAATTATTTATCATGCTGGATAGAAAATGAGATCAAAGTAAATCGTTGGAACATTGTTTGTTATAGCATGGTATGATTATATTCATCAAAGAAAGAGTGTATTTTTTATATGTCTAAGATAAAACATCTTGACGATGGAAAGCGGGTCAAAAGCGTGAAAGAGCATGTCGCATATTGTCGGTCGAAAACCTCGTAACTACAGCTTCTTACAAGCTGTACTTAGGAGGGTTTGGAAGTAAACCGACGATAAACCTTATAGTGTTACACTTTCATAGCACCGTCATTAAAGAAAAAAACGTTTTAAGAAAGTAGATTTGCTTTCTACAACAGTCATCATTGACATGTACTTTAGTTCAAATAGACATACTTTCTCGCCCTGGTGTATGAATTCAAAATTAATTTGTTTCACCACAAAGAAATTGTAGACAAGAAGCTATTTTCTAAGCTGGTTCATTTTTTTAAACCTTTGACTGTTAAGCGCGACACAAGGGCCTTACCTTTTGCTGACTGTGTTGATCAAAATCAGACTGCACAGAACGTGCAGTCTGATCTTGGATCTACAGTGTCTGATGAAGGATCTCTTTTCCAAAACTACCTTTGAAATAGCAAATTTCGGTTTTTCACCATCGTTTGAATGTTTCAATTCATTTATTTAGCAGGATAAGGATTAACTTAATCGCGTGTATTATCTATGCATTTAATTTCCGTACTTCTATAGTCTTAGGACTTATTTGTTGTATGCTTTTCTTTAGGAAAGTATTTGAAAGGTATTTGGTTCTATATTTAACCCATTACCACACAATCCCTACTTTTGACGCCCCTGAGAAAGAAGCCTTTTGAAAACACTGTTGGAAAAGGAGAAAATGCTGGTAACCAGCATTTTCTCCTTTTCCCACAGTGTTTTCTACCCTTTACAGAACAAATTTCAATTTTTCAGTCACCTTTATTTTGTCGTCTGCAAATGCTTTCAATTTGGACCAGTCTAAAATTTTCTTGTGTGGTAAAGAGTTAAAGGCTTAAAAGTCGATATGGGGGATAAGAGAACTGGAGTCTAATATATTATGTTTAAAAGTGGGGTCCTTTAAAAATAACAGTCGCATGGGTGGTATAAGCAGAAAACATATATTAAAGATAAGACGAGTGACTTATTTGCAATTTTCCGATATAAGCAATTAAGCTTAAGAGCAAGGCAAAAACAGCCCCGGGATTCTTCGACGAAATGAAAATGAAAACCTTTTTCTTCTGTGTGGGCCTCATAGATTTCTAGGTGACAGTTTTACACCATTTTACATGATTTACAGGTCCGCAATTATTACAGTCTTAACGGAGATTAAATTAGAATTGTAATTGCAAGTTTTGGGGTCACTGCGTTCAACAGCCATTTTCCAGTGGCTCTGTTCTTTGTCCACATTTAAAATTATGCAATTGCCGTTTTTATTCTATAAATCAAATACGCTTTTAACCTATGTTATTGAAAACAAAAAATTATGGATATCTTTTAACAAATTATTCCACAAACATAGATATAGACAGAACTTTTATAGTGTTTTGTTTTTTGTATGACGTCTGCAATTGATAAAGAATTAATAATTCTATCTATATGAACCATTTTCTTGCATTTTTTGTAGAACAGTAAAGGGGAAAGAAATTGTCGGCAGCGAAAGGCGCGTATATTTATATAATATGTTGAATCGCTTTCATTTGAGCTATAATGATAACTTTGTTTTAACCCATTACCACTCAATCCCTACTTTTGACGCCCCTGAGAAAGAAGCCTTTTGAAAACACTGTGGGAAAAGGAGAAAATGCTGGTAACCAGCATTTTCTCCTTTTCCCACAGTGTTTTCTACCCTTTCCAGAACAAATTTCTATTTTTCAGTCACCTTTATTTTGTCGTCTGCAAATGCTTTCAATTTGGACCAGTCCAAAATTTTCTCGTGTGGTAAAGAGTTAAGAGGGTGAAAAGACTGATTTAGCTGTTAAACTAATCTTCCATGAGGCCCTCCGAAAAAAAAGGTTAATTTTGTACAGTTAAAAAGGGGTCAAGATATCCATCAAAGGGAATAAAGGTACTGATTCGTGGTACCTACAACTTTGAGATAAATGTTGGAAGCATTTGTATTTGAATGTGTTCAGGGAGTCTAGTGCTTTAATGTTAGGAAATATTGTATTCCAAACAATTGACCCAGAATAAGCAAAAGACCGTTTTCATGCGTTAGTTCAAGGTTACCCATCTTAAGGTTTAAGTTAGATGTTGATTTTAAGGAATAATTTGATTGTTTATCTTATTCTTGGGTGAACTTACTTGTTATGTAACTAGGGGTCATAAGGTTTTGTGCTTTGTATATCATGACACATCTTAGGTACTGTATTCTTTTATCAAAGGGAACCCAATTAACTTGTTTGAACATATCAACTGAAGGTGTCAGTAATTTTGCAGCTAATATAATCCGAGCTGTCCTTGTTTTCAAGTTCAACTAAGGTTTCAATGTTATTTCTTGAGCAAGATCCCCATATAGTACAACAACAGTCCAGTAAAGGTGATATATGGAGTGCAACACACGAAAAGGTGCATTCGGACATTTGCGTAAAGTGTCGTCTCGGATTAGCCTGCGCTGTTCGCGCAGGCTAATCCGAGACGACACTTTACGACTACATTAGATTTTCTGCTACAGTAGACTTGCGTAAAACAGAAAATCACATAAAATCGGAAAGTGTCGTTTCGGATTAGCCTGTGCGGAGTGCACACACTGATCAGAGACGACACTTTACGCAAATGTCCGAATGACCCTTTTCGTGTGTTGCACTCCATACGGGAACAATAGAATTGCTGCCTAGCATGTAGAGGAAGATAAATTCAGAGTCTCTACCTTTGCGCTCTGTGCAGGCCGACATTGGGTCGATCCTTTCTGTTATTTTACTACGTGTCAAGGACCTGTATAAATAACTCATGATACAGTCTGTCTTTTAGTAAATATTCCAAAAGGATGTTAAATGCATATCCGTGCTGCATAATACGAAGGAGGTCATCGCGATATTATGAATCAATAACATCCAGATTTTAGCTAACCTGAGCTAGCTCAAGGGGAGCTTTTAGGGTGACGCTGTGTCCGTCGTCCGTCGTGCGGCGTCAACAATTCCTTTAAACATCTTCTCCTCCTAAACCACTCAGCCGATTTGGACGAAACTTGGCTGGAATGTTCCTTGGGGGTCCTCTTTGAAAATGTTCACAGAGTTCATCAGATTTCGCCAAAAACTCTGGCAACCAAATGGAATTTTCCAAGAAATTCTTTAGAAACCTTCTCTGAAACCAACGGCCAGATTTTGAGATAATTTCACAGATATGTTCCTTGGGAGACTCTTTTAAAAAGTTGTTCGGGAAATTTTGATCGGCCAAGAAACAATGCTCTGGTGAAAAGGGGCTACTTGCACTGTACAAAAATGAAGAAATTAAAAAAATATTCTTTCTGAAACGGCTGGTCAGATTTTGAAACAATTTCACTGCGTTTTCCTCGGGCGACCCTTTTCAAAAACTCTTCGCAAAATTTTGATGCGTGAGGAACATGGTCCTGGTGAATGGAGCCTACATGCGTTATACGGAAATGAAGAGATTCAAAAAAATTCTTCTTCTCTGAAACCGCTGGTCAGATTTTGAAAATATTTCACAGCAATGTTCCTTGGGTGACTCTTTTCAAAATATATTCACAAAATTGTGATCTGTCTAGAAACATGGCTCTGGTGATGGGGTTATTTGCACTACAGGGGACATGAAAAGGAATTTCTTTATTTTTTCTTCTCTGGAACGAAATGTTTCTAGGGTGACCCTTTTAAGAAATTGTTAGGGAAATTTTTATCCATCGAAAATAACAGCCAATTGTTGGCCCTCGTGTTTCTTACAGTAAACTGAACTATAACTAGAATGGTCCTTGGACATGAAGAAAATTTACCAGAAGCTAAAAAAATCGACACAGGTTGGGCTGCCCTTAATATTCTCGGTCATTTTCTTTTTACAAATTCATTAAGCACCTTTTTTACTGACCTCTGCCGATGTGTGTCTTTTTTTTTTTTAAATAAATCGTGGCTGCGTCTATCTGGATACAGATTTATGTATTATAAATTTTGCTTTCAAAATTATGCGACGTGTGAGAAGTATTCATGCTAAATCATGACGTGTTATGACATGTTTCTTTGATCATTTAACCCGTTGGCTGCTGATCACGACGGACTGAACTTTTGTGGACAGTGTAGATCAAGATCAGACGGTACAGAACGTGCATTCTGATCTTGGATCTACACTGTCTTATTAGGAGATATTTATCCCCAAAACACAACTTTGATTTAGCATTATTTGGGGTTTTATACTGAACTGAACAATACGTTTTAGTCATTTAGCAGCATAAGTGGTTAAAACTGAAATTTCACCGTTCAAAACCTTTGGAAACCTATCGAAATCGGACTTTCATGCCTCGTCCTTCCGAGTAGAGGAGACGACTTTAGTGGGCAATACTTCAAATTGGATAATATAAACCATCTTACTGTGAAATTTATGATTTATTTAAGTCTTAGAGCTTTACATATGGGAAAATTGAAATATTGCCCACCAAAAATAAACGGTTACATAATTTTTATTACCACTCTTCATTCTCTTCATTTCGGACTTTGTAATAAAATTGACAGCAAACCTCAGGTATCAGAATGCAAATATGTTTTTATATATTCGGTGTTTTGTATCAAATCTGTTACTAAAAAACTTAGCACATAATATTCCTTGGAATAAATATATTTTTTATATTTCAAATGTAAATTACAAAACGAATGAAAGTATCACAAAGCGTATACTAATTGGATCAGGATTGTTTTAGGCCTACCATATTTACGAGACAAACCCTCTTAACCCACTACCACACAATCCCTACTTTTGACGCCCCTGAGGAATAGGCCTTTTGAAAACACTGTGGGAAAAGGAAAAAATGCTGGTAACCAGCATTTTCTTCTTTTCCGACAGTGTCTTCTACCCTTCCTAGAACAAATTTCAATTTTTCAGTCACCTTTATTTTGTCGTCTGCAAATGCTTTCAACTTGGACCAGTCTTAAATTTTCTTGTGTGGTTAATTTTTTTTTAAATAGCACCAAGCTTTTATTGGGGGCATAAGAAAACTATACCTCCTTTTTTTGAGCCTATAAGGAACAACTTAACAAAATTTCTGGATATTTCACCGCACTAATCTTAAACTTTTTCATTTATATTATGGACATCTCCCATTTCGATATTCCATGAAAATACGTTGAAAGAACAGTAGCCAATCAACTCCTAACTTAGAGCCTAAATCACAGCATTTCTATCTTTATTAGCTCTTTACCAAACGACAAAAAAATTCGACTTGTTCAAAATTGAAAGCACTTGCAGACAATATGATAAACATGACTCAAAAATTGAAAGGTGTTTCAGCTGGGTAGCAAACATTGCGGGAAAAAGAGAAAATGCTGGTTACCAGCATTTTCTCCTTTTCCCACAATGTTTTCAAAAGGCTTCTGTCTCAGGGTCGTAAAAACCAGGGATTGGTTGGTAGAGGGTTAACAACCTATCGAGAGTTTGATGGTTAACCCATTACCACACAATCCCTACTTTTGACGCCCCTGAGAAAGAAGCCTTTAGAAAGCATTGTGGGAAAAGGAGAAAATGCTGGTAACCAGCATTTTCTTCTTTTCCCACTATGTTTCTACCTTTCACAAAACAAATTTTAAATTTTCAGTCACTTTTGTCAAAGTTTGTCGTCTGCAAATGCTTTCAATTTGGACCAGTCTAAAATATTGTCGTTTGGTAATGGGTTAATATTTCTTAAAGATTAAATATACACTTTAGACCTATTTACTGATAAGTTTTCGTTATTTTTATACTGAATACCATTGGACACTAGCATGTCGCTCCAGGAGGGATGCAAATTATATTAGATGAAAAACAAAGCAAAAACTTATTCTTTTATCCTTTTTTATCTTTTTTAGTCCTAGGATTTACTAACGCTCTTTCCACTATGGGGTCCTGCCTGACTTAGTTGTAGACTGTGGGACTCGTAATCTACAGTCTCATTGGAATTTTCTGGGTTTTTCATAGGATTGTACTCAGGCAAGAAACTGCAGAGCCCTAGCCTAGTACTGATGAAACCCATGGCATACATAAATGTGTGAGCCTAAAACACCATTCAATCAATCAATCGTTCCGCTACGGTTATGAGTTCCGCTACTCTATATAAGACATACAAAGCTCTCGGACAGATAAATAAACACATCGATGAACTCTATCAATGAAACATACTTAAACTGAGGTTGAAAATATTAAAAGTGAATATCTTTAAACATGAAATGTAGCCCAAACAACATGACCTACTTTCAGGAATTCAGAGTCGTGATTTTGTTTTATATGTTGGTGTCTTACGCTGCTTGCAAAACTATGTGAGCAGGGCAATAGAAACAGTTGGTTTAATGCATGTCGGTGATGCAGTATTCAAAGCAAATATTTTAAAATTTTATTATATACCTAGAAGTGAAATCCTGGAATTTCCCAGTGTAATAAATTTTGATATCGTCACTAGTGACTATATCAACTTTCACTTTCACTTCCTGCCGTAATTTAGGAACTACTTTTTTTTTCAACTACATTTTCTTTCCTACTTTCAAACGAAAATTAGAGATAATAATGTCAATAAGGTGTATAATAAATAGAATAATCAACTGTATATTTTTTATATGAAAAATATCTCACTCGGACGCTTCGTAAGGCGTTAAAAAAACTCGTGCTTCGCACTCGTTTTTTCAACGCCTAACAACGCATCTTCGTGACATATTTTTCATATAGAAAATAACCAGTTGATTATCCTCTATATATATATCAGAGATCTATAAAATCCATTTTGTGTGACAAATGACTGAGTTGTGTGGTAGTTCAACCTGCAAAAGTTGATCGGTAACAAAAAGTTTCGACCTCGCCAGCCAGTGCAGACTGCACAGCCTTGCACGGGTAATACTCTTTGTGTATGCAAACTATTTTTCACAGATTTTGGCTGAATTCTGTCAATAATGCCGACATCTCATTTATTCATGTCTTTCCAATGTTTTACCAGTACTTGAATGGCTCATCTATGTATTGATGTGACCAGCCTCAGTTGGTCGAAAAGACTGCCTCTTTTAACTCTTCACCACATGATGACGACTTTTCAAGGTTCTTATAGTAATGTGGCCTTTGAAAAACTTTTTTGGAAAAGGAGAAATTTCCAGTTGCCAACATTTTATCCTGTTCCCGAAATGTTTTCTGCCCTTTCATTGACAAATTTCATCATTTTAAACATAGTCAATTTCTTCTATACAAATGCTTTTATTACGTAAGAGTAAAAAATGTGCTAAAATGGTTAAAACCCTTTCCAAACAATTCCGTGTTTTATTTGGAAAACACCTTAAAAATATTAATTCTATAGAAACCATAATTTTCTCTTTTTTTCCCCAACGATGTGTGCCATGTCTTAAACAAATCCGATTCATATTCAAATTTGAACAGGCCAAAACAACTGTTGTCTGGTAGAGATTACATGCACATTTGTTTTCAAATGATGATAGTCAAGATACAGTGGGAGGTGTCAAGAATGCTCTAAAGGTTGGGTTATGCCATCATTCATAACTGTACGAGGGAAACGATCATAATTAAACCCTTAGACCGACAAAAAGTACCTAAAAAGGCTTTTGATGACTGTGTAGACGACGTGTATACTGCATAGAACGTCTTCCTTCACCACGGTTGCCATCCGATCTAAAACCATACGCAAAGATTATTCTTTGTTTTTAATTTATTAGCGTTTTTAAGAATGCGTAGATTGACGATCGTATTCATTTGTTCCTTAAGCCTTTACCAAACAGTCCGGGGTTTTCACGACCCTGAGAAAGAAGCCTTCTGAAAACATTGTGAGAAAAGGAGAAAATGCTGGTTACCAGCATTTTCTCCATTTCCCACAATGTTTTCTACCCTTCCCAAAATAAATTTCAATTTTTCAGTCATCTTAATTTTGTCGTCTGCAAATGCTTCCAATTTGGACTAGTCTAGAATTGTGTCGTTTGGTAAAGAGTTAAGGAGTTTGTTGGAAGGGGGTGTTAACTGTAATCAGTTCATCACATCAAGTAAATCATAGAATAAAACGAGTCATTCGCAGGATCAAAGGAACTTCTGCGGAACTCTCATAAACGATAAAATAGTTCTAAGTAAGTCCGAACCATGTGTTTTTCTGTAATTAAATAAGGACCACCAATTAAGTATTGGAGCATGTTCTCCCGAGGGAGAAAATGATATTTATCAAATCTTAAAGAGGGTGAGCTTATATTATCCGAGAGAGCATTCTTCGACCAACCTTCTGATAGTGTTGCCGTGTATAGATTCCAAACATTTATCAGTTAATTGATAAAGAAATTTCTCTCAGTACAATGATGAATTGATAGACTAATGATTCATAAATTGGTTGATTGGTGACGAATTAAAGAATACCTTTCCAGAACATACAATATTCAATTGAATCATATTTATAATATGTTGATATGAAAAGTGGATGGAAGAAATCTGATCAAAGCCTGCTTTCTCAGGTAAATGAAATCTAGAAAGTTTTAAAAAACAATGGGCGTGTAGCGTCAATGAAAACAGGAATTCGAAAGCAAGTTTGGACATCAAGATCTGTACTGTTTGCATCAGCATATTCAGTATAGACCTGTCCAAAACGATTTTTATTTCTAGTTTCGGTGGATTGACTGTATTGTAAGCCTTGTAAAATACCTTCTAGTAAAAAACAAAATTCGTTACGAGAAATTTTCAACAGAAAGACTATTATGGAAAAGGGATAAGATGTTCGTTACCAGCATTTTCTCCTATTCTCACGATGTTTTAAAATTCCTTTTCCTGAGGGTCTTGATTAGGGGTTGTCTGGTAAAGGGTTTAGATTTATTTATAAAACAAAGAGGTATGTAAAGTCGCTAGCTGCAAAATTGGTATAGAGAAATAATGGGTCAAGAGAAAACGTAGAAAATAATCATTTTGCACGATCCAACACAACATGCTAATGGAAAAAAATGTACATTTCATACTATCCTGTGAGATAGAATTATGTTTTTAAGCTGCACCCAAAACATGAAATAAATATGACCTAAATATAGACATGCCAAAACACCTGTGTTTTCCTACAGAGCAAAATGCTAGTCTCGCTGACGAAAGAACAGGAAATGTATATTTCGTTTCCTGTCGCTAACACTCCCAGTATTATGTCATTCTCGTTTCTTGTTGAATTTGAGTACCTTGGTAAAAGTAAACAAAAATGATTGGGGTTTTTATCGCACATGCAAGTTTGTAATTTCTATCCAAAATCAACGTTTCTGTGTTATCGAAAAGATAGAAAATAGATTGTCATTGCTTGACTGTTTGTAAATAAAAACACAGACAGTTTCAGATAACCAACACCAGGGTGTCGTCAAGACGTCATGGATATTTTCCAACAGTCCTTTATGAATCAGTACAATTATTATAGCGTCTTCCGCTGCCTGCAGGATGCCTAGTTTACGACAAGTCAGTGAAGAAGTGAAGAAGGGATCGACTGCAAGAGCATAGACTACTTCCCTGCCATACCTGTGTACGTCGTGTACTTTGTTCGGCATGGTGCAGATACATGTATGGAACATAGATAAGCTGTCGCAGAACACTTTGAATTCTGGATAACATCGGTGTGAATGGCAATTCGGTTAACCCCTTCCACACAATTCCTACTTTTGACGATCTAGAGGAAGAAGCATTTAGAAAACATTGTGGGAAAGGAGAAAACGCTTGTAACCAGCATTTTCTCCTTTTCCCACAATGTGTTCCATCCATCACAAAACAAATTTCAAATTTTTAGTCACTTTTACTTTGTTGTCTAGAAATGCTTTGGATTTGGATAAGCTAAAAATTGTGTCGTTTAGTAATGAGTTAACTCTTTACCACATTACAAAATTTTGGACTAGTCCAAAATAAAAGCAATTGCAGACGACAAAATAAATGTGAATCAAAAAATGAAACTTGATTTGGAAAGGGTAGAAAACATTGTGGGAAAAGGAGAAAATGCTGGTTACCAGCATTTTCTCCTTTTCCCACAACGTTTTCTAAAGGCTTCTTTCTCAGGGGCGTCAAAAGTAGGGATTGTGTGGTAATGGGTACAGCTACAGAGATCCAAGACAGTCCTTGATACCGAAGTGAACCCAGGGTCTGATCAAAGCGTATGAAAGGCTTTCAGCAGGTCGATTAAAGTTATTCGAACGAAATCCATTTGGAACATTTTATTGGATAAAAGTGCTTAAGCCTTTACCAAACGCCTCGATGCTAGACTTGTATAAATTGAAAGTATTTGCAGACGAAAGAATAAACTTAACTCAAAAATTGAAATTTGTTTCTGTCAGGGTAGAAAACATCGTTGGAAAAGGAGAATACGCTTGTTACCGACGCTTTCTCCTTTTCCCACAATGTTTCCGAAAACCTTCTACATGTATATCAGGGTCGTGAAAACCCTGGATTGTTTGATAAAGGGTTAATGCATCTACGTGATGCGCTATACCATACAAGTCATTAATTAGCTACAGATCCGTTATATCTTTATCTATAGTCTAATTGACTAAATCCTGAGGTAGGGTGGTCCTTGGACAAGCAGAAAATTGACCAATGGCAAAAAGAATCGGTTCAGATCAGCCTGCGCGGACTGCTAAGGCTGACGTGTGTCGGTACCTTTTGAAGATGCATTAAACCCCACTTTCAAGGAGTACGGCTGTTTTCTATTATGTTGTCCGGCAGAATATTGTGCGTAGTATTGGTGAAAGAAACTCTAGGACAGTATGGATAGATGCACTGACCTCTACCCAACAACTACAATGATGCTGAAAAACAACTAACAGTCAGTCAGTCGATGCTTTTTTCGTCTTGTCAAAAGTTGCACCTGGCAATACATACTCTTTCTGTGTAGTTTCAAATCCGGTGTTAAATAATAAATAAAAAAATCATTCTTACTAGACAAAGACTCTTTAGACTCCTATATATACAAAGTATTTTTAGGGGACCAATAATGGTCGAAGGTCCTTTGACTCTTTACTACCAAACGGCATTGAAACGGACTTGTACAAATTGAAACCCTCTTGCAGACGACGATGATGGAATTTGTTTCTTGACTGGTAAAAGCATTGTGAGAAAAGAAGAAAATACAGGTTAGCAGCATATCCTCCTTTTTCCTCAATGTTTTCAAAAGACTTCTCCCAATTCTGGGGATTGTGTTGCATATGATTAAAAGGTAAAATGTAGCAAGAGAAAAATGTTGGTGACACCGTTTTCTCTACTCCCAAATATACTCTTTTTTTTTCATATTGTCTTTACGTAATCTTGAACGCTAACACTGATAAAGAGTATTTTCTCCTTTTTCCAAAATGTTTTTTTTTGTCATCTCCAAAGCAAATTTCAATTTTTGAGCCACAAATATTTTGTCGACTTAAAAGTCTTTCAATTTGGGCTGAATTTTGTCATTTTTGTTTAGAGTTAAGCTATAAGCGAAGGAAAGTAGAACTACTACTTGTTAAAAGGACATACTCAATTTCCTTTGATGATTTTCATATCGGGTAAAAAAATGCAGTCTTTTTGCTTTCCAATATTCACGGTGGAAACAGCTTAATTCAGGTTTGTCTGATATGATATGGGTTAAACGTACCATCTGATGATCGAAGCAGTCGACTGCTCGAAGGGAGATAACTCGTCTTTAACAAAATACGTTACCATGGCAAGAGAAGCGCATTACATTTATGTTTAACTCATCAGCAAACGACAAAACTTTAGGCTTGTCCAAATCGGACGTATTTGCAGACGACGGAATAAAAGTGACTGAAAATTTGAAATTTGTAGAAAACATTGTAGGAAAAGGAGAAAATGCTGGTTACCAGCATTTTCTCCTTTTCCCACAATGTTTTCCAAAGGCTTCTTAATCAGGGTCGTCAAAAGTAGGGATTGTGTGGTATTTGGTTAAATCGAAGGTGTCTTTATATACAGTTAGTTTTTGGATGCCATTGTGGATAGTTTCAGTTTAGAGAGCACAGAAGCTGAAACCTTATAAGATCTTGCACCTACCTTATATTTTAAGACATAATGCCCTTTAGATAGTGTGTATTAATGTTTATCTAATATGATGTTCTGGACTGCTGAAGAAAAAGTTCCTTTTATCGATCAAACTTTGTGCTGACAAACGCATTTCAAAAGGCTAGATTATCTTAATATTCATAATCACCACCACAATCATCATTACCATCATCATCATCATCCACATCTTCTTCTTCTTCTTCATCTCCTTTTCCTTTTTCACAGTCTCCTTCTTTTAGGAATTTTCAATCTACTGTACATTACAATACACTTTAATTTTCTATAATTTAATCTTTTTGTTGCTGCAAAACATTACTACTTAATCCTTTACCACTCTGAGTCAAATTTTAACGACCGAAAACAGGAAGGCTACGTGATAATATATATAAACAGTGTTGGAAAATGAGGACATACTGGTAACGAGTATATTCTCCATTTCGCACAATGTTATCTACCAAAATAGAATTTGTCGTCCGCAGACGACAAACTTGGAAGAGTCTAGAACTTGTCTCAGGATTAAATTGCTTTTCTTTTATCTAACTGAATACAGATAAAGATGTGTATAACACAGGGAGAACATATCAGAATAATGTTTCGATACTGATAGCCAGTCCTTCACCGTCAACTGCATTTTCCTTTCCCCTGAATTGTTTGTAGTCTTGTTGTAACTCTAGCAGAGACATCTTCAATCGTTTGAGCCACGTTTATTTCGTCTGGTTTAAACAAATTTACTTTACTGAGAAACCAGTCCTTGCAACTTATATTAATCTCTCTCGATTCTACTTCCTGGAAGTTATACCTGTTCACGCCCTGAAAGTGCAAGCCAATGGGGTCCAAAAGTTGAAATCTGCTCCCTGGTATCGAAATCTGGATCTTATAGGTATGAGACCGAGGCTCCCCCTCGCTACAAAGGACAAAACTACTTATCTTAGTTTATATTTTGCAACTTAAATGTTATTCTTTTTAGTAGATAAATGAAACGTCTAAACTGCGCCTTTGTACAGGTTTACATCATAGTGGAAAGATAATTCGCATATTTTTGAAAGGTTTGTCAAGTGAGACTCATTGCGAACTTAAAACACATCTAACAACATATCTCATAGCGCTAGACGTGATCGGAAGGTTTCCGAGGAACAAGAAACTGGGCGTCTGTATCAGGCACATGGTTACAGTAGTGAAATAAAGAATTTTATTGCTTGTTTTTTACGAGGCGATCGATTGTTTCTTAAGTTACAATGGTTCTCAGGAATCAATGTTTCAGACATTTTAAATGAATAATTTACGGCGTTCGGATATCTGTTATTCCTTGTGAATAACGTCTCGGTTTGACACTGACCTAACGTGTATTTTTGCAAAAAAAAAAAATGTCCAAGTTTGGGTTCTTTTTCTTTTCATGTTCATTTGCTTGATTGAATATTTATTATCTTGTTTAGAGTCTTGCAGCCTGCAATTAGCTTTAAACGTTAGAGTGCTAAATGAACCAAATGGACTTTTCCAGTCAAAGAATCGAAAACCCAAAAAACACTGCAATATCAAGGGTATCTAGCCAGGGAACGTTTGCCAAATAGGAGACAGTATAGATTCAAGGACAGGATACCCGTTCTTGAGCTTAATTGTCAGTTTGTGGCAGCCTGGTCTTGTTCACGTCGACATTCAACTGTAGGATTAAATTACACAACTTAAATAAATTAGAGACTTTCAGAGAAAAAAACTTTTCCGAAAAACTGGGGCTTAAAAACTCAAAAATGTACTTGGTACATGAGAAACATCTTGAAAAAGGTTTGTGGCCTGATACTCATTGGGCTGGTGCCTTGGACTCTAGAAGTAACAAAGACTGCACAGCAGTTGAGCTGCAAATGCCAAGCGGTACTGAATTTGCCAATTTTCTTTTAAAGTATGCTTAAACTATTCTTAACAATGTATCTATAAGAAGAACGAAAACATTCTTACTTAAGATAAATGACGCGACAATTCTTAAACATATCCTACACAACCTGCTATAGATCATTTAACCCTTTCCCAAATGACAAACTTTTGGACTAGACCAAATCGAAGCATTTGCAGACGACAATTCAACTCTTGCTGAAAAGATGATTTTCTGTCTATAATAGGGTAGAAAACATTGTGGGAAAAGGAGAAAATGCTGGTTACCAGCATTTTCTTCTTTTCCCACATTGTTTTCAAAAGGCTACTATTCCAGACCCGTTATAATCAGGAATTGTTTGGGAAAGGGTTAACGCTCTATTTCTGTCCTTGAATTTCTAGATAATCTCAAGTTTGTCTGATAGCAATGGAAAAAAACATTCATTTTTTTTCTCACTTACCTTTCCTTTAACTCCTAGGGTGCTTGGCGCGACTCACTTTTTGTGGACAGTGTAGATCGATACTTTTTTGTGGACAGTGTAGATCGATATTTTTTGTGTGGACAGTGTAGATCGATACCAGGGTCTGTATTCACCAACCATTCTCAAGAACATTCTTAGTCTTACTCTTTTAAGATTTCCTGATTGTGAAAGTAACAGAACCAATCAGAAGTTCTGTTACTTTCACACTGTTGAAATCATGAAGAATAAGACTAAGAACGTTCTTAACCCTTTACTCCATAGATACTAATTTCTACACATTGCTTGTAGGAGCCTTTGGAAAACACTGTGGCAAAAGGTGAAATTGCTCGTGACGAGCAATTTCACCTTTTGCCACAATGTTTTCTATGCTATCAAAAGTTGTCATATACACGTAAGAAACAGCTCCATCCTTGCTGTTATTTAGGATCAATTAGAGATACCATAGAAATGCCTTATGGAGTAAAGGGTTAAGAATGGGTTGGTGAATACAGACCCTGATAGCACAGAACATGCTTAGATCAAGCTTGGATCTACACTGCCCTGTAAAGATATAGTTTTCTCCTAAATTAAGTTTGAAAATAGCATTTTTAGATTTTACTATAGGCTTGAAAGTTTCATATAACTTTCTTGGCAGGTTATATGCTAAAAGAAACCGGACTTTTCTTGGCTCTTCACAAAAGATCGACAAAACTGGTTGCCACCAAAGGGATGACAGGCCATGTTAAGCTCTCACTCTGTGTGTTCGGGAATGGCTGTATATCCTCAAGGCACACCCCCAAACACAAATTAGCGTTACAGCAAAGGTAAGTTAATATTAAGTAAATACAAAAAAGTAAACTGAACTCTTAAACTGCAACACATATTGAATGAACGTATCAAGACAACTGTATAAACCAAATATTGCTTTTTCAAAGTTCATTTTTGCCAAAACGTCTTACATCGTCGGACTGTCCTAATCCCAGATCTGTCTGCATGTTCTGAGAAGTCTACGCTGTCCGCAAACCCCATTGAAACGCGCGTAGCAGCTTACGTGTTAACATGAGTTTACACAACTGTTCCGCGACGCCTAGGATGGAACTTAGATTGGGAATCAAACCCGAATCAAAACAACAGGTCGCTGTAGATGGATGCACTGCCTACCGTCACATAAGTGATTTTTTTTCCCTCGCAATATTTTAAACTATTGATCGACTGACGAACTGCGACATCACTGCATAGAATTATTCCAATATGCAATGTAAGTGAGTAAATATTGCAAGCAACCCAAAAAAATACAAAACAAAAATAGGAACCTTTCGTTATTAGACTATCTATAGTTATTACCAAGAAATACGCTCGAAACCCCTCGAATTGCCAGTTTTCTGAGTGTTCACCAGAAAAACTCACTGTAAAGTCACAAATCGGATTTTGTGTGTAAAGAATTACACAAAGTTACAGTACCTTCGAAAATAATACAGAACCTGCTGCAACAGAACAGATTTTCTTTTCAGAAAGGTCCTGTAATGACCAAATATCTGATAACCATAATTATATATTCGAACTTTCCTCATAACCGAATAATCGAAGTTTCGATGCATGTCTCCTTTTGAACAGACGGGTCAGGGGTCTTGTCCAAAAAAAAATTTAACATTTAGTATGCAGTTTATGCAAAGCTGAAGCAAATATTTCGGTAAAGTACTTTACAAAATCGAAGGCATCTTCTCTTTTGAAACTGACGCGGAACCTTCCACAAATTCAACCCCAAATTTATCGCCAAAACCAAGAATGATAACTCTCGTGTGACAGAAATTGTTGAAATTGCTTTCAGCGCCATGGGCAACCAAAAGACCCACTTATCATGAATCTTTCTTGTCCGCTTCGAGATCAAATCATTTGTTTGCTGCCGTAAGATTGATGTTGCTATTTATGCAAAAATGTAGTAAATATCTCCAACCAACCACTAAATATTTCTTATTGCCGGAAACTGGTTGTGATAGATATACAAAATGCGTGCATTGAGAATGACAGTTGACTTCCACATGCAAGTAAGAACATCGACATTTGCAATATTTATTGATATCAATATAAGCTGTAACTGTCACTCAAAAACTAAATTGATTGTCTAAGCTGACTTTGGGATCCTCGTGATTCATCTGTTGACTAATTAGGCACTTTAGGTCTACAAAAGTGTTACTTTATATATACTTTTATTTTAAAACAGGCCATATCGTTTAAGTGAATGATCAATTTCAAAAACCCATCCGACGCTAGATTGTATGTCCTTTTTTACAGTCAATTTGTGTTACACACTCACAAATTTTAATACCTTTGTGGAAAGCCGTTTCAGTGAAAATAAGGAGCTGTATTTTTTTAATTCAGGGTGGGTAAAAACGGAATATAAAATTCGCTTTCATACAATAAGTGAACGAAAACAAAGTAGCGGCACATTCGTGATACCCTGAAAATTCTATCACGGCACAAAATTTGACATGAGATAAATCAAAGTTAGCCTTAATATACATGTAGTATTAGTATATATAGAAAAAGAAATGAACGTCCACGGCAAGGACAGAACGTAAAAAACAACCAAATAAATACGGGGGTAAAGGTAGGGACGAAAAAAATCATGTAATAATGATTCCCCTTGCGACACACAAACACACACATTCGAATAAAAAAGTTAGATACATCTACGGCCAAAAGAATGCTGGTAATAATTGACTTTCTCAACAAACTTCATAAACCATATTCAATTTGAAACGCTGTCCTATCAATGACAATATCTTGACTTGTCCTGTTTTGTTAGGCTTTATTCGTTTTTGACACTATTGTGTATACTGGTGTGTTATTTTAGATATTCCGAAATTTGATTTTTTGGCATTCATGTCGCGGCCTCGCGGAGTGCTAAAATGGCTGTAAAACTCCCATAAAAACTTGGCCAATGAATTTATCATTACACCCTAGTTCCTTTTTCAATGACGAATCACAATTCTGCACTCTACGTACGACTTTTATAAATAATTCTAGACCATATTTCCCGTTTTAATGGTGTTTTATAATTGAATGTAATGACAAGACATGAATAGGACATTAGCAGGCCTTTAGAAAACGAAGACTTAACCACTTTTGCTTGATTTACGTTATTGCTTTTATTTATGGCGATGTTGCCGCGAACCAAATAGTAAAACTGTATTCTTGAACCACAAGGAAACAACAGGACATAACATATTTGTGTGGTCCATTCTTACTTCAGTGAAATAAGTGTAACAAAGTATACAGTATACATAATCGATACTCAAACCCATGTATTTACAGAAAGAAAATAAATGTTTTCTTTCCTATACGATTTTTTTCATATTTTTTCTTAAATCTCAGTATAACGTAAGCTGTGGTTAAAACAAAGGCAAACGATATCATGATAAAATTACGGACAAAAATATGAATCAGTGTTATGTAGTATATAAAGTAAAACGATAAAACGTTCCAGTTTTCAACGATTCTTGTACTAAACGAGGAGATTGCAAACCACTTACATGTAAGTGTAAATACTAGTAAGTCTAAAACCTCAACAATTTTTGCTAGTTTGTAAAGTAAAAGGTTTGACAAACTGAGATAAGTCCTTTAGAGGACCCGTATCACTGAGATTCTTGTAATTAGACTAGTGTCGCAGTCTAGTTTGAGCCATGCCCTGTGAAAGGGGGCTTAATGCATTTTCAAAAGTTTCGGCTCTTGTCAGCCTGTGCAAACTGCGCAGCTGAAATAGCCGAAACTATAATTGGAGTGCAACACGCGAAAAGGTGCATTCGGACATTTGCGTAAAGTGTCGTCTAGGATTAGCCTGCGCAGTCCGCGCAGGCTAATCCGAGACGGCACTTTACGACTACATTAGATTTTGTGCTACAGTAGACTTTCGTAAAACAGAAAATCACATAAAATCGGAAAGTGTCGTTTAGGATTAGCCTGTGCGGACTACACACGCTGATCAGAGACGACACTTTACTCAAATGTCCGAATGACCCTTTTCGCGTGTTGCACTCCATATTCGCTATCTTCAAGTTTTCTGCATGCCAAGGAACAACTTCATGAGTCTGTCAGTTGACTGACAAAGTAGATTTTTCTGAATACTGAACTATGTAATGACCTACTTGGTAAAATGCATCACGGAAATGCATTAATCCCCCTTTTGCCAGAGCATGACTCATTTATTTCTGAACTTGTCTGATGCAGATATTCACTTAACCCATTACCAAACGACAATATTTTAGACGTGTCCAAATTCAAAGCATTTGCAGACCACAAAATAAAAGTGACTGAAGTTTGAAATTTGTTTTGTGAAGGGTAGAAAAGATTGTGGGAAATGGAGAAAATGCTGGTTACCAGCATTTTCTCCTTTTCCCATAATCTTTTTTAAGGCTTCTTTCTCATGGCGTCGAAAGTAGGGATTGTGTGGTAATGGGTTAATGATCCATAATGACCAAATGTTTATAAAGAGTTAAATAACATTTTGTATTAACTTAAGCTTCAACATCGCGAAAACACTCTCTATGGCCTTTTTCACTACTTTGTATTCTAAACAAAGTATATCTAATTTTAATATAAAGTCTTCGCTTCCATGGAGAGGGATATTTCTACACATAAATCTGGGACAAAAAAGCAGTACCATTCCTTCGGCGGTCTGATTTATGTGCCTGGTCTCGTATTCTTACATCAATGTTACAATTATTATCACAGTCTAGGCTCACTTTCAGGGCTGTCCCAGAGCTATGAATCATATCGTTTTCAGTAGTTGTATATTGATTTCGTGAAGATCTCTTACTTTTATGAGAATAATTGCATTAGCGAACGAAGTTCTACGCCGTTCTCATCTCTTTGAGCACGCAAAAAAGGGGAGCATTTGATTGAGGCGATAGAAATTAAATCCGACATAGAGACGGTTCTTATTCTGGGACGAAATATGTCAGGGCTATACTGAGCGAATATTTCCCTATAGGAACATATTGGTATTCATTGCAAAAGAATCGTAAACCTTCATTCTCCATTTTGTTCAAACTCGTTTTTTTTGAAAATTGAAAGGAAAAATCCTATTAGGTGCCCACATATATAAGATACACCTCTCACAAAGGCATGTAGGGGTGGTGGGAGTTTTATTTCAGTTCAAACCCGACACATAGGGCCACACATTTCTTTCTTCTCTTGATTTTGTCTTTTACTTAAACCAAACGATGAACATTTGTAGATTAATTATACCCAGTCAAAAATTGTCTACCTCCGTGGTTACCGGCTATGGTTTTCTATCTTGAATGATTATTATAAAATTGGGTAGACAATAGAATCCGGCTGCAGCATACGCCTGCAAACTAGTATTATGCCTATAAAACGGACTGCGAAGAGGTCTTGATTTTACCTTGACTCTAAGGCAGCAGCTACTGACCAGGCTGTTTCAGCCTCTGATAAGTAGTATGAGAAGAATACTGTATGCTGTTATCCAAGTCCTGGAGGAGAGTACGCGATATAAAATGATTATGTTTGACCATTCGCTGCAGGTCACTTTCAGCCTGCCGTAACATCTATTTCGACATGGAATTCTCAGTTGTTGTTTTTTTGTTCCAAATTAAAAACCTCGTGTATCTTAGGTATGAATGCAATAGCTAAGCAAAGCTTTCCTATTTAACATGATGTGAACCGATATGTCCCTAACCATGACTTTGAAAGACATTTCACAATGAATGAGATCAAGCTGATGATCTGCTACCTGAAGGTATTTAAGGAATTTCAGAGATAACTAATTTACTTACACTTCCACACTTATTTTAGTAATCATTATTTTGCTTTTGTCCAGTTATTCCTGGTAAACAGTCTTATATACCATACAAGTATAAACTTGCATGCGACATTACGTTGATTGCTTAGATTTTTGCAGAATCAGGTTTATACCGGTAGTTTGTTAACTGGTGGTATATTCTCCTATACTTATTCGACCTCCTGAACACAAAGGACTTGTAAAGCTGTCTAAGTAAGGTATAATGCCTTGGTCAAGACGTAATGTCTGCCTTATGTCGGTACATATCGGTCCTCCTTCTGCTGAAGGGAAAAGGTGTTCATCTTGTTGACTCTCTTTCCCGTAGTTGGGTTTACACTTCTCGATATTCTGTGACTACCAATCATAATTTCCCTTTGAAATTTCGATTCAAGTTTATCAGCAGACCCTTCAAGTTAAAACATTGCATTATCAAACTGGAACCCTTTTGTACGTTTTATCAAAGTATCTCGAGACATATAGGCCAAAAAACTTGTCAATGTTATCTTCATGTTCAAAGTTCCAAATTTTGATTCCGAAAGAAAATGCTTTGTATGTTTATTTTGAGATGGCGTGACTTCCATCAGTATTGAGGTCATTACATATTGTAGCAACTCGCTAACTCCTCCTCTCTCCTGCTAAAGATCACCTCGACTTGCCGAGAGTCACCACAGGGGATCGAACATTTGAAATGAGAGTTTGGGTTTTGTTAAAAAATGCAGGTATTTGTAAATATGGCTTGTGCCCTGTAAAAAGCGGACTAAATGGATCTGTAAAAAGTATAGAAACATGTTAGCCTGTGCAGACCCGAGCCAGATCTGTTTGTTGTTGTTAAATGTCTGCAAAGGACCATTCTCATGATTCGGCCTGTCCTGGGATTCTCTTGATCAATATTTTTGAAAATTTGCTTTATGGGATGCATTACGAAGATTCGGTAAAGCCCTTTCTGTCAGAGTATCGCTAAAATGTATTTGAAACCGAAAGCTCAAATCCGAAGATTTTTATTTCGAACAATAATGCGCCCCATTGCCATGCTAATGTCAAACAAAATTGTCAATAAAACGCATTTGCATACGCCAAAAGCTTCCATAATCCGCGTTGAAAAGATAATAAAATACGGTAAATCGGTATTTTTGCATATATAATGGATCCCAGTTTGGTTAATACCGTGTTAAGTTAGATTTTCACACCATCTGGGACCAGTAAGTCAGTGAAAACAATGGCATTCTGTCGTGCACAGTCGCTTTCACCCGAACAATGAGATACTGACCAATCGACTGTAAGCTTTGCAGGGAAAACAAGTGGGCATGTAATGAATAAATCTTTGCTTGTCTGAGTGAAACCTGTTTTAGCGCTGATATTTAGGCCATGCTCTGTAAAGAGGGCTAAATGCATCTGCGAAAAGTATCGACCAAGATCAGCCTGCGCAGTCCGTTAAGGCTGTCATGGGCAGAAACTTTTTTGGCTTTAAGGTCGTGAACCTGTAATAGAAAACAGCTATATCCATTATAATATTATCCTACAAGATTTGCTATGATTAAAAATGAGCACTTTTCTAATTCTTTAACCGAGCCACTTCTTCCTTTTTGTCCTTTTTAGAATTACCATTTATCAATCTAAAACCACTATATTCTCATTACAAAGGGAGATAATAATTACCTACCTTTTCCGGAAACTGCTAAAAGTATCATCCGGAAACTGACAAAAGTATCAACAAATACTTTTAAGATAGACATTAAAGAAATGTCTGGTCGGTTAAAAAATTCGCAAAAGTATTATATCTGTATAAATCCGTATTTACAAACTACCGGGTCAACTACCTTAACCCTTTCCCAAACAATCCCTGGTTTTTACGAACCTGACATAGAAGCCTTTTGGAAACAATGTGGGAAAAGGAGAAAATGCTGTTAACCAGCATTTTCTCCTTTTCTCACAATGTTTTCTACCATGCTGGAAACAAATTCAAATGTTTGAGTTTTGTTTAGTTTATCGTCTTTCTTTGGACCAGTCTAAAATTTTGTCGTTTGGTAAAGGGTTAAGGTAAGACCTGTGTAATGGCAAAAAGCTATTTCCACTAACATATCATCCTGCAAAATTAGCTATAATTAAAAATGAGTGTTATTGAACTACTTTCACCGATCCATTTTTTCCTTCTTTAAATTATCATTTATAAATCTAAAACCACTGTATTCTCAATTCAAAAAGAGATAATAATTACCCCTCTTTTCAAAAAACTAACAAAAGTATAGAAAAATAATTTCAAAAATAATTTCAATATAGACATAAACGGAATTTCTGATCCGTTAGAAATGTGCAAAAAATATTATTGCTGCATAAAACCTTATTTATCCTTATTTATCAAGCAATTAGAATTTTCAACGGAAGTGCATTATACATGTCTTACCTTAAGTCAATTTTCTGTATGTCAAAGGGCCATCGTATCTCTTAGGTCAGTCAGTTGTTGGAAAAAAATCGATTTTATGGATCCATTGAAAATGAGTTGACTTGACTGGTACCATGGATCACGGAGATGCATTAAACTCTTTTTGTCAGAGCATGGGTCATTTACTCGTACAATCTATATCGTAAAAGCATTTTGGCTACAAAATGCGGAAAAGTTTCAAACTCTTCGAAGGGCTTAAAAGACTGTACTGGACAATTTAAATCACAGTGACATAAAAGATGCGATTATCCAATATTCCAAGAAGAATTGCTTCAAGACTAAATATGATTTAACCCTTTCCCAAACGACAAATTTTGAGCCCTCCCAAACCAAAAGAGTTTGCAGACGACAATTTTTCCTTTGAAGAAAATGGCAGAAAGTTCTCACAAAGGGTAAAAAACACTGTGGGAAAAGGAGAAATTGCTCGTTACGAGCAATTTCTCCTTTTCCCACAGTGTTTTCAAAAGACTTTTACTGCAGATAAGTAAAAACCAGGGCTTATTTGGGAAAGGGTTAATATAGGTTAACTTAAGTACTAAAGCAAGTGACCCCGTTGAAACAGAAAAAAGCTAAGCATATTCAGGCAGTAAAACTGTGGTTCGCAACCGTGCTACATGCTTAGAACGACATCGCTGTTTCCCTATATGGTAACCCTAATTTAAGGAAATCAGCATACCCAAGAGAGCGATCTGAGCTTAATAAACCATATTGATGTTGCCAATACATAGAAGCTTTCTACCGATGGTATCTCGTTGCTAACACTACTACTATTATATCAAGTATTGTATCGTTTTACCCCGTGTTTTCAAATGCCTTTCTGCGTTAGACCTAAATGAAAATATATTCAAGATCGCCTCTTATTATTTTTTCCAGGGATATTAACACGATAATCATAACTAAATAACTCGTCTGGCCGTTTATGTTTAAAGAATTGTATTTGAATCGAATAGCAAGTCTAAATTATTTCGCTGGCCATAAAGAATTTCATTCAATTCACAAACGTGTAGATTTGTCTCGGTCTTATTTTCGTCTCCTAGCCTATCAAAGGCTATTATCTTTGGGATACCGGTTAAAATCACCTTATAAAAAGAGAATAATTATCTATTTTTAATAAAAAAGGCCTACTACTTTTCAGGAATTTTTATTTATCATACCAAATAAAGAGAAAAAAAAGAGACCACTTGATCCATCTGTCCTTCATAAATCTTTCAGTTGCATCAACTGCTATCTGAATAATCCACCAGTACGCAACCCGTCTCTTTCTTTGGTAGTTTTTCTCTTTCACCCTTCGTTGTGCACGATACATGGAAAGGGTAACCGACAACCGGTATGTCAGTAACCTATAAAGAAGCCCTAACGTGTCCTAACTTCAATTTCTTATTACCACTGTGACAGGGAGAGAGAGAGAGAGAGACAGAAAGACAGAAGTTTTAAAAAATACATGTAGCTAATACTGAAGAACTGTTTTTGTACAGTCTGGTCTTCATCTTTCATATGCTGGAACTGACATTATGTCGCTTTAAGCATGTCGATACCTTGTAAAAAACTGCATTTTGTAGAACTGAAGAAGGAATGCAGAAAAAAGAAAGTTACATAATGTAACAATGAAACAATAAAATGAAAGTGGAAATTTCAAGTACTGCACTATTTTAAGAGTCTTCAAATTTGTCGGTATAATGTTTAAGTCTTCTGGCGAAAACGCACAAAAAGTACATGGTAAACTATTTGTCCAATCAGCCGATTAAGGATAATTTGAGTTCATAAAAGGAAAAATCCGATAAGCCGTTTTAATGTTGACGCGTGCTCAGGTGCCTAAATTACTCTCGAATACAATGGTTGGGGTATATTAGGATAATTTTATTGTTGGTTTATTGTTTAATGAGCCAATTATGACGAATCAACACAAGGCTGCTACCCGGTGTTTAAAGATCATAGAACACCTTCTGTGATCGAGCTTTAAATCTTTTGTCCGTAAGAGTTCTAGACTACAGCTAATAAAAAATTTTTATGTCATAGTTCTTGCAGTGAGCTTGGGACATATTTGATCCAGGACCAGACAACCTTTTTAGCAGTGTCTGACATAATCTTGCCGTCCGCATCAGCTTTTTGTACCTCCAAGGCAATGAAAGGGTTAAACATTAAACATATTGTTCAATCAGATTCCTTAATAGATCTTCATTGTGAACATTTTAAATTGACAGTAAAGACCAGTATTATTCTAAATGGCAAACGTCAATTTGCTGATTTATCGTATGATCTGGAATAAACTTTATCAGAGTACAGGCCTTCTTTAACTGCCCATACATCAAATCCCAGCTGCACACTTATAGTTCTAATCTTTGGACAAATATAGTAGACATTTCTTTGGAATTTTCATTCCCTGGATTCAAATGTTTAGAACATGACTTGTGAATTGCCTAAAAACTCAAAACGTTAGTTTTTTGTTGTTGCCATATCTACAAGTAGCAATAATATCCCAACAAAGTTATTCGTTATTCAGTTTCAACAGAAAAGGCGATAGCTTTTTGGGTCTTTACCTTTTACAAGATCTAAGTGCATAATGTGCAACTTTTTATCCTTCCAATTATTAAAAGAAAAAAATGGTTCCATAACTGAACAGAGAAGATCTTATTGGATCAAAATACTTTTAAAGAAAACTGTTGTGTTCTTAAAGCGATATTTTACGAGTCAGGCTGTTTACAATTTTTAAATTGACCTCGCAAATGCCTACTGGAACATGGACTGATCAAGTCTATTATCCACGACCACAGGCAATGTCAACTTCATTCTTTCCTTCGTTTTATCAAAGAATGAAGTTTGTATAAACATATTCATTGTACATCGATTGAGAAACAAGTTCTTACATCTTACACTAATTTCTCTCGATTTCGCTTCCTGGGAACTACACCAGTACAGGCGTCGAGTGCTGTGGGCCAATGAAAAATCCAGATTGTCAAATTTGGGATTTCAATATCAGTTTGGGACGTCATGACCGTTGAAATGTTAAAGTTGTTTTTAAGTCCAAGATGGAAAGGACATGCTTCCAGAAAAGATTTACATACTGAATGCAGAAATTCCTTTTGAACATTTTAAAGATATAACAAATGTTTTCTGCACATTTTTTTCAAACTTGATAAAGAGTTGTCAGACCATACATAGGAGAAGAAAAATGTAAAGTTACGCATGCGTCTTTGTCTTAGGTTTTTTTAAATTTTCGAAACATATCTATTATTTATTGTTCTTATATGGCTTTCAACACACGAAAAGGGGCTTTCGGACATTTGCGTAACGTGTCGTCTCGGATCAGCCTGCGGAGTCCGCACAGACTAATTCGAGACAGCACTGTGCGTCTACATTAGATCTTTTACAGCAGCAGACGAATGCAAAACAGAAAATTACAGAAAAACGAAACTTGTCGTTTTGGATTAGCCTTCGCGGACTGCACATGTTATTAATTCGTAATGACACTTTACGCGGATGTCCCAATGCTCATTTTTGCATGTTGCAAGCCATATATGGGTGAAATCAGTTTTATAAATTTAAGATAATTAATGCAATTTGTGATTGTTTGCCTGTGTTGTTATGTTACAAATGCGCGTGTCAGTTCATTATTTCTGTACAAATTTCTTTTCTTTATCCATTTCTTTTTTAACCCATTACCACACAATCCCTACTTTTGACACCCCTGAGAAAGAAGCCTTTTGAAAACAATGTAGGAAAAGGAGAAAATGCTGGTAACCAGCATTTTCTCCTTTTCCTGCAGTGTTTTCTACCCTTCCCAGAACAAATTTCAATTTTTCAGTCACCTTCAATTTGTCATCTGCAAATGGTTTTAATTTGAACCAGTCTTAAGTTTTGTCGTGTGGTAAAGAGTTAATTGTATATACGTTAACATGTCAACATTGGACGTGACGGATTTCCATGATGCATTGCACAAAGCAAGACATTACACAATTATGGAGCTATGAAAATTGCTTTGTTTTACAACCGGCTAAATCCGAGGTAAAATTTCACCTACAGCAAAAGGTTTCTACACAGGAAAGCCTGCGTAGATTGCGCAGGCTGCCCTGAATCGATTCTTTCTGTAGATGCATTAAAACTCCTTCCTCGAAGACCATGGCTCATTTTTTCTCCTATAAGTGAAAGTCCATGATAAAAGTTGAAGTGATTGGTAATTTTCAAAAAATTTCGGTTTCGCATAAAATTCTCCAGATGGTAGACAACGGCGACTTTATTACCGAAATGGCACAATTTTTCTCGCTCAGTTACGGCAAAGAAACCTATAAATCATTATTTAAAACAGTTTTCGTTTAGCATTCGAATATTTTATAGGGATATAAAAACCCTTTTTGGCGTATGATGAACCATCTGAAATCATTCCATTTAATGTAGGCATAGTGGTATACAGATAAAAAGCGATCCCTCAGCTGGGCGAAATTTTATTTTATGTTTGTTTATTGCTAGATCAAACCCTCGAAGTATTTGGCAATGTAGTAAAATCTGTTTTATGACAATGGGTTTCCCTATGATCATTGCATAGTTTTATGATTGTATGAAAATCGAATTGCGTCATACGTGAACGGTACGTAATACGGGGAATGAGGTGAAAACTTGGTCGGGAAAGCAATAAAGAAATAGTAGTGATTTGTCGAAAGTATTGCTTTCAAAATCACTGAATTTGACCAAATATACCGTTTGTATTATAAGTGGTTTTGTGATACAGTATCATGGTTCGACAAAAGGCTAACAAAACTCATAACTGCTCATGAACATTATTTTTCTTCAAACTGTTTGCTTGCCTCCAGGTGTTATCCTTAAGATGTACGACCACAATTGCTGATGCAGACACAGACTGTCCAGAACGTGCAATATGATATTGGGTATATTCTATCCGTTGTATGAGGTATTACGATCAAAACAGATTTGTGACTATAATATCGGTTTCTGTTATCAACTAAGTCAAAGGGATAGCCCCATCAATTATTAGGACACAAATATAAATAAGTCGTGTTCTGGCACAAGGGGTGTAATGTATTCCCGTGATGCGTTATTCCAAGCAAGTCATCTCATAATTATGTTAGCCTAGTCGAAACTTTTTAATAGTTTTTAGCCCCCTTTTTACAGAACATGGCCCAGTTATATCCTTCTAATTCATTTTAGTCCGTTGTAATGTAAGTAGGTCAGACTATGTCAAGGTCAAAAATTTACCGAACAGGTGGTAGCTAATTATTTTTTATGTTTGAACTTGTGTCGGCGAGACTGGAGATAGCTCACTGAATCCCTTGAAATGATATCTAAGTGCTAGCATTTCAGCTTATTGATCATTTACCTTCCGAAGTTCGGGATTAGTCCACTGTAAAGTCGTTCGCGGAACCTTGAAGAGCCATGCTGTAAAAAGGGGTTTTATTGCGTCCCGATGATGCGTAAATCCAAATTTGTCACCACGTAATTATGAATCCATAAAAATAATGCAAACAACCACTCGCAAAAGATTTAACAACAGCAAAGTTTTAGAGTCAAATCAGCCCACATGCACTATGCAGCCTGACAAGGGTTGATATTTTCGGATTTCCTTCGCCCACATTGTTGTTAAACCATGGAACTGCTTGTTCACGAAGTAAACAATCAGGTTAAAAGCTACGAAGGTCACAACTGTAATAAAACAAAGCTTTGGTGGAAGCGGTCAAAGTTGTGTACAAACTTCAAAGCACTGAAAGTTCTGTACAGATATCTCGATGGTGTCAGAACATTCAGAATGGATCAAACTCATTCTAAAAGTTGTGATACTATCAATATATAAAATATATTTTTTTCCCTGGGACAATAGTTGGAATTGAAGACAAAATGTATGACTATGAAAATTACCTTCAGATAATGAATTTTAGTGTAGAATTCTGTCCTTATACATCAACAGAGAATGCACCGTCGAAACAAACAAACAAACAAAAAACACACACACACACACTCGGAGAACTTAAAGATCTTCAGGTGTATCTCTCCGTTTCAATGATTTGGTCATAAAATTGCTTTAAAGGAAACGGTGAAAGCTCATTTATGTCTTTCTTCGCATCCGTCGGCACTAGCATTCTGCAGAGCCCCGCTTAAGGATACCCGACTTGACCAGTAACACTTGGTTTCAGGTTTCTGTCATTACGAACTCAATGATTTCACGTCTGTGCAATGGAAAACTGTTTATATTATGAATACAATACGTCTGATTTATTCGGTTATCTTGTTTATGTATCTATTCCAAAAAGCATTTCAAACACTCTGGGCTCGGAATATTCGTTCTAAAGGATCCGGGTATATAAATGATTTGAAGCAAAAAATGGGACGGAAAGACGGAATGAGGGACGGCTACATTTATCATACTCCTCGCCGCCTTTCGGCGTGGGATAATAATGAAAAGGATGTGAAAGTCCAATCTCGCCATAAGTTTTCAATCTGAATACATCTCGAAAACTCAAATTGTTCAAGTGTCCAAGAGTATTTCACCTTGAAGCGCCTAAAAATTTCTTGAAGTTATCAAAATACTGACATCCTTCTTAAGCATCAGGTATATTGCCTCCAGATAGAAATGACAAGTATTAAATCGATAAATCTGCATTTTGTAGAACGCAAGACGGAATGAACGACACGTTCCGTTTAGTCTACATTATTCAGATATAAAGGGGATGAAAACAATCACTCGAACTGAATCATTACAGAGAGAACCATCTGAAATTCTCTATCGGCACGTCCAATAAGAAACAGGTAAATATTTTTTTTTTGGAAAACAGAGCAGCAACCTTTCTAACTCACTTTAAGCACGGACACTTGTTTCTTTACTCTTTACAAATAACTTAAGCTTTGCAAATATTAAGAGAAGAAAGTTACGTTGCACGAATAATGTGAGGGTCATGTAATGGGAGAAAAAAGTGATATCCAAATTATTTCCCTTCTTACCTCCCTTCTTAGATAAAACCAAGGTAACCAAATTGTAGCTAGGTCCTTCTGTTTGCTTTTCTTTGTTTTTAACCTTGTTAAAACCAGATTATTATAGTTGGACAAATGATGTATATAAAAGGTCTCCATAATATTTGAAATCAATTTCCTTACACTAATCCCATTTAAATATATCAAATAGATCGAATTTGTGTGTGTGTGTGTGTTTTTTTTTTTTATTTTGAAGATGTTTAAATATCAACATTACTAAGTACTGGAACAAGAAATCAAGGATAAAAACCAAGTAACATCTTATTCAGGACCTAGTGGAGAGTTTTCAAGGTTATTATCTGTCTTTTGTCTCCCATTACTTTCACGGACATGACGGAAAAGAACCACCTTTTCCTCACGGGTAAGAAACTTCATATTTAGAGCCAATGGCTCCGATGAAAACATATTGTGTTGATCTTCCATTTCTGAAGATCTCGGCTGAAAAATAACCTTAAAACAGGTAAACTTGTCATTATTTGTAATCTTGTATTGTTTTATCTTTGAAATTCAAAAAAAGGAAAATGTCATGCGATGCTCTGGTCTTTCAAAGTGCTTTCTGCGCTACGGAAAATTGTAACAAGGGTACGATGTTATCTGAATCATTCGTGGCGTGGGTTGACCTCAGCTGAAATAATACGTCATTTGCCTAAATTCAGTCTGTTATTGCCACTGCAATGAAAAGAGAATATTGCTGTCCTATAAGCGGGTATTAATGTCTTGAAATGTTACATTTACTGCTGGTAAAGAATTGAAAAGAAAGAGCACAAAAAAATGATGTAAATTTAAAAAGGGCTCTGAATATGTAAGTTGACACCGATTGATGAGGGCTCACTTTCAAATATTTAGTTGTCTGTTAAAATTACTTATAAATTAGGCTTTGTTTTTCAGTTAATACCTTTTGGTCGAAATGTATTACTTTGTTGGATGAAACATGAATGAATTAATGAACATACAAAAGACCCATATTGTCACAATTGAAAAATTGTGTCGAAAATTAGTCTTTCTAAATTCTGAAGATACTTTTGTATAGCTTTTGATTAATAAGATGGTCTATACATGTATATAGAATTTTTCATGCTTTTATCGTAAGTCCAGCTCACATGTACGCAAAGAGAAAGAGAAATATTTGACATCTTTGGAAGTCTATCTGGTCTTGAAACAGTCATTTGAAGTTAGATGGACAATTTACCAACCGTAACAGAGATGATGTAAAAAAAGACATTTACAAAGTGTGAGAAATACTATTGACCTATTGGCATTACACGCTTAGGGTATATATGTGACCAGCCTTAACTCTTCTCAACACCTAAGACGACACAACAGTATGTCGGGTTGGAGGGGTATATACAAGTTTTTAACAAAAAAAAAAAACCTTCCACAAGCACGTCAAGACCAAAATATGTTCATATATTTCTGTTTTTTATTGTATTCACTCGGATCTTTCAATGAAGAATGTGTCACTTATTAGTTATTTTCTAAGCCAATGATAAACAAACATCCATCCAAGCAAACGATTGCATTTTGCCCAGTCTAATATTGATCTACCCTGGCTGCAGAATCAACTAAAATTGTGACAGGCACTTTGAGGGTTCATAATGAATGGCTTCGAGTTATTTATTCTTATTTTCTTGTGCTAGGTATTTGCAGTAACGTCCTAAACAATTTCGTTTGCACCTATTTCAGAAATCTCGCGCTGTCTCGTCCACCTATCCAATGTATAAAGCATTCACTTTACCCGTGATAAGATTGAGATTCTAGCTCCACTGCTGTGATATATTGTGTATGCACATTAGCTGTCTTGAGTTATTATTGAGCAGTAATAGACAGTGTGAATTGTCTCTGAGCGGACGATGTAAATTTGGCACCTGTTTCGTTGTGGGTTTTCGTGGTTTGCCGTGCCAGTAATTTTGACCAAGTAAAAAGAAAGAAAAAGCGTATCGTCATTTTTTCGAAAACGTGTATTTTATCTGCTTAAACAAAGCATTGAAAGTCTTAAAGTTTGAAAAAACCTTGTTCCGAAAGAAATATCCTTTATTCGAAATCCCTTTAACCCATTACCACACAATCCCTACTTTTGACGTCCCTGCGAAAGAAGCCTTTTGAAAACACTGTGGGAAAAGGAGAAATCGCTGGTAACCAGCATTTTCTCCTTTTCCCACAGTGTTTTCTACCCTTCCCAGAACAAATTTCAATTTTTCAGTCACCTTTATTTTGTCGTCTGCAAATGCTTTCAATTTGAACCAGTGTAAAATTTTGTCGTGTGGTAAAGAGTTAAGCATGTGCAGACGAAATGGTTACAAATTAAACGGGACAATACGCCTGTTTTTTGGGGGGTCTAGAATTTTAGTTTTTACTTAGTCAAAATTACTTGGCACAGCAAAGCACGAAAAAACTCACAATTTATCCTAAATTACTACTAAAAACAGCCAATTGCAAACACATTTAGTAAATAATGATATTGGAGCTGCAGTCTCAATCTTATTACAGTGCAAAATGAATGTTCTTTAATGATTACATTAGAAATGGGGAGGGATCGGTGAGCGATTTCTGAGAAAAGTGCAAACGCCAATGTTTAGGTCATTCATACAAATATCTAGGGCGGAAAAAGAAATAACTCAAAGCTATTCACCATGAACCTTTAAAGTGCCTGTCACAACTTAAGTTGGGTCTGAATCCAGTATAGATCAATATTAAACTGCACAAAACGTGATCGTTTGTTTGTTTGGATGAATATTAAATAAATTTTGTTTACCATCAGCTTAAAACAATAATTGATATGTGACCTTTTCTGATCTAATATGCACGTGGTTAATTGAACATTGAAAGATCTGGGCAAGTAGTATCAGAATCAAGAGATCTATGAATATTGTTTAGTCTTGACTTACTTGTGAAATAGATTCTTTATCTTTGTAAAAGACTTGTATATATCCCACCCACCTGTCATACTGATGTGTAGTGTTAAATATTAAAAAGATTTAAGACTGTTCACATAATTATATAATTTGAGGCGTGTATTGCAAATAGGTCAGCTGTATTTCTCACGTTTTGTAAAAGTTTGTTTTTACTTTTTTCATCATCTCTGCCACGGTCGATACATTTTCCTTTTAACTTTTCAATGAATGTTTCAAGAACAGATAGTCTTCCAAAAATGCCATTTTTTTCTTATTGGTTACTTGTGAGATGCACTTACTACAAAAGCATGACAAATGCTTTATCCGTATATTGACAATTCTGTTAATCAAACGCTACACAAAACTGAAAAGTGTTTTCAAAATTTATAGAGACTAACAGTTACTGTCGAGATGATTTTCAATCTTGACAATACCGGTCATTTGTATTTTCATAAATTTGGTAATATTCTATCTAAAAATAATGCTATGCTTTGGACTGAAAGGTGTTAAGGGAAAAATAAAGCCTACTTTCCGAGTAATCGTTTACAGAAAACTGAAATTTTGAAATGAAGCCCTCATCAATCAGAGCTGACTTATTATTTCAGAGCCGGTGTAATGCAGAGAAATTACCCTTCCCTACAAAATGACCATGGGTAATTTCTCTTTGTAGAGGAATGACCCATGGGTCATTTCTCTATGTAGAGGAACGACTGGGGCCATTATTCTACGTAGAGAAATGTCCCCAGATTTCCAGTGATTTGATTTGCCATACTTTGGCAAATGGGAGTGTAATGCATCTCCGATATGCATCATTCCAAGCAAACCATCACATAATTATAAATCCATAAAAATCCATTTTGTCTGATAACCCATTACCACACAATCCCTACTTTTGACGCCCCTGAGAAAGAAGCCTTTTGAAAACACTATGGGAAAAGGAGAAAATGCTGGTAACCAGCATTTTCTCCTTTTCCCACAGTGTTTTCCACCCTTCCCAGAACAAATTCCTATATTTTAGTCACCTTTATTTTGTCGTCTGCAAATGCTTTCAATTTGGACCAGTCCAAAATTTTCTCGTGTGGTAATGAGATAACCTACTGAATCATGAGGTAAAGTATAATTGCAGAACATTTACAAATAGCAAAATGCTCAACTCGGGTCAACCTGTACGGACTGCGCAGGCTGACCTGAATCGACATATTCTGAAGTTGCATTTACCCTTCTCTTCACAGAATATGGTTCATACATATTTGTCTTAGGCTTTATCTATTTACGTCCTGAAAAAATTCAGAGAGAGAGAGAGAGGGGGGAGAGAGAGATAGAGAGTCTTTCTGTCTTTCTCTCAGGCAAATCGATGAAGCCCGTTGAATGCTCTTTTTCTCGTACGGCTCATTCAAACGACCTTACAGCATTATATTTCAGTATAATAACATCTTTTCCCGGTGCTTCGTGTTAATAATACTAATTCCCGCCATAAAACCAGGCTGGGCTAATTCAATTTATACAACCCCAAAATGGTCAGTCCCTTGACAGTCTACTCAATAAAGGGTTCTTTGGCGTCTTGGGTGGGTCTGTAATAATTTGGTGTCACTTGATGTTGTTTGGGCAGAAAATAGAAAAAAAAACATCATCCCACACGGACTTGCAGGCCGATCTTATTCTTCTCCCTTCACAAATGACTTCGTCATATTTTTTTCATTTATTCACTTATTTTTAGCTATACCAAACTTTATTGTAATAATAATTTAAATTTAATTAATATTTGGTGGAATGGTTAAATATGTTTACGAAAGGAATGTTTTACCTGTAACTTCACCTGCTATTTAGGATCCTCCCCAATATTTAAAACTGATTGAAAAAAAAAACGTTATGTTGACGAGCAACTTATCAATAACAACTTATGCCATTTTCAAACTGGTTGACCACAAGAAATGGAGAGACGTGCAAAATGCTGAGATTTTTTTTTTTCATTTTTATTTTTGTGGGATTTTTTTTTTTAGGTGGAGATGGGGTAGGCGGTGAGGAAGGGGGTGGTCGGGGTGAAAATTCAACTGACTTTATCAAAGTAATAATGCAGAAACAGGTTTAAATCAAGCAGTGTAGGATCAATAAGTACAAGAGTACTTCGGTGAGAACAAAAAACAAATTTCTTTTTTTATTAATTTCTTGTAAAGTCTTTAGAATCATACATATTAATGTCTATTCTTGCAAGTGTCTGGCAGCATGGCCTTTGTTTCGTATTTTGATACATTTTATAACACATTTGAATGGCAACTTTTTTCTGTATAAATCATAGTAATCGGTTTCCGTGGAAACGGGGATTTCTTTCGAGCAGCATATAATTTATCGCAGATTTCGAGGTATGAATTTACATAAATCGGGGTTTATTGTACTTTTACGATGTCTTTTTCTCTCTCATCTGCTACATTTACAGATCCTAGACGGACACCCATCGAGCGGACTATTTAGTTTAGAGATTTTTATATTTCAGAAATGGTATCAAAATGACTCGGATTGCATTAGGCGATTAATCTTAGACCAGCTTTCAAGCCGTAAAAACGCACTTAAAATCAGAACTTGTGACTCGAACACGGATTGGAAAACAAGTGGGGGAGGGGCGACAGAGGGAAGAGGTTGGCTGCAAAATGAACAATAAACAATTCTAAATTGATAATATGTAGTTTAGAGGATAAGCAACATAAAGAAGGTTTGCACCCGAATATTCAGGAAATAATAAAGACCTTTGGTGCTATGGTAATTGTGGATCATGATGGGTACGCATGATACGTGCAGCCTAATCTCGATCTAAATCCTTCGACGTTTTGTACTACATTAAGATCAATACTATTCTCATTTTAAAACGTTTACGATAATTTTCGGTAACAGAAAGCATAATCTGTTTTAGATACTTTTATTGCCAATGTAGACTTAACTTTTAACCTGTCTAATAACTAAATCTAACATTTTCAGCCAAAAGTAAAATGCAAAATTTACGATTTTCCAACTTCTTTTCGGCGTACAACTCTTACTGTGTCAAACTAAATAAGTATCTTAAATAAATAAATAAATAAATAAATGACCAGTCCGCATAGCTGTTCAAGTCGTGGAGCGTTAGATTTTATAAACAGTTTTAAAAAAGTTTGAAACAGTTTTGGGTGACTTTAGGGTGTGGTTTCGAGCCCCACTGTTTGAAATTACTCAGTCTTTCGGATGAGAAGTTTAACCAAGGTCCCGTTTGACGGTGCTATACACCGAGTACCTTGAAGAGACAGGCCTAATTTTGAATGGGTTTCGTCCTTGCACTATCTCCGTAACAGAACTAACAGCTTTCAGGGTACCGACCATATTATGGGTAAACGATACCGACGAAAGATAAATGCAAATTCAATAAAAAATAATGAAGTGAATAAATAAGCAGTACTAGCTTTCAGTATTTCTTGTCCGAGCAATCAGAGTACCTGCTTGTTTCACAGAACTCAACTCAACTCAACTCAAAATGACTTTATTTGGTATTCGGCAAATGAATTTTGCCATTGACCATTTTACAGAAATATAGCATAAAATATAGAATAAATAGATCTATTTACAAATACAATATATAAAAATCAGAAAAAAATCACAACTAAAGTAGGATTAACACTTAAGAAACTAAGCATGTTTGACCTTTTTGTGGACATTGTAGATCAAGATCAGACGGCACAGACCGTGTAGTCTGATATGGGATCTACATTGTCCGATTAGAAGGTATTTATCTTCAAAGAAAAAAAAATAATAATAATGATATAAGATAAAATAAAAAGATAGTATTATTAGGGTTTGTACTATGGCTTGAAACTTACATTTATTTTTATAATATAATCAGCAAGATAAGGATCAATAATGTCAAACGTTATTTAAAAAGATATTTCGTAAATCAAATGCCCTTTTGATGAATTTTGCAGTATTTAATTGGATTTTTCGTTTTTTAGATGACATAATTCTATTAAATTTAGCAATTGTAAACCAGTGTATATTTAAGTATTTTGATCTTAATTCGCAATATTTTGGACAAACACATAAAAAGTGATATTCTGTTTTACAGAAAGGGGAAACCACCTTTATAAAGCAATATACAAAGTAATAAAAAGTTTTCATGATTGTCTATAAATCGATGACATTTACTGTTGGCTAGTAACTATTTGTATATCATTGTATTCACGACAAACAAGCTGGGAATCATTTTCGATAGGGATATGAATTGAGTTTTGATGTAATCCGTCTATAATTTGCCGGAAAAGTATTATATGTTCGCTTTACCGTTACCTATTGCCCAATGGTGAAACCCAATGAAAACTAAAACGTTCATTAGTAGAATACACTTTTGAGCTACAAAAGATCATTAATCCCGAAATCAGTTTCCTTGTTACTACGACCACAACAACATGGCGAGTATTAATAGAAATGACAAAAAACTTGCGTATAAAAGTAAACGATATGTTCTCCCTAAATGAATAATTTCAATTTCAAACATTGTAGGCGATTACAATTTACTGTCATATCCAGTAACTACAGTATATATTCAATCATTTCATTGTCGCATTGACTCTGCAGATAACTAACAAAAACGTCTTAAATATAAAGATGACTAAAAGTACGGTGAATCTTGAATTGTGATAGAATTAAAAGTTTCACAAGAATTTCAGAGTTTAAATGATAATTATGCAGACAGCTTTTGAAAGCATTTTAGGAAAAGAAAATACTTATGACCTGTTCTCTTTTACTGCCCCACAATGTCTTCCATCTTTTCAAAGAGAAGTGGTTGTCCATTCTATGAAGCAACATTACATTGTAGAAATTTTCTTCTTTCGGGACGTTATCTTAATCTTCACTGACTGAATCAACCATTTATAGCTAACAAAATGAAAGTACCTATTGCATTGTTTTGATGGTCAAAGTATGTCTGGTTAAGCATAATGATTTCAGGTGCATTTGTGGACTGGGGAACGCAAATTCTTCAACTTTCATTCAAGCCTGGAAAATTCGTTTATCGTGTCAAGTGCCCGTATTCACCAACCATTCTTGAGAATATTCTTAGTCTTATTCTCCAAAATTTTCTAAATTTGTAAGGAACACAACTTCTGATTGGCTAAACCGAATGGTTTAGCCAATCAGATGTTGCGTTACTTTTAAATGTAGAACATTCTGAAGAATAAGACAAAGAACATTCTTAAGAATGGTTGGTGAATACGGGCCAAGGTTTGCCAATAACATTATAGAAATAATTCTTAACGATGTATATCACATATGTGTCCGCGCATCCTACTGCGCATGCTTTTATCGTTATGGATATTGAAGCAGAAGTGCACGTAATAACTTTCTTTCACACATATAGTAAAACTATTGCCGCGCTGAAACAAGTAGCATTTTTTTCGGTGGTATTAGTAGAAAAAATGAATCTAGGAACTGCTACAGTGAAATAATCAAAATGCTTTAGACAAGGCGTTACACACACACCCACACACAAATTTTTCTTGGAATAAAAAACAAGAGGGCCAAAATGGCCCTCGATCGCTCACCTGAATTTTTGAGATGACCATAGTCTATTCTTTTTTTTTTTTTTTTTTTTTTTGAGGTATTGAAACATTGGAACCAAATTTATAATTTTGCTAAGCAATTTTCAAAAGGTCACCTGTAAAATTAATTTCGAAATCTGACCATCAGTTTCAAAAAGAAGAATTTTTAAGAATTCTTCATTTCTGTATAAGAGCAAGTATCCATCATCCACGAGAGCCATGTTTCTTGATGGATCAAAATTTACGAACAAGTTTTGAAAAGGGTCACCCAAGGAACATTTCGGAAAATTTCTTTTAAAATCTGACCAGGGGTTTCAGAGAAAGAGAATTTTCAAGAATTTCATCATGTCCATATAGTGCAAGTAGCCCCCATTCACAAGAGCAAGGATCACCCAAGAAACATCTCTGTTAAATCATTCTAAAATCTGACTAGGGGTTTCAGAGAAGAAGAATTTTCAAGAATGTCTTCATTTCCATATAGTGCTAGAAGCCCCCATTCACCAGAGCCATGTTTCTTGACAGATCAAAATTTTGTGAACAATTTTTGAAAAGGGTCACCCAAGGATCATCTCTGTGAAATCATTTCAAAATCTGTCCAGCCGTTTCAGAGAATAAGAATTTTTAAAAAATTCTTCATTTCCATATAGTGCAAATAGCCCCCATTCACCAGAGCCATGTTTCTTGACCAATCAAAATTTCGCAAACACGTTTTGAAAAGGGTCACCCAAGGAACATCCCTGAGAAAGTATTTCAAAATCTATCCAGCGGTTTCAGAGAAGAAAATTTTTTAAGAATTTCCTCATTTCCCTAGAGTGCAAGTAGCCCCCATTCACCAGAGCCATGTTTCTAGACCAATCAAAATCTCGCGAACAATTTTTGAAAAGAGTCACCCAAGGAATAACTCTGTGAAATTATTTCAAAATCTGACCAGCAGTTTCAGAGCAGAAGATTTTTTAAGAATTCCTTCATTTCTGTATAGTGCAAGTAGCCCCCATTCACCAGAGCAACATTTTTTGACGGATCAAAATTTCACGAACATTGTTTGAAAAGGGTCACCCAAGGAACATATCTGTGAAAAAAATTCAAAATCCGACTAGCGGTTTCAGAGGTGAAGATTTTTAAAGAATTTGCTTAAAAATTCCATTTGGTTGCCATGGCAACCAGAGTTTTTGACGGAATCAAATTCTGTGAACAGTTTTTAAAGAAGACCTCCCAAGGAACATTCTTGCCAAGTTTGGTCCAAATTGGCCAGGCGGTTTAGGAGGAGTTGATGTTTAAAGAATTGTTGACGACGCACGACGGACGACGCACGACGGACGACGGACACCCAGTGACCCTAAAAGCTCCCCTTGAGCACGTTGTGCTCAGGTGAGCTAAAAAATCCACAGTGTCTTTCATCCTTTTTTACTGACGAAATAAGCACGGATAGGTGCCATATTTATTTTTCTAATTGTTTCGAGTCACAAATAATATTAGTGAAAAAAAAATGTCCGTTAGAAATTATGTATATATTAATTATTTCCTTTTTTAGCTTAACGGTCTAACATATGCATTTGTACATTTACCGTGCTAAAACCAGGCATTGTAATTATTTTTATTACTACAAATCTAAAGGAGTTTTCAATCAAATGTTGGATATTTGTATACTCTTTCAATAATTTTCCTTTTTAACTGACTATCCAAAAAGGCTATTGACAGAAAAGCGTGTTAGATCCAATATAAGCTGAATTTTTAAACTGAATATACTTTTGTAAAGGTAAATATCTCAGAAAAGATCACGATAACCCATTTCTTTTTTACTGTAATATCGGAGAGACATTGTAGCTTTATACATGTACATGTATGTTCAAATTTAAGACAAACACAAATCTGTTGGAAATGTTTGCGAAATACGTCATTAAGCACCTTTGTAAGGTAAAAAACTGACAAAATGAGTGCAGAAGCAGCCATTCAATTACTGAACAATATTTATTATATGAACTGTTGACATAATGGAGTATCCGTACACTTATCATATTTCCTATATAACAGATGTATTTAATCAATGAAATATAAGATAATTAACTAAATACAAAAAAGAACAAAAAATTATTATAATAGTTAATTTTTTATAATTGTGGTTATCATCATTATTACTATTGTCACTTTTTATTAGTAGTAGAAATAAAAACCCACTGTTTTGGTTATCAGTTTACCATTTCCATTAGTGTTGAATGTTTTACTTTTAAAATATGTTCTAGTCAAATGAGGGTCATACAACAGCTTCGGGACTTTTCTTATTCTCATCCAAAAATAATATTTTGAAATACATGGAATACCTTTACTTTATTTTACATTGATCTGTGAAAATAACTATTATTTCAACAATAAACAAATATAACAGCTTAAATAGACTGTGTAGAATATTGTAACTTTTTAAAATGTTGAGAAATGAAACAAACAAACAAATAAATAAACAAACAAAAAATATCAAAGAAACAATGAACCATTTTTTTCCCATCTACACATATCCATTTGAATAGGTCTAGTATTCATTTATGATTTCCCTTTTTAATCAATTGCACTGATGTATCTAAGACCAAATAACATGCAGACGCATCTTTATCAGCATGATATACGACAAAAAACAATTTTTTTCGCAGAAAAGTGAGAAGGTATCTAAATAAAGGAAACAAAAAACAGTTTGTTTGTTTATTCATGTACTGATTTACTAGGTAAGATTGTGGCTAAGAAAACAAATAAATGAAACTTAAAGCATAAAAGAGTCAAGTTCACGCTAATATCGCAGTCACAACAGTTTGCGACTCTGATCGGTCAATTTATTCTCATAAAAATACCGTATAGCTAGCCCCTACCGTAACTAACTTTAGGAAATATAAATGGTGTGGGAAAAGAGTAAGTGCCTGTTGCAAACTGTCTCCTCTTTTCTTATGATAGTCTTTAATATAATATTAAGGGGAAAATGAAAGCATATTCCTTTAACTTTACATATATTGATAGTTATCGTAATTGGCATGTCCTTGTGTAGACTGTATGGTTGGAGGTTGAGCTCTTTTCGTTGTCTTTTCGAACAAGGAATTGGTGTTATAATCTGTGAAGTGTACACCAACAGCAATAACATTAGTCAAATGATTAGACGTGACACGCAGCCTTGAAAGACACAAAGTAGTTACGCAGTTTAGATCTACTAATGTTATACATTTTGGCAAACAAATTAAATAAATAAATTAAGCACACGTGAGATGTACGTGAACGAGAGAGACGGACAAGGAGGAAGAAATAGGTGGCCAGAAACTTTGGGAAATATGATTTTATTTCATTCGCGGTCAAAACATTTTCCACCAAAAAAAACAACAACTTTGGTTACTAAAAAAAAGATGACATAACACGATGACATCAATTTTTCACACACATCTCTTACAATTATGTCAGATCTACAATTTTCATTAGTTTCTACGAAACATGATTTCTCTAAAGGCACGTCAAATACAGGAAATAAAAGCCAGTTTTGTTTGAAATTTGTCTCCAAATGGAGGTCTGGATTTCGTCAACTTGCATGTTAGCCGAGCATGCTTTTATCTAAGATAGAAGGCAATTTTCTTTAATGTTGGAAAACATTTTACTCACCCGCAGTAGGTTTTTTTACCGTTCATATAAACGATGCCCAAATGCTGGTTACAATCTATTTGTCCTTTTTCTACAATGTTTATCGTTAAAAAGGAGAACTTGTGATTGGTTTCCTTCATGTCCGTTCTGTTTTAAAGACTTTACGTCCCAGAATGAGCTTGTCTAGTGTGACGAATTTATAACACCTTCGATTAAATTTTCAGCGGAAGGCTTCGTGATTATCAGTAAAAAGGGGATAATCTACATGAATCAAAGTTTACAAATGAAAGAAAAATAAAACTAGTTGGTACGACAGAGGGTAAAATTCTCTTCTTAATGGAAACTCCGTGTTGTAAAAATATTTTTGAGTGGTTTTCTTTAAGATCATTTAAGTCCACTGCACTAAGTTATGATTTCAGGAACAAAAAGTTACCCCCATTAGGAATAAAATACTCAGTTCAGATTTCATCCTGTCTTCCTTTAGGAAAAAAAAAACAGGTATTTTAGATGTATCTACGTTTATGACAGAATAGTAATGCATGTAGAAACGTGAAAAATTTTGAAATCACAAATATAAAAGAATAAAAGATAAGATAAATATATATATTTTGTTGTTGTTGTTGTTCGGCAAAATGACACTGATTAACTTACGTATAATTCGATTGAAAACTTCTGTCCTTCAATAATTCACAACACTGAAAAATGACGCGACTTACTGAGGAAATTCAACCATTTCCAAGAAATTCTTCCTGCAATTGGATACCAGAGTCTGTCCATTAAACTTACTTTTATGAAATGAATAAGCATACTCAGAAATTATGTTATTTTGTTCAGAAACATAAACATGAATTTGGAAAATAATTTATGGTGTTTAAGAAAAAAGTAAGTAGTCAGATAGGTCTTAAAATATGATTAAGTAATTAAGAATATTTTGTTCCCTGCAAGTATTTGCATAGAACATAGTAGCTTTCAAAGAAAGTAAATAGAGAGGGCAATAACATAAAATTTGTAAATCATTATTAACTAATTCAAGATAATGAAAAGAAGGAAAAAAAAAAGATAAAAAATGACCTCTTTATCACTTTAATACCTAAGTTAAACACGGAAAAGAATATAAGCCAAAGAGCTACACACGCAACCTGCAGTACCATTCTATTGGTTTATCGTTACACAACATGAGGCAGTCTGGATCCAAGATTTAAACGCATTACCAACAATCGCTCAAGAGGCTTGTGACTCTGAAGGATGAAATGGCATAGATTTTCAAATAGTAATAAAATGAAACAATGTAATTTTCAGTTTATGGAACATTGTACATCAATGTTTCAAGTATTTTTCTTCATGTGTTTCCGTACAGCAGTCAATTCCCTGAAGTTGCCGTATCAGATTTTAAAGTGTCATAAAAGTATGACATGAAACTAGCCAAGGTGAATTCCTCCGTGGAACTGTAAAGGAAGGCTACTAAAGAATAATAGAGAAAGGAACCTGAAAACAAAAACATGAAGGTAAAGACATTCAGGAAATATACTTCAATTGAACTAAGCAAATATGTATTCTTTAAATTCCTGAGCTTATGCGAAAAACTATTTATGGTCCGACTAACTTTATCACCTTACACTCCCTTCACATGTGATTATCGTGTTCGTTCTCTCTCCTTTCTTTTCTTGAAATTCACATAGGAATTTGTGAAAATGGTGTCATCACATACACTACTTGAAAATGCGACCGAAGTTTTAAAAAAGTTATGGCACTGACATGTTAATGTTCTAGTCGTCATGCTGCTTCGTCTTCGTGTGAGAAAGAGGGGTGAAGTAATTCAAGATAATATGCGATTCAAAAACAGAAATTACGAGAAAGTGATTCACGTAGTGGAAATGTTTGGCAAAGTTTACTGTGTCCGTTAACAATCCAGCTGAAAGACCTTGTTTCACTCTGTATATTCTCAGTCGCCAGCCTAAAGTCACATGGGATATGTAACAACATAGCACTCTCCAGACTTACACATTTGTGTGTAGCAATTCCAAAACATTTGACACAAATAAAGACGTAAAAAGGTATTCCTAAATCTCACTGGATTCGATAAAAGAAATAATTATAAACTGTAGGAATACAGTTTTCTCCAAAAGCCGGCTGGAGGTTTCTGACTTTAATTTTCCTTTTTCTAGACTGGCATTTGAAATGAAACATATTGAAAATGACGACCATTTTATATGTAGAGAGAGGACATTAAATGGGCTTTTATATTCAGACTTGTTTATAACCGCGCTTTTGTTACCTCTGAAAATCTGTTTGCGAAGCTATTTTTATTTTAAAACCGTTGTTTTATTCGTCAAATAAAATAATATGACGCTTTTTAATTACATTGAGAAACTTTACATTGGCAAGACGGCAACTAAATGCAAAATTGACACCGGTTTTAAATTTTTTTATTTGCTAGTTTTATGCTTAAAATTGGCGGATAACAGTCTTTTGTAATATAATCTGGCTTTGAAACCTTTTGCACAAACATAACACTGTACGGGGTTGTCGGATAACGATTAAGATATGGAATTTGGTGAAAAAAAAGCTAGAAAGATTTTCTTTCTTCTAGCAACACATTGACATCTCTTAATCTTATGTCCGCCAAAGTATATCTCACACTGGACTGATGAATCGTCTTTTTGAAACTCGTTTACAAATATAAAACAACATTGCGTCTAGCGGACGTAGTGTGTTATTACTGGCAGGTCAATTTGCTAGAATAACTTAAATGTCAAATACTTGCATGATTTATGAAATATTTCTGTACTATCAGCATTTCTCATTATGAACGTAGTTGCCCGTTACTTTTTTAATTCTATTTAAAAAGTAATTTCTGAATTTGAATTCAAAAGGAGAAAGGGTGAAAAGATAATGGCTGTGAGCCATTTTAAGCCCAATGCGAATGCTTATTTTATTTTGATTGTATTTAATTTTTAGGATGTTATAAAACAAAGAATTTCCACAAGGAAAAAGAATCATCCCAAACGTTCATCTTCTGTTTTTCCCTTATCTCTCTTATAACGCTCTAACGACCCAGAATTCTTTCTTAAGAAGGGTCTTTATTACCTGCCATTCTATAACTTACGCAGTCACAGCCATATAAAGTTGTGGTTTAAAAGGGCGAAAGTTTAAAAGTTTGCTGGCTCGTTTTCTTTTTATTTGGGCTGTAAAATATTATGTGATTTTCAATCCTTTGCCTAGTTGGTGACAATACTTACTAAAGATTTCGAAGTTTCAAAGATTTGTATTTTCCTTATTCATTGTTATATCCATTATTCACATAAATAATGCGTTATCAAATTAATAATAATATAACAAGATGTAATATATTGTGTACATACATGTGCACAATTGTGAATCGCTAAAGCTACGTTTTGAACTGTCTCTCTGACTTTATGCAGGCCTTTATATGGCGCGAAGGTACATGGTTAGTGTTTGAAGGGTAGAAGCTTTTAAAGTGTTTTGAGAAACAATAAAACCTATTTATGTAGGTCGGGTGGACCGTGGTGGTTCCCGCCAAACAGCAAACATTATTATGAAAATGATGCTCAAGAGCGTTACTCTGATTTGATATGATTACCATAAAATGTACCGGGACACAAAAAAAAAATATAATTGAAACGTTCCAACCCTGTTTTATACCTAAAGATAATTTGTACATTTTGAGAGAAAAATAATATAATGCAGACGGAAAAAAACAGTAGGTATATAAAATATGGATCAATGATTAAATGGGTATACAGTGTCAATACAGGGTGGAAAGATTTTGCTTTTATTTTTTCTTTTCAACATGGAACGTTCCAAATATAACACGATGAAATATTTGCAAATATTTATTTTACAGGCATCGGTTTAAAATTACAGTCCATCTTTCATTACATTCCGACTCACTAGCTATCTAGACTCTGTGTATATGTGTGCGCGTGTGTGTTTTTTTTAAATTAGGATTGCAATGGTTTACAATGTACAATCCTTTTTGAATTAAGAAACAAATCCGGATGCAAAATTGTTCACTTTTACTGAGCCGTTATGAAAATGTTTGTGCAGTTGCTTTTCAAATTTTTTAGCTGTTAGAAACTTCCCATAAAGGTCCTTTTTATCTATCCGAATACTGCAGGTCTTATCAAGTAATGAAAAGAAATAAATGCGAATGTAAACACATCTTTCTTTGACATGTTCGCCAATGTATTAGGACCATTCCTCATTAATGGGGAAGCTTGTTTATGTAAATTCTATCTGTGACTCTACAGTTCCTTTCTTTCCATTGCTTGGAGCACTATTGCAATATTTCGGACCCCGGCATTTCTTGTCACACTTTTAAAAACACCGGTCCCTATTTACTCACTATTCTTGCTGTTTGTTTTGACCAGATCCTTTATTAATATTACAGCAAAAGGCAATCTTTTTAGCATTTGATCTCAGGCTTTTTCACTTTCGTACCCCTTCTTTACTTCTTGTGCAGTTCTCAATACAAAATGGTATTGTTAATAGAGACTACAAAAGTAACTGCAATTTAAGTCTGGCTAGACTTGCGTACACTTGAAAATAATATTTGTGAACCGAGAATGTTGCACCTAGACATCAGAAGGAACTGATAGTAGGAAAATACATGGAAGCAAATGAATTTATTTATCTTTCGTCCATTATTTTTAATATTTCCTTCTTAATAGCTTAATATTCTTTTTTCTTTATATGAGTTTGTTTTATCTTCCATGCTAATTTTAAAGGAGAACCTGATGGAGAAATCACAAAATTCTACATTTTTTTTTAATGAGCATGGTTTCAAAATCTGGTATGAAAATATAAGACGTTTTTCTTTCTTTTTCTTTTCATTTCTTACTGTTTCTGATTTCTTTGTGCCATGGGCGGCCTATATCTTTATTCGGGTCCCACAGAAAAGGGTAACACAGGATATAAGGTATTATCACAATGTGTCATTGAAGCATCTTTTTGAAATCTTCGACCGATATTGAAAAGTTCCTTTTTTGAAATATTAAGAAAATTTATGACTGAGGACTTACATTTAAAATCCTGTTTTGCATAAACTCTGTTGAGCCTTCATAGAGGGTGGGAGTAACCGCAACGTTTTGTCAAAACGATTTTATAAATATATCGCCAATATAATGACAAATCTCTTCATTGAAGTCAAATGGACCTTAGATGAGAGCACTTCATAGGGTCTAAATGGTCATTTGAAAAATGGCTCCATTGTCTGTTACAAGGCTTTTATCTTGTAATCGCTTGATAGATAGGTGACAATGATTTTACAATAGTCGTATGTAGTGATGCATGCGTCTCAATGAATCGGACCCTTTCTCCAGTTCGTTTCCGGTTTTATGACATCAAGCTGTTTGTGGCCTGACAACGTGTATGAGCTGTTAAAGAATGGTGGAAATCCAACCCTTTTCCCAAGAAAGTTAATATATATATAAGGATGCCCTACAAAAGTTTGTATTGTTTAATGCAACCTGTTATTTGAACAGTCCAAGAATGACAGAACACTCTACGTTCTTTTGAAGCATTTTTTTTCAAAAGGCTTGAACCTGTACACCTAAGTACCATCCAACTGAAGACCTCATTTGCCTTAAAAGCCAATTCAAATACCTTTGCATACGGTCTCTGCAACACCTGAGATATGAATGAAAACACAAGCAATAGGTAGACCGCTTTGCTAAACTAATATGATTGAAGATTTCTTCAGCTAAAAGGTAAATGCAATAGAAATAGTGTAAAAGATTGGTTTTCGTATTTCAGAATTTCAATATTTTGTCTCCACGATACCAAGACGAAGGTTTTGGCAGTAACATAATGGGTTTTTCCACATTGGTGTTCTTCTCCGAAATGCCTGTTTAGATGGGAAAAGGATGAAACGGATTGGGCCGTCTTTATCATACAAGACAGCAATTTGTATGTTTAATTGATCGAAAACATTAATGTGTTTGCATTAACGATGGACTGGAGCGTCCGTTAGATGGACCGCAAGTGCTTTACAATACAATGTTTCTTTGATATTTTTACTTGCGTTTGCTGTAAGATTTTACCTTTTCTCTCAAACCATGAATTGCTTACCATTTCACTCATATACAATGCAGTACATGTATTCTATTGTATTTAACTTATCATACCCGTTTCAAAATTGATTTCAAGAAAAAAGGTGATAATGACCGGGCGATATTGAAAGTCTTTAGGTTTGAATTCTAGTAGAATTAAACAAATCCCTAATCAAATTTCACTCCTTTCGCGTTGTAGTTTAGATCAGATATTTTGGTTTTATTACCAGGATGATTATAACTCTTAGTTACTAAATAAAACTATGCCAGGAAACATAAGCAAAGAAATAATTATGTTGTGCCAAAGCTTTAAAAAAAATTACATGCACACCAACAGCGTATAATTATAGCTAGGTCATGGTAAACTATTTCAAGTATTTCATTATTATAACTTACATATTATTTTAGAAAATTAGTTTTGACTACGCGAAATAATTATGCAAGAGAGTAAGTTGAAATGACACTGAGTGATCTGCTAATAACAGTACTCTCTACTAAGGAAAGATATGTCACTAGCAGGTGGCATTTGTTTTATAACAACTTTATGAGGAAATACGATTAAATTGTATAAGATATGATTTTTATAGAATAAAAAGATTCAAACAAACAGCAGAGTCTGAATTCAGACGAGCTGTCCGATTTGTGTCCGTGTGCGCACCATGTTGTAAGAACTGTCTTCGGATAAATATTAGTCAAAATTAAACTAGCTTGTAAATCACAAAAAACGTATAATAATGATACAATAGACAAATGAAACCTAGAGATATACACGTGTACACTTATACAAATACGTAAATAAAGCATATGGACATACTAATTTATGAAAACAATGCAGTCGTGCTTTCCGAAGAGTGAATGCATCTGCAGAAAGTTCAAACATAGGCCATCCTGTGCAATCTGCCTGGTCAAAACTCTTGCAATCGTTCATTTTCCTAAATGTCAGAGGACCATTACGCTTCATGATAGGGCCGTTTGTTTGATAATGAATTGTATGAATCTATAGTGATAGATTTATAATGACTCTCTAAGTATTATGTTGCAAAGGATTGCATTGAACCCCATTTTGAGGTGCATGATTTAAATATACCTAGACTAAATAACTATGTAAAAGGAAGAAAACAAAAACGATACGAACTGTGTTGCAACAAAATGTAATTAAATATTGAATATTTCTATTCATAGCTCCTTTAAAAAAAAAATCAGCAGTGCCGGGACTACTTGTGTAGACAAAGTAATGTATACAAGATTTCATAATGGTTTTCTTTCTGATTTTAGATCTTTATCGAGTCCCAAGGTTCAAATTGCTAGCCGAGTTTATTTTTTGTAAATACTGATAAAAATATGGAACAGTAAATTCAACGAAAGAGCTGAAAACTCATTGTCACTTTGCTGGGCTCTAACAATCTTATTTTCAACTAGAGTATTGAACTTCTAATAAATTAATCTAATAAACCTGCAAATGTTCTCTAACAAATGATTCAGTATTGAGGTAGACCTACCTTTTGAAATTTAAAAGAAATGACCAAAGACGAAAAGGTTTGGACCACGTCATAAACGGCGAACCTAAGGATCTCTACGGCAGCATTCCTTTTTTTTTTTTTTTAAATACTAAACAGCATAGGAAAATAGACAATGCTTTTAAAATTGTATTCAAACATTATTATTATTGCTTTTGTTGCCATTAGTTTTGCCATGGGCATTTCAACAAAATCCTTTGACAAAAGAAAGACATTAGAAAAGGAAATATTTGTTCTGTCCCCTAAAACTTACAAAAAAATGAAAAAGAAAATATCAAATTCTTAATGATATAGATCTAGAAGCCGTGATTGTGAGCTAGGAAACCAATTTTCTTTTAACAGCAACTGGTCCTGATTCCATGTTTTAGATTATATTTTCAACGGAGATTCAAAGATGTGTGTATACCGTAATAGATTGAAAGGAGAAATGATTCCGAATTGTAATTACCTCAGTTCCGAGAAATTAGTAGTTGGGGATTGGCAGTACTAAGGATGATTATTATTATTATTATTGTTATTGTTGTTGTTGTTGCTGTTGTCACTGCCACCGTTCTTATTCTTGTTCTCGCTATCGGTTTATAATTTCTTGGTGCTTTGCTAAAATAAAAATGGCAATTCCTTTAAATAAAAGAGAAGTCTAGACCCATAACAGTCCTTGCCTTTAACCCATGATCTTCTTTGAGACGGGACTCATGATCTCTAATGATGGAAGGATCGCATTGATATCAGATAAAGTTCGAATGCTGTTAAAATTATAATTATGCTGTAAAATAGTTCAACAGTATTAAAGTAACTGTTTGCTATAAAACGCTTCTGATCAAAGTTGTGGACAATAACACCTGTTGGAGTACTTAAAACTGGATTCGAGATCGGAATCTTAATTCAAAGGTATGGAAATCCGTGGTTTTATGAAAAGCCTTTAGTGAGAGAGAGAGAGAGAGAGAGAAGGAGATATGGGACATGTGTGTAGCCAGATTAAAAAGTGATGCCTTTTACTTTCGGGAACAAAATGATAAGTTTTCCTTAGTCATAACGGTACCCGACATAATTTTTTCAACCCTTGGGCTTTTAAGCGCAACTTATATCGCTTTTTTCGGATAGTGTTAATCAAACACAGAGTGTACAAAAATGCAATCTGATCTTAGAGCAACCTTGTCCGATACAGATAGATTGTCTGCTGAGATTTTTGAAGTTGCAAATGTTTGGAACGAATAACAGGGCAAAATATAGCTTATTAATTGATATGTATGAAGTCATACTAAGTAGGCCATCACATGATATTATGTTCATAAAGCCGATTTTTCTATTTCTATCGACTTCTTCTGGAAGAAAAATCACCCTTTTACATGTAACGATGTACAAAAATGACTAACAGCAAAAAGATTCGGACTGCGCAGGCTAACATCAGTGGATACATTTTGGAGATTTGTTAGATCACTTTTTCTCAGAGCATGGCTCACCTTATTTTCAAAAGGTCATAGGATTTTCCCAGGCGAGAGAATTCTCGGTCTGTCCAAAATGTTAGTATTTTTAAACAGCATATTGATTTTGGATGAAGATGGCGACCTTTGTCTTTAAAAGAATAGAAAGCCTTTTCTGAAAAGGGAAGAAATGTTAGTCACCAGCATTTCTTCTATTCTCACAATTTTTTCAACGCCTTTTTTGTCCTCAGGGACGTTATAAACGATACTGTTTGGTAAGTTAATTTGCAACATGTAGAAGAAACGCCAAAATCCCCTAGTTTCCTACTATAAATCGTTACATTGAGAGGTTTTATAAAACAAACACTTCGGTTCTGCTATTCTAACTTAGTTGTTATCGGTTAAAAGTGGGCGGTACTGTTGCGGAGCAATACTTTACTGTTCTTCGAAACTGTATAATGTACCACATTACAGTATTGGTCTGGAATACACTCGCGTTCATCGTTTAGAAAAAAAATAGTTCGCCTGAATTTAATAACAATTGAATAATAAATGACCCGGACCCATTTTTATGTTTTAACTGTCGTTTGATCAATGATAGGGAGAAGAAAGAACTAAACGACAATATGGAAACCTACCTTTTACTTGTGGGAATATTTTTTTTCCACTCATATCATGAAAGTAACTCCCATCTTTCGTCAGACATAGTTTAGATTTTTAGTCGACTTTTCACGGTGCTTTAGAGTATATCATGTAGACAGATACATCCATCCATTCGTTCATTAACTTTATCATCCATTACTCGTACCTTGACAGGCTGGCGTTGGCTTCTTTTCCATATGAACACTCACGAAAAAAATATCCCTTTCCTTACCATAGACGACACAAGAAAAAAATATGGAAAGTGTAGATCGAGATAAGATTGCTTTGAGTGTGTAGTCGGAATCTCTGATCTACACTTCCCGCTTTCCCATTTAGATTAGGACCAAACAGTCTCTTAATTTGACGGAATTGCTCTTTTGTGCTGTTAAAAAAATATTACGTGTTTGTTTAGTAAATAAAAAGGCTAAGCCCCTTCCACCAAATGCCGAATTTTAAAGACCATTAAAAGAAAGTATTCGAAAATATTGTGGGAAAAGGAGAAATTGTTTCTTACAACTTCTCCTATTCCAAAAACGTTTTCAATCCCATCAAAGAATATGAGCTCATTTATACCAACTTAAACTTGTTCTTTGCAGATCCTTTCAGTTTGAGAAGTTTTGAAGTTTGTTGTTTGGAAAAGGGTAAACGGCCCATTTTCTTGTCATGTATACAATACTATAGCAAAGCTTTGGCAATTCGAACATAAGAAAAATTTGTGCTGAAGTTCAAATTATCGTTATTTTCATTCATCGAAAATTAATTTGAAACTCCCTCGCGAGTGGACAACAAAACATGGATAAATATCGAAACCTGAAACACAGCCTTCGTTGCTATTGCGGCAAGTTTATAACTCAACTCAAATGACTTTATTTTGGTATTTCGGCAAATAAGATTTTTGCTATTGACCATTTACAAATATAATAAAATGTAATATAGCATAAGCATATACACATATAATCTAGAAAAATCAGAAAATATTTAATAAATCGCAACTATATTAGGATAAACCCTTAAGATACTAATCACGTTTCATTGACCTTTTTGCGGACATTGTAGATTAAGATCAGACGGCACAATTTATTTCAAAATCAGATTGCATGGAATGTGATATACACCGTCGCATTTCTACTAAAGATACTACATCACCTAAATATCCTTGAAGGTAGATTGATTTTTTGCATTAAATACTAGATTTGAACATGAGTCTCCCCTAAAGTTAACCAGTCCTGGCCTTCACTTTCCTTGTCGAATGGATGTTTGCTCCAATCCCAATTGTCTAACTTTGAGGATTTATATTATGTGTACCTCTTATTTATGTGCGGAAATATTAGCAAAACATTTCATATTTTTTTCTGGAAAAGAAAACATTTAGTTATATGACTATGATCCAGTTTCAACCGTAATTTTGTTTGTCTTATCACTGTATTTGCTAATGTTTTTATTTACATTTTGTGCTAAAAAATTTGAAACTCTAATGTCTTATTTTATTTGCAATAAAACAGGTCGCGATTCCTAGATTGTAGGTAAAAAATGTAGAAAGAAAAATGAAACCAAGCACTAGATAATATTTCCTTTCTTATTGTATATTGAAGCCGTGCAGTTCTATCTTCATTTTTACCTAGGTAACGTAAGTCAGGGTCCGAAATCACAAAACATTTTTATGATCAGCCTTAGTCTTATTCTCGAGATCTTTCCATCAGAAGTTGTGATACATTTTCGTCTAAGGTTAGATTTAAAATAACAATGGAAATGACTGGAGAATATTGATCCAGGCTAACCTCTTTGATGCGTAAAGAGGAGAAATTAAGAAAGGCTGAAATATATCCCCATCATAAAAATAATTTTGTGGCCTTTTTACTGTGTTTTACAACCCCAGCATATCACCTAGACTACACAATTGTGTACATAAAGTGGTCATATACCAACACTCAAATACGCATAATTCTCACATAAAAGGCAGGAAAATTATTAGTGTTTTAGACACTCTGCGTGTCCGATTTACAACACAATTTTCTACATAAAGTAGCCATTAGACGAGCATTTAAATAGACATAATACTCGCATAAAAGAACGGAAAATTATTGTAGTTTTACTCACATGTTGGTGTTCGTTTTATTTAGTAATGTTATGTAATTATTATTTGCAGTTACGAGTAAATGGTCACTAATTTGTACCCTTGAGCCAGAAAGGTACAGGATAAAGAAAAAAATAATAATTTACTTTATATACTTAAACTCTACCGTTCACAACCAGCAGTCGTTTTAATTGAGTGCATTATTATACTCACAAAACTATGTCCTTACGTTTTGGATCGATCATTCGTTAAAAATGACAAAATGCCTAATTGTATTTCTCTGCAGTTTACACTGCAATATCCTTACAGACATAATAGCTGCTAAAAAGCAGTGCAGGTGTTAAGATGTATATAATTTAAATGATAGCACTTAAAAGTATATAAACTGTAAAGATGAAAATCTATTAATGTATGGTCAGTCCAAGTGATAGCCGCCGGCAGAAAAAATGAATCCTAAACACGGACAAAAAGTAAACAAAATATGGAGTGACCCGGCACCTTTCTCTTCCAGCGATTGGCTCTTAGACCACCGTGTAATAATAGAATGTCATCTTCATAGTAGTTTCCATACTTTTAAATGATAAAATGTGAAATGAAATACATTTTAAATCTGTTTTGTTTACCTTTGGTCACTATCTTTACTTTGATATCGTTTATTTCGATTGTTTGTTAACTTATATTACATTTTATTTGCATAATTAAGGTACGTTAAGGATCCTACAGCCGATGGTTTTCGCTTATCTTTGACATGTTTTTTTAATGTTCAACACATTATTGTTTCAAAGAGAAATAATTTTTACAATTTCATTTCCTATAGGTTTTTAAAACTTCGGGTGAAAGAGGATACACCTGTTAGAAGCAGTGCTCTTTTTCAAACAAGTTACTAAATCATTAAAATTGGCATGGTTTCCACTCCATCAAATGCTCTTCATTTGTTCTTCAAAGTTCAATATCAAAATTCAATATTTTGCCTCTTCTCACAATGTTTTCTGCCTTTTCCCGTAATCTTAGCCTGGTTTTATTTGTTGTCTGCAAATGCTATCCATTTGGTCTGCCTTAACCCATTACCACACAATCCCTACTTTTGACGCCCCTGAGAAAGAAGCTTTTTGAAAACACTGGGAAAAGGAGAAAATGCTGGTAACCAGCATTTTCTCCTTTTCTCACAGTGTTTTCTACCCTTCCCAGAATAAATTTCAATTTTTCAGTCAACTTTATTTTGTCATCTGCAAATGCTTTCAATTTGGACCAGTCTAGATTTTTTTCGTGTGGTAATGGGTTAAAATATTTGTCGTTTGGTTAAGACTAATTTAACAAAAATCATTACAATCGTTGAATCTTCAGGGAAGATGTTTTATTGAAAATAAAATCTTGATGGTTATTGCTACTGTATGAGGTTCTCAAACAGCATTCTGGTATTAAACTGGAAATAATAAATCCGTAAAATGGACATAAACTGTAGGATGATATAGCTTCGTGTCTGTTTACATTTTTTTAATTTGTCCTAATGCAACTTTGTGCTTGTCAACTGACCGCCTTAAACAGCATCGTGTCAAAAAGGTTTGGCTGCCTATGACAATAAGTTCATTTTTCTTTTATTTTGTTCGCCGCAATGGTTTAAAACATGGTTAATGTATTATTTCATGACAGGTTGTATAAGTGAAATTTTTTCAGCCGATAGTGAAACCCGTATTTTTGCCTTTTCAACGGTTTTTTTTTTTTTAGTTTTCTCTTTAGTTATAGGTGGCATGGAAAATCTCCTTATCAAACATTATAGATCCAAGATTCGTTCCATGGAGTCTGATCTTGATCTGGTCGGTCTGCAAAATGCTTTGGTGAGCCGGGCATGGAAGTCTAAGGGTTAACCTTACCCTATGCCACACAAGAAAATTTAAATCATCCATACATTTGAAGGGGTACAAGCAATGTCAGAGAAAAAAGAGAAACATACTTCTCTAGCGATTTTGCCTTTTCCTACGATCTGTTTGAGGGTATCTCTCTGGAAGTGTAAGCAAAAAATCTCGATATAACATGTTTAAGCGACAGTTAGTGCCGATAATTATGTTCTGTTCTCTACAGATATTTTATAAGTTATTTGCTTTAAATGAAACTCGGTCCGTTTTTTTCGAAACCAAAGAGAAGAGGCTCACAAAATGAAAAAAATTCAAATGATAATGATAACTCTAGTTAACAACGTGATTTATAAATAATGTAATGCTCTCATTAGGGCCGTTAAAACCAGGGATTTTTGTTTGGAAAAGGGTTATGCTGATAAGTCCACCTTGATGCCTTTGGCGGAAGGTGTAGATCAAGATCAGACTGAACAGAACGTGCAATCTAATGTAGTTTCTATACTGAAAAATACGGTGAATTCTTTTTCCAGAAGCTTTATAATCGCAGTGTTTCGGTTTATGCTACGGGCTACAAGCATTTTTCCCTTTTCCCACATTGTTTTCTCTCCTTTCAGAGACAAATATCATTAAGCGAGACACTTCAAATGCTGCAAACGCCTGCAAATGCTTTCAATATGGACCAGTCTAACATTTTGTCGTTTGGTAAAGAGTTAAGGGTTAAACTTCAGCACCAGATCGGGTGTCTCTTCACGTGAAATAATCACCCAAATATAATTTCGTTTCGATCATAAAAGTTCATCCATTTTTTTGCCGAACTCGTAAATTTCAATTAAAGATAACACTAGGGTCTTTTGGAGTTCTGTATTTCAAATTCCGCTATATGGGCGAAAAGGAAGTAAAATTGTAATTATTTCTTATTATTTAATTATTGTTGCCAGGCAACGGGATACTTAATGCCGGTTTAGTGTGGTACGTAATGAAAAAGAGGGAAGTAATTCGTGAAATTCAATAATCATTTTTCCACCTTGGTTTTCCAATGAGTTTTACTGAAACTCTATTAGAATCTAGCTGCGTGAACAAGTAAGTTGATGGAAATAGTACATAGAAAAAAAAACTACACCATATTTTGCAGACTTAATCCAGGGAATACAATGGAAATTTAAATTCAACAGAAACTCACTATGAAATTGTCGTAAAATAACACAACTGTCTGATTTGACACAACGATTGAAAGAAACGAACAACGACATATTTGCAGGACATCACCGTTTTTGTGTGTACCCCTAATATGTGATCTAGAAAAAAAAAACAATACAATAACGTGTGACACGCGAAAATGGGCATTAGGACATTTGCGTAAGTCTCGTCCAGGTGGCAGGGGACTTGGAAACTTGTTCACGCCTGTGGTGAAACATGTCACCCCGAGCCGAAGTGGAGGTGGAGACATGATTCGCCACAGCCGTAAACACGTTTTTTTAGTCTCCTGCCACTGGACCGTACAGCGTATGAATTATACTAAAATGAAAAAAAAAACATTCCAATGGTATCCAGCTTAATTTGCCTTTTTTATGTACAAATGAATTAAGTATACTAACGACATTACCCTTCTGAGAGCCCTATTCAATGACAACTGACGTCACTGAGAACTGACACAATTGAAACCCTGGTAAAAAGTGTATTTTGGTGGATGAACTTGATGATGTCATTGCGATATAAACATTCGTCATATTAACATTTAAACATGGATTTAAAAAAAAAAAAAGGTTAAGTAACTTTGCATTTTAATAATTTGTTGGCAATAGCAAACGACCATTAGGTAGGCCTACCTCAAACGACCATTAGGTTATTCTTTTAACGTTACAATAAATTGTGAGTTTCGACATCTCACCAGATCTCGTGTTACTTACCGGGAGGATGGGTGGTTTTAACACCGTGTATTTTTAAAGAGTGACAGATCTATGTAACTATATTCATTTAAAACAAACAAACAAACAAACAAACATTCTTTCGCTTTAATGACAACTATTCAGGGAAACTAGAAATCATATGGTGCAAGCTACTCAGTATTTTTGGTGTTGCAGCGGCTCGTATCGGGATGTTGTGTTGTTGTGATGGATACGGATCTCCCAATCGGGAAACTGCTTTTACGTGGATTTTGCCAGTCGAGTTGGTCAAGATCAGGTGTTCACAGAATTTTTGACAAGAAAAGAGTCAGGACAGTTACATAAATTTCCCTAAACTTAACTTAGTATGGCCCAGCTTATTAAGAAAAAAAAAAAATGTCTGTCTTTTGTGTGGGAAAAATTAAGCCTCTTTTTGCCAATAATCTTTTAGCGTTATATGTCTGCAAATGAAATTTTGGATTTGAATTTTGACTTTAGGCGATGAGAACTACTGTGGATAACCTGGAGGTAAAGGCAGATGCCTTATGAGTCATTGACTTTTTTAATAAAAAAATCGGTTTGATAATGTGCAAGTTATGTGCATTTTACTAATATAACATGTTTGTTATTAGTTTTCAATTTTAAACTATATCTAGGAAGGAGTTTGAAATTTAAGATAGAAAAAGCTGATTTTAATTTGCAAAATTACATTTCTGAGGATAACTTTCATATTCTTACTAATATTAATACGGATCAAAACTCTCATCCCCCAGCATACATACAGACTAGTCTCAATCGAAAGGCAAAAATTCAGTCAAATTTCTGTAGTGTCCGTGACGGGTCAGAAATCTTATTTCCTGTCATACAATATATAACTCTAGTTCATGAATGAATCATCCTTTTGGCTGTCTGTTATGGTGCCAAAGATAAGTCAGTTATGTGCAGTTCAAGACTTTCTTTTCATTCAAACATGAAAATGTAGAGTCCTTGACAGTTGCAGTGTCCGTGACAAAGGCCATGAAATTATTAAAAAATAGCTAAATTACATTCTGATTAAAGCATCAAAATCAAGTTTAAAAATAATGCAGTGTTTGGCAGTCATCTGTGACACATTCCGTGTTATTTTACTGGTGTGCAACCTGAAGAAATGCTGACTTTGCTGATGTGCAGCGCCACATTAAGGGACCCGGCTGTAGGTGGAAATCAGTAATTTTGCAAACTAGAGTGTAACATACAAATTTGCATAGCTCTACTGGACATTTAGTTTGGGAAATAAATTCTATGCATTTCACGTTTCTATATTAGAAGACACATGGTTATTTGATGAAGCATACTGCTCTGTCACGGACACTACAAGAAATACAAACACATATGGTGTAGTGTAACAAAATAATTTACACAGGAACTTGGATATATTACCAGTTGAGAAGAAAACAGTTAAAGTGTCAGCAAACAGAGCAAGAACAAGTTAAAAAATACTAACTTCATATCATCCGCTTCATACAAGATCCAGAGCTTCTGAATGAAACAGAATGAGACAGATTTGATCCAAAAAAAGTAAAAACTAGTCTAAGTCCTTCTGTTTAGCATATGAAGTACATCTAAGCTTAAAACAGACTTGCATGAAAAGTTTGAAGCACTAGTGCTGGTGCTGTAGTGTCTGTGACAATGCTATGACGTACAGGTCACATCAAACAATATTCAAGTCAAAAGGCTTATTTGAATACTGCTTTTGAAGTTTTGAAACCTGTTTGGAGTTTCTTTTTTGCTCCAGTCTTCACTAGTCATATTTTTTAACATCCAAATAGACAGAATTCAACTTTGAAATGCTAGTTATAGCAGAAATGGTCATTAAATGCTGTGGTTTATTGACTTGTGATTGTAGTTTGTTCCATTCCTTTTAATTTGAATGTTGTAGTAAACAATGAACTGACCTCAAAATGAGCTTAGACTTATTAAACGATACTGCTGTCTATGCGTGTAGTGTCCGAGACAGATTGTTAAAAATTGTTAATTGGAGATATCAGAGCCACAATTACCAAAAGAATACAGTTTCTAAATACATATAGGCTTAAAAAAATAAAAAAATAACTAAGATTTAGAGCAAAGCCTTTTGTTATCAACAAAGTCAAAATTGGAATATGTTAACACTACAATTGTTGAAAGGACTGAGTTTGTTTCTTTTTATTAACAGTCTGAAAAAGCCCAAAAGCTAGACTAGGTCAAATTTTCATATAGTCTTAGTACAACTCTCAAACTAATACACATTCTTTGAGCTAACTGTTCTTTTTGGTGCTTTGAGACCTCAGAAATTGTACATAACACCCTTCAGTAGTGTCCGTGACAGTTAGGCGGTATGTACATTCAAATAAAAACTGTGATGTAGAGACTGGAGTCCAAGTCATGAAATTTTCGGGAAAGCTGCTTGATGTATTAAAAAACAAAGTTTTGAAAAAATTCCAAAAATTATTTTTTTGTGTCCTTGTGCAAGGTTCTATGAAAACCTAATCTTGATTGACCTGAGTGAACGTGAATTGTATGTACAGGGCACATCATTCAATCAGATCCGGAGAAATTTCTTGGTAATATAAAAATAGATTTTGTTCTACAGTAGACTTGCGCAAGACATAAAGTTGCACAAAAAACGGAAAGTGTCTTTTCGGATCAGCCTGCATGGACTGCGCAGGCTGATCCGAGACGACACTTTACGCAACTGTCCAACTGTCTCTTTTCGCATGTTGCAAGCCATGTACCGTGATAGCACACCCTGACTTTGCGTTTCGGCACAACGGTCAAGTGAAAATTGCGAAAAGCGTGTTGCCCATCACGACTGTGTTTCGACATACTGAAACAAGAAACAAAGTAAAAACGACATTTGCTCCAATATCCCGACTCTGTATATATACAACGAAAATGAAATTACTTTAAGATCATACCGTTAAGACATGAAAACTTTATTTTACGACAAATCAACCTGGACAAATTTCGTTACGAAAAGTGCCTGGATTTCGGAGCAAAGTATAGCCATCGAGCGTTAGTTATGCATCTTATGAAATACTCGATCGTATAGTTCACTGTTTGATTCATGGATGATAACAAAATTGAATAACATGTTGCTATTCATATGTTCTACAAGTTTCGTCAGTAAACAACGATAGCTGGATCGCATGACACTCAATATATGACAATTCTCTGGGAAAAGGGAGTATGACGCATGTAAGTGATGCATTATACCAAGCCACTACATAACTATGGATCTTTCCATTTTGTCTGACAATCGACAGGATTTGGATGTTGAAGGGTCTTTCATGAGCAGTAAATTGAAAGGCAGTAATTTGTTTAGACCCATATGGAGTGCAACACGGGAAAAGGTGCATTCGGACATTTGCGTAAAGTGCCGTCCCGGATTAGCCTGCGCAATCCGCGCAGGCTAATCCGAGACGGCACTTTACGACCACATTAGATTTTGTGCTACAGTAGACTTGCATAAAACAGAAAATCACATAAAATCGGAAAGTGTCGTTTCGGATTAGCCTGTGCGGACTGCACACGCTGATCAGAGACGACATTTTACGCAAATGTCCGAATGACCCTTTTCGTGTGTTGCACTCCATATAAGCCTGTGTGGACTGTGCAGGCTGATGTGAACTGATACATTTTGCAGATACCTTACGCCCTCTTTTCACAGAGTATGGCTCGTATGTACTGTATACCATTTCGACAATAAAATCAAGTACGAAAGCATTTGGTCCCGAAATGGCGCACTGCGAAACTCTTGACCAATGAATAGACACGTCACAAATCACTTGTGTAACAGGAATTTTCGGGACTAGTATCAGTAATGAAATCACCCTCAGATACAGACTCGATCTTAAATATGTTTCAATTAGATATAGTAAGTGTAACTCCTTTGTCTTATGAATACAAATAAAAACAAGATTTCTGCAGTCAAATGTCTAATTGGTAAGACTGAAATATTAACAAAAGACTTACAATGAACTTTAAGCTGTACACAATTACAAAAAACATGGAGTTCAAATCATTCCTTACAAGAATGTCTCTTTCTTAACAGAACTTTATGTGCCTGTATTTTTCTCTCTTTGTACGAGTAAATGTAGGTTTTTAAAGATCAATTCACAAATATGAGGAATTTCATATTATGGTTATAATGGCTATATCAGCTTAACTTCTCAAAACGTTGAAAAAAGTCAGTATTTGAGAGCAGTACTGTGTTTATTGCCGTTTGCGATGTAATTGGCAAACAGGTGATAAACTTAATTTTCTGACGATAGTTCACCGTGATAATGGCCTGCTAAATCATAATTATTTTCGGAACACACAAGTTGTCGAACCCTACCACCACACATGGGAGATGGCATGAAAGAACAAGCCCATATGGACTGATAAGCAAGTCATTAATGTAAAGGAAATGCCATTGGCATACGTTATGTTCTACAAAGAAAGTCTTTACCCTATCATTTCCGCTCATTTCAATAGATTTGGTGTAGATCTTACATCTTCCGTTGGATACAGTTTGATCCTCTGCCATGTATTAAGACTTTTTTGATACGTCTACATAAATTTTCTGAGTTGTTGAAGCCAATATGGAGTGCAACACACGAAAAGGGTCATTCGGACATTTGCGTAAAATGTCGTCTCTGATCAGCGTGTGCAGTCCGCACAGGCTAATCCGAAACGACACTTTCCGATTTTCTGTGATTTTCTGTTTTACGCAAGTCTACTGTAGCACAAAATCTAATGTAGTCGTAAAGTGCCGTCTCGGATTAGCCTGCGCGGACTGCGCAGGCTAATCCGGGACGACACTTTACGCAAATGTCCGAATGCACCTTTTCGTGTGTTGCACTCCATATGGGAAAAGGAATAACTCTATGCTTCTCAAGTACGTGTCCTTTTCTTCGATGTTATATCACATTACCCAAATGTGAAATTCTTCAAAAAGCTTTCCATTGTCTCCCTTGCTCTAGGAGTTTATAGTGTAAAGATACAATGTTGTAGATATGGCAAGAAAAACAAACCATTTCTTTCAACCTTTTACCCCACAACCCTGAGTTTTAACGATCCTGAGGAAAAGGCCTTTAGAAAACATGGTAACCAGTATTTTCTCCTTTGCCAACAGTTTTTTACCCTTTAGAAGGTAATCTCCACCTTTGAATCTATTATATATTTCTCGACAGCATTTATCTAATTTCGACAAGTAATAAAAACATCCTATGATCCTTTGCTTAACTCTTTAGCATACACTCCCTTGTTTTCACGACCCTTGCAAAGAAGGCTTTTGTATTTGCCCCTTTTCTAACAATTTTTCTACCCTGCAAAACAATTTTCAATTTTTGAGTTCAGTTTATTGTGTTGACTGCAACTGCTTTCATTTTTGACAAATTTAAGATTTCGTCATTTGGTAAAGAGTTAAAAAGTTCAGTATATTCGAAGCGAGTTCCAATTTGATAAAAAAATGCATCTCAATGCCGTTGTATATAACGCAATTACCATGCTGATTAATTTTCACATATAAGTCCTTTTCCATATAGAAAAATAAGGAGACCTTATTACATGTGAAGAATTTCCATCTTTATGTGGGGTTTCCAAGAACTTCTGAAGTGATTGCATTGCATACTTTAGATCGGGCTTGCAAAACTTTATCAAAAATCCAAAGAGCGACCAATAACGGTAGGTAGCAAAATATTTTTGGGAACAAACAAATATAGACAGAATCAAAAACTGACTTTTCCTGTCAAAGTGCCATTCAACGTTCCTTCACAAGAAGCCTTATTTTGTTGTGACCTGGAAGTTCTGAAATGTTAAGTAACGAAAATGCTGTAGAATACGAGTAACCACGATTTGTTTTGATTTATGTTCAACTATATCAGACAAACCTATCTGGCTTCTTACTCGGGCATGTAGAAAGTCAACCAAAACCATTAGTTACAAGAAGTACTATTAATATCAATGTTATTTTTCTCATGAGGGACAGAGATAGAGAGAGAAAGAAGATGGTTAGACGTTATCTCCTTCTAAAATATATTAAATTGTTAAAAAACAACAACAACAGAGGTATGAATAACTAATTGATTATTTGCGCAGGAAACTTACCATCTTTGAATTGTAAATTTGGCCAGGTTATCCTCACACGGTGGCGGGCACCGTAGACTAGAGATCAGACTGGACTTGAACGTTCTTTTTCAAGCTGATCTATAACTACCGTACAAGAGTGGCTTCATTTGTAATACGCGCTAGCGGGTATGCAATATAGAACCTTTAAATTCGAATTCATTTCTCGGCTATTTTTTCTGTGATGACTGATAAACGTAATGAAAACAGGATTGAGACCTTTTCTGTCGCTTACTGGTAACATTGTTTCGGTTGTGGAAGCAACCTGAAAGCACTGTTGTGCCCAATACTTGTTAAGAAAACGTCGGATCACATGGATAGATTCACTTGCCTCTATTATATGATTTCAGCATCTTTCAACATGGCATTTAGCACGAAAGGGAAAAAGAAAAGACTTTACCCTTGTCTTTGCTTAAGTTACCAATGAAGGTCAAGTTGCAGGGTCGGTACAATGCCTACTTCAGTGCAATTCATTACTTGTGGTGTCCTAGAAAACTTGAAAGTACATTGCTTGTGTCTTTTTTCAATGATTGAAGATGTCAACCAAAATACTTTGTTCATTTTTTTGCGTGACTCGGTATGACAGACTGTGTGTGGTAAAGACTCGAACATATTAATTTCGACTGAGGGGGTCCGTCAAAGAGAAACTTCATTTTACTTAAATCAATATCATATCGTTTTGGGTAATAAAAACTAGGCAGATTCCGATGTCTATCTATACTTAGAGGGGATTGTCATGATTTATTCGAATTATTTCATCGTCTAATTTGATGTAAAATTATATTCAGCAGTATATCCTCTACATTAACGCTTAAACTGCTAAACAAGTTTAAAAGTTTTTTTTCTATCCAATTGTAAAAGTCCTTAATAATATTAAAGCGACTTTTAAGTTATTTTTTGTGGAAAATATCTCCTACTCAGACAGTGTAGATCGAAGATCAGACGTTACATTTTGTGCAGCCTTATCTTGATCTTCACTGGAGTAAAACGTGCTTAACAAAGTAAGCATTAAATCCTGTTAAGGTAAGTATTTTTATGACCCATATTCTGTCGAAATCATGTAACACTTGTGCAAATTTTAAAGAACAAAGTTGCAGATAACAAAGGGTGCGTGAAGTTAGCAGTAAGTTCGATAATCGGAGTTCGATATTCAATGTCGAAATGAACATGCGGATGAGTTGAATTTCATGCCGCAGTAAATTCGCTTTTTTTTCAAACTCAAGGGATAGTTACGAACATTTATGAAGCCAATTTGAATATCGAAATGAATTTCAAGCCAGCAGCAGATTCGCGTGTTTTAATGTATGGGCATGTGGATGTCTATGAGATTGAATATAGATTTGAATATCGAAATGAATTTCATGCCAGCAGCAGATTCGCGTTTTTTATGTACGGGCACGTGGATGTCTATGAGATTGAATGTAGATTTGAATATCGAAATGAATATCATGCCAGCAGCAGATTCGCATTTTTTTCTGTACGGGCAAATGTGGATGTGTATGAGATCGAATATAGATTTGAATATCGAAATGAATTTCGTGCCAGCAGCAGATTCGCGTTTTTTTTATGTTCGGGCTTGTGGATGTCTATGAGATCGAATATAGATTTGAATATCGAAATGAATTTCGTGCCAGCAGCAGATTCGCGATTTTTTATGTAGTGGGTTATGGATGGTGTATAAGATCGAATATAGATTTGAATATCGAAATGAATTTCGTGCCAGCAGCAGATTCGCGTTTTTTAATGTATGGGCATGTGCATGTGTATGAGATCGAATATAGATTTGAATATCGAAATGAATTTCATGCCAGCAGCAGATTCGCGTTTTTTTATGTACGGGCTTGTGGATGTCTATGAGATTGAATATAGATTTGAATATGGAAATGAATTTCATGCCACCAGCAGATTCGCGATCTTGTATGTAGTGGCTTATGGATGGTGTATGGGATGGAATATAGATATGAATATCGAAATGAATTTCATGCCAGCAGCAGATTCGCGTTTTTATTGTGTATGGGTTTATGGATGGTGTATAAGATCCAATATAGATTTGAATATCGAAATCAATTTCATGCCAGCAGCAGATTCGCGATTTTTTATGTATGGGCTTATGAATGGTGTATAAGATCGAATATAGATTTGAATATCGAAATGAATTTCAAGCCAGCAGCAGATTCGCGTTTTTTAATGTATGGGCATGTGGATGTGTATGAGATTGAATATAGATTTGAATATCGAAATGAATTTCATGCCAGCAGCAGATTCGAGTTTTTTTATGTACGGGCTTGTGGATGTCTATGAGATTGAATATAGATTGACTGTCGAAATGAATTTCATGCCAGCAGCAGATTCGCGATTTGTTATGTATGGGCTTATGGATGGTATATGGGATCGAATATAGATATGAATATCGAAATGAATTTCATGCCAGCAGCAGATTCGCGTTTTTATTATGTATGGGCTTATGGATGGTGTATAAGATCGAATATAGATTTGAATATCGAAATAAATTTCATGCCAGCAGCAGATTCGCGATTTTTTATGTATGGGCTTATGAATGGTGTATAAGATCGAATATAGATTTCAATATCGAAATGAATTTCATGCCAGCAGCAGATTCGCTTTTTTTATGGAGGGGCTTGTGGATGTCTATGAGATTGAATATAGATTTGAATATGGAAATGAATTTCATGCCACCAGCAGATTCGCGATCTTGTATGTAGTGGCTTATGGATGGTGTATGGGATGGAATATAGATATGAATATCGAAATGAATTTCATGCCAGCAGCAGATTCGCGTTTTTATTGTGTATGGGTTTATGGATGGTGTATAAGATCCAATATAGATTTGAATATCGAAATCAATTTCATGCCAGCAGCAGATTCGCGATTTTTTATGTATGGGCTTATGAATGGTGTATAAGATCGAATATAGATTTGAATATTGAAATGAATTTCAAGCCAGCAGCAGATTCGCGTTTTTTAATGTATGGGCATGTGGATGTGTATGAGATTGAATATAGATTTGAATATCGAAATGAATTTCATGCCAGCAGCAGATTCGAGTTTTTTTATGTACGGGCTTGTGGATGTCTATGAGATTGAATATAGATTGACTGTCGAAATGAATTTCATGCCAGCAGCAGATTCGCGATTTGTTATGTATGGACTTATGGATGGTATATGGGATCGAATATAGATATGAATATCGAAATGAATTTCATGCCAGCAGCAGATTCGCGTTTTTATTATGTATGGGCTTATGGATGGTGTATAAGATCGAATATAGATTTGAATATCGAAATGAATTTCATGCCAGCAGCGGATTCGCGTTTTTTAATATATGGGCATGTGGATGTCTTTGAGATTGAATATAGATTTGAATATCGAAATGAATTTCATGCCAGCAGCAGATTCGCGATTTTTTATGTATGTGCTTATGAATGGTGTATAAGATCGAATATAGATTTGAATATCGAAATGAATTTCATGCCAGCAGCAGATTCGCGATTTTTTGTATATGGGCATATGGATGGTGCATGAGATCGAATATAGATTTGAACATCGAAATGAATATCATTCCAGCAGCAGATTCGCGTTTTTTAATGTATGGGCATGTGGATGTCTATGAGATTGAATATAGATTTGAATAACGAAATGAATATCATGGCAGCACCAGATTCGCGATTTTTTATTTATGGGAATATGGATGGTGTATGAGATGGAATACAGATATGAACATCGAAATAATTTCATGCCAGCAGCAGATTCGCGTTTTTTTTATCCATGGGAATAAGGTTGGTGTAGGAGATCGAATATAAATATGAATATCGAAATGAATATCATGCCAGCAGCAGATTCGCGATTTTTTATGTATGGGCTTATGAATGGTGTATAAGATCGAATATGGATTTGAATATCGAAATGAATTTCATGCCAGCAGCGGATTCGCGTTTTTTTATGTACGGGCTTGTGGATGTCTATGAGATTGAATATAGATTTAAATATCAAAATGAACATCATGCCTGCAGCAGATTCGCGATTTTTTATGTATGGGAATAAGGATGGTGTATGAGATCGAATATAGATATGAATATCGAAATGAATTTAATGTCAGCAGCAGATTCGCGTTTTTTTTTTATGTATGGGCTTATGAATGACGTGTAAGATCGAATATAGATTTGAATATCGAAATGAATTTCATGCCAGCAGCAGATTCGCGTTTTTTTATATATGGGCATGTGGATGTCTATGAGATTGAATATAGATTTGAACATCGAAATGAATATCATGCCAGCAGCAGATTCGCGTTTTTTTATGTATGGGAATAAGGATGGTGTATAAGATCGAACATAGATATGAATGTCGAAATGAATTTCATGCCAGCAGCAGATTCGCGTTTTTTTTATGTATGAGCTTAAGGATGGTGTATAAGATTGAATATAGATTTGAATATCGGAATAAATTTCATGCCAGCAGCAGATTGGCGTTTTTTCATTGTATGGATATGTGGATGTCTATGAGATCGAATATAGATTTGAACATCGAAATGAATATCATGCCTGCAGCAGATTCGCGTTTTTTTATGTGTGGGAACAAGGATAGTGTATGAGATCGAACATAGATATGAATATCGAAATGAATTCCATGACAGCAGCAGATTGGCGATTTTTTTTATGTATGGGCTTATGAATGACGTGTAAGATCGAATATAGATTTGAATATCGAAATGAATTTCATGCCAGCAGCTGATTCGCGTTTTTTTATATATGGGCATGTGGATGTCTATGAGATCGAATATAGATTTGAATATCGAAATGAATATTATGCAAGCAGCATATTCGTGATTTTCCATGTATTAGAATATGGATGGTGTATGCAATCGAATATAGATATCAATATCGAAATGAATTTCACGCAAGCAGCAGATTCGCTTTTATTAATGTATGGGCATGTGGATGTCTATGAGATTGAATATAGATTGACTGTCGAAATGAATTTCATGCCAGCAGCAGATTCGCGATTTGTTATGTATGGGAATATGGATGGTGTACGAGATCGAATATGAATATCATGTCGGCATAGATTCGCGTTTTTTTATGTATGGGAATATTGTTGTTGTTGTTGTGTTGGGGTTTAACGCCACTTTAACAGCTAAGGTCATATCATGGCGGTCGGTGACGCACATGTGTTTCCTGGCTTTCTCATACCGGTACTAACACTACTTTCTTTCCAAAGCCACCGACTACTTTTCTCACATGCTTCAGCAGAGGTGAGAGGCGAAAGTACGCCGGAAAGAAAGTTCGACAAACCGGGTATTGAACTCACAACCACCAGGTCATGATTCCGACACGCTCACCACAGAGCCACCCGGGCGGGCGTATGGGAATATGGATGGTGTACGAGATCGAATATGAATATCATGTCAGCAGCAGATTCGCGTTTTTTTTATGTATCGGCATATGGATAGTGCATGAGATCGAATATAGATATGAGTATCGAAATGAATTTCATGCCAGCAGCAGATTCGTGTTTTTTTTACGTATGGGCATGTGGATGTCTATGAGATTGAATGTAGATTTGAATATCGAAATGAATATTATGCAAGCAGTACATTCGTGATTTTCCATGTATTAGAATATGGATGGTGTATGCAATCGAATATAGATATCAATATCGAAATGAATTTCATGCCAGCAGCAGATTCGCGATTTTAATGTATGGGCATGTGAATATCTATGAGATTGAATATAGATTTGAATATCAAAAGGAGTATCATGCCTGCAGCAGATTCGCGTTTTTTTTTTATGTATGGGAATAAGGATGGTGTACGAGATCGAATATAGATTTTAATATTGAAATGAATTTCATGTCAGCAGCAGATTCGCGATTTGCTATGTACAGGAATATAGATAGGGTATGAGATCGAATATAGATCTGAATATTGAAATGAATTTTATGCCAACAGCAGATTTCCGTTTTTTTCTGTACGGGCATGTGGATGTGTATGAGATTGAATATAGATTTGAATATCGAAATGAATATCATGCCAGCAGCATATTCCCAATTTTTTATGTATGGGAATATGGATGGTTTATCAGATCGAATATAGATTTGAATATAAAAATGAATTTCATGTCAGCAGCAAATTTCGCGATTTTCTATGTATGGGAATATGGATGGTGAATGAGATTGGACATAGACTTCAATATCGAAATGAATATCATGCCAGAAGCAGATTCGCATTTTCTAATGTTTGGGTATATGGATGTCTATGAGATCGAATATAGATTTGAGTATCGAAATGAATTTCATGCCAGGAACAGATTTGCGTTTCTTTCATGTATGGCATGAGGAAGGTGTATCAAGTGGAATGTAGATTTGAATATCGAAATGAATTTCATGCCAATTGCAGATTCGCATTTTTTTCTCAAGGAAGTTTTATCAAGTTGAATGTTGATTTGAATATCGAAATGAATTTTCATACCAAAAGCAGATTTGCGGTTTTTTTTATTTGGAGCATAAGGAAGGTGTATCAAGTCGAATGTACATTTGAATATCGAAATAAATATCATTCCAGCAGCAGATTCACATTTTTTCATGTATGGCATAAGGAAGATGCATCAAGTTGAATGTAAATTTGAATATCGAAATGAATTTCATGCCCGCAGCAGATTCTTTTATGGCATAATGAAGGTATTTTGAATCGAGTGTAGATTTGAATATCGAAATGAATGTCATGCAAGCAGGGGATTCGCGTTTTTTTCAGGTGTGCCACAAGGAATGTGTATCAAGTCGTATGTAGATTTGAATATCGAAATGAATTTCATGCCAACAGCAGATTCGCTTTTTGTAAATGTGTGCCATAAGGAGGGTGTGTCAAGTCGAATGTAGATTTGAATATCGAAATGAATGTCATGCCAGCAGCATATTCACATTTTTTCATATATGGCATAAGGAAGGTGTATCAAGTCGAATGTAGATTTGAATATCGAAATGAATTTCATGCCAGCAGCAGATTCGCCTGTTTTTATGTATAATTATATGGATGGTTTATGAAATCAAATGCCGATTTGAATATCGAAATGAATATCATGCGAGCAGCGAATTTGCCTGTTTTTATAGGAACATGGATGATGTATGAAATCAAATGTAGATTTGAATATTGAAATGAATGTCTTGCCAGCAGCAGAATCACGAATTTTCTGTATCGACAGGCTGCTGGTGTGTGCAATCGAACATATACATGTACATGTATTTGAATATCAAAATGGATTTCATGCTAGCAGAAGATTTGAAAAAATTCTGTACGAGTATTAGATTTGCTTATGAAATCCAATGTAGAATATCGAACTAAATTTCATGCTAGCAGCAAATTAGCTAAAATTTCTGTATGTGCATGAAGATGATACGTGAAATAGAATGTAGATATGGATATCGAACTTAATTTCATGCAACCAGCAGATTCGGAAAAAGAAACTTTGTAAGGGCATGAAAGTGATGAATGAAATCGATCGTACATTTGAAAATCGAACTGCATTTCGTGATAGCAGCAGATTCGCTAAAAACTCTGTACTGGCGTGAAAGTAATGCGTGAAACCGAATGCATGTTTGAATGTTGATCTGAATTACATGCTAGCAGCAGATTCGCTAAACTTTTTGAACGGACATAAAGACTGTGTAATGCAATTAAACGTAGATTTGAAGGCTGAGCTGAATTCCTTGCGGTAATCTTTCTATACAGTCATGAAGATAGATCATTAATCTGAAATAAGATTTCAATTTTGAACTGAGTTCATGCTAGCAGAAGATTCGGTTAAATTTCTAAATTGTCATGTAGATGGATTACTTCGTCGAATTAAGATTTTATTTTTCAACTGAATTCCATGCTAGCAGCAGAGACGAAAAATTCTGTATTATGGTATGAATATCAAAATAGATTTCACTATCGAAATGAATTTCGTGCAAGCATCAGATTCGCTGACGTATGTATGGACACTGCGATTTTGTATGGAATTGAATATAGAGTTAAATGTCGAACTGAATCTTAGGGGGTAATAGCGGATTCGCCAATATTTTTTTTCGCGGGCTGTAGATGATGTTTGAAATCGAATGTAGGTTTGAATATCGAACTATATGTCCGTGAGCAGCAGATTCGCCAAAATTTCTGCACGGGCCCGTATTGATTTATCACATCGAATGTAGATTCGAATGTTGAAGTGAAGTTCATGTTAGCAGTATATTCGGAAGAAAATCTATATTGACATATTAATTGTTTATGCAATAAAATGTAGGTTTGAATATCGAAGTGAATTTTCTATTTGCAGCAGAATTGAAAAAAAGTCAACATGAGGATGTAGATAATGAATGAAATCGAATGTTAATTTAGGCACGAAGATGGTGTTTCAAATGAAGAATGGGTTTTCAATAAGCAAAAATATTTGTAAATTTACAACAATATCCATATGGACATATGTATATTTAGAATCAAATATCATCTGAAAAATTTATCTGAATAACACGCAAAAAGCCGATTCGCTAAAATCGCAACATTGGCATTTAAATATTGATATGATTTCATGACAGCAGTACATTCTTTACAGAAAAATTACCCACACTTATAATTCTTATAAGAAATTAAATATCTATTTGAATATAGATATCAATTTTATGCAAACAACGGATTTGCGAAATTTCCATATTGTCATATAGGCAATATGTATACAGATGGGGTTTAACACCGAATAAAGATTTTGAATGTTATACTATAATATGGTCATGAAAATAGTCTATCAGATCAAATATAGAATTAATGATTTATACGAGTTTTAAGTCGACAGCTGATCCATGAAATCTTTAAATTTGAATATGTAAACAGTTTATGAAATCTAATAAAGATTTTACCAACGGTTTGAAAATAATGTCAGTGGCAGTTCGGTGAAAACCAACTTCAATTTGTGAACATTTTATCCTGTCTTATATGGAATTTTGTGGTATCTTTTAAGGGGTTGCTAATTAGAGCACTTCTATTGGTATTGATTGATCGATCGCTCGATTGATTAATTGATTGATTGATCGGGTGATTGAGAGATTATTTATTTTATAAATATATGTTCGCTTGCTCACTTGATGCATTTATTATAGGCGTCTGTTCATTTGTCCATTTATTCTTTTGTTCCATGTTTTTGTTTGTTGCAAAGTTCCAAAATCTGATTGTCATATTTTTTGTAAGTGTCATTTTCTGGTTTTAATCTAGTTGTGCAATGTTTCTCATTCTAACCATTGCTGAATACTTCTTTTTTTCCCTTCTTTTCTGTTGTATATACAGAATGTCATTAATGTTATTAAAATGCTCACCGATTTGGCTGAAAAACAATAAGAATAACAAGAATGGAATGCGCATGTATAAAGTGTGTACAAATTAGTACTGACGCGAGTTTCATGCGAGCAGCAGATTTCCAAACGACATTGTATTTGTATATATATTTCTTAGACCAGATCGGAACCTAGGTAGATCGGAAATTTACCAAGGCAAATCCGGAATCTACCTATACCAAATTAGAATTTTAATTTTGTGTAGACCAAAAAAGATTCTTTTAGGATTTTTTAATCTTGTTAATTCACATGTGTTTACAAATGAGATGTATTTTTAATTAAAGCAATTTATTTGTTTTTTCCACAGTTGCATTTTGTTTTTTACTAAAGTGTAAACATTCAAAATTTAAACTTACTCAGAATTTCTCATGAAAACTTCCTCTATGCTGGGGTTTAAGGTAGTATCATTCAAATGAAAAACAGTTGTTTCCACAATATTATTATCCTAATAAATTTCCTGTGGTTTAAAATGATTATTATTGTAATGCTTTGACCGAGCCACTTTTTCCTTTTTTTTCCACCTTAGAATTATCACTTATAAATCTAAAGCCACTCTATTCTCGTTACAAAAGGAGATAATAATTAACCCCTTTAAGAAAACTAACAAAAATATCATCATTTAAAGATAGACAACAAATAAATTTCTGGTCGGTTAGAAAATGTGCAAAAATATTATATCGGTATAAATCCTAATAAGAAATTTTATCCCATGTTGCATTAGAAGTGTTAGGATGGTAATACCTTAAGTTAATAAAGATTGTTTATATGTACATGTAATTGAACCATATCAAACGTAAATATGTTCCAGTTTGGTCTAAGCAGACTGCGGAGCTGTCTAGCCAAACTGGAACTATATTTTGATCTAGGCAGAATTCCAGTTTGGTCTTGGCAGATTCTGGATCTGCTAAGATTCAAGTTTGGACTACAACATATACATACAAATGGTGTATGAAGTCGAATTACGATTTGAATATCAAAATGAATTTCATACTGAGTAGGATACACAAAAAATTTCAACGCGGACATACAGATGGTATATGCAAACGAATATATTTAGACAAGTGATTTCACCAAACAAACTAGTTATGAAATGAAACCAAACAACATGCCGACGACCAGATCAATTAAAAAGGTTTTGACAATCTGCCTTTCTTGATTGGACCAGCCTGCATTGCTCAGGTGTTAGAGCATACCTGAATTGTAAACGTCAAGCGTTTAGTTATTATATGCTGAGAGTCCAAGCCCCACGGCTGACCATCTATAATTACCAATCGTCTGTTGGATGAGACGTTAAACCGATTTCCCGTGTGACGGTGCCATAAACCGATCAGGTTAAAGAACAGGGCGTAACTTAGGGTGGTTGTAACCTGTATGTTGCACTATATCTCGAAGCAAAACTAACAGTCTTCAGGGGACGTTGCCCATATGGGAAACCGGTGGTGACAACAAATAAACGCAAATTCAATCAATCTTTCTCAGTTGGCCTGCTGGTGTAATGCAGAGAAATGATCTTCCCTACAAGATGACCCATGAGTTATTTCACTACATAGAGGAATGGCCCGGGTCATTATTCTACGTAGAGAAATGACCCCTGAGGGTTACGTATAATAATGACCCAGCTCATTTCTCTACGTAGTGAAATGACCCAAAATGACCCATGGGTCATTTCTCTATGTAGTGAAATGACCCATGGGTCATTTTATAGGGGAGAGTCATTTCTCTGTATTACACCGGCAAATCTCAACTTGTAGAGCGTTGGACGTGTAAGCTTCAAGTCTTGGGTCACATGAGGGTGCAAACCATCCCTAACAGATCGAGAAAATTCAGAATTATTTGTATCAGTCCAGGAGTATATTCAACAAACTGGCCGATTTACTTGATATAAGTATACTGTCGTATGCTCTGATTTTTCCTTTTGACTATATTGAGCAAATGGACAAAATCTCTGTCTGTCTGTTTGTTTGTATGTCTGTCCGTCTGTCGTTCTGTCTGTCTGTCTGTCTGTCTATCTGTCTGTCTATCTGTCTGTCTCTCCTTCTCTTTATATCTCTTTCTTGTGTATTATAATTAGTTGTGGAACACTTGTAAATTCATTATATTGTAGGGGGAGGGTCGATTTCTAAGTTGTTATAACTTTTGACCCAACCCCATTTCCATGTAAATTTGAGGGAAAATAAATATGTTTAAACTAAATATGTTTAAACTATGAGGGTGTGGGTTCGAGCTCCATGGCTGGCTATCTAGGTATACTTATAGTCTTTCGAATGAGACGTTAAATCGAGGTCTCGTGTGGTAGTACTTTACACTGAGAGAAACAGGCTCAATTCAGTGTGGGTTCTGTAACAAAATAAAAAAAAGTCTTCAAGAGGTAGGCCCCGAAACATCCGTCTGTTTTGCCTCCTCTCTTTCCAAACGCACACTAGTGCCTTCGGCTGTCAGGTAACGCCAAATGTATTCCAATGCACTGCGTAACACTTTTAACAAGCTGACAACGGTCCTGACTTGAAAAAAATAATAAGTTCTGCGCATGTTTTCAAGCGCATGTTTCCATGATTTTTCAAATGCGACCAAGTGCAGGGTCGTAAGAAGTCGTATTTTTATAGTATTAAGTAACATTTGGTATTGAACTCAAATTATTAAATTTGTATTTAATGGATTAGAAAAATTGTGGGAAAAGGAGAAAGTCCCGGTTACAAACATTTTCACATTTTCCGACAGGAACCGTCTCCCGCAGGATCGTCAAATTCGGAATTATGTAGTTTAATTTTTATTATATACATGAATACATCTCCCCACGGAGCAATCTCAAAATGGTGCTTTTCACCAAGATGTTTCATAAGTGTACAAGGGCTTACTAGCGCTTTCTTCATGATTTCGGTAGAAACGAAGGCAAAAGGTCTTGCCTGCAGATCCAAAGACGGGTTTTAGATAGTGTGAAACCATGAATATGTGAACTGTCGCCGTTAAACACATCTCCCATGGCACTGATCACCCCACGCTTGAATATAAAAACTGAATAAATCTCTTATCAGTTCAGGACCTCTATCTTATTTAGGCCCCAGTCACACCAAACTAGTTCTAAGAACATCTTACCCTACACTGACATAATCGGAAAACGGGTTGCGGGTAGAACGTGTATTTTTTGCCTGATAATACCTGAAGCCCCTGTCTTACAAAACGTGTTCATAGAAAGTCTTAACCCGGTCAACAAAATCGTAAAATGGGGTGCGTTCGGGAAAGGACGTGTAATTTCTGTAAAACGCAAACGCACTGCCATTTGATACCCGACTACACCGCGACGGGATCGAAGTATGGCAGGTCCGTTCGTGTCGTTCTAAGTACATTGTCAATTCGTCTAATTACAGGAAGGGTTGGACGGAAAAGAAATGTGCAGGCTCAAAGTTCTGGAGCACCTTTCCCGTCCTAACCTGTCTATTAAGTTCGTAAACAGATCGTGATAAGTTGCTTATACATTCACTCCGTTCGAAACCAGTTTAAGTCCGTTTTGCAAGTAATTTCGGAACTGAGTGAGAACGAGTTTGTGTGACGAGGGTATTACCTACAGTAAGTGATAAACTAGTTAGGGCAAGTTGTCTCAGAATTTGGGGCGAGTTATCTTTTGAAGATGGGGCTAATTGTCTTGGGGCGAATTTTTTGTGGAGCCAGTTGTCTTTGAGGTAAGTTGTCTTGCACTCGACAAGTGATACTAGTTTCATGGCTGCAACTCGTTCGCCAAACTTTCAATTTCATAAATGTAAATTGTTTATGATTCAAATAAAGATTTCATCAGCGATTTAAATCTCATGTCAGCAGCAGATCGACAAAAGCAAGCAGCAAGTTGTGAAAATAGTACCCTGTAATTCATGGCTGCAGAATTCTTGAAAACGAGTCAATTTTTAAAGAGAAGTGTTGTCGTGATCGTATGTTCTTATTTGTTTTTATTGTGCCTTAAAGACTCTACCTTCTGAAAGCAAACATGAGCCGGTTATACGTATAGTTGTTTGACAAATAGAGGTCTTTTTAGCTCACATGAGTAGAAATTAAGACCCATTTTGGGCTTTTCTTAAGTAGGCGCACTGCCAAATCAAATTCAATTTATTGTATATAACTTTACTTCTCATGTAAAGTGAAAGGTAGTTAAATCAAAAACTTTCCTGCTTTAAGTCTTTGTCTTAGTAGCTTTTTTTAAACAGGTAACCTTATGCAAATAGTATGAAGTTTCTTAAAACTGGAAACGGGTGAATGTATTACTGATTAATGACTACAGAATTCGACGACTACCACTACTACTACTACTTCTTGTACTTAATTAGTCTACACTAGTAAAGGTAATGTCTGTTCACATGACACACTTGGAATATGAAGAACGGAAAAATATGCTGAATTTTTTTGTATGACGTCCAAAGGTTGTGAAAAAGAACATTTACTTACTCTTATTTAGTCTGGAAGTGATAAGTAATTAGTCAAAAAAAATTTTTTTCTCAATTTCTTTTTTCGACGTGGATGAATGACCTTATTTTAGTTCAATCAGCCTTGCATCGTGTCTTATTGCATCATGTGGTTTTTCAGTACCTATAAAACATTGACATAACGTTACTACTTACATAGTTGAACTCCTTTCTGTGTTCTATTATGAATACACAGATAATTTTATTTCTACATTAAAAAAATGACAACATTAATGCATTATACATGAGATAAAATGGACATCATAATGAAACTGTGTCAAACTATGTTTAAATCTACAAGATTTTTCAATATTCAACATATATTTAATTATTCAATTAAGAACACATTATTCAATATGTTCTTTAGTGTGATTTTCAGTCAAATACTAAATTTTAACTTAGTCTAAATTAGGTGAATTTCCTCAACATCAGGTGAAATTCTTCAAACATTCCCAGTGAATGCTGATGTCACATTGCGAAAATTCCATTTGAGACTTTCTCTCAACAGTTCACATCTAACTTTAGTCGTTGGTGTTGAATAGCGATGCATTCTTTCGAACCTGATGTTGTCAAGTTATTCCTTTCTGAGTGCCCTTTGCAGACCCCTTGGTCTGCCAGTGCTTCTAAATTCGCCTTTGACCGAAGGCAAATTCGTAGAGCTCGTTTGTTTCTATGCAAGTCAGGGAGAGTGGCTATATACAGTGAGTTAAGGCGTTGTATTTGTTGCCAAACCTTGCTCAACTTGTCAGTTTCATTGATGCTTGCACTGTAACTGTGGTGGACGCGCTTGACTTATATTTCCAGTCTTTCTCATCCATATCCAGTCTGTCTCATCTGATAGCGTTGGCTTTAGTGTTTCTTTGAACACTTTCAGCAATACTGTAGTAAAGTTTGCTTGGAACCAAGCCATAACCAGATGTCAACGAAATTGCCATGGATACTAGAATCTCTTGTAATATTGTCACAAAGAAATTGCTTGGTTTTATGAACTACCATTTCAATCACATAAACATCGAAGAACAAATCGAAAAACCCATCTACATTTTGGGGTAGCTGTATTCTATACTTGGATCGTGTGAGATGAACCTTCCAACATATTTCTGTTGTATGTCAATGTCATTGAAAAACTTCGAAAAGGGCTATCTTCACTTCATATTCTTCCATGCCTTGACTGTCTTCATTAGCTGTTTTCTTTGGCCTATAGAATGATAAAGTTGCCGATATAACTTTAGAATTTGCAACACTAACCATTTACTGTAATATATATCAGTTTATCAACTGGATAATTGCCCTATTACATTTATGTCTGCTCTTGTAAACTCACACATTTCTGCTAGCACTGAAATCACTTCATTCAGTTCGAATTTCCTTTGGTAAAAATAAAATACTAAAGTAACTGCCAAGTGAAAGTAGACGTACTCTCTCGCTTCTATTGTCTACTTAGACAAATCTTTACAAAGCCATTACTAAATGAAAATGTAATTTTGAAACATGTTTTATCAACAAGCATGATGTTAAGAGGTTCAATTATAAAAATATTCTATCAAAGAAAACAGTTTTATTGAGTAAACAAGAAAAAAATGCCTCACCTTTCTCTAATTGGCATCTTCCATTGCTTGGCGACAAAAATCGTCAATCTCCAAGTGTAAAATCTAGTTTGTCTTACACTTATCTCCATTTTCTCAAATGTACTGGCTAATGAGGACTTATCAGGTTTATCATGAGACTGGACATCAAATTTCATGAACACACACAAACACTTATCACTACGTGGTCGGAGATAGAGAATGCCTGCAAGATATTGAAATTTGAGAAACTGCTAGGCACAACAACAATGAAGATTGGGATAATTAGTGCATTCATTTCGATATTCAAATATAGATTTGATTTCATACACCAACCTTATGCCCATACATAAAAAAACCACGCGAATCTGCTGCTGTTGACAGGAAATTCATTTCGATATTCAAATAAATCAACATTCGATTTCATACAGAATTAATACACTAATTCATGAAAAAAAAATGCGAATTTGCTGCAAGTTTAAAATTCATTTCAGTATAAAAATCGGCATTTGATTTTATACACCATTCTTATGTCAATCCACGAAAAAAACGGGAATCTGTAGCTAGTATGAAATTCATTTCGATATTCAAACCTACATACGATTTCATACACGAACCATATGCCCAGATATTAAGAAAATCGCGAATCTCCTGCTGGGATGATATTCATTTTTATATTCAAATCTAGATTCGATCTCACAGACATCCATATGCCCTTACATTAAGAAACGCGAATCTGTTGCTGGCATGAAATTCATTTCGATATTCAAATCTATATTCAATCTCATAGACATCCACATGCCCATACATTAAAAAACTCGAATTTGCTGCTGGCATGAAATTCATTTCGATATTCAAATCTATATTCAAACTCCTACACAATCCATAAGCCCATACATAAAAAATCGCGAATCTGCTGCTGGCATGAAATTCATTTCGATATTCAAATCTACATTCAATCTCATGTACATCCACATGCCCATACATAAAAAAAGCGAATCTGCTGCTAGCATGAAATTCATTTCTATATTCAAATCTATATTCGATCTCCTACACCATCCATAAGCCCATACATAAAAAATCGCGAATCTGCTGCTGGCATGAAATTCATTTCGATATTCAAATCTATATTCGATCTCCTACACCATCCATAAGCCCATGCATAAAAAATCGCGAATCTGCTGCTGGCATGAAATTATAATTCGATATTCATATTATAATCCATAAGCCCATACGTAAAAAATCGCGAATCTGTAAAAAATCGCGAATCTGCTGCTGGCTTGAAATTCATTTCGATATTCATATCTATATTCGATCTCCTACACCATCCATAAGCCCATACATAAAAAAAACGCGAATCTGCTGCTGACACGATATTCATTTCGATATTCAAATCTATATTCGATCTCATAGACATCTATTATGCCCATATATTAAAAAACGCGAATCTGCTGCTGGCATGAAATTCATTTCGATATTCAAATCTACATTCAATCTCATGTACATCCATAAGCCCATACATTAAAAAACGCGAATCTGCTGCTGGCTTGAAATTCATTTCGATATTCATATCTATATTCGATCTCATACACATCCTTATTCCCATACATAAAAAAAACGCGAATCTGCTGCTGGCATGAAATTCATTTCGATATTCAAATCGATATTCGTTCTCCTACACAATCCATAAGCCCATACATAAAAAATCGCGAATCTGCTGCTGGCTTGAAATTCATTTCGATATTCAAATCTATATTCGATCACATACACAATCCTTATTCCCATACATAAAAAACGCGAATCTGCTGCTGGCATGAAATTCATTTCGATATTCAAATCTATATTCAATCTCATGTACATCCACATGCCCATACATTAAAAAACGCGAATCTGCTGCTGGCTTGAAATTCATTTCGATATTCATATCTATATTCGATCTCATACACAATCCTTATTCCCATACATGAAAAAAAACGCGAATCTGCTGCTGGCATGTAATTCATTTCGATATTCAAATCTACATTTAATCTCATGTACATCCACATGCCCATAATTAAAAAACGCGAATCTGCTGCTAAGATGAAATTCATTTCGATATTCAAATCTATATTCGATCTCCTACACCATCCATAAGCCCATACATTAAAAAACGCGAATCTGCTGCTGGCATGAAATTCATTTCGATATTCAAATCTACATTCAATCTCATGCACATCCACATGCCCATACATAAAAAACGCGAATCTGCTGCTGGGATGAAATTCATTTCGATATTCAAATCCATATTCGATCTCCTACACCATCCATAAGCCCATACATAAAAAATCGCGAATCTGCTGCTGGCATGAAATTCATTTCGATATTCAAATCTACATTTGGTCTCGTACACCATCCATAAGCCCATGCATAAAAATCGCGAATCTGCTGCTGGCATGAAATTCATTTCGATATTCAAATCTATATTCGATCTCATACACAATCCTTATTCCCATACATAAAATACGCGAATTTGCTGCTGGCATGAAATTAATTTCGATATTAAAATCTACATTCAATCTCATGTACATCCACATGCCCATACATTAAAAAACGCGAATCTGCTGCTGGCTTGAAATTCATTTCGATATTCAAATCTACATTCAATCTCATGTACATCCACATGCCCATACATAAAAAACGCGAATCTGCTGCTGGGATGAAATTCATTTCGATATTCAAATCTATATTTGGTCCCGTACACCATCCATAAGCCCATGCATAAAAATCGCGAATCTGCTGCTGGCATGAAATTCATTTCGATATTCATATCTATATTCGATCTCATACACAATCCTTATTCCCATACATAAAATACGCGAATCTGCTGCTGGCATGAAATTCATTTCGATATTAAAATCTACATTCAATCTCATGTACATCCACATGCCCATACATTAAAAAACGCGAATCTGCTGCTGGCATGAAATTCATTTCGATATTCAAATCTATATTCAATCTCATAGACATCCACGTGCCCGTACATAAAAAAACGCGAATCTGCTGCTGGCATGAAATTCATTTCGATATTCAAATCTATATTCAATCTCATAGATATCCACATGCCCATACATTAAAACACGCGAATCTGCTGCTGGCTTGAAATTAATTTCGATATTCAAATTGGGATTCATAAATGTTCGTAACTATCCCTTGAGTTTGAAAAAAAATTTACTGCGGCATGAAATTCAACTCATCCGCATATTCATTTCGACATTGAATATCGAACTCCGATTATCGAACTTACTGCTAACTTCACGCACCCGATAACAAATGATATATAAGACAAAAGCTGAAGCTAAATGGGAGAAAGCATTGGACTTAAAGAAAAAATGCTATCTATCAGCATTTATTTTCTTTTCGAACAGGGTTTTTAAAAAATCAGCTTTCTTTTAATTGAATACATTTTGTGTGTGTGTTACGATATCGACTGGTTTCATACGCAAGCCTGTTAACACAAACCTCTTACTTGCAAGCCTGAAAAAGCCAAACATCAACGACTATCAATACCCAGAGGCCAGCCTTTGTCCTATGAAAAATGTAATGAGCGTGAATCTTCGACAGTACAGGTTGCCATTTGTTATATATATGATAATCATTGCTAGCATTGCTGTGCAAAAGTTGTGCTTCCTAATCACTTTCTTTGTAGTCTTTTAGACGTTATCAGGATATAGATCTTATGTTGCATGCATAGTTTAAGACAGCGCTTCAAGTAAGTACACTACATGGAGATATTGAATAATAAATAATATGTAATATAATTTAATTGAAGCATTATTTTGTTAAATTGAAAATTATAAAGAAAAATGATGTTAAATAATACTTTATGATATATATTCATTTGCTGTAAAAATATGTAAATACAAACAAGACTGCTATAAATATTACAGACAATAATGATACTTTTTGATTAGTTTAGGTATGGAATGGGGTAGACCAAGGCAATGCAGTACGGACAAAGGTACATGTATATCATGGTGATACAGACAAATTACTTTAAGCCATCATTATCACGGTCGCACGAAAAGTTTTTAAAACCACAATTGAAGTCAAATGACAATGAATGTTTTAGCTATTTATTTATCAACATAGTTCCCTCACCCCTCCCCCTCTTTGGTTCTAACAGTTCTGCCAGCTGTGTTGATGTGCTTGGATCCCTGCTTTGTAGAATCTTTCTCTTTTGGTCAAGGAGAAAAAAAAAGAAAGAGTAACAGCGGATATGACGTCATCACCGCTGTCAAAATACTTCCCAGATAATTGCTTCCTCATTTTTGGAATTCCGAAGGAGCTAGATCTGGAGAGTACGTGGAAAGTTTGTGGAAGGAGTTCAAAGCCACAGTCACACGCTATTGTAGTGGCAACCACTGACTTGTGGGTGCAACATTGTCCTGCTGAAACAAAACACCTTTCGTTCATTTTCTTCTTGCTTTTTCTTGATAGCATCCCGTAACAACCTAAAAGATCAGCAGAAAACCCTCCATGGAAGATATGGTCCTCTTCTAAATAATAAAAAATCCAACACGCTGTGAATCCAGAAATCTGAGGCCATCACGTTCCCAGCAGATTACATGTATTGGCCTTTTGTTTGGAGGTGGTGAGAAAGTGTGTCTCCACTGTATTGTTGTTGTTTTCTGGGGCTCAAAGAGGTGGACCCAACATTCATCCTTAAGAAATCAGAAGTCGTTCTATGAAAACATCAGAGCCTGATTCAGAAAGCTCTAAATTCTCCCTAGATAGACCCTTTCAGTCGATTGCGTTTCTAATCAGGAGTCAAAGCACATGGAACCCACCTAGCTGAAACGTTTGTCATTCCAAGTTCTTTATATAAAATTGGCAAACGCTCTCACGGAAAATGCCAATAGTATCGGCTATGTAACAAACGGTCAATCTTCTATCACCAATCACCATTTGATGCTCACAGTCAATGGTGTTTTATGTTGATGGCCGTCCAGACGTCTCTCTCTATCCCTTTTGAATTCAGCTGCTCACCGTTTCACTGTTGCAAAAGATAGAGAAGTATCCCCTAATGCTCTTACCATACCAGCATGAATCTTTTTTTGTTTGGAGTTAATCATTTCAAAGTCATGTATAACAGCACGATACTCGACTTTGTCCATTTCAAAGAATTTCGTTACCGTCAATTTTCAAAGTCCAGTCTCCGCAGACAAAATATCTTCATTCCTTAGATGATACCAAGCAAGTCACCATGTAAACATAGACCCATAAAGTCTATTTGGTCATAATACTACTGGATCGGGAATAAGATTGGTCTGTTGCCCTTCATAAAGTTTACAAATTTAATGGCAAAAAGTTTTGATCCATGACAGCCTGTGCAGACTGCTCCATTTTTTAGTAGATGCATCGAGCCCCCTTTTTTTTACAGAAAAAGGGTCATATCATAAGTATAAATTTATAATGCACATCTTCTGCATGTAAATTCTAGATGCTTTTACAATGAATATGGCTTTAAGCACGACTGGAGTCATTTATACAAACCTTTAAAAAGAACTAGTGCGATATTTACTACAATGGTCTCTTTATAACATATTAATTAACATATTGCCCGATTGTATAAAAATGACTTTGTATTTATATATCCCTCCGTCTCTAGCTCCATCTTATTTGACGTCCGTGCATTTCTATCATTACCTGTTTCGCACGACATAGATACAAAACAAAAACCATCAGTAATTCAATATGGCGGTATACCTGTTTCCGGTTTGATTTAAGCTTTCTTGTATATCACTGTGGCCGCTTGCTATACATAAAAGTGAATTATTTATGGTCCCTAGAAACCTATCAGATATACATGGCTACATTAATGAAATGGAATCCCGCTAAAAATTTCATCGACTAGACGAGATCAAAGCCTGGAGCGTTTTAATGGCCAGGATTAAGACGGCTTTTAAGACCTAGTTCTCATGTGATTGATGCCAGGACGCTGTTACTGAGGTAGGAGGCCGTGTAACATTGAATATACCAATCGTATAAGCTGGTCGTTACAAGAGGAAAGTAGCCGAGCCCCGGCAGTTCAAAGTGTAAGACACATAGGTTAAAACCCGGGATAAAAAGGGAACATCCCAGCTTAGTCATTTGTTTTCCTTATGTTCGATAATGTTCATTGCAACAAGAGTATCTCTTTTCTCAATGCTGTGCACTGGCTCGACTTTCATAATGTAGAAGTACAGGTTGACCTATTATTACTTCAAAACAAAACAAAAAAGAACAACAAAACATTTGGTCTCGATGCACTAGTGGGAGAAGAACAAATTGAAGAATATTGATAATACACGTAGGATTTTTTTTTTTCACTCAATTTATCGACATGTTCCTTTCGGTGACAACAACACTGATTTTAGGTGTATGTGTCGACATAGAGTGCAGTTTGATCCTGGAGCTAAATTTTTAAATTTCTGATAGAAAGGACATTGAAATAAGAGTATCATATATGTTTTTACTGGTAATATTTGTCGCTTAATGATCATGTTGATGATGCCGCCCCGGTCAAACACATGGGTTATTTCCCTTCTTCATTTCCCTACTCGTCAGAGAAAAAGAACTCCAAAAACCAGACCTCCTACATTTCTCCACTCAAATAACTTTTGACCTTTGATCTTTGCCTTATTTCTTAAAGGGCCAGACACACAAGCACACACCGATTTAAAACTCAGTTACATAACATAAACCCTGTCTGATTCCACTGAAAGTCAGGTCATTCCTAACTAACAGCCAAAAGATTTTCAGTAGCCATGACAATTTCCGCGTGCTAAACTCTCGAAACCATCTCATCTTGAACGAGATCTGAAAGATGGCATTAGCCTTCACAAAAATTACACAGGTCTTATTTAAAGATAATGAAGCCCTTGCTTTTACCCCTTCAAGACCCAATTGTTGTTGGTGATGTACCGAGCTTTTAGTGGAACCTGTTTGCATGTCTAGATTGTATCCTGTTTATTGTCAAAGGTTTCGTGTGCAGCATAGTGCAATGTAATGAACCATTAGAGAGCAGAAGATAACGTCAGGTGCTTTTTCGGACAGCCCATTTAGCAAAATTACACGGCATAGTTCATGATCTATACCGTTCAATCAGTTCTCTTTTTTTTAACAATTTGCCTGATCAGATCCTTATTCTTCTTTGGAACACAGGGATTGTTGACGTGGAATTGACAGGAAAATTCTGAATGCGAGGTAGTCAAGGAAGTCAGGAGGTAAATACGTTTAGTTTCCTTTACCCTATATTATAAAGCAGATCATTTATCTAGATCACGTAAAAAACGTTTTTCTTGGAACAAGTGTGATGAAAAATTTATACTTTAGTAGTAGACGGTTCGTAAATCTACTTTTTTCGTCATGATACTTGGCGGAATTTATATCATTGGCTTCGAAATGCATAACAAGCTTTCAGGCTCGCATTTAAATCGTATGTCTCCATATTTCAATTTTATTTCTATTCTACAACAAAAGACAGTGTAACTCATTTGCACGTACACTGTCGAAGACGGACCTAAGTGCACGAGAGGCTTCATTTTAATGTTACAAGAATAAATCGGATTAGAATACGAAGTCTTGTATTTTTATATTTTCAATGTCATTACATCTATTGAAATTTTCTTTTGCTACAAACAAGTATAGGTTTTTTAGAGCAAACGGTCATTTATATTCAAAGTTACTCCCCCCATAACAACAACAACAACAACAACAAAAGGGGGTCAGTCTATATACCAAGTCTTTTCATATCATTGGCGCCAATACGTCAGTTGTCCTTGTTCTGTAATTTTATCAACTGAATTTGAAAAAAAATACGTGTCAGCATTTTCTTGTTTTCTGTCGCCGGGTTTTAAAACCGTCTGGTTCCGGTTTAGAAACAGTTCCAAAACTCTTCAAACAAGACATCATCGCTACTTAAAAATATGTTGACTTTCGACATAGATTAAAATAAGTATTCTGTATTGTATTCTTCACTATATTTTGACGTGCTTCGCATGAAAGTAAAAATGTCATATGATTAACTCTCTGGTAAAAGGGGGTTAAACCCCTAAGCTTGCTAAGCGCGACTCACGGACCTTTTGTGGACAGCGTAGATCAAGATCAGACTGCACATCACGTGCAGTCTGATCTAGGATCTACTCTGTCCGACAAGGTGATATTATAACTAAATATAACTTTGAAATAACAATATTTGGGTTTTTGCAATCGAATTAAACAGTTTGTTTTAGTTTTTTAGCAGGTTAACCCTTTCTCAAACAATCCCTGGTTTTTACGGGTCAGAAATAGAAGCCCTTTGAAAACATTGTGGGAAAAGGAGAAAATGCTGGTAACCAGCATTTTCTCCTTTTCCCACAATGTTTTCTACCCTATCATATAGAAGAATCATCTTTTTAGCAACTGTTAATTTGTTATCTGCAAAATGATTTCAATTTGGTCTGGTCAAAAATTTGCCGTTTGGGAAAGGGTTAAGGGTTAATGCATTTCCATGTTTCTTCATTCTAAACCAGTCATCACGTAACTATGGATCCATACGATCGGTTTTGATTCACAGCTGTCTGAATCATAAGTTACAGCGGTCCTTTGACGTGCAGAAAATTGACTGAAAGCAAATAGCTCTGCGGACTGTGTAGTCTGACATGTGTCATTTCTTTGCAGATGCATTAAGCCTTCACCACACAATCCCGACTTTTAATAGCATTGTGAAAGAAGCCTTTTCGAAAATATTACTGGAAAAGGAGAAAATGCTGGTAACCAGCATTCTTTCCTTTTTTCCACAATGTTTTCTTCCCTCCCGGAAACAAATTTCAATTCTTTAGTCATATTCAATTTGTCGTCTGCAAATGCTTTCAATTTAGACGAGTGTAAAATTTTGTCGTTTGGTGAAAAGTTAGGCGCCCTTTCGACACAGCACGGGTCATATAAATTTCACTATGAACATTCTTTCGAACTTATATTACAGTTCGGCTTCAATTATACAAAAATTATCAACGTTTTCTATGATTATACAGAAATTGCCACCAATAGAGTTTATAACTATGTTCAATGGCTCTAACAGTGTGCAATTTACACCAAATACAATATTCTAATGACAATACAATATGGTAACAAATGTAATTGATGGAAAGGCTATGTTTTTTTTTTGTTCTTCTTCAATTTCCGAGTAACCAAAGGATCAACTTAATTAAATCACACAAGCGTGATTTGGTATATACTGGTAATCAAGGGTTGAGAGAGAGAGAGAGGAGCCAAGACCAGAAACAGTACAGTAATGAACAACCGTTGAATAGGTCCATCGCCATGTGGTTTGGATGATATACACGAAATTTTGTTGATCATAACTGAAATTGGAACAATCATGAAGCGTTTATATTAATGCCTTCACAAATCAATAAAAATGTGCTGATAATAAAAACACAATAAAACGATAAAGCAACATTTCATATATCCATAAAACAGTTTCGGTATGACCTACCTTCTCTGAGTTTTCCCAGACGTTCAAAATTTAACGTAAACATACAATAAAAGAGCAATAAATCATTTGCTTCGACACTGATCAAACAGAGAAAAACGCAAACGTTAGAACCTTAATCAAGGGTCGATCATTGCTAGATGAAAAAGAATAAATAATTTCATTTATTTCCATATGTTTTCTATTCTCCCGTCTGGCCCTTTACGTAACCAGTTGTTCTCTGTTATTCTTAATTCCACACGAAGGGTTTTCAGAACAAAAGAGGAGCATATTATAAAAGAGGAATAAATTGGACGTAAAAATGTCTTTCAAGTCCCATTTCGTCACTCATTAATCTTTATTGTGTATTTTATAACTTACTACCAATTTGTTCTTACATGCTTGTTTATGTCTGTTACACTATCGAGGCACATACGGGTACCTTGGCTATATTAGCATTTATCTTGCTGAATTAAAATGCTGTCACTAAAGCAACGTATGTTCATGATAAAAATGGAATATTCACTGAGATAGATTAAATTGCATTTAATACAGGAAGAACTGCATGGATTTGCCGGTTGATCTTTGTTTGGGGTTATGTCATGATTAAAAAATATGGCTCAGAAACTTGCAAAAATAACTTCCAACCCTTTCCGTATCTAAAGAAGAAGCACATGACCTAAGCGTATATGAATAAGTCGCCACATGTAAAAAGTAAGTACACGACTATAACTGAATAAGACACAATGGTCAATACAAGAAACGTAACCATTTTGTTGCCACGACCTGATCAGTGGGAAATGCGTTTATTCAGTGGTCAGTGGCTTTCCGTATCTTCTGGCTTAACAAAGACCGTATCCTCTTACTTCCTGTGTGATGGGATGAAAGTTAGAACTGAAGAAATTGTTAACACAAAGAATATCAAAAACGAGACTCTTATTTGATAAATTATTATCTTTTACATCCAATTTCTTTTTTTTTTAATTTATGAAGAAGTATACAAAGAATATTTAAATACTTTTAGAGCAATAGAATGGTAAAAATTAAATTAAGAAATAATTGGTCCTTGTTTAAACCCAAACGCAGCAACAATTTACCATCCACCTGTTGTAATCAAGTAATAAAGAAAAAAGTTTTTTTTTCTTTTCGGGTAAAAATGCACAGTAAGCAATGAGATGTATAATGCGGGAAAATAAACGTTTAGTAATTGAATGGCTCAAGTCACTGACAAAGTAGTTTTCAGAACTAGTAAAGACAGGAAAAAGGCATTTAATTACCACACATCATCACGAGTGGCATGTTTCGTACATTGCAACATAACTATAAGCTTGGTCAGTACTCAACAACCATTCTAAAGAACGGTATTAGACTTATTATTAAGGAGTTTCTAAAATCTAAAGTAAATTTAAGGTAAAACAATTTCTAACCGACTAAACATTTTGTCTTAGCCGATCAGAAGTCAGAAAATCTTAAAGAATAAAGTTAAACGTATTCTGAAAAATGGTAGCTGAACACACACCCTGATCATATTTGGTCAGCCAAATGTATCCAATATTTCCTAGTTGTGTTGCTCAGTACATATCAATAAATAGTATATAGCAGTGGATATATAACAACATAATTGTTATTTTCAGTCTGATATTATATCTCTACTACACAATACTTCGGTTTTAAACCCCAAGAACGTAACTTTTGAACGCATTGCTAGAAAAGGACAAAATGCAGACAACAAGCATGTTCTCCTATTTCCCAGTATGTCTGTTTCATTTTAAAGACACATCCTATACTCAAGTTGTCGACTGCAATTGCCATTAATTTGGACATGTCGCACATTTTGTCGTGTGGTAAAGACATATCCTACATGTACGACCAATCAATTCCGAATTTAACGACACTTAGGAAGAGGCCTTTCTGAAGACCTCGTTGAAAAAGGAGAACCATTATATTCTCGATTTCACACAATATTTTCTAACCTACCACAGACAAAGTTCGTCAATTGAGCCACATTGAAATTGTTGTCTGCGAATGCTCTCAAGTTTGAAATGTACACTTTTGTTGTGTGGTAAAGAGTTAAGCCTCAAGACATAGTGAATATATATACATGTATTTCAGACATGGATTTAAAGTCATATGAGTAAAGGTTGGTGAGAACTGGTAAAACGATGATATGATTTGAATTTCATGCCAAGGAAACTATTTTGTACCATTCATAATGAAAAAAATAATGTTCAGTCCCGCCTGGATTTCGTCACTAAGGCAACGGGTCCATCCAGATGGTCAGGCATTCTCCTTTTATCACCTCCATTTATCGCCGGTTCATCTTTCATTTTATTTTACTACGTCCGAATTCGAAACAGAATCTTTGTTTGGACATGAAGATATGCCCAAGACGTTTTAATTGCTTTTGCAATGGAAATGCCGGGGTCAGAGTCGGTTTTACAACATTTTTACGATCCTAAACTCAAACCGGGTTATCGGTTGAGATTGCTCTCAGAGCCAATCTGGTCTGATTGGAGGCTAGCTAGCTTAATGAACCGCTTTCAGATAGCTGGCTCCATAGACCCGTTGGCTTAATTAACGTGTTTATTGTATTTATTCATTAGATTAGGTTTGAAACTTTGAATTATGGAAATCGTTGTCAACCTTGGCATTCTGGATCGCCACTAATTATCATCTAGTTATATATAATGAAGCTGACATCGTTTTTATAGAAATAAAATGTGGGATTCCTGTTGTCCACAGAGACAGATATGAAATCGTCGAAATTGTCTCTTCTGATAAGATACAAGTATTATCCTCCAAAGAAAATAAGTAATGAAAAAATTGTTTGTATGCATTAATATTTTTTTTCGTATTTGTGTTGGCAAAAAAGGTACGTTCAGGACTATTTTCCCAAACGTTTTTTCAAGGTATTTATTTAGAAAATCAATGGTCAATATTTATGAGATATTTTTTCCATCTAAATCGTTAAAAAACTCTCACCTTCTGATTTTAACTATTTTCTTCTTTCTATCGTCCCATGTAAATGCATTTTTATTCATTTCTATACTATTTTACTTCTTTCGCATATTATATCATAATATGTGTATATACAGTATGTGATTCGAATCCGATATTTCCTGCTACACTCATCCTTATTCACATTTTAAGCACTGCAAAATTCTTTAAATGTAAGTCAAATACCGTGTTAACATCAATAGGCTATAAATGGCCATTGCGTTCATTTGCATCTAGCAGCGTAGATACTGAAGGCTAAGCAGTCTCTGTGTTTTGAGGAAAATGATAACTATCCGGATTTCTATTCTATGGTTTTACCATGTATTCTTAGAATGTGATTGAAACCTTAGGGTAGAGAAGAAAGTTTACAACGCAGCATAAACATATCAATAAAAACTTTATGTAAGCACTGAATTTGATATCTTTGTGCTCGAAAACATTGTTGCCTTTAAAAGAAAACCGTTCTTCTTTCTTTTTTTACATATAACCAGCTTAGTTGTGAAAATGAATATTTAAAAAAGGTATGTTTAATGCAAGACATCATAAACAGGAAGTTGACACTCCTTCCGGCTTCGAACCCTTGATGTCTAGTCCGGTATAATACATTTGTAGTCAGTTTCCCGTTTTATGGCATAACAAGTTTTTTTTTTTTGTTTTGGTTTGTCTTTATTACAATGCATATCGGTATCTGATGAAAATAAAGCAAAAGCTGCTGGATACAATCGGCCTCTCTTTCTGTGACATACACATTCAGGGGCGCACATGAACCGATAGAAAAGCCGCACCGAACACGTTGGTATTTAGACGCTTTACCTTACTCTTTGAATGCAGGCATCAATCCTTGGGTTTGCTTTTATGGTATCGAGTAGATTCAAGCAAGACATCGCGAAATACGAAGACCGGATAGCCATGCTCTGTCAAATACTAGTAGTTTATGTATACCTCCACGATGCATTATACCAAGCAGAGTTATCATTTAAGTATGTGTCCATAAAACCCATTAAGTCTAACAATTCAGAAGATTTTATAAATAGTAAAAAGGTTTTTACCTATGTCAGCCTGTACGGACTGCGCCGGCTGACAAGAGTCGATAGTGTTTGCAGATGCATTAAGTCCCTTTTTTACAGAGCATGTCTATTTTATTTGTTTATAGGAGGACAAAGTCTACCTATTTAACCCTTTACCACACAATGACGACTTTTAACAACCCTGAGGAAAGGGCCTTTTGAAAACTTGGTCGGAAAAGGAGAAAATGCTGGTAACCAGCATTTTCTCCTTTTCCCACCAAGTTTTCTTCTCTTATCAAAGTAAAATTGCATCATTTCAGCCACTATGAACTTATCGTCTGCAAATGCTTCTAAGTTGGATAGGTCTACATATCTGCTGTGTGGTAAAGGGTTAAATCATTTGACAATCTAAAATGTAACTGACTTTACGTATTAGACAGACTTACTTGCTAATGTGTAGCATGCGATTGCAGCAGACTGTTACCCTAGTTTGCATCACAGAGTACTTAGTCGCCATGTCCATTACAGCGTTTGGCAACTTTCTTTAGTGTTAAATTGGTGCACGAATGGCACATCTCAAGCTTTGCCACTCTTGACCTTCTGATGCTTTGAAAGGTTCCTTTCTTGCACTTTTATGGCTTGGAATACATTTAATCTGACACTTCCAAGATTCTTTATAAACTTATCTCTACTAAACGTACGTATCTCTATGATAAGGGCCATTGATAACACTACTTGCATTTGCGCTTAACTCCTTCAGTGCCAAATATGTAAACTGGTTTTGATTGCTGAAAATACAATTAATTGGATATCAGAAGAACTGGCTTCTAACAGCCTACATAAAACAAGCGAACGGTGCAGATCCAATACCAGCCTGCACGTTCGTAGCAGTCTGATCCCGACCTATTCTGTACGCATAGGCCCGTATGTTCGCCTATGGCGCTGAAAGGGTAAAATAGCTACGAGTGGTATGTTTTGGGGAGAGATGTTGAACTTACCGACTGGGTACGCCAGTCAAAGTCAACATGTTTGACTTTTGTGGCAAACAGGCGTAACAGCTGAGATGCGATCTGACACGGCGGCATCATGAAATTGACATGGTGTAAATTGCGGTATTTTCCGGTACCCATAATCGTCACTTCCGTCGATTTTTAAACTCAATCTACATTTTGTGTAGATTAAATAGGTAACAGACAACAAACTAATACTAATATTGGTAACAGATAACAAACAAATACTAATATAGATAACAGACAACAAACTAATACTAAGCTCTTCTGTCAGGATATTACAGGAACATTAATAGGCAACTGATATTGATTGTAAAGTACTTTCAATATTCATGGGAAATCAAACAATGTAACCACTTAAGAAACGTATTTCTGTATGTGTTTTTAATTAAGAAAAAAAAAATTAAGGACCTGAAAGACCTGCTAAAAGTAGGTCACTCAGTCGAAACAAAGAAGCATGACTGGTTGCATCATTGACGATGTGATTCCTCTTCACAACGGGCCGGTTACAGGCTATTTATTTAGTACTACTGGGATCACATTCACAAATCATTGATTAAATGATATTCAGTTTCTAAATATTAAGACAAGCAATCTGAATGACTGAGACTGAAGTCTCAGAATTTAGATATAGAAATGAATTTCTAGTATTCGGTGTTGAATACCTTATTTTCACATGACCTGGGCACTGTTTGCTACCCTATTAAAATTTCATTCTTTGACATTGTGATTGACAGTGAAGCTGTGGTTTTATGGGGTATCGTCCAAGGGAGGTCGGTGTTTTGTATAACGGTTGATTGCCGCAATTTATAAACTAACTTCTTTTCGACAAAGAAACTTTTAGGTTTCTGGAGGAAACAAGATTCTATGCCCATACGAGTCTATTATTTTTTTTTTTAACTCGTTAACATTTCTGACTACATGAGAAACCTTTCGTCGAGATGTGTTCCCAAGAGTCATCGACCATACTCTAAAGGGTATTTTCAAATTTGTCTGTTGCAATACTTTCGGGGCTTTCCAGGTGGGGAAAAAAATGGCACACAGCTTCTTAAGTGTTATATTGTATATACTTGCACTTAAAGGTGGCCCTTCAGAATTTGGGACGAAATTTTTACAAAAATTCAAAAAATATCGTCCTTTATACTCCCAAAGCCTTATAATCGTCATTCATAAAACCCCAGTAGTCGAAAACCATCCAACAACACGAGAAATTAGAGATTTACTACGATCAAGGTCGACATCGACGGGAAACACGTTCTATTTTTACATGACCACCTCGCTCATTTACATACTGGAAAAACACATACGAAGCTTCAAACATAGCGTCCGAAGAAGATATTATAAAAAATAATTACATGTTTGTTATGTTATGGAATCTAAGCGTCATTAGTCATATGCCAGTCACTTAACATTCCCACAATGCATTTTTTTTTTGTTTTTGGCGCGAAATCTAAAAATAGCTTAAGAGGCTACGTAACCTTTTAAAAGAATACCGTCAAAAAAAATTTTTTTTGGTAATTTTATGATTCTTATTTATTGATGATTTGTATTGTTTTTTCATATAAATTTATGTAATATATATATTTTTTTGATTTGGTGTGATGTGAAATTTCTAAGTACCTACCTTTAAGCAGAATATGAAAAGCTGTTTTATAATGATGTATTGTTATATATGCACTGCAAAAAAATGTACATTATTTAAAGCGACAACCTTCCTGAAGTTTGTCTCCAAGTGCAATGTGAAAATGTAACTACTTCTAGACTGCGACTGACAGGTCGCAAAAAGGATTGCTAAACTCCCACCTACAAAACGTAAACTTTCAGAAAGTATTTCTAATCTATTTGAATACAAAAAAAGGCTTTTCACTTGTAATAAACATTTACAAATTGAACGATCTTTGGAGAATAAACAATTGTTCGTGACTGACGGTTTTCCGTATATCAGAAAGCATATCATTTGCGTGACACTACTGTACTTTCCAGGTACATTTACGTCTCAAAATATACACTGTTGTAAAAGGTCAAAACAAAGCAATGCCCACACACATGAGAGTATTTTAGTCAAACTTTAATGCCTGTTTCGAAATTAAAGAAAACGTGTTGAGAACTGAAAATTAGTAATTGCTATCATACAATTATGCTGTATCTGCGCAAAAATAAAAATGTTCAGTGAAACCTTAGAAGCACTGCTCATATTCTCATCAATAGCTACTATTTAAAGTTCAAAACTTTTGATAAGCCCAAATTTTTAGGACGTCCAGTTTTCGCTCAAAACTGTCTGAAATTCTTCTTTCAAAATACTACAAAGGAATTTCGTTTTTTTTGCAACCATGGGGTTTGGGGTTATTGACCAAATAAGAAGGTTATGCGTTTTATGAGCGCATAGTTCATTTTACTACTGTTTGATTACACACACCGGTCGATTTTGAGGCAGGGGCGAAACCGCCTTTGGGCGAATGGGCAGCTAAATGCCACCAAGGGAGTTAATTTAGGTTGTTACGTCTTGCCAATTAATGATCGACTTCAAAAACTCCCAAGTCAGAATTTCGATGTGCCGACATTTAATAAGTGGCTGTACATATACATGCATAATAATTAAGTCCTTAACCTGAACTACTTCTTTCTTCTCGTAGGAAGAATGGAATTTTCCTTTTCTCCTAGTTCTAAATACCTTGCAAACAAAATTTTTTCGCTTCCATAAAAGTATTGTTAACTCCTGCAAATTATTTGCAAACTTATTTATGTTGTATTTTCCTTGATCAGACTGCATATCCCTGTCTTACTATTTCAACGAATGTCGCATCAGACAGTTTAAGTGATAAGATATACAGTTTTTTGGTGGTTCTTATCTGTTTCACCTTCATTTCCTAGAAGTAAGGTTTGTATCCTACATACATAATGTTTTTGTCCTCATCGACTTGCCCATGTCCATGATACGTTATTTTTGTTGATAATGTATATAGTTGCTAACAGTTACACGAGACGCACGTATATTGTCTAGACTCTATATATTGTTTTTTATGCCTGCATAAACAGCAAAAGCAAGATTTCAGCCATTAAATAAGTTGATATATGACAAACAAATATAAGTTAACTATGCACAAACTCAAAGGAGGAAACAAAAATGTGACTAAAATTATTTTTCACTCTTACGATTCAGATCTGCTACCTTGCAGCCCATTGTTATATTTTTCTGCTGACTGAGCCATCAAGTATTTTTAACCCTTTACCAAATAATTTCAAATTTTAACGACATTTAGGAAGAAAGTCTTGAAAACATTGTGGGAAAAGGAAAAATGAAAATGCTAGTGACCAGTGTGTCAATATGTTTTCTATTCATTTGAAGATGAACTTCTTCACTTAGGTAACATTTACTTTGTCATGCGTGACTCAATGGTAAAGTGTAGCACTCGTGACCTGGGGTCCTAGGTTGGAGCTGGATCCAGTCAGTTTGTCTTTGTCGGACAAGACAATTCAGAGCCTTCGCCTGGTATTGGTGAAACCCAAGAATACATGAATATGTGAGGTGTCGCCGTGATATGACTGAAATAATGTAAAAAGTAGCGTAAAACATCCTTTATTGATCAACTTGGTCGTCTGCAAATGCTTTCAAACCAGACAAGTGTTCAATTTTGCCGTTCGGTACAGAGTTATCGGTACAGAGTTAAAGGGCAAATCCTTAAGACTGTTTTTTTTTCTCTCTTTATCAGCTGCAAATGATGTCAGTTAAACATGTATAAGATTATCTCCCGTGTATGTGTGATGTCATTGTCCAGTCAGTCAATGTTTACCATTAGTAGAAATAAAGTAGGAACGCTGATGATTGTACGCAGATATCGGAGTATTAAATGAGAATTGAGAATTGTGCAGGCTATGGCTATACGTCGATTCTGGAGCTCATAAAATTACTATGTTCAAATTTGCGAGGAATTAAATAGGAGGAAACTTAAGAAATAATCTTCTTTCTATCGTGGTATATCGTTCAATAAACCACAGTTGTGAGTTATGAGGCACAATAAATAATCCACGAGGGCGATAGCCCGAGTGGGTTATTCATTGCGCCTCATAACTCACAACGTGGTTTATCAAACGAAATACCACGATAGAAAGAAGATTATTTCGATTCTAACATGGCCAATTCTTAATGAAAGGAAAACAAGTTCAAACTTAGAGTAAAAACGCGGATGAAGATTATGTTCCATTGAATAACTCATTCATTGAATGACGTCACTCTACATGGGTTGTCGCAGATTTTACCACGTTTTCCTTGCACTGTGTTTATAGAGCCAAAGTCGCGTGTCATGTTAGAATATGGATTTTGAAACGTATAAACTGGGGCCGTACAATAGTAACGAATTTCGTGCCATCGATGCATTCGAAATTGTGTCTGAAAAACTTCGATGACAGTCAGTTTTTTTAATAAGTCCGAAACTCGAAAGAGAAAGTTTGTTATAGGAATTTTAGCCTGCGATTAAAACCTGACGCTCTGTTGACATTACTCGACACGACGAGTCGAAAGGAAATACACATCAGTGGCGTACTCGTAGCCAGCCCTAAAAAAAGTAAATGCCGAAATAAATAAAGTAATACCAAAGGTATTATTTGAGGCGCTAAGCGCCAAAAAGAGGAGGGAGACTTTCCAGGAGGGTCTCGAGACCCTCTGGCGGATATTTTTCTAATGTAGAAGCTATTAGGTAGCCTCTACTGTACTTTTTTTTTGCAAAACTGTATTATTTCTTTTTTCTCTTCGTCTCTGTCTGTCTGTCTGTCTATCTATCTGTCTGTCTGTCTCTCTCCCTCTCTCAGTTTTTCTTGCAAGGTGTACGCAAATGAGTTCTGGCGCACAGCAGCCACACCATTGTATATAATACGTCATACTATTGTTACATACGCCCATTTAGAGACAAGTGGTAAGAATATTTGAGTAAAAGAAATAACTGACGATGCTTCTTGGCAGAAAAGAAACTTCTTTACAGGATCGGTTCCAATGAATAACGGTTAAGAAGTATCAGCTCTTTGGTCATGGGAATGTTAAACCTGAAAGCGCCGAATTTGTTTTGACCACGCAAATTTTCAGTACGGAATACAAAGGGTACCAAGTTCAATGTTAAGGCTGCTCTTGTCAAACAACAAAGGGACTCTTTACATTAAAATCAGACTGCCCGTTTCGTACAGTCTAATATTGATCTCCACTGCCCGCAAAGGCGACAAAATCAGGCGGAGGCGGCATAAAGGGTTTATCGAAATTGGTGGCAAATAGCCTCTGTGATTTATATGGTAATTTTTGCGGATGCGTTTGATAATAACGCACCACTACAACCAAACGTACTCAATGAAAACATGTTCTAGGCCGCGGCACCAAGTCCCTTCCCTTCCCTTCCGCGTAGTCTGTGGTTAGGCTACTTTGGTGGGCTTTATACTAGTATTGAGATGTAAACGAGAACATGTAAAGCAGGTTTTAGTAAATGTTTGGTAAATGTTATAGATTGGCAAATGCTTTCTTCTTCTCTCTGCTTCTAGAAAGTAAACGATTATTAAAACAGGATACGACAAATGTTACGGTGTCTGTTTTTTGTTACAGTTGCACAAGACGAATCTATGCTTGCTTATTTGTACATCGCGTGTACTTGGGAACAAAGTGTTTGATGGTTACTAAGTTCCATATTTTGTTTGAAGACGAATTTCATTTAAAAAAACAAGAGGGCCAAGATGGCTCTGGATCGCTCACCTGAATTTTTTAGGGGACCATAGCCTATTTTTTTTCTTTTTTTTTTTTGAGGTATTGAAACATTGGAAACAAAATTATTATTTTGCCAAGCAATTTTTAAAAGGTCACCTGTAAGTCATTTAAAAAACTGACCATCAGTTTCAGGAAAGAAGAATTTTTAAGAATTTCTTCATTTCTGTATAGTGTAAGTAGCTCCCATTCACCAGAGTCATGTTTCTTGATGGATCACAATTTAGCGAATAAATTTTGAAAAGGGTCATTCAAGTAACATTCCTGTGAAATTATTTCAAAATGTGGCCAGCAGTTTCAGAGAAGAAGAATCTTCAATAATTTCTTCATGTTTATATAGTGCGAGTAGCCCCCATTCACCAGAACCATGTTTCTCGACAGATCAAAATTTCGCGAACAATTTTTGAAAAGGGTCACCCAAGGAACATAGCTGTGAAATTATTCTAAAATCTGACAAATGGTTTTAGAGAAGAAGAATTTTCAAGAATGTCTTCATTTCCATATAGTGCGAGTAGCCCCTATTCACCAGAGCCATGTTTCTTAACGGATCAAAATTTCACGAACAATTTCTGAAAAGGGTCACCCAAGCGTTCAGAGAAGGAGAATTTTCAAGAATTTCTTCATTTCTGTATAGTGCAAGTAGCCCCCATTCACCAGAGCCATGTTTCTTGACATATCAAAATTTCGCGAACAGTTTTTGAAAAGGGTCACCCAAAGAACATCCCTGAGAAATTATTTAAAATTCTGACCAGCGGTTTCAGAGAAGAAGAATTTTTAAGAATTTCTTCATTTCTGTATATTGCAAGTAGCCCCCATTCACCAGAGCCATGTTTCTTGACGGATCAAAATTTCGCGAACAATTTTTGAAAAGGGTCATCCAAAGAACATCCCTGTGAAATCATTTTAAAATCTGGCCAGCGGTTTCAGAGAAGAAGATTTTTAAAGAATTTCTTTGAAAATTCCATTTGGTTGCCATAGCAACCAGAGTTTTTGACGAAATCAAATTCCGTGAACAATTCTGAAAGAGGACCTCCTAAGGAACAATCCCGCCAAGTTTGGTCCAAATTTGCCCAGCGGTTAAGGAGAAGTTGATGTTTAAAGAATTGTTGACGACGCACGACGAGCGACGGACGACGGACACCGGGTGATCCTAAAAGGTCCCCTTGAGCACGTTGTGCTCAGGTGATCTAAAAAAACATAGTCACTTCCGGGTTTTTTTCAGTCCCCTTTTAGCGCATATGAAATGCCGCTATACACAGTAAGATGTCTCGTGAATTAATCGCAAAGATTTTTGTATGTCATAATTCACTTCCGTACACATACAAACACAAATCATATGATACTCTTCTTACCTGTCGAGTTTCCCAGCCAGAATTATACGTAGATCTAGCGTCAAAATGGTGCTCATAGAAAAAGATAAAGTGATCATGACATCATGCATGATAATTTATGCAAATGCGTAAGAATTGTACAGACCATACCTGGTGCGAAGATGTTGGACCAGTGGGTGAAAAATACGTTGTCTGCCATTTTCTATGTATCAGACAAGAGTGGATTACTCAATGTGTATACACTTTACAACATCAACAAATCTGCAGGAAACTCATTTTCTAGTGCGTCAGCATATGGCAAATCACGTTGAAAAAAGCTAAAATCATATAATCTTTAGAAAAGTAATCGATGGCAGCAGTTTCCACTACACTCATGTTCTTAAGCTTAATCCCAGCTTTTACAGTGGTAAGTCAAAAATTCTTGCTCGTCCAATGTCTGATATTTGAATTTATTTACGTTTTAATGTCCCACTGTTCTTCTATATATATAGTACAATTTATGAGAAGTCATATAATGAATGACTGAAAAATAATAAGTATCAAACGTTAAAAAGAAGTAGAATCCGCTTACAGTGAAAATGTTGGAAATGTTGATAGTTACCATATATTTTCCTTGCGTTGTTGTTACCTTATAATACGTGCCTTTAATGTCAAGTTAACTTTCTTTACGATTTGGACTTGAAGAAAAAATGCGAAAAAAGACGGTGTGGGAAAGTATCCCATCCATCCGTTAAAATTCTGTAGACCCATTCTCACATACCCCTCTCTTTTCGGTTATCACCAGTCACAGCTCACCAGATGTATCTTTTCGTAATTTCTTGGTAGTTTGTGGAAGCGGATTGTTTCAAGGACGTAGCTCATCTCTTTGTCGATTCTATGTTGCCGGCGTTTGGGAATGCCTATTTTTCAAGAAAGTTTTGAACTTTCCTGTCAGTGAGAGTCTCTTGTTTACAGGGCTCATCAACTACTGCGCAAACAACAAATGTATTGCCGAGGAGCTGTGACTAGACTACGCCAACACAACAGACAATCCAACAAGGTAAAGGGTAAAAATGGCAATAACTAAATTCTCGCGCAGCCCGGAAAAAAGGTTATGTCCATTTCATTGATTTCATCTTCTACTATGAAGCTTGAGCTTGTCTGTCCTTTTTTCAATTTGTGGCCAACCTGTTTTACCTTTTATGCAGTTATCATTGCACTGGTCTACCTTCGACCCCGTTGAAGTTTCCCTCTTGTCCATCATTCTGTCATAGCTGACACTGATATCCCTAACTCTTTTCTATCCCGCTCTCTCATTTCAGAAACATACTATAAAAAATAGCAGAGTGCATGCAAAGTTATGTATATTCTAATCTAATGATTGATACCAATTTTAGTTTCTGTATGATTAAAATGAAGTCTTTTGTTTTTGCATTTAAGGTATTTGTAAGCCATCAGCCAAGGTAGAAACTAAATATTATAATGTTAAAAAGTAAAGTTAAAGAGCAGAAACCAATACATCATGTTTGCGAATTATCGGTAATAGTTTAAAAGTGCTTAATTGGCGTTAAATGTGTTTTCGAACATTACCCTTTAAATCAAATATGCAAATTTGTGTCGATGTTAAAATCGTTTAGCTTTGATGGTGCTAATCGAGATTTAATCGCGCTTAACGATGAATTTTCCTCGCCTGATTAGACCCTTTTTGAATACCGTTGTATGCCAAGACGAACACCCCAGGGCCGGTTTTTTAGACATTTCGCAAAGTGTTTAAAGGATACATATTTGAAATAGACCTGCTTATTTGAAATATTTGCTGCTGTCATTGACTTAAATTGATACATAACATCACTGCAAAAGTAAAAGAGTACACGGCAATACTATATATGGTTTGCAACACACGAAAAGGGACATTCGGACATTTGCGTAAAGTGTCGTCTCGGATCAGCCTGTGCGGTCCGCGCAGGCTAATCCGAGACGGCACTTTACGACTGCATTAGATTTTGTGCTACTGTAGACTTGCACAAAACAGAAAATTACAGAAAAACGGAAAGCGTCGTTTAAGATCAGCCTATGCGACCTGTGCAAACTGATCCGAAACGACACTTTACGCAAATGTCCAAATGTCCCTTTTCCCGTGTTGCAAGCCATATAACAAGTATAACTTGAAGAGTAGAAATAGTACTTCGCATTTGTTAGGTTGAAACCCTTATTACTAATTGAAGCATTGTTTCAAATATACTCTATACCAGTAACTATTACTAACTAATGTCAGGACAACCTTTGTGAAACAACCTAGAAATACAAAAACATTAACAGGAGGCGGGAAAGAGAAAACGATACATTATGTACTCGTATACACGACAAAAACACTGACGTCAGGGTGACGATCATGACGACGGCGAGAAGGACAGATGGTATAACTGATAATAATAATTACTACCGTGTCTATATGAAAAAAAAAAAGAAAAAAAGTCAAAAGCATAGTTTTCCTGGAAACCATCCTTACTGTTCAAGTGCGAGAGAAATCATTAAATAGACGATTAAAAGAATTTTATGCAATATTAAATAATTAGTAAATAGTATAAACAACAGGGAAATATTATGATTAAGGAGCCGTAAGTTACCGTCGCAGGCATGAATCCCATGTAGACAACATATTGAACAATATTTTTTTTTGAAATATACAAGTCTGCAAGAGCAAAACCAACCGTTCATTGCCCAAAAAATAAGTTACGAATTCAACTCTTTTTCAAACTTAAAAAAGCAACTGCTACCAGTCTTTTACAGAAGCTCACCTTATCTATAAACCCTTTATCACACAATCCTCACTTTTGATGACCATGTGCAAGAAACCTTTCGAAAATATAATTGTGGATTGTTTTCCATCATATTTGAAGACAAGTTTGAGTGTCACTTCATTAAATTGTCGTCTGTAAATACTTTCAATTTGAACAAGTCTGCATTTTTGTCGTTTGGTAGACTGAAGAGATCCCAACCTGTTACGCAAAGAGGGGAGACGAATCTAGGCGGTGCATCCAAAGTTGGCCCACTTTCCCCTATACAACACGCCTTGGAAATGCCAAGAAATTATGACATTAAGGGTTTTTTTTGTAGGCGTAAATGCATGTTTTGAAAAAATATACCGCATTTTATAGTTCACAGTATTAAAATGGGTAAAAACTAGTAGTGACCTCAATTTTTCTCAGAGACTTGCTGCTTCAGATTAGCAAAAGGCATTTCTGCAAATCTAAAATCGCGTTGTTGTTTTCCATCTATCTTCTCTGATCAACGACCAAATGTTGACAATCGTGCTGGTATAGTTCTATGCAGGGTTCAGATATCGATGGCAACGGGGTCTATTTGGGAAATAAGTCGTTTCACATCATCATGAGAAAAGGTGAATCAACTGATAATCATTGTTTACTCAGTTTCCTTCAATGTCTTTCACCTTTCCAAAGAGAATTTAAATTATTTCAGCCACATTCAATCTGTTTTCTGCAAATACTCTCAATTTTTGTATCGGTGCTAAAATTTGGTTGTCAGGCGAAGAGTTATAAACGGCAAACAAATTGTGAATCTAATAAATCATTACAGACAGAAACATGTAGAAATAGTAATTTGTCCAGGAAATCAAGGTAATGATTTCCGTTTTGCTGGAAATTTATTACATAAAAAGCTAAATTACTCACACCGCCAATGGGACGACTGCTAAATCATTTGATTTCAATCAATGTTCAGATATTATTAAGCGGTGACGTTCTACCCTTTTCAACCAGTGGATGTGTGACCCCCGCAACGCAAAATGCGAATTTTACAATTATAACATCTCACCCGTGGACTTGCGATGAAAACGTTCTGAAAATAGAACTTTACGGAATAAGCGATAGATACTTTCCCCAGATATATTTTATTCAAGAAAACCGAAAGATTTTCCCCCTTTCAAAGGTATCTCTCTTGGGTCACCTAAAGATGATACTGTTTGATATTGTTCTGTACTGTATTGAGTTGATGGTGTTGGATGACATACCATAAGTTTCGTTCGCCAAATATCTATGCTACTGCATTAGCCCCTTACCATCCAGCCCTATGGTTTATCGACCATTTGTTCTTGTCCGATGTTTGAAAATATCGAGGAGAAAGTTGAAAATAAGTAGGTAGTAACAACATTTTTCAAAGGCATATCCGGTCTTTTTCGCCTCATCGTAGTAGATTTCTCCAAACTGCTGTCTACACAGACGACACGGGTATAGAAATATACCGACTAGAAAGGGCTTAATGTATTCAAACCTTGGAACCGACTCAAGCTTTTTGCAGACAGAGTAGATTAAGATCAGACTACACAGAATGTGCAGTCTGATCTGGGATCTATATTGTCTGCTACTTGGTTACCAATTCTTGCTTAAACAACCATACAGTGACAATATTTCAAATGAAAAGGTCCGTGTAATTAATTTAGTCCTCTTGTGGATAAACATTGCTTATTCTGAAAGAACATTTGCTATACGAGTAAGAATGATGTCAAATAGGAATATAACACACGAGGGTTTCTGTGACCAATGCTAAAGAAGCAGTATCTGTAAATGTCTAACCTGTGTCCAATCCCTACTGTTATTGGCTTTAAAAGTGGCCTTTTGCCGTATAGAAAAAATCTGCAGTTGCTGGTATTTAAGTCAGCAAGATATGAAGTATAATTCATGCCAATGTATTTTGGCGGAATGAGAGATCGTCTTGTTATCCTTTTTACTGATGTTGTGAAATTAGACTTCTGGAGGTCGTCTCAAAAAAAAAAAACAAAACCCTCAAGTGCAGTTAGTAATGGTGTAAGCAGTATACGTGGTACCACGAAAGAAATGTTAAAATAGTCATTAGTTGCATTTTTCAGCAGGTCGGTGTCGGTGTTACTTTTTTTATTTAGTTATTGTATTGCCCATTGCATTCAAGGGGACCTTATTCAGATAGGGAGAGATCATGACCCAAAAATGAACCTGATGCAGCCTGATATGATATGGATTTAGGTCTAAAAAAAAGAAAATCCTGTTGTCGAATTTGGTTGCAATTAGTAAGACATATCAAGGGGTGAATGCCAACTACTCTATCTTCTTCTTGGAAAATATTAAAGTTGAGAAAAAAAAAACGTCTCGTGTTTGTGAAAAGCATTTTCCATAATCATCTTAAGATATGTTGTATTGAATTCATTCCCACAAATGAACATAACACTTACAGCTGTCTTTCCTTTTTGCGCACCTTGAATTTTCAGAATATTAACATGTATGTAATCATTTTATTGAATAAAATGTGTTAAACTAACATGTCTAAACAAAATGGTCCAACAACCTTTTCCCTAGAAACGAGAAGGAATATTCCCTATATTGTAAAAATTCCCAAAAGGCTGATGGAATAGTTTTGCATTAAGCCCTCGATATGCCATAGAGAGTACACAGTATTTCGAACAAAGCTAACATTTGAAATACAAGTTGTGTGAGGTTAGCAGTAAGTTCGATAATCGGAATTCGATATTCAATATTGAAATGAATATGCTGTAGGGTTGAATTTTACAGTAAAGTCACTTATTTTTCAAACTCAAGGGATATTTACGAATATAAATGAATCCTGATTTCAATATAGAATTGAATTTCATACTATCACCAGATTCGCGATTTTTTTGTTCTGTATAGGCATATGGATGGTCTATGATATCGAATGCCGATTAGAATATCGAAATGCATTTCTGGCTAGCAGCAGATTAGGGTTTGTTTAATGTATGGGCATAAGGATGGTGTATAAAATTGAATGTCGATTTGAATATCGAAATGAATGCTAGCAGGAGATTCGCGAATCTGCTGCTAGTATGAAATTCAGTTCAATATTCAAATATGCATTCAATTTCACCGACAATCCTGAGGCCCACACAGGAAAAAACGCGAATCTGCTGCTGGCATGATATTCATTTCAATATCCAAATCGACATTCGATGTATAGACCATCTTTATTCCCATACATAAACGCAAATCTTCAGCTAACATGAAATTCACTCCGATATTCAAATCTACATTTGATTTCATACAACATCCTTATGCCCACACAGAGAAAAACGTGAATCTGCTGCTGGCATGATATTCATTTTGATATTCAAATCGACATTCGATTTCATACACTATCCTTATGCGTCTATTAAAAAAAAAAACAAATCTGCTGCTGGCATGAAAAACATTCGATATTCAAATCCACGTTGGATATCATAGACCATCCATATGTCTGCTGTTGGCATGATATTTATTTCGGTATTCAAATCGATATTCGATTTCATACACCATTCATATGCCCATTCATAAAAAACGCAAATCTTCTGCTAGCATGAAATTGATTTCAATATCCAAATTAGGACTCATCAATATCTATAATTATCCCTTGAGTTTGAAAAAAAGCGAATTTACTGCTGCATGAAATTCAACTCCTCATGAATATCAAACTCCGATTATCGAACTTACTGCCAACTTCACACACCCTGAAATACAAGCCTGCACATTGCTGAATCAGCATACTTGTTTTATCATTTCCGAAATGTATTTTGTCATTCTCCACAGCTACCTGGGCTTCTATCTATCCATTTCTTTTTTAACAATTACGATGAAGAAATGCAAGGTAACAATTTGAAAATGACTGAAGGAAAAGTTGTCGCAATGGACTTGCATTCGCATTCCTTGGACACTGAAACCCTCTATACGTACTTGTATTGTTTACTGGTGCTCGCCTGGACCCACGTGAAGAGACAACGAGGAAGCAGTATCTCTGTATCTCTTAATTACGATTGTAAGAAGAAACGTTGAAATGTTAATGGCTCAAAATATTTCATTTGTAGTCATTCTAAGAGTTTTTTTTATATGTAATCTCTTTTTTTTACCATGCAATTGTATAATTTGACTACAATATCTATTTATACTGTCAGTAACACGTCTCCATTAAGATGTGATTTGGGAGTGTAGACAACTGCACACACCATTTGACTTTGCAAATAAGATTTTCGGGGAAAAACTCTCCCTTATTATTCGGCCTAAGGCAAGCATTAAGGGCGGCATAAAAGTATCAAGAAGACTTAGATGGACAATTACCAGTCATAAAAACGCGTGTATGTTTCCCATTCCACTCGAAGATCAAACGGACTCAAGTTAAACCAAACTCTTTAGTAAATCTTATCTCTATGAATTTACGGTGACGCAAATTTTATCCCATTTTGATACAAAAAGTTTTAAACCTCATACATCAGGGTGAAGTGACAGCAGTCCATTCAGAGTCTTACAAAATAAAACACTAATTCGGTGTTGGGGGTTTCAGCTTACGGGCTACGGCGTATTTTCCTCTCTTGTATACCTTTTAATCTATTACCATGCAAATACATCTTTTTACACGAACTTGAAATGTATCACTTTGTTCAAAAACCGTTGAAAAAGAAGCAACTGCCTGACACTCTCTGTTGCTTCTTTTTCCACGATGATTCCTATGTCATTCAAGAAAGTTGCATTCCTTTCCCTGAAACATTCTTACATTGTGTCACATGTAGAAGTTAGAGATAACTTAAAAATAGCCTATCGGTATTTGGTTTAAGGGTACACTTATTGGCTCTTCATACCCGTTGATGTATGGCCAAGACACCCAAGATTGCGTGGACCACACAAACACATGACAAAAAATGGTTGCAAATCAGGCGCGGATTTTGTAACCCTTAAGCTGCTAAGCGTGACTCAAAGACCTGTAGATCAAGATCAGACTGCAAAGAACATGTTGTCTTAGTCAATCAGATGGCTAGTCTTGGAATCCTTAACGAGCGATGCATCATGTACCCACTGTGTTTTTACATGGGGTTATTGTATAAAACCTTCATTCAGATTGCTTCATTGTATTTTACAAGAATGTTTTCTGGTCGCCCTATTTCTGTAAAAGTCTTGTTTACTGAACAAAGTCCACATTACTTGTTATATTTTTATAAACTCGTAGGGACTGTTTGACTATGTACCTTGTTCAGGTAAGTAGGTTAAAAGATTTGTCATGTATATTGTGGTTGATATGTCCATGATCCTTCCTCATAAACATGATTTCAAAACGTTTTGGAATAATAACTATGCTGAGAGCCGTGCACGTCGCCCTTGTCCCCCATTTAAATGATCATGTCAGGTGTTAAAAATACAAAATAAATGTTCTCATATATGACATCATATTCTTTCTAAAGTAGCATCATTCTGGTTTGCGTATACCATTTTCTTGTGCAATTTCGATAATTTGTCGAATTTACATATCAAAGAACGGATTTTTAACCGATCTTTATTTATTCATGGATATGTTTACCTAATTCGTTTGAAGACGAGAAATGGTAACTTTGATCTCTTGGCATCATCATGGCGCTTTATTTTATTTTTGTCATCAACAAAGGAGATGCTTTTTTTAAGAACGGCATACATTAAGGACAGCCTGCTTAATACCTGCAGTCCGATCTTGCATCGGCCCCTTTTGCTTGCTCAGTCCAGCCTAAAAGATGGAAGCTCTTCTCGGTTTCAGTGAAAAGTATTATTAGCACTCCAAAGAGAATGACCGTCCATGTGTATATCTGTCGGTGAAACTATTACATTAACCCATTACCACACAATACCCACTTTTGACGACCAAGAGAAAGAAGCCTTTAGAAAACATTGTGGGAAAAGGAGAACATGCTGGTTACCACAATTCTTCTACCCTTCCAAAACCAAATTTCAATCACATTTATGTCGTCCTCTGCAAATACTTTCAATTTGGACAATTCTGTAATTTTGTCATTTGGTGAAGAGTTACAAAATTTCATGTTCTTATCTTACAGCTAATTTTTGTTGCGCCATTAACTCTTTACAACACAGTCCCTACTTTTAACGACCCTTGGAAAGGAGCCTTTCGAAAACATTGAGGGAAAAGGAGAAAATGCTGGTAACCAGCATTTTCTCCTTTTTCCACAATGTTTTCTACCCTTCCAAAGTCAAAATTCAATGTTTGATTTATATTTATTTTGTCGTCTGCAAATGGTTTCAGTTTCGACTAGTCCAACATTTTGTCGTTTGGTAAAGAGTTAAAGGTGGCGCTTCAGAATTTGGGACGAATATTTTACAAAAAATACAAAAATATCATCCTTATACTCCCAAAGCCTTATAATCGTCATTCATAAAACCCAGGTAGTCCAAAACCATATGACAACACGAGAAATTACTACAGCCTAGTTCGACATCGACAGGAAACACCCTATTTTCTATTTTTACATGAACAACTCCCTTATTTACATACCGGAAATTCACAGACGAAGCTTAAAACATAGCGTCCGAAGAAAATATTATGAAAAAATAAATTTTACATGTTTGTAATGTAATGGAATTTAATCGTCATTAGTCACGTACCAGTCAGTCACTTAACATTCCCACAATGCATTTTTTTATTTTTGGCGCGAAATCTAGAAAAATAGCTTAAGAGGCTACGTAGCCTTTAAAGGGAATACCATCAAAAAAATTTTTTTTGGGTAATTTTATGATTCTTAATTATTAATGATTTGTATTGTTTTTTAATATAGATTTCAGTGATATATATATTTTTTTAATTTGGTGTGATGTTAAAATTCTAAGTACCCACCTTTAAAGAAAATTTGTAGAAAGCGAGTTGGATTTTTGTGGTGCTACATTTGAACCATGCTCTGTAAAAAGGGTTTTCATGCCTCTGCAAAAAGTATCGATCTACGAGTAGATCAGCCAGTAAAGCCCCTGCTTTTAATAAATATCCTGTGTGTCCAAGGACCAGTCTACCTCAGGAGTTAGGAATTAGTGCGATAGATTGGATTATATGTATCCACAATCACGAGAGGACTTGTTAGAAATAATGTAGCACGGAGATACAATAAGCCGAATTTTGCGATACCACAGGTCATATAATTGTTTATCTAGAGCTATTCTAGTAAACGACAAAGTTTCATCTCTATTAACCCTTTTCCAAACAATCCCTGGTTTTTACGACCCTGAAATAGAAGCCTATTGAAAACATTATGGGAAAAGCAGAAAATGCTGGTAACCAGCATTTTCTCCTTTTCCCACAATGTTTCCTACATTGCTGAAAAAAAGAAATTCAATTTTTGAGTAAAGTTTATTTTTTGTCGTCTGCAAAGGCTTTCAATTTGGACCAGTCTAAAATTTTGTCGTTTGGTATAGAGTTAAATGACGAATCCCGGTGGCTCAGAAAGTTGGTAGCGTGCAGGCGGGAGTCGCTGTCTCCATCCTCGGCCTTTGTCAATTGCTTGTTGACGATTGATGATAGCTATAACGACAGGATTCATTCCTTTTCTTCACCGCTGACCATGGTTTCGGCGATGGTTATGCGAGAAAAACAACCTGTGGTTTTGAAAGAATATTGTGCGGAGTACTGGTAAAAGACACGTCAGGAAATCACTGATAGGTTCACTGGTCGCTGAAATGACGTTGAAAAAGGCGTTAAACACCATACTATCAATCAATCAATCAGTCGTTGTGAAATAAATGTTGAATAAATTGAAATCAAGAAAACTAATCCAGTTTTTTTTTTCCAAATAGATCTACTTTATCCGAATATTACTTGGCTCGAGTTTGGGGGATTTTTTTACCGTCATCCACCCTGCCCAAACACGCCTGGAGTCCATTCATCAACTCCCGTCGTGTCTAATGTATCGCATAATCATTGTGCACAATACCTCGGTGTGCAGTCCTACTGTGCATTCAACATTTAACCTCTCTTGAGATGACTTATGCTTCAAACTGAATTAAATCAAACCAGAGACCACACAGTTCGTCCAGGAAAGCGGCTTTATCTTGTTCGTACAAGACAACAATTATCAGCCATGTAGCCATGTACTGTGAAATGGAGGCTTAATGTCTCTGCAAAAATTATCGATCCATGCCAGCCTGCGCAGTCTGCGCAGGCTGGCATGGGTCGAAATTTTTTGCTATCGGCGAATCTTCCTGCAATGCAAAAAACAATCTACCTCAAGATCCAGTCGATTGATGGAAAACATAGATTTTATGGCTCCATATTTATGCAATGACTTGTTTAGTGTGATAAATCACAGAGATACATTAAGCTTCTTTTTGCCATAGTATGGTTAACATGTATCTTGCGCCAGAAATGCAGAGAAATAACTTTCCCCTACAAAATGACCCATGGGTCATTTCACTACGTAGAGGAATGACCCGGGTCATTATTCTACGTATTGAAAGAAGCCTCTGGGGTCATTTTTCCACGTAGAATAATGACCCGTGCCATTCCTCTGTGTAGTAAAATGACCCATGGGTGGGTCATTTTTGTAGGGGAGGGTCATTTCTCTGCATTAAATCGACACAGTGCTGCTTTTTTTTCGAAAACGCTTCGCTGCTTTACCTATTAGTATCGGTTTTTTTTTTTTAGAATCGATTTTTTTTTTTTTTAATTTTTTGAAAATTGTAAAATAATATGGAAACAAAAAGGGGGTGTAAAATTTATCATTTACAAAAGCTGTCCGACGTTTGTCGAAGGTTTATATAAATTCTAATTCCAACTCTTTTCCAAACGACAAAATTCTCAATTTAACCAACTTAAAAACATTTTCAGCCATAAGGTTGAGAATAACGGGTTTCTTTCTTTGAAGGGTGTGGGGAAATAAGAAAATACTGGTAACAAGCATTTTCCCCTTTTCCCACCAATGCTTCATCCTCCCGGTCTTCAAAACTTGCAATTATGCGGTAAAGAATTAAAGCTTTCTTATGAAAGGTTTAATATTCATAAAAATATTGATATAATTTAGATACCTGGTCAGAATTATCTATTTTTACTTTATGTACATTTAAGTATCTGCAATTATTAGCGAGACTCTAGTTTTTATCATACCCCTCACAAAGTAGTCGAGGGGGCATACTGGAATCGCCATGGCTCTCTGTCCGCCTGTCCGTCTGGCCGTTGACACAAATCTGTCTGGAGCAATACACCTACAGATTTTCACGAACTAAGCTCAAATTTACAAACCACGTGGTTCCTATATATATATATATATGAAGATGTGCATGTGCAACTGTCATGACCCTGGTGTACGGAATTATCCCCCCTTGATTTTTTTTCAACTCTTACTTTTGTACTAAACCAAACTGCTTTCTGTGACAAAGACCTGTTTTTGTGACAAGGAGCTGGTGGGGATATATTCACGTTTAGTGATAGCTCTAGTTTCTATTAGACTCACCGCTTAAACTAATTCTGTGGAGGGCTAGGTCATGAACATCCTTGTCTATTGGAAACAATTGATTTTGATTGAGGTTTCACTTGATAAGAATATTACGGCAAAAAGATTTAATAGCTTGTTAGCATGTTTTCTTATGGCACAATGCTTTCAAAACTGGTCTGCTACAAAAATGAAAACAAAAGCTTGAAGGAAGTAAGTGAAGAATGAATATTGCAATAAATAAGTATCCTACCGCAAATAGTCCTAAACTGAGACCCTGCTTGAAATTTGTTATTTTTCAATTTTTTAGTTCGTTTCTTGATGAACTTATTTCTGTGTTGGTATAAACTGTACTCTTCTTCGAGTAGATAATTTTAATATTATGACAAGGTTGTTAAATATTTGCGTGCAGTCTACATTATCCGAAAGTATACTAGTATATTTCTCCCACACAAGATAAATTTGATATAGCAACATTTGGGTTTTTTACCATCGACTTGAAAGTGTCATGTCAGTTATTTAGCAGGATAAGAGTTAAATCATCTATCTAAGTGTTCGAATACATATCACATCTTTATGTAAATATATATTTGTATTTGTTTAAGTGAGACTGTACATCTAGTAAAACGCCTATGAAATTTTATCAATGGAAAAAGGGAAACTTGACTCTAAAATTCTGATTGTATAATTATGTATATACTTTTCTTTTCAAATATTGATCTTTGTCTTTTCTGGAAGAGACTTTGATACAGTTTCATCGTTCAACATTTTATTTCATTCGTTTTACATAGATATCTCATTTTCACGTATCTTTTGTCTTTCTGGCTAGAACTAGCCTGTTACCCTACCTCACCCAAGAGCAGTCCTCATTGTGATGGTATTTTTTTAATCCACTGAACAACATAAACAGTGTTGCTTGCATATATTGATAGGTACAGGCAATTAGAATAGTGTTGCACTCACCTATCGATATTGTGATCAAGGTCTAGCTTAACAGAATGATCAGTTTGATATTTTGTTTTAAAATGTTCAAACAAAAAAAAAATAATTTTCCCCTTTTCATTTGTAAAACAAATCGGCTTTTTTTTTTTGTTGATATTGAGTCTAGCAATGTAATTGTAATAAACAAATGTTGACATATTTTTCTTTTTAACCACCACTTTTTTTTTCTTTTCTCGATAATGATAGATTTTGACTGGCACAGTATTAGATACTGAATTCTTAATCTGCAAAGAAGGTGTCCAGTCCCTATCGGAGGTGTGGGTCACCTTGATCAACTTCCATTTCGTAATATTCTACTAATCATATTTTCGTTTACCGTCATTTCAGTTTTACACGTGTGACGTTTAGGCTAGTGAAATTCTCTTTCTACGCAACTACTGGTGAATACGTGTGGCCCATATGGATCAAACCTTCTTAAGAACGTTATCATATTACTTCTCCAGGCTTCTTTAAATTTGAAAGTGACAAAACTGCTGATTGGTTAAACCAAAAGTACCCTGGTACAAATAAAAAGTCGCAATTGAAAACAACCAAGGTCAAGATGAGACACTGCGGCAGCAAAACTCTGATTCTGATTAGTGTAAAGGGCGTGTTAAACAAGACATAGAATTACATGTACTTTGAATAACCAGTGCATACACTCTAGCCGGTGAAATCTTTGGATTGAAGAAAATGTGATTTGTGTTTCAAATGGACAAACTATGAGAAATGGCTAATTTCTTTCTTTCTTATGTTTGGAAAAGAAATGATAACAATAGTTTTAATAATATTTGTGTGCTTGTCACCATGGTGCTGAGTAAATCTTGAACTTTTTATTCCAAGATATGTTGTCGAACACGTAGATGATTTCATTGCTGCCGTGTTTTCCTGATAATTTTTTATCCTACTCTTGTCATTGTTTTCATTGTTCCAGAATATGATTATGGTGTTGATGCTTTGAATATTGTGCTTAAAATGTTGTTCTGTTTACTTTTGACGTTGTACATGTTGTGATATTTGGTGGATCATGTCATTAAAAATGATACTATCTACAGGGTGGGATGTTGTTGTTTGTAGTAGCCAATAACGGACATGTTTTGGTGATTGTGGTGGTTATTTTGATCTTATTTATGATTTTCACGCCTTTGCTGCTGGAAGTGATGTTGTCATGCTACTTTTACTTACAGTTCCTCACTTTGTGTGAAACCTATGAAGTAGGAAAGAAGAAAAACTCAAAGAATTTAACTAGTGGCAGTATTAGTCTATACACAAATTGACAAAGTACAGATACTATTCCATGAATCTTTTAATGAACAGGCCTTCCCTCCAAGATTGACATATAAAGCCATATCACTGTCCAGATTCCGTGTTACATTCGTGCCATTAATAGTCTCATCTACAAATTACCCAGTACCTACTTTGCATACAGGACTTTAATCCAATTACAAGGTAATGCCAGCCTATTGTCTTCTTTCGCGAAAGGAGAAAAATCGTATTTGATGATTTTTACGACCCGTCTCTTGCTCGTGTCTCATGCCTGATTTTATGTTCAATTTTATGTCAAGCTGATGGAAAAATCGGGTTTTAGGGAAAGAGAAATTGCGCATTAAAACGACATAATGTGATTATAAAATTGGAGGGAAAAAAGAAATGGTACGAGAAAGCAAAGATGCCTTTAACCATCTTGAGAAGTCGTATGGGGCTGATTTTCGATGCTAATTCCATTGTTACCAATCAGGATTTGGGGAGAATGAGAATCATTGTAACGAAGATTTTATTGTCTACGTTATAATTAGTCGACCTTAAAGGTGTTATAAACCTGGTCGTAAAAAGATCTTTTAATACCAACGTCGACACCCTGCGAAATTAAACGCGGGCTACACGATACGAAATCGAATATCGCACTCTGGAATTTTACGACCCCAATAAAAATCCTGCTTTATTTTGAAAAAAAAAAATCAAAGTCGCGTTTCTTGCAAAGGCCTCTGGTGTCCATCATACTTCTTGAAAGAAAGAAATTCAGTCCCAAATGGTCGTAACCACTCCTTTCCGTAAAGAAATTTGGCGTTGTCTTGCACCAACCCATCATGGTCTTTCTCGGCTCTATTCAGAAAACGAAAATTAGTTTCGATTTCAATATGGATTCAGACGCTGTCGATGTACTCTTTTATGTTCATTCCATTTTATGTTTCCATTCTGCCAATCTTTAATCCGACTACCACGTGCAACTACATGTTCAGATCGACGGGTTGCAATATCTCTACCATAACACTTATGACCACGGCAAAATACAACGGAAAATAAGAGTGTTTTAAGTTAATGTACGCTGGAGTCTGTCTGTCTGTCTGTCTGTCCGTCCATCCATCCGTCCGATGTTGCCCTACGTTAGAGTCTGTCCGTTCGTCTGTCCATCCGTCCGTCCGTGTGCATATCAGCCTGCCTGCCTGTCTGGCTGGTAAGATGGATGAATGGATAGATTGTTGGCTAGGTGATTGTTTTTGGACATCTGAAGAAAACAGTGGCAAGTACAAATTAAAACACTTTGAAGTCGCAGTCAAGTAATGGTTTAATGCAGATTTGCAATTTCTAACAAAACTTGTCAAACATCAACTGAAAGCGGATTAATACGGGGCGCACTGCTTCCTCTTCTGTTCCCTATTGTGATAATTATCACCAGTTATTTCGTGTTTGAAAGTAACGATAAAAATGATAGTAATATTAATAAAAATAATAAGGATAATAAAGAACCGGTGATATCCTATAGGTAGGGTGGAAGACTGGCCCGGTAATGCACATAGTTAATCAAAGACCTGGGCCCCTATTCACCAACCATTCTTAAGATCGTTCTATGTCGTATTCTTCAGAATGTTCTACATCTGTAAGTAACACAACTTCTGACTGGCTAAACCATTCGGTTTAGCCAATCAGAAGTTGTGTTACTTACAAATTTAGAAAACTTTGGAGAATAAGACTAAGAATATTATCAAGAATGGTTGGTGAATACGGGCCCTGGTAGCCCAATCCTCGCTTCCACAGATTGGCTTTCCAGCGATCATTCTAACTTTTGTCCAAAGACAGATTTCTTTCCGACATACAATTATTGTTTCCCCTACAAAATAAATGCATCAAAAGAAAAGACAGAGATAAATGATTGGAGGAGCATCGTCTTTCTACAGCACTTGTTGCAGACAGGAGACGTACAATGTAGGCACTTTTTTTTAGCAATGATTTAATCCTAACATTTACCATTATCGTCATTCAAAAACGCACCATTGTTAAATTTTAAATCTAATTCATTGCAAAGAGTCTTTACACACAGAAAGTAGTACCACAAGTACTTTATTTATTATTTTGAGATAGGTCTGGTAAAATAAGCATTAGATGTACTAGCAAATATACATGGATAAACTCATTAATAGACACGTGGACATCTTTACCCTTTTTTTCATCTACTTTTTAAATCAATTTCATTTTTATTTTGTGGCTCTATAATCATTCTTGTGTCTTCGTGCCAAATATAACCCATGACGGACACAAAGTTGCACAGATTACGACGGATAGAAAACCCGTTATCATTGTCTCGAGGCTATCGAGGTCATCACTGTTGTTGTTTCCGGTTTTAAATTGGGAACAAGTTCATCGGTTCTCTTTATCTTATATTCCATATCTCGATTTTTCATAAATTCTTGCTCAACTCACAAGTTGCTAAACACTTTCAATATCAACAGCGATTGTTTACTCTCTGGCTGTAAAGATTTATTTTCAAAGATTAAGATCCCGAGCTCGTCAATAAACATCGCGGTTTTCGTGAAGATTATTCGGCCAATTTTGAAAGCTTTCGTCTATTAATAAGAGAGTTAGGGGCTGTAGAATCGCTAACTTATCGGTAAATATCGTGTAACATCGACGTTTTCGTGAAGGCTATCGGCCAATCACGGCACCTTCCGTCTTTGAATATGAAAATTAAGGGCCATAGGGCCTTAAGTGTCTTGGAATAAAACCCGAAAACTATAAACATGATGCTAATGGGGATAAGAAAAGAAAGAGCTTAATCGTTGTTTATTCTTTTAATTCTTAAAGGTTACTACTTACCAAATCCACACATTTTTTAAAAGACAAATGATACCCTAGTGCAGTTGTGCTATTGATAAACTACTGGATTATTTATCTCAAAATTACATATCGTCGGTTTGCTTCCAAAACCTCGTAACTACAGCTTGTTACAAGCTGTAGTTACGAGGTTTTGGAAGCAAATCGACGATATGTGCTTTTAAAAGGAGTTTGTCAGACTGTGGTGACACAGCAAATAACATAATATCGCGTTCATTGTTACTGTGGAATAGTCAATGGTGTTGTCATTATTGAAATCTTGCTGTCATCCTGAAAGGAGTGAACAAAAATTTTCTTATCACAAATCAGCTTGTGGGTTGGTGGAATAGCGTTCTGTAAGGCTTCAACCTGAGATAAGAAGCATTCTAAAGCATGAAGAAGGGAAAAGAAAAGAGGGATGGGGGTAGTAGAAATCTATAAAACTGTAAATGTCACATCAAAAGCGTCTGTATTCCCATTCGTTCTGGTCCGAAAGTTTCATAATCAAATGCATCAAATACTTACCCTTCGAGTGCCAAATAAATGAAGTAACCATTTACAGTCTGTAAAGAATATCCTGATGTCCCACTTTTAAACAACATTTGAAAAGAACATGCAGCAAGTTTTGCACTCATCAGTGACGGAATCAGAGGAAACAGTTTTTAATTTAGTCTGTTTGAAAAAACAAGAAAAAACTGTTATCGCCGTCAAAAGCGTAACATCCAACCATGAGTATGAGGTTGATGATGAGAAGTCCTTTTGAAATTAGGGTAATAAACATGATTTGAGGCTTACTGCACGAATATAGTAACAGTGTGGCGGAATAGAGAAACAGTCCGTTTCCAGCCCTGCTTTTTTTCAAAAATGAATTGCAGACCTTATGAAAATTCTCTCGCAGGCGGTAGTGCATAGGGTTAAAAGCCATGTTAGGAGTACCCTGAAATGGTTTTGAAATTATTAAAATCGTATAAAAACGCGAGTCTTTGCCGAGTTGTCAATCAAACTGCGTCATAAATGTCTACCAGAAACGAAACAACGAAGCCTCGGTCTTTGAACATCGCGTTATTAAAACCAGTTTTATATCTATACAGATATTACTTCAAGATATGTTTGATATTAACATTTTTTTTTTCTTTTATTTCCCAATCCAGGCACAGAAAAAAAAAAACTTATATGGATTGACATTTTTCCTAACAAATGTATCTTTCTAGAATTACATTTCCCACATACAATCTTCATTCATAAACTGGTAGACTTCACCAGAATAAATTATTTGGATACGAAATGGGTGTGAGCTTGATTAATTAGATAACATGATTTATTCAATCCTTTCCGGTAGGTTATCGAGAAATATCGGTGAAATTTTTTTCGATATTTCATGGCTACGACCGGTGAAAATACCGATTGTTATATCTCAACTCTTCCAATGAAGACAGAAGCAATTGTTCCCACGCACTATACCTACTTAGGTAAAATTTGCCTACCTCATAACCAGAGGGAAATATGACGTAATGTACCTTACATATCTCGCGCATGATGTAATATTGTAATGCATTGATTTGCGTAGGGGGTACGCCACGGGGAATAACCGAAAAGAACTGTACTGAATTTTGATTAAAATCCCCCCGAAAGGTTAAAATGCAAGAAATAATTCGATTTTTTTTCCAGCAAAAGATCCAAATTAATTTTGTTTCGTGAACATCATCATAATATTTCACTCATGGCTGCACCACTCGTGAAAATATTACTGATGATGTTCATTCGATAAATTTCGATCTTTAACCGTAAAAAACAAATGTCTATTTTACAACCGTTGTCCTGTTTTTGAGTTTACTAGAAAGCAATAGTTATCTAAATATCTTGCTTAGATAATTAAACGTCGAATCCGTTTCATCTGGCAGAACCTCGTTCAACAACCAAAAGTCAAAGGGCAACAAAGTAACCGCAAAAATAAGCCCACATCTATATATATCACTAAGCCGATTTAATGCAGAGAAATGACCCTCCCCTACAAATGACCCATGGATCATTTCACTACGTACAAGAATGACACGGGTCATTATTCTTCATAGAGAGATGACCACAGACGGTTATTTCTTTACGCAGAATAATAGCCCGGTCATTTCTCTACTTAGTGAAGTGACGCTTTGGACATTTCTCAACGTAGTGAAATGACCCATGGGTCATTTTGTAGGGGAGGGTCATTTCTCTGCATTACACTGGAACACTCATTCCGTGAAATATTTTGAGGTATTTGAAAGGTTTAACATTTGGTCCGTACAGCGATTTGCTTTTGCAGATAATGTAGGTCAAAATCATACTGCTTTGAAACTATCCATGAGATATTTTTCCTGAGGAGCTGAGCTTTGGAATCGCAATCGTTTGTTTATTTTGGTTGGAGGAAACCTTTAATTAAAAATTCATTTAGTAGTTAAGGATTTATGAAACGCTCCAACTATAGTATATATTTACTCCAAAAGCTACAGGAATATTGAAAAGTTATATGCATAGCTGTTCAAAAACAGGAGATGTGTGTTCGGACTGTGGCAGTGCCAGAAGCTTTGGCTACGCTAGATATTAGTCACTTTCGTCTACAAACAACGTGTGTCCAATTTTCATCAATGGCGACTTCAGGCGAAATATTAAGCTTTGGTGATTATTACGTCGAGAGACAGATGTGCTCAAAAGCACTGTGTAACAATATATAAATGTTCTCTTCTCGTCGATTCCTTTGGGGGTCATCATTTCTGTCAACAGTTATATCAAGTGGATAAGACATGCTGTGTCTTCAGGAATCTTTAATTATCTAAGGTATAATGGCCGCAAAAGTTAACTTTGTCCAAAGTCTGCTCTATGCTTATTTCGTTCACGATTTTGTCAATGCTGCCTGACAGACTGACATGCAAAGAATATGCCAAAGATGGTTCACCAGTGATTTGCAGACGACATACCAACTATGGTTCAGATGGTGAGATTTGTCTTTGAAATGATAGAACATTGTGGGAAAAGGAGGAAACACTGTTTACCACCAGTCTGTTACCATAGGGTCGTTAAAACACGGAATTGTTCGGTTTAATGACACCCAAGATGGGGTTTGGAGTTAAATACCGTATTTATGATACATAAAACATAATTACGATCCAGGTACCGTCTGGCACACTGCCCTTGAGACTTAATTTTTTTCAAAATCTATTAAATAAATTCGAAAACGAGGGCAAACTGTAATCAAAATGTAAATCCCATTTGTCAAATATATTTCTAAAGTTCTATATTTGCTCACTGATTTTCCTTGTGTCGAACAGTGCTTAGACCGGGACTAGTGCTAGTAACACCTAGAAACTGTTGATAGCTGCGTTTAAACACACAAAATTTGAAAAATTGGGTGTATCTGCCATTTGAAAAAAAATATGTTTGACTGGTACAAAGTTCAAGAGATATCTATGTAACGTAATAAACATTCTTTCCAGTGTTTTTCACCTTGAACCTTTTGCGCAAAAGGGTAATGGAGGGCTTTAGTTAATTTTTCAGTGAGATTTCGAATATCGAAAAAAGGTCATGCAAATTCAGGATTACTTTCCACTCGGCATTGCTTTCCTTTTTGTTAATTAACGACTGTCCCCGGTACCTTTCTTCAATAATGACAAAGATGAAAGAAAACTTCAGTTTTACGAGGGGCGTTCAATAAGTAATGCCCCTGACCCAATTCCAATTGTCTGATGTAGGTTAAGTTTTGCATGTGTAATGATTTATATCTAATGGGTTATGTGGCAAATTACAACTCTAAACTAATTGTGGTTCGTGATTTACAGGTGTTTGAACTGAATCAGGTGTGAAATGGGAGCCTATTGAGTGATCCAGTTTTTGTATTTGAAAAAACGCACACCACAGGAGACTTTTGATGAATTTAAAGAAGCTTCTGGTCATAATGCCCCGTCATATGACCTTGTAAAACACTGGTGGCGTGAATTTAAATATGGCCGGAAGTTTGTACTAGAATTTAAATGACCATTGGATTACAAGAAGTTTTTTTTTACTCATTTTCTATCAGATGTCAGTCACACACATAACGCAGTTCAAACACCTGTAAATCAGACACCGCAATTAGTTCAGAGCTGTAATTTGCCACATAACCTATAGAGATATCAATCATTACACATGCAAATTTTCAGTTAGATCAGGCAACTGAAAGTGGGTCAGGGATTTTACTTATTGAACGCCCCTCGTAGCATGAAAACTTTACAAGAGATGAGGTAAAATCGGAGTATTTGTACTTGAAAAAAGTAGTTCTTATTACAAATAAGGACTAATTGTTTCAAGTAAGAATACTCTGATTTTAGCTTTGAAATCACTTGGGTGTTGGATTTAAAAGGAAACACGGGTCGATTCTTGACATGGAGGTCCAGTGTTCCAGCCTCTATCAAAGCACTGGGCTTTTCGTTGGAGTGCCCTGGAGCACTTCAAAGCCATAGCCTATCGAGTGGACACCACCGGTAATATTTTCACGAGTGGCGCAGCCACGAGTGAAAATATTACCGATGGTGTTCACGAGATGAAATAAATTTCGATCTTTCACCGAAAAAGACAAAGACAAATATCCTCTATATCAATCAGTTTCGGATTCTTGTCCTTATTCTAAAGTGCACACATTTGTAACGTGTCACTTAAACCCTTTAACTACAGATCACCCAGAGGGAGATGCCTCTTAAAATCATGATAGGGAAACAAAAATTTTGGATAACCAGCATTTTCCCCTTTTCCCACAATGTTTTTTTTCCTATTGAAATTAACTTTGACAATTGGAAATATACTTATTCTGTCTGCAAATGCTTCCAATTTAGAACAGTCTTAAATGTTATCATATGGTAAAGGATTGAAGGCTGAAATATCAGAAAAAATAGTTAAGTTTAACATAATTCAGGATTTGCATACCCATGGAACGTGCATACCGATATTTGATAAAAAGTTTGATCTGCAAAATAAGGGAGAAATTGACACAGCCTGTCAACCTCTTTGATGCTGTTTATGCTTCGATTTCTAAGTCTTTGAAACTGATATCTAGATGCTAGTGCTTCTATCTTTGCCGCCAACAGTTTCCGATTTTCCTTTGGAAGGACACTATCTGCTTGGAATTGGTGAAATCACGAAATATATGAACACATATGCTTTTGCCGTGATAAAACTGTTTGATGTAAAATACAGCGAAATGGTACCAAAACGTTCAAAAGAAATTTACAAAACTGTGAATTATTCTTTATACTATGAAGTATTCTTTTTAAAGATGCCTGTCTACAGCCGGTGAGCAGAAACGCTGTTAAATTTAAAAAAGAAAAATAGAATGGTACAGAAATCTGTCCTTTGTGTACACAAGGATAAATTGCAGACATATATCGTGTAAATGAAAAAAGAAACACCTGCGTTTGTGTAAAAACCGAAAATTGGCCAGAAGAAAACTGGCTGACGAGGCCAAGGTCAAACATAGTCACGTTATAGAATGCATAATCATCATACGAATCTACCCGAATGTATAACGGATATCGAAAATCTTCTATTCAAAATCCGGAAACGACCAGTCTGTTTACTTTGAAGGCCGCAAGTCCGCGAAATGCATTTTCTATCAGGCGTAATCTAAGCAACCTTGCAACCGTCAGGCGCAATATTTGGCATAGATATATAAGAATGCCTATATTTTGATAAAATAAAAACAAAATGAGTTAAAACTGGCTTAAAATGAGTATTATGGCCTCTTTAAAGGGATTATAAAAGTAATGGAAATATATTAAAAGTTACTATTAATGACCATGCAATAGCAAAAGGAAATTTAATTCATCTTAGTGAAATATTATACCTAGCTAGTCATCACATTATTATGGATTCATCAAATCCATTTTGTCCGAACATGGGATCAGTCATTAGGGTACAAATGTCCTTTGAAAATTAGCACATATACAAAATTAACAAAATGTTTTTCGACCCATGCAAGTTTGCGCTGATTGTTTAGGCGGACATGGGTCGATATTTTTGCAGATGCATTGGTCCAGCTTTTCACAGAGCATAAATTATGTGTGAAAATAATTTGCACACGGGCCTTTTGCTTCAGTAGAGTGAAATCTAAAACACTTGACCTGTTGAAAACGAGGTAAAGCCCCACCAAAACAAATGGAACACCGTTACAGAGCAACGTGTCATAAAGATTCCGATCAATATGGATTGCCAGTCTACAAGCCAATACCTTTTGTACATGAATCCTTAGGTTGCCAAGCGCAACTTACTGATATTTTGTAGAAAGTGTAGATAAAGATCAGACTACATAGAACGTGCAGTCTGATCTTGGACGTGCACTGTCCGATAAGAAGATATTATTCTCCAAAACATAAGTTTAAAATAGCAATATTAGGGTTTTTACTGTTGGGTTTAAAATTTCAGTTTCGTTATTCTGCAGAAGAAGGGTTAATATATTCCGATACGACAGACATAAATGTCGCTAGAAGATTAGACAAAAAACCAAGTGATACAAGATTAACTCTTAACCCATAGAGCTTCGAATGACCCTTATATACATTGACAGTGTAGAAGTAAGAAACATGGTCCTTTTTTCTAAAAATCTGCTGACAGACTCAGTGTCTGACTTAAAGACGTATATTACAAATCTTTCTAACGGACATATTTTTCTAAAACTTTGCATTTACAAAACTTATCATGTCTCTCGGAAATTATAGTATATACATGTAAAAAAAAAGAAACGTGAGTCACCGTGCTCCTTTCTTAGAAAATTGCCTTCGAAAAAGGTATACACTGTTCCAAAATTCAGCTTATATTGTATTTAAAGCACCTTTAATAGACTGTAAAACAAAAATAAATACAGCAAAAGTAAACAAATATACGCTGTTTAAATGAAAATTCATATGTCTTTGCACAAAATTATCTAAAAGTCATGGTAAATGTACAAACATGTATGTTATATACTTTCCATTGACTGAAAAAAGGGAAGATAATTTGATCAAAATAAGGATTAATCGTAAAAAAAAATACATGGTTTCTAACGGACAGGGTTTTTTTTTTTGACTTTCCATACCTAAACAGTATTCATAATGCTAAACAATAAGAAAAAATATAAATGGTACTTATCCTTGCTTATTTCGTCAGAGAACAACAGTGAAGATCACTGTAGACGCTATTTTTAAGGAATAAAATAGGATAAAGATTCAGCAAACATGGTGGGAAAAGGCAGAATTGCCCAATAGGAGCAATTTTATTTCTTCCAACAATAATCTTAAAAGTTGAAACAGCTATACTCCTTTAGCTTTAAATTTCTTGCTTTTGTTTCTTTGTTTGGTTTGTAACACCGTCTCAGCAGCAGTTTAATTATTTCACGGTGTCACTTCAAAGATCCTTTTCTCTCTGTTCACCAATACAAGCCGAAAAAAGTGCTACAAGTTTCTGCGCACCAATGGAAACGTGTTATTTCCACTATGTACAAAAATACATAGGTGCACTTTTAATTCAATATCCGCGACAAAATACCTGCGCAGAAGGATGTGCACTAAATTTTGTCATATACGTCGATAGGTTGAGTTTGTTACACGAGACGTTTAAAGTAACATTAAATATATAGAGGATATTTGTTTTTTTCGGTATAAGATCGAAATTTATTTCATCGAGTGGACACCATCGGTAATATTTTCACGAGTGGCGCAGCCACGAGTGAAAATAAAACCGATGGTGTTCACGAGATGAAATAAATTTCGATCTTACACCGAAAAAAAAAAACAAATATTCTATTTATTTTATGCTTTTAATCCTTTCTGGGAGGAGCTTTATCAAAATTCAGTACAGTTCTTTTTCCTTATTCCCCGTGGCGTACCCCTCCCGCATAGCAACGTTACGTCAAGCGCGTGAAATGTAAGGTATATGACGTCATATTTCCCATCTAGTTGTTAGGCACGCGCAATTTACCTAGGCAACAAGAACGTGAAAATCGGTATTTTCACTGGTGGTACCAGTGTAAGATCGAAAAATATTTTCACTGCCAATTCTCGATATCCTATCGGAAAGCATGAAATAAACATTTATACTCGTTTCCAGCCCGCGAGTTTTAATCCGTTTCAACTTTATTTAATATAATCATTTTCATTCAGGTACCTTCATGCAAAGTGTAGCCACAGACAGTTTGAAGGTTGCACAAATCATGACTGGCAGAAAAAAAATATCATGTTTTGAAGGCCCTCAGAGCAATCCCTGTTGTTGTTTCCGGTTTTGAAAGAGGACAGATACCTTTAATGCTAATAGCAAAGACGTTCCGAAATAAAATGTATCTACGATAAACTTCATATAGTGTTGAAAACGGTGTGAAGCTCTATGCAGACATACGGAATAACCTCAGTTTACTTCCAAAACCTCGTAAGTACAGCTTGTAACAAGCTGTAGTTACGAGCTTTTCGAAGTAAACTGACGATAAGTCGTTAGTTGCGCATGCTGTTCGCCAAAAGTTGTCATGCTGTGTTTATGATATATCTAAGCATGCGTTGTACATATTCAAATCGCAGTGGTTTCCCTTTATTTATAAATACATTATTATTTTTTTACGCTTGCTGATCTTGTTGTGAGTTTGCGTTGCACATAAGGCTATCACCCGGACATTTGTGTAAAAAATATCTTGGAAAAATAATTTTGGGCCATGCTCCGTGAAAAGGGTGCTTATTCATTTTCCAAAAAAATATTGACTCATGTCAGGCTCTGCAGTCCGAGGAGGCTGACCTTTGTCCAATGCATTTTGCTTTTAGTAAGTTTTCTGCGTTTCAGTTGATTGGTTTACCTTATGATTCAGCCAGGTATTAGACAAAACGTGTGTTAGATAAAATGTATTTGATAGGTCCATAAGGCTGTTATAACTTGCTATGTATTATGGATTCCGACTACTGTATTTCTTAACCCTTATCCTGATAAGTAACTGAAATGAAACTTTCAAGTCAATAGCGCTGACCCGAATATTGCTACCTCAAAGTTATATTTTGGGAACTACCATCTCCTTATCGGACAGTGTGGATCAAGATCAGACTGCGCGTTCTGTGCAGTCTGATCTTGATCCACACTGTCCGCTAAAGGTCAGTGATTCGCGCTTAGCAGCCTAGGGGTTAAGCCCCTTTTTGCAAGACCACGGCTCATATACAAAGGCTGTGAATAGCAATGCACTTGGTCATAGATGAATTTTAACACCTTACCAGACAAGTTGCTGCGGTAGATGAAGGCTTCTGAAATACTTCCAAAGACAGAGAAAATGTTGTCAACCAGCAGTTTCTCTTACTTCCCTGTTTCTTGCTTTTTTTTTCAGATTTTTTGGCTTATTTATTTCGGTTTTGAAAATACCGTCTGTGCACAATCCGCACAGGCCAGTCTGAAAAGACACTCTCCGTTTTTTTATGTAATTTTCTACCCTGCAGAAATCCACTGAAGAACAAAATATAATATAGCCGTAAAGTGCAGTCTCCAGTAAACCTGCGCGGACTGCACAAACTGTTCCGAGACGGCACTTTTAGCAGATGTCCGAATATCCCTTTTTGCTCCTGGCAAGTCATATTTGGCAATTATTAGGAAAAGACGTTTTATACGACCAGAATAACATATTTAGAGCAGAGTACATATTTAGACCAAGGTCTGTATTCACCAAACATTCTTTTGACCATTCTTATTCTTGTTCTCCAATATATTCTATATTTGAAAGTAACGCAACTCCTTTTTAGCGGAACCAGATGGTTAAGCCAATTAGAATTGGCATTACTCTCTAAACCTATAATAAGACTAAGATTCTTTATTTAAAAAATTTTTACTGACTGACATAGAATGACAAAATGCCCGTATGTAAGAAGAATGGCAAAATGTCACGAAGGTTTTTACAGACTGACACATAAAGTATATGAGATAGAGCAGGGCCAGGATCAGACGACACAGATTGGCTTGTCTGCTCCTGGTCAAGTATTTCTACAAAAAGACAAGCACGGTTGCTGTGAGTGGAATGCAAGACTTGACGCTCTGTTCATAATCTATGTCCCACAAAACCAAAGGTCCCCAATTGCAATTCAAACTCTAACAATGATTTCTCCACCCCAAGTTTTCGAAAAACACATTTGTCTTCTTTTAAACAAGGTACCTCGCGCCGGGACAACCAGGGCAATCTGCCGGGTGTCAAAACATGCCGTTTTAGAATGAAAAATACTCACAAACGATCGATTTACACTTTACCCTTGCAGTACAAGCATGCAGTGACATGATAAGAGATACTAGACTGTTAAGTATCAAAACTTGGTCGTTGACATCATCTGATTCATTATGAATTTCATAAGGCTCTTTCGATGGAGTTGTTGTTTCAGAAATACTGCATTTTCACATAATTTTCTTGTATTTGTATATTGCATAACAATTATTCTGAGCATGACATAAGGAAGCAGTGTTCCCAATTTCCATACGATCGTTATAATTAAAAATAAAAACTGGGGAGAAATATTGGAAGGGAAAGAAATTGGCTTTTCTATACATATGGAAAATATTTTTTAAAGTGGAACAACTGCTTGAAACAGGAAATGGCTCCTTTTCCAACATGATTTCCAACACTGATCACTGTAGAGTGCAAAACCTTCGCCTTTGAAATGGGATTACTTGATTCGCTGTTAGGGTCCATCTCTACTCCACGAGACATTATTTCATGGGTACATTTTTCATCCTTGACGAATCCAGACGTCAACATTCAAGCCGCATCGTTCCCACTCGCCCATTTATTTGACAAATTGGAATTTGTACGATTGATGTTTTTTTTGGTTGAGAGGACGTTATCGACCACCGGAGAAACCTTAAATCTGAGACAATTTTGAAGACATGGTAGATCAAGATTAGACTACACGTATCGCGATGTCTGGTCTAAATATTATATGTACGATATGCTTTTTTCGCCAAGTTTTGTAGATGGTTGAAAATTGTATCTCATTTTATTTCATGCTTTCCGGTAGGATATCGAGAAAGAGCAGTGAAAATATTTTTCGATCTTACACTTGTAACACCAGTGAAAAAACCGATTTTCATGTTCTTGTTGCCTAGGCTAATTGCGCATGCCTCACAACCAGATGGAAACATGACGTTATTTACCTTACATTTCTCGCGCTTGACGTAATATTGTAATGCGTTGCTATGCGGGAGGGGTACGCCTCGGGGAAAAACAGAAAAGAAATGTATTGGATTTTGATAAAGTTCCTCCCAGAAAGGGTTAAAAGTATGATATACTAGTAAATAGATTTTTTTTTTTTCGGTGAAAGATCGAAATTTACACCATCTGTAATATCTTAACTCGTGGCTGCGTCACTCGTGAAAATATCATCGATGGTGTCCACTCGATGAAATAAATTTCGATCTTTCACCGAAAAAAAAAAACCCTCTACTTCTTTCCTATACCATAGGCTGAAAATGTTCATATGATTTATTTGGCGGATAAACTTTTAACTTACTAGAACATTTTATGGGTCGAGTCCCCAACCGATCGTTTGTCTTTTTTTTAGAATTGATGACAGTTAATGCGACAGGATTAATTCATCTCTGACCGCTGATAACTGATCGATGGTTACATGGAAAAGCGGTGGCTTTCGAAGAGTGTTATTCGATAGACTGATAAAAGAAATTCCAGGAAGACGTGCATAGGTGTACAAGCCGCCTTGATATAACTGAAACAATGTTGAAACAAGGGGTTAAGTGATATACAAAAACAGTGAAAGGTCCAAGATCAGACAGTCCTATCTGTGCAGCCTGAGCTTTTTGAACAGTCTTCGCAAAATACTTTACAGAAACCTCTGCAGAGTCATGTCAATACTGAATAATCGTGAAAAATATTGTTAAAAAAGGAGACATAACTCATCAAAAGTAACTTCTTGTAACTTCTTTAACCTATTACCACTCAATCCCTACTTTTGACGCCCCTGAGAAAGAAGCCTTTAGAAAACATAGTGGGAAAAGGAGAAAATGCTGGTAACCAGCATTTTCTCCTTTTCCCACAATGTTTTCTACCCTTCACAAAACAAATTTCAAATTTTTAGTCACTTTTATTTTGTCGTCTGCAAATGCTTTCAATTTGGAACAACTTAAAATTTTGTCGTTTGGTAATGGGTTAACTCTATACCACACGAGAAAATTTTGGACTGGTCCAAATTGAAAGCATTTGCAGACGACAAAACAAAGGTGACTGAAAAATTGAAATTTGTTCTGGGAAGGGTAGAAAACACTGTGGGAGAAGGAGAAAATGCTGGTTACCAGCATTTTCTCCTTTTGCAACAGTGTTTTCGAAAGGCTTCTTTCTCAGGGGTGTCAAAAGTAGGGATTGTGTGGTGATGGGTTAACACTGTTTGAAGGCTGAAAGAAGTTTAAAGAATCCGCAGTTGATGATGAACTTTTGCTACAAAATGCAACCTTTCAACGACTCTGAAACAGACACCTTTTGAAAACATTGTAGGAATGGAGAAAAAACACCGGTAACCAGTATTTTCACCTTTTCCCACAATATTTTCTACCCTTTCTGAAAAGAATTTACCTTCATCTTTTTCCTCAATGTTTTATGCCCTTTATTAACTCTTTACCACAAGAGAAAATTTTAGAATGGTCCAAATTGAAAGCATTTGCATACAACAAAAAAAAAAAAGGTGACTGAAAAATAGAAATTTGTTCTGGGAGGGGTAGAAAACACTGTGGGAAAAGGAGAAAATGCTGGTTACCAGCATTTTCTCCTTTTCCCACAGTGTTTTCAAAAGGCTTCTTTCTCAGGGGCGTCAAAAGTAGGGATTGTGTGGTAATGGGTTAATAAAAATTAATTTTCGTCTACATTTATTTTGTGATTTAATGCTTTAGATTTGGACCAGTCTTTAGCTCTTTACCACACAATCCCGAATTTTGATGACCCTGAGAAAAAAAGCCTTTGAAAACATTGTGGGAAAAGGAGAAAAATGCTGGTTACCATTTTATCCACAATGCTTTCAACCCTTTCAAAGTCAATTTTCAATTCTTGATTCAATTTTGTTGTCGACAAATGCTTTCAATTTGGACAAGTCCAAAATTCTGTTGTTTGGTAAAGAGTTAATTTTGTCGTTTGGTAAAGGGTAAAAGGAGTCAAATCATACGTACAATTCATCACTAGTAAAAAGGCCTTCGTTATACCCGGTACTCCCGACTCATTTTTGTATCTTTTCTTCTTTTTCCTCTCTGTTCAATTTCTTTCAAATACAAAGGAACACAAAAAGACATAATCGCCAGCTTTTTTGCATTACGCGTAGGAATACCCCCAATGAGTGTATATGTATATAGAGAGAGCTGTGCCTCGGTGAAGGCTTACCTATCTTCGCCATAAATATTGTTTACCATCAATTTTGAGTGGTATTCTGACATATTTCGGTGATGTATGGCCGTTTTGGGTGGCCAAAAATTGTCTGAAAAACGCGGGAGTTCGTTGTTTTCAAAAAAAAGGTACTCCGGGGCACATGAGTGAAAACCCATTTACTTCTTATCCTCTGTTATCAAGCTCACTTACATGTAGCGCGGTATTTTCTTTTGCATTACTCAGTTATATATGAAAGAAACATGGAGGCCAAGTATGTATTCTGGGAAAAAGAAGATATCCTTTATTTCAAACTGAAATGTTAATTTATCAACTTTATATTCAAGCCTTTGTGCTACCGGTAAATGCAAATACATTTATAGGACAAGTATTGAGTCTTTAACTCTTTACCAAACGACAATATTTTAGGCTTGTCCAAATCGAAAGCATTTGCAGACGACAAAATAAAAGTGACTGAAAATTTGAAATTTGTTTTGTGAAGGGTAGAAAACATTGTGGGAAAAGGAGAAAATGCTGGTTACCAGCATTTTCTCCTTTTCCCATAATGTTTTCAGAAGGCTTCTTTCTCAGGGGCGTCAAAAGTAGGGATTGTGTGTGGTAATGGGTTAATTGAGCGACCGCTTGCTTGTACAGTGTGTACAACTAACACAAACAAAAAATAATGGTATTTAATTAATGGATACAATTTTATATATCGTAATGAAAGTATATGTGGGAAAAGGAGCCAGTGCGTTTACAAGTAATTACTCCTATTCCCGCAGTGACTTCTATGGATATATTTTCCACGCAAGTTTAAAAGTTGTTTGGTGGGTAAATAATTCTTTAACCCATTACCACACAATCCCTACTTTTGACGCCCCTTATAGAGAAGCCTTTAGAAAACTTTATGGGAAAGGAGAAAATGCTGGTAACCAGCATTTTCTCCTTTTCCCACAATGTTTTCTACCTTTCACAAAACAAATTTCAAATTTTGGGTCACTTTTATTTCGTCGTCTGCAAATGCTTTCGATTTGGAAAAACCTAAAATTTTGTTGTTTGGTAATGAGTTAACGAAATTAATCTCTTGCCAAACAGTGTTTCTCAATAACGACATTGAGTACAACTGTCTCTAAACCTAATGTTGGAAAATGGATGAGAAGTTTATACAAGGCAATGTTCCATTTCCTTTGCACCATAATGATGTTAATATTTTCATCCTCTCAGCCTAACACCGTTTTTACTACAGTTAATGAAGTCAAATCTTAATCATGTTTTCTTTTTTTTTTTCCCACTTGCAGATTCCGTACATATATCATTACCATGGCAACAACGTAGTAGGTAAGTGATCAATTACTTATTAAAATCTACTTACCCAGATTTTAGTTTCGTTTTCTCCTTTTCCCACATTATTGTCAAAGGCATTTTTATTCAGCGTCGTTAAATACGGGATTTTTTTTATATAAATGACTGAGAAGTGTAAGGAGCATTGTTGGACCGAACTATGGGGTTGACCGAACAATGGGGTGCAAACAGTCTGCACTTTCTTGTTTTTTTATTACCGAAACATTCTGTAGAAAAAGAAAACTACTATGCACAATCAGTCATAAAACTGATACATTGTCCTACTAGATCTGACGTAGATAATTACTAAAATATCGAATAAAGAAGATTCAAATTCAGATATATGGCACTGTGCAACTTGACCATGATCAGCACTGTATGGCCTGCCAAACGAGAAAAAAGATATTGTGCCATTGTGTATAAAGTGTTGTATCGGATCATCCTGCGCAATCCCTGCAGACTAACCCGAAACGGCACTTTCCTTTTTTATGTGACTTTCTGTTTTGCACAAGTCTTCTATGGAACAAAATCTAATGTAGTCGTAAAGTGCCGTCATAGATTAGCCTGCGCAGACTCCGCAGGCAGATCCGAGTCGGCGCTTTACGCAAAAATCCGAATGTCCATTTTTTGCTTATTGCAAGCATTATGCATGATTGTTTCAGTATCCAAATATTGGGTTTTGAAAAATTGGGCATAAAATCCCTTCTCATAGAGAATGACTCATATACATTCAGGTTACGTTCTGTAAAATGACGGTTTTGTACATATGTGACCCATCACGCAAAAAGGAACCATTTGGGAATTCTGTACATCAGTTAGATGAAAACAGATCAACGTTAGTACAGGTCAGTTTAAGCTGATATTCAGAAATGATTGTATGTCAAAGCACTACGACCACTTTTCGTACAGAAAAAGTCATTTAAGCGAAAAATGTCAACCCTGGTCAGCCTGTGCAATTGGCGCAGTCTGACCAAGGTTGACACTTTTCGCAGTTCCCAGACGGTCCCTATTTGCGTGACGGTTCACATATGCAAAATGTACAGACAGGTAGAGTAGTTTGTGCATGCTAATCTGGGTCAAAACTTTGCTTTTAGAATTTTGTTCTGCGTGTCAAAAGACCATTTTAACTCCGGATTCAGGTGGCTTTGAAACAAATGGACCTATTCTAGGATACGGCTTGCTTCATACAATACACATTGCATTGCAATTATGCAGTAGACCCCTTTTTGCCGGAGCGCCAATCGTGTACTTTATTTCCTGAAACACATTTCTATCAGGCATCTAAAAATTATCCCTATAAAATATGAAAAAAAGTATACAAAGGTTTACATATATACAGTATACTGGTGAACATATTGCGTCAAACTGTAAATCTGATCATTGCATGCAACTTCTTCGAATAGAATTTTTCAAAAATGGGGGATATGCCTTGAGGCGCAAAAAGTTATCTGCTCATGTAAAAGGTTAGAAAATACCAGCAAAGGGATTAACTCTTTACTGATAGAGTTTACTAACGTTAAACTTCTGTGTTGATGGCATTTGCAGTCAACAAATTAAATGTGGCTGGAAAATAGAAAAGCTGGAGAACATTGTAAGACTAGAGAAAAATACCAAAATATTTCTATTTCCTTTTTTAGACCATGGTTTTTAAACCTTTCTTCGTGAGGGTCGTGAAATCATGAATTGAGTTTAAAAAGGGTAAAGTAACAATATTTAGCATGTTTCGCCCTCATCCCACCTCTCGTTTTGATCTTTTGACATACAAAGTCAAAGGAACCATAGTGCAAATTTTATGAACATTATGATCGAAAAAAGACAGGAGATGAATCCCATTTTTTTCAAGAAGGTTTTTGCCATAATCGCTTCCTTTTGTCATCAAGTAGTCGGGGATCATAAACAATTCTATAAAGTTAACTGACCAAAAAGATGGCCCGTCCATTTCGGACAAACCCGACACAGCACATCTGGAATTTTCTCATGCGGCCTGGCTTTATTCTTTTAATCTCCTTTCTTGCATGTGATTTTTATGATTATTTCCATCATCAAAATAAAAATTGAAAGGAAGAAGAACAACTTTTATGGGTGTTTACGATCTTCATAACTGGACCTTATATTTGGATCACTTTTCAACAACAAGTTGTGAAGCTCAATAAAACAAGTGCACGGCAATATCAGCCTGTTGAATGCATTGAATTCGCCACATTGAAAACAGACGCGTTTAAGACTTCAAAGACATCATTACATGTGTGGCGTTATTTTGTTTCAATATTTCAGTCTTCCATGTTTTAAGACTCTTTTTAAGTTCTGTTAATCCGAGAAGAATTTGTCACTTGAACTGTATCACATTGAAATTTATTGACTTAATGCTGAGCTTGAGTTCCAGATTCTGTTCCATTCTCAATTTCTTTTCCCAAATCTTAATCAGCTTTTCTTATATGTTTTACGTTTAAAAAAAACTTGATCTGTTACTATTATCCGACGCTTTGATACAGAATTTTTTTTGTTTCAGTTGCTGTTAAAATGTCCTCAAAAAATCTCCCATGATTGCAACGTCTTTTACTTTTCTAAATTTTCATTTTTTTTTTTTTTCATCTAAGTGTCATTTATTATATATATTGAGAGAAATATGAATCTGGAATACTGCCATTTGCAATTTTCAGTTTTTGTCATTTCTCAACTCTTTTGTTTGATTTTCGACTAGGTGTGGTCGCTGCAATTAAGTTAGGCGTGTAATTAAGAAAAAACGAAAAAAAAAAAAAAAAAACACCAAAGGTATTGCTTTTAAGTAAGACATAAGTTTTAATATCAAAACATCAAGTATCACTGGTCTTCTTTTCTGTAGATTGTTATCTTTTTGACAAAAATGGAACAAAGTATATCGTCGGTGTGCTTCAAAAACCTCGTAACTACAGCTTGTTACAAGCTGTAGTTACGAGGCTTTGGAAGCACACCGACGATATATATTTCTGCTTTATCTTGTACACTGAGAAGAACATAATGTATAAGGCATTATGAATATTCAAAATGCAGAAAATTGAAATAATTTGAACTTATAAACGTCTCTTTCTTTTGTCTACATTACCACGGGAAGCTTGCTCTACGAAGCAATTTAAAGATCGCCACTACTAAATGACAGTGATGCTCACATGACCATCCTATCTAAAATTCAGAATAATAATTTATTTTTCACACTCTACAAAGAGTGTGAAAAATAAATTATTATTCTGAATTTTAGATAGGATGGTCATGTGAGCATCCTATCTAAAATTCAGAATAATGATTTATTTATCACACTCTATCTATCTATCTATCTATCTATCTATCTATCAATCAAATAGGTTTCATCGTGAATGTCACCCAGGAAAAGTTTTGAAAATGATCCCCAATAAAATTTCAGCATGAGCAATATTTTTCCCATCACCTTACCTCCCACAAAATTGAATGGTAGGTGGTACATATTTGTGAATCAAATTTTGTCAATCAGACTTTATTTATGTTTCTTTTACCATTAACCTGCTCAATACCAAATCAAACTTTAAAGCTATAAATAAAACTTGAGCTTGACTACTTTAGATTTTTTTTTAATATCTTCTCATCTGACAGTGTAGGTAAATGATCATACTGCAAGTTAAGTATAGTCCGATCTGAATCTACACTGTCGCAAGAGGGCATAAATTCGCGCTCAGCAGCGTAATGGTTAATTTCCAGTGTAAAGGCAAAAATAAAGATATATAAGTATATTTTAAAACGTACATCATAGGTGCTAAAACAAAATTTATGATGTTTACAAACGCTGACTATAGGTGGTTCATGTAACCTCTCCGTTCTTCGTCAAACATTATTTCCTAGATTGTTAAAGATTGCTAATAGCAACACCTGTATGGGTTTTTAATGTAAAGCAATAAAAAAATATTAAGAAATATTATCTTGCTTTCCGCCAAGGATATTCATTTTCACAAAGCATTCTCACCAGCTATTCTTACAGATAGTTAAAAATGATATAGATGAAGGGTCAGCTCATTGCAAATGGGTTGGCCATTTTAAGTCTTCAACCACTTTGCAAAAGTGTAACTGACTATTTACTGTATTTTTCTTTAACTAATAAGTATCCTCAACATAGTTAAAGAAAATGATTAATGAGTAGGCACAACTATCGCTGATAAAGAAAGTGTAAAAAGAAAGATATTTGGATTTTGCTGTATGAAAACATGGAGTTTTTAAAAAATTGCAAAATCATAAGCACGTGTAAGCCTGTGCAGTCCGCGAAGGCCGACATGAATCGACGGTTTTTATCAGTTGTATTTTTATATGTCAAAGGACCATTTTACCTCACGATTCATTCGATTTTGAGAATCTTATAGATCCATAGTTGTTGACTTGCTCGTTATAATTAAACCATTTTCTCAGAGCGACGCCATGTAGCCTACCCCGAGTCAATAGAATTATTTGACTGGAGTCGTATTAGACCTTTAGATATCATAGACATTTGACATACTTTATGTATGTATGTATGTATGTATGTATGTATGATTTTACCATACCTGTGGTTAGGTGCTGTGTACAATAACAACCCCATAGAAAATAACAAAAGCCAATTTGTACCCTTTTACAAAAAAAAAAAATCCTCGTAGATGGATGGAATGAACTAAAAGAAACTGTTTCAATGTTATCATTTCCTTTAAATATAGTTACGGATATGGCGCCCTAGTATGATGCTTTTAACACCGCACTTTCATTGCCGAAAATGCGTACGATTCGGTTAAAACTCGGGTATTCCGTAATCAGTCGAATACGCGCTGGTTCTCCGCATCGATTATGGATTAGCCGAATTCGTATTATTTTGGCGATGAAAAGCGATGTTACACCAATCCCATCACGGTACCCTATCCTTAAAGCTATAAAACTCCACCCTTCTGCTAAGGCTAGTGTCGTCCATTGACATGAAATAGCAGGCAAACAATTTTGAACTCATACAAAATCTGTAAGGTCAACTGTAATTACTTAGTCCACTGCCTGTTGTGTTTCAAAAGCAGTCTACTTCTAAAGCATTATGAGGTTTTTTCTTATGTAATTTGGGTATTTTGTTGTAACGCATTCATGCGTGCTGGTCATTTCCATGTCTTGCAGAAATCATTTTATGGAGAAAGACAAGTATCTTTCTTTGTTTTAACAGTATTTTTTTTTTAAATCAGGGTGACAAGTTCATCTGTCAAAGTCTTTCTACTGGAATGGCTTCGAACAGTGTCTAGAATATTCTTTCATGAAAATGCATTGCTATATTAAATCTAAGTAAGCATTGCAGCTGCACACACATACACACACACAAAAACTGTTTCAAGATGTGATGAAGTGATTGTTTATAATAATTATATATATATATTTCTCGTCTGAGTTTCCTTCAAGCTTCAGTTAATAGTGTGTTAGTAAAAGTAATGTTTATTTTTCTTGTCTTTCTTTCGATAGCGATAGTACCTTATCAGCAAGAACGGTCGTTGAAATGACCCCTTTGGAAAATGATCTGACCAGCATTTATTCGTACTTGAAAAAAATAGATAAATATTGAAAAGCACACAAAGAGAAGAAATTTGTTTTCTATACAACTAATTTCACAGGAAGCGATACAAAGTCTGTTTTCTTGAAGTGTTTCAAACCGATATTAGACACATGTTGTTTCCGAAGATACCAATTTGTTTTTGTTCTTCGATAATAAAGTAAACCACACGCTCAAAAAGGAAAAAAAAAACTAATTACATAACATCAGGTTTCGTCCTCGCCAGTCATTCTTAATAGTTTTCATAGACTGATTCTTAAGAATTTTTCTAACTTTCAAAAGTCATAGAATTTCTGATTTTGGTAGATCTATAGCCATTCAAAAACGACATTGCTTTATAAATCTTAACCTAAGACCAAGGATGTTTTTTAGAATTATTGGTGAATCCGGGCCCAGATCTGCAACGATATATTTGCTGTCTATGTAGATTGATGTAAGAAAGAGAGTTAGACGCCTTATCGGTATCAGTATATTGGAGAAAAAAGTTTACACCAGAATGGAGTCAGAACATCAGAACAGCAAACGGCTTTCACAGGTCTGGCTGAAATTGCAAACTAAAATAATCGAATCTTTTTCAAACGTTGTATTACAGTGTTTTAAAAGTTATTTTACCTAAGAGTATAATACACAGACAAAATCTCCGTGACTAGAATTGCTTAATTTGGCAAAGTAATGTATTTTTTCATTACTCCGTGCATTTAAATTTATTTGGTATTTAACGAGAATTGAGGAGAGTGGAATTAGAATAAATATTGCATTAATGGTAGTTTGTTTCCAATTACTTGATTTTTTTTCAAATTTTTAAGACAGAAGCATGGTTTGTTTATAGGCATCCTTTGTTGTAACACTAAAAAATCATGTTTCTAGTAGTCTAATAAAAGGAATGATACTGGTAGATTGTACAAAATATAGACAGGTAACAAGTTGTATTTTCTGTCATTATAAAAACAACTATGTTGCAAACTTAGGTTGTCCTAGAACCTTATAAAATATCGAAATTATACACATCTCATAAAATAGCATTAATTTTGTGAATATATGGTAAAGCTTTTTCCCCGGGGATACCTTGTGAACTTTTTCAGTATCACAACATTTAGTTGGTACTGCTGATGTCGACGATGATCTTACATGTACAAGGGTTGTTTTAACAAATGTCAGGGCTTTTTTCATCTTGTTTTTGTTTCATACTTTATGCTTTCGTTATTCTGAATCGTTGGGTGGTGGCTTTTGTTTAAAAAGAAAAAAGAAAAAAAAAACCTTCTGTGTAAAGTTATGCACAGGAAATGAAGATAATAATTATAATAATTAAAGTTTACAGAAAAAAAAAAACGTTAAAAAATATCTATTTCTTACTCCAGCCAAATGAGGCTTATATCAGTTTCAGTCCTGTGCTTGGAAATCGCCAATCCTGAACTAGCATCAAAGAAAACTTTTAAAAAATACCCATTAGCCTTGCAAAATATCGGGCAAGGTCAATGGAGTGCGTTTCACCCGAGAGTCTTAATTTCATGTGACCATCAGAGCGAAAGTGTACATAGTATGTAAAATCATAGATGTCTGTTATATCGTACATATGCGTGAAACGATGGTTAGCTATAAATTCAAACCAACATAACTTCAGATTATCTAAATACGTGTCTGCATATGTTGAGCTTTAACGTAAACAACTCATTTCAACCTTATCTAAAGTTTGTGTAAATTATACAGAGACGAACCATGTACAAATTAAACCGCAAGAAGAAAGAGGCTCTTCTTAATTTGGGAACTACTTTTTTATGCGTAGGTATATAGATTATCGCTCGCACGACTACTTCGATGTAGAAATAATGATGGGTAAAATACAATAGGAGGGCCATAAATATCACAAGTTGTATGGGTAAACTGTCATCTTTAATGCAAAAGATTGGTGTAAAGTTTTGCAACAGGGAGTTTGATACACTATTGTGGATTTTAAAACGTGAACGTAGAGAAAGCCAATACAGATCTGTTTCCTTTTTTCCTGGACGATACCAATACTACGCTTACTAGCAGGAGAGTGTTTTATGTGATTCGACTTATGAATTCAGCGATGCCAAACGTTCACTAGGCATGCTCATTTGTGGCAACCTATTACATCGTATATGGAAACTTTAAGGTAAATAATTTTCATTTTCACCTTTTCTAACAAGCTTAAAAACACCACCTCCTTGTTGTAGATAAATAATGTCGCCCAGACAAAAGCCTTAGTTTCAAAGCTGTAATTATACACGAGGAAGGCGGACCAGTCAGCAATTAATGGCTTCTAATTCAGGCTCTGGCTTCATATTGGTAATAACCATACATGATGGGCAAAATTATTGTTTTGTGGCCCATAATGTTCATAGAATCCCTGTAAAGTTGTATTATAGCGAGCTTTAAACTTTTATTACTGTCATAAAAATGTATTGCATTACACATAAATAGATCATACTATGAAAAGAAATAAAAGAAAAGATATATTTTCTTAAATGTTGGGTATAGTCTGGGATTTTCTTGCTGTATTTGCATAATGTTTCCTAAAGTATATATATGTCAATAAATTGTGGTGTGTAATACAACTTAACGGAACATTTCGAAGAGTAAGTTTTAGTCAGGGGTGGTGTTATTTTGCACTTAATATCAGGATTTTAACAGACTCTTTCGCCTTTTATGGCTCCTCGTAATGGCATTTTAATGTTTAATTTCATCCTATAGCTTCAATCCGCCAGAATCTCGATGCAATAAAAAGGGTATAACTTTAGCTGTAAAAGACAAAGCATGTGGAGTTCCCTTCAAGAAGCCATTTTGAATTTAATTTTGAAAATAAGTGGTCGAGGATTAAGACATAAATAATAATCGGATATCGGAAACTACATTAGTATACTTGAGATTTCGGAATAGCTGACCAAGTCTTTGGATAGACATTGTGAACGATTTGTTGTCGAATCGATGATTCATAACTTTTGTTATCTTTGACTCTTTATTCTTTTATATGTTTGTATTATTGTGTACGAAAATACCATCGTTTGGACCATCGATATTTCTGACTAAGTGGGGGTCAAAATGGAGAATTCACTGCACTGGTAACTAGTTTAAACGTTTATTTATTTTTCACCTAGATTTATTTTTACTTTGATATCAGATGTCACGAATAGTTTGAAAAAAAATCTTGCATAATCTTAGGTACATCTTTGAACCGTAAAATATACACAGATGTACATGAAACGGACATTTTGATACAAGCACATTAAAAGCATCTAGTATTCATCAAAGCCACTTTTGCCACACTATCTCTACAACTAAGGGACGAAGTGGATCCAAGATCAAACTGTTTAGTCCGATCTTGATCTACAAGGTGATCCACAATCTTACATTAGTCAGTGGGATTAACATTCAAATTAAATTGATTCATAAATCAATAAAGAAAATTGTTTTACTGCACTCTACCATCTGCTCTGATAAATATGTTTTAAACAAAATACTAATTCATATAGAAATATACTTTCAAACATTTAATTGAGAATAATATCATTTATTCTACATTTTTTCCAGAATATATAAATCATACCCATAGGACTATTCCCAAACATACATGTCGTCAGAGAGAGAGAGAGAGAGAGAGAAAACGGTGACAACGTCGTTCGCAATGTCCTTGATAAATGTTGTGAACCTCATTTCTGTTATGTTTCCGTGGATTTGATCAACCTCTACGCATCGATCTTCCTATGTTTCTATTGGTCAATTGTTGCAATTTTTGTTATCTCTTTTGCGCCTACTCTTTTCCAAAAAATAAAAGAGAGAAATTATTTAAAATATGAAATATTTTAATGTCTGATTTTAAGAAATTCTACCGTAAATAATGATACATTTTGTTAGATCATTTCACTGTCATATAAATACTGAACGTATATTCTTTTTTTCAAAACCAGTTTGTAATTCTTCAAGACTGCAATTCAAAGATACTCACAAAATTTTACTACTCAAAGGCAAAAAAAAACCGATTTGTACACAAGAACGCGTTGAATTCTACTCTGGTGCTTAACAGATGCTGGTGAAAAAGCATTAAATGTCAAATCTATATATCGTATTGCGCTATAAAATTTTACATTTAAACCCGCGCAGCATTCCTTGAAAATATGAGCTTTTTAATTCAACTTTTTCACCTCATTCCCTGTTGGATGAGGAAAATGGGTTAAGAAGCGATTAAGTAAATACAATGATAGATTGCATCAGTAAATGAATAAACATTTAAGAAAAAGATCGATGAAGGTGGTGTCTACACAGATTTTAATTTGGAAAACCACATATATATATTTTTTTTTTCCAACCGACCTTCAAAAAGGGAGAAAAATGAAATTGGTTAGATAATGAACATGCCATGCTGCAATGTTTCCTTTCTTTCAATTGATTTTTTCCCAAGTATAAGGTACATACCGTATGGATAAAAATGATCAAATCCGGTGTCCCAATTCTAAACACATTTTCTTCTTATTTTATATATAAATATTCAAGCTTCTTTAAGTTTCATTTTCAACAGAGACGTTTTAAGTTAAATTAAATTTCAAGTTTTTATTTGGCTAAACATTCGAAAGCTTTTCAATGAATTATCATAATAAATGGTCAATGTGCATTTACAATAATTTTTCTACTTATGTAACACCACATGCATTGATCAGCGATGTTTTCTGATCAAGTAAATACGCTTTATTGTTTTGACATAGTACGAAAAAACACAACAACAACGTTTTTTTTTTAAGTAAAAAAATTAGACGTTTGTGAAATTCGACTATCGAGTGCAACACAAGTATCACTGTCTGATTCTTTTTTTACTTTGTGGTCTATAGATATAAATACTCTTTTTCACCCAAATTTTTGCGCATCTCTTTCCTAGTTTCAAAACAACTATATTTGAAATAAAATATATTCTAAAATAAAAAGACTACTCTGTATTTTAAAAAGAATATTTTAAAAAGGAACCAACATTTTTTGTTGCACATTTTTCTGCATTAGTTTTGAATGTCTTCTTTGAATTAAAGAATTGCAGCAATGTTTCCCCTACTTTCACTTCTTTTTCTGAAGTTCTAGAAATAGCTGGAGAAATAATACACTCACAACCTCTTTGTAACTGAATTCTGAATAACACACAGTCAGCTATTTTTTAGAACTTTTTTTAAAGACATAAAAAAGATACTAATTTATTGTTGCATATAAATTAAACGCTAGTTTAGCAAGCTTACATGTGAAAAAAAAACAAGATGACAAACCTAGCTGTATATCGATACTTTAATTGAAAAACAACAATCAGCGGCGTGTGTTTGCATAAAAAATAACAACAACAGTGGTCACCAAATTAGACTAAAATGATAACGTTATATGGATTATTTTTTTTGTTTTGAACTAAATAAATAATGCAATAAAACGGTGACTTCCTTGCTGCCAGTGGCTTGGAAAGATTACTCTGAAAAAGAAATGTTAAAAAGGGGAAACGTGGATGAGTACAATAGCCGCAGCGACATAACTAATGTGGAAAACAGTGTTTTAGATCAAACGAAATGTGGGTACTGTTGTAACCAAGATATTTCTGTAACATTTAGTTCTGTTTATTTTTGAACAGGGAAAACACAGAATAAGTTTTTACATCTTTAACGGAAAAATCTAATCTTCTTTAACCCTCCTTTTCCCTTTCGGTTACTTTCTGTCTAGAAGATTTTCACGGAATACTTATGAACCCATTACCAAACGAAAATATTGTAGACTGATCCAAATTGAAAGCATTTGCAGACGACAAAATAAAAGTGACTGAAAATTTGAAATTTGTTTCGTGAAGGGTAGAAAACATTGTGGGAAAAGGAGAAAATGCTGGTTACCAGCATTTCCTCCTTTTCCTACAATGTTGGGTAGAAAACGTTGTAGGAAAAGGAGAAAAATGCTGGTTACCAGCTTGTAGGAAAAGGAGAAAATGCTGGTTACCAGCATTTTCTCCGTTTCCTACAATGTTTTCTAAAGGCTTCTTTCTCAGGGGCGTCAAAAGTAGGGATTGTGTGGTAATGGGTTGACAGAGCTAAAAAACCCACATAATTTCCAACATACCTAGAAATGATAACTTTTGTTTAACAAGACCTGTCTGATTTGTGAAATATATTCATCATATGAATTATTGAATTCATTTTACCCTGTAAAGGTTTATTACCTCTCGGAACAACACTAATTTTTTTTTTTTTTGAGAAATACACAAAATAATTCGTTACATAAGAAAGTTCACTATCGCCCATATCAAAACGTGCAAAATTCAAAGATGTTTACATGCATTACAGTTCAAGTAGATATGTGTAGAAAAAACTTCCTTTACATCAATGGTTCCTTCGTTCTACTGTATAAATAAAAAAAGTAAAGGCAAACTCTGACAATAGAGGGCCTAATGCATCTTCAAAAAATGCAGTTCGTCCAGGCTGACTGGTGCTGAAACTTTTGTGGTTTTGGTAAATTTTCTACACGTTGAAGGACCGTTCTACCCCAGAATTTAGTTGTTTGTCAGACATGGATTTCATGCATCCATAATTATGGGATAACTTGCTCGCATCAAGGAGATCTGCCGGAGCCTAGCTGAAACTTTTTTTTTTCAAACCATAGAACTGTTGTGGTTAGGGTAAATTTTCTGCACGTTGAAGGATCATTCTACCTCGAATTTAGTTCTTTGTCAGACATGGATTTCATGCATCCATAATTATTGTCTCATGCAAGTATCCGTAGGGAAATTCTTTATTCAAGTTTTCTAAGTAAAATAATAAGATCGTGAGATTAAATAACTGGGAATCTCCATAAGACTGAATTTCTCGGCAAAACATTTAAGAGAGATATTTGTAGCATAACTCACATACTAACATGATAAAAAAAAAGTATTGAGAAACCAATACATGTCACTGTATGTCTCACTAAAAGTGTCATGTCGGTCTTCGACACCAATCACTTCTAAATTGTTATTTACAACTTTGTAAGTGGTCTTAATATCTCCTCTTGGTATCAATAGATATTTATTTTGTCAGGATCAACATGTACCCGTGATTTACACATTTAGGACAGCAAACTTGGTTAAAAACCGTTTGACAAATTACCTAAATGTTTCGAGAGGGATTCGACACACTCCAGTATTAATTCTTTTACAGCGGATATAGTTCAGAATACGAAATTACGTTTATTAATCAGTAAATTCGAGAAATGTAACAATCACGCACTACAAATTAACCATCACAACTTATTTTGTAACGTCATCAGCAAGATCATCATTGAAATATTACAGCCATTATCATGAAAGCTCCCACAACCCCTAAAGTCTTTGTGTTTAATCAATGATAGATATCTAGATATAACAGGATTTCTTTTACCAACCGACAAACTAGATAGAAGTACAAGAAGGAAAACTGTCGAAAGATAGCAAACAACCTTAATTTACAAAATGATAAATTCTAAGAATCACTACTTTTTCGTGAATGGTTTTAAAGATTTTCCTCCGTACGGTCTTCATATTTGTACGTTTATAGGTTGTACATAGTGTCAAAAAAAGTTCAAAATTTCTTCATGAAAAAATGTGTGAATTTAGCTTCGTCGCTTTGCCTTCTTGCATCTATTGAAACGAAGCTGTGTAAAATCTGACAAACCTTTTGATAGCATTTAAAGGTTGGTATTTAGAATTTTTACATCACACCAAATTAATTAAATATATATATCATTGAAATTTATACGAAAAAACAATGCAAATCATCAATAATTAAGAATCATAAAATCCCCCCCCCCCCAATTTTTTTTTGATGGTATTCCCTTAAAAGGCTACGTAGCCTCTTAAGCTATTTTTAGATTTCGAGCCAAAAATCAATAAAGCATTGTGGGAATGTCAAGTGACTGGCACGTGACTAATAACGCTTAAATTCCATTACATAACAAACATGTAATAATTATTTTCCATAATGTCTTCTTTGGACGGATCTTTGAAACTTCGTCTGTGTTTTCCTGTAATCAAATGTGAGAATTGATAATCTAAAAATAGAACGTGTCTCCTGTTGGTGTCAACCTGGTCCGTAATAAATCTCTAATTTCTCGTGTTATTGGGTGGTTTTCGACTACCGGGGTTTTATGAACGCAAATTAAAAGGCTTTGGGAGTATAAGGATGATTTTTTTGCATTTTTGTAAAATTTTCGTTCCAAAATCTGAAGGGCCACCTTTAACTTTGCCCTTTCAAGTGATGCTTATTTTCTTCAACACCGTCAAGAAATAGCATTACATCCCATTTAGTCAAACATTCAAATGTTGACTGCTCTTTTTAACAAACTTTTTGGAGGTTTGGAGGTTTGGTTCAAAGTGATAGATAAATGTCTATACATTTTGATACCTTCAAATATGGTCATGTGCTATTGACATGTTGATCTATAACGTTTATTTTAATCGAATACTGTAACTAAGAGCTCATGCATAATTATGCATCTCTCCGTTAAACTTTCATTAAGATCTCAAGAAATTCTCCAAAAATTCAATTTCACACATAACTCATATCATGTCCTTGTCTGATTCGAATTCAAATAACCAAGGTACTGTATCCTAACAACTCGGCTGCTTATGAAGAAAACGTAGAATTTATAACATAGCCATGTCGTCCTCTATTTTGTCGTTTTTGATATTTTTTTACATTTCATGATTTCTGTAATATTACTAAGGATTTGTACTTTAAACTCGGGCTAGTTCTCAAGTATCAAAATGGGAAGACATACAATGGGGCAGGTTATCATCAAAATACTTTGACAAAGTTATGCCCCTTTTCGAATCAGAGTTTTGAATGAAATCAATCTATTTTCCAAAGCAATTGCAGACAGTTGTTTTCACAAATGACCGATCGTTAGTATCTCAGATTCAAATCATCAGTTTCATAAAAGCTGTGTACAATAAAGTTATTCAATTTTTGTTTGATAATTACACACTAAGGCTGCTTTTGCCCATGAAATAATAACTTGATGTATTGTCAGTCACACAATAAGTAACATGAACATAATCAAACTGGTTCCCATTTTTGCTAACATTTAGTCATGATGTACAGATTAGTTTTCTTACATGAAAGTGTTTGCTCGTACCATGTGGCAGTTGGAACAGATTAAAAGCAAACTTCTATTTACTAATCACGATTAGGTCCAAAATACCTGACAATTTTATCATTGAAATCAAAGATATGCGATTCGTTTCAATAATCCTAGTTTTTTTTTTTACAAAGTTATTCATAATTTTCTAAGCAAAAAGGATTAGAAAAAAGTCGCTCCATTCGATACCAGACCTTTCTCAATAACCCATATCAATCAATAACTTATATTAATTTTATTGTTTTCGAAATAGTTTAGCCTTATCTTGAACATAGTAGGAGGGATATATATTTCTTAGAAATTTCTTTCTGTGCCACATTAATTTCTTAAACAGTAACTTAAAAAAGACAGTGTTCGTTTCTTTATCAATAGGAAACATATTTGAGACAGACGACCATTAGAAATATCCTTTCTGCCACGAAGTTTTCAAAAGTGGTTGACTTAAAGATGAAAACAACAGTCGTCTGAATAAGGCATTGTGATAGTCTTTCGGCAATGTCGTTTCAGTTTACCTTACAAAGGAAGATAACATCTAAATTCATACAGTATTATATGAAGTAGAATTATCGGCAATCTTGTACGTTTTGCTTACAAAGGATTACAGTTAAATTCATGAACTGACATAAGAACTAGAAATGAAAAAAAAAAACTTCAAAAAGATATCTCTTGCTAAACCATAATTTGACCGCTGTGATACTAAGGGTATAAACTGAAAGTCCCTGGAGCTCTATTTCAGATTTTGGAAGCCAAAAAAAAACCTGTCAAGGTTCTATAGAAAATAATCATTAAGTTTTTATTTTCGAAGAAATATTTTTGTATATTAAAAAATTTTGCCCCAATCAACTGGTATACCGATAGACCAGAATAAATAGATGAGTTGCGGACAATATAGATATAAGACTGGGCTACAAGATCGCTGCAATCTCATGTTATACTTTCTTATTAAGTACCAGAGAACGCCCTCTACATCCTTAGGGTTATTGGAAAGCCACTGCGCAAATCTTCTGTTAATAGTCGTTTTCTCTCTCAAATTGTCTTGGCAACACTAGAATTCAATTATTTATCAAATACTAAAAACAAGCATTCACCCCCAGCCGGCACCTACAGGATTAGACTTCAGTGATATCAAAATCTACAGCAGTGCTAATCATTTAGGTCCACCATACTGCACCATTTATTTTGCTATAACGTAAAGAATTAATTCCTTTAAAAATAATAAACACAAGTGTTAATTGGTCGACATACAAGTATTTCCCAAACATTATACCACAAAAGCGTGTTGTGCGATACCGGCGAGATCATTGAAAAAATCGTAGGAAATGCCCCAGCAAGCCGACTAAGTACCATATTCAGACGCACCCCCGATGGTTGAATTACCCATAGACCTATTTACAGTCTATGTTTTAGATGAACATGATAATCTTAACACCACACACAAAACCCATCTACAGCCTAGCAAATATTCAATAAATCATATGTAAAGCCCTAGGATGTAATAAAATGTTGGATACCACACAAAAAAACGCTCTTAGGCGGCTTCATATGATGTAAAAGAAAACTGTATGTTAAATAAAGTGAAACTGTTACCACGAAGGAGCTAATGTTTGTCCCATTTATGTGTCCCATTTTTTTTAGCAATTCTTTAACGGTACAGGTTTTTATCATTAGTAGTGTCATGTTCTTCGTTTTTAAACATTTACTAAACAATTACAGATTCGAACAACAATGGAAAAAAAGCTTTTAAAAACAGTTATGAAAAGCGTTGACAGTGTTGGTAATCAGATCAGCATTTTCTCCTTTCCTAATTCTACAGCACCACAGATAATTCAGGGGGACGGGGGGAGGTATACCAAACCACCGATTGGTTGTCTTGTGTGTTTTCAATCGTTAGGAAGTTTTTTTTCTTTACGGTAATAAATGGTGACAAAAAGCTTGCATGTAATATTTTCTCCATCTCCACAAGAGTTGTCTACCTTTTGACTGACAAAATGTAGGCACTCAGTATTTAAGTCACATTTTTTGCGCCGTCTGCGAATGTATGTTTATAGTTTGGACAAGTATAATCTTTAGTATTTGGATTTTGTAAAAAACTACCGGTAGAAAGTGAATGGCAAAGATCTTGGCCCACGACCATTTTAGGTGTATGCCTCATCTGTGTCCTCATGAACGTGGAGTGTTAGACCTACAAATACTGTTGACATGAAGAAGATTTAATAGCATTTACGGCTGTATGATGATATAACAAGAGCACTGCATACGGGTGCCAACAATCGGCTGCAAGTGCTTTATTTTTTTTTCAATTAAAATCATAAGTCGAAAAAAGGGCATAGCTTAGCTAAAAATATTTTGATGGTTACGGTACATATACTGGTTACTGTACATATTCTTCACTTAATAGTGGAAAACAAACAGTCAAAGGTTGAAGTAAATATCTTCAGCAATAAATATTTTATAAAATGTCAAAGTTTTTAAATCTTTGATATCATTAAAAGGGCACAAATAAGTAAAAATATTTTGATACTTACCTTTCTCTGTTGTGTATACTCCCCGACTGATAGTTAAAACCTTGTCAAAGTTGGAAATAGATATCTACAGTAAAAACAGAGATATTACAAAATGTAAAAGATTTTGCGCCACGACACAGACGTTGACGACGCCAGAGCTATTACAAAAACTCGACATTTTCTTCGAAAACAGTCGAGCTAAAAGCCCTTGAGGAAAGCAGTAGGGCATTCAGTTGCAAGAAGGTCTATCCTTACAGATTTGTTTATGAATTTAGTGAAATGCATATTTAAACAAGAATAAATTGAGTATCGGCATTTGAGAACTATACATGTATCCCTTTTGTTCATATATCTAAATCTCCTACCTGGGATTAATATTTAAAACGATGAATGAACTATCAGCAAAGGACTTAGTAAAGCGACGGGTTTCTGTGTAAGGCTTAAAATGATAAAGATATAAATACTGCAGGGTTCCAGAACAGTATTATGGCCTTGGTACGTCTGGCTGCAATATGACAATAGATATATAATCGGTCTTCATGGTAAATATTATGACGGAAATAAAACGAATAAATGTGTTCTTCATATTGTTAAAAGATTCCAGTCGCTCACATAGGTCTTCAAACCCTACCTCATCGGTATATATCGTGTTACATAGAGGATATTTGTCTTTTCGGTAAAAGATCAAAATTTATTTCATCGAGTGAACACCATCGGTAATATTTTCACGAGTGGCGCAGCCACGAGTGAAAATATTACCGATGGTGTTCACGAGATGAAATAAATTTCGATCTTTCACCGAAAAAAACAAATTTTCTAATTATTTCATGCTTTTTAACCCTTTCTGGGAGGAGCTTTATTAAAATCAAGTGCAGTTCTTTTCCGTTATTCCCCGTGGCGTACCCCTCCCGCATACAACGCATTACAATATTACGTCAAGCGCGAGAAATGTAAAGTATATGACATTATATTTCCCATCTGGTTGTGAGGCACGCGCAATTTACCTAGGCAACAAGAACGTGAAAATCGGTATTTTCACTGGTGGTTCCAGTGTAAAATCGAAAAATATTTTCACTGCTATTTCTCGATATCCTACCGGAAAGCATGAAATGAATAGATGTTATCCTAACGGCTGCTCCTCCAATTGATATCGACGGCTTCCATCTTTTAATATGAGAGTTAGGGGCCGTAGACTTAAGAACTCATCGGTAATATCGAGTAACATCGGCATTTTTGTAAAGGCTATTCAGCCATTCTCGAAAGCTTCCTCCTTTTGATATGGGAGCCAGGACCGTAGATCTAGACGTTAGCTTGATGCTTGACAAAAGTAGTGTGATGGGATGTTTTGATAAACCATGGTCCGTATTCTCCAGCCATTTTTCAGAACATTCTTAGGCTTATTCTGTAGAATTTTCTAAATCTGGAAGTAACAGAACTTCTGATTGGCTAAACCACACTATCTTATGTAGGGCATCTTGGAGAAAAGGACTAAGAGTTTTCTTAAAAAATGGTTAGTGAACATGGACCTTTGTGTCCTTAGTGCTGACCGTGTCTGATTAGGGCGATCTTACATCTTGACCGAAATATCCTTTCGTTTCGTGTTGGATTCGTATTCCAGATGATCTAGCTTTGATTTTCGCTTGTGACTCGGATCGTGCGGGATGATCTTCAGCAAGGCACTGAACAGTCCTAACATATCACTGGTGAAACACAGAAGACCATGAATTAGTGCAATTTGACCGTGATACGATAGAATCTTTGTTTAATACGATAGAAAAAAACTGTTTCCAGGAATGTATACAAACAGAAACACTTTCTTTTTCCGACCGGGAGTACAGTTCAATGAGCAGTACTGGTTTTAAGAAGTATTTTGCAAGGATCTCCAACCTCCATTGAATGTTGAGATGCCAAAAGTCCTTTGAGTTGGTTTTTGTGGATATCGTAGACCACGTACAGACAGCACCAAACGATCTAGATCCTAGTCTATGATCAACTCTGTCACATTTTTTTGCGATATTACAGTGATGAGGATTTTAAACTTAGAAAAAACTCATGTTTTAGAAACTGGATGTACCCAGTTCGTGGAGATTGTGGTTAAAATGTTTAAGCTATGTGTCACGTACTGATTACAATTGTCCTTGAAAAATGTTTAGTTTAAATGTATTTCATTCAACACACATAAAAGTTCGTATTCTAAAAATTGCAACTATTTAAAAATGATTGGAACGAAAGCTACAAGCATATAAAATTCCATCCTAGAAGTCACATCAATGTCAGTTGTTTAACGATAGCAGAATCTGCAACAAAGTATGGTCAACTGTGTCTGTGTGTGCATGTGTGTGTTAGAGCAATACTTTGAATAAGCCCATACGTCCTTCTAGGTCACCACTCCAACTCCTTTCACCCTAGAGCAACTCAGCTTTGGCAAATCTAGGTTTGGGAGTCAAAACAGATAACGATCATGCGTTAAGTACATTTTCATTTAATGATAAATTACGACATGGATTAAGAAAGATGAGGCGAAATTCGGCAATAACTTATCATATATCGAATGATACGACTGCGAAATGCATAAACACTCCATGCGAAGTTTGACATTATGCCAACTATTCTGCTAGTCTCGATCTCTTATTAAACACCCTTATTGTAGGGAAAATATTTTAGTCAGGTTTGCAGACAACGTCAGTCCAACATGCAGAACAGGAGAACACAGCATGCAGCCTGATCTTAGATTTACACTTTCTTTTAATTTGCGAACACATCCCAACCACATGCATAAAAGCGGTAGATCTTAAATATTTGAGTTTGAATGTAAAATTCTTCCTAGCATAAAGTTTGTATTTTTAGGGATATACCTTAGAAGACTCGGGAACACCTTAAGATGCTTTTGAAAACGATCTTTGTTACTGCCAGGCTGTAAAAAGGCATGAATTCAACTTTGATAAACATTGTCGCCTATTTTTTTAGCTGTCATTACCCTATTCTGCGTCTTTTTTTTTTTTCATTAACGATGTACCTATTATGTTTATTGACTACACAAAGGGTACCCTTGCATACACGTTTAGGAAAAAAAAAACTTTGCTTATATAAACATTACAATTTTGAGTTACGTAAACATTTTAGCCTTCAACTTGCGTTTTATTAGAAAAAAGCTTGCATTTGAATTTGTTTTAAAAAAAAAGGAAAGAAAAAGTCGGTTAATTGCGATCTCTACAGGATTAACTGTAAAAATTGTTTGCAGGTGAATGCATGATAGGCGTTTAAACCCGTATTCACCCATTCGGCACACTACGTGGCTCGGAATGTTACACATAAGATTTGTTATCAGAATAACCAGGTTCGATCCCCGTCATCTGGTAGCCCATTTCCTGTTGAATTGTTATGGCAAATACAGGGTAGTACTGTATAACATAAATAAGTAACAGACAGAATGGGTGAGCTGAGAGAGAGAGAGAGAGAGAGACGGACGGACGGACGGACGGACGGATAAACGGAGGGACAGAGATGCAAAATAAAGAAAGATAAGCTACCAGAGCAGAGAACAGACCGAGACATTTGTCAGCCATGGCCCACATTGGAAAAATGTACTTATTCTTTGCCAGCTGGATTTTACTCTTAGGCTTCTAAGTGCGACTCAAAGACCTTTGTGAACAATGTAGATTTAGATCTGACTGCACAGAACACGCTGTCTGATCTTGAATCAATACAGTCCGACAAGGAGATATATATTTCCCCCGAACTACCATTGACACATTAAAGTTTGTGTTTTTACGGCTTGAAAGTTTCAAATCTCTTATTTCAGCAGATTTAACTGTATTTCTGCAAGCGGTGTATAGAGTTGGGGCAATATCTTATTCACACTTATTGCTCAGCTAAATTTTATGCCTCAGATTTTGCCTGCTTGTTGCAAAGGTCTCCTAAACATATCAGTTTGCTTCCACGAGGCGTGTACCATTATAGAATGTTCCCTGCAGGTAGTTGCGACAACTTTGCCCTTACTTATCGTGATTCTTTTGCTGTCTTCCGAATGTGTATCTTCCAATTTGTCATTAGCTCGAACGAATATCGTGTAGATCTATATGTTTTCGGTTTCTCGCTTCGTCCACGTCCGGTCAGTACTCGAAGTGGTATAGAATGACTGCCATTATGACTTTAAGGGATTTGTACATTGTCGTATTTTCTTGTATCTTGTTGTAGAAGGACTCACATGTGTGTCTTTCATTGATCCTGTATCTCTATAAGTGAACTGCAGTCGCTGAATTGACTTGTGGAAGTTTAAAAAAATCATGCTATTGCTATCATTGCTCAGTATTACGCTTGTTTAGCGTCATGATATGGTGCCTTTCGTAGATACAACTCTTGATAGTGTGCTAAGGTTTTAACAACGTAGTCCGTAACACTGGTAAATATTTAATTGTCTTTGGTAACAGAAGCCTGGAGTTTTATAAAAAGCTCGCAGTTTTAATTATTTGATATGGAAATCCTATATACTAACATTTTCACGGAGCTTTTAAGACATTATCGAAATTTTGCAATACTTTCGAAAGATTGTGTTCTCAAGTTTGGAAATGGGTTGAATCGTTTTGTGCAGTCTCCCCATGACCGACATTGTCCGCAAAAGGTAAGAGACACGCACCAAACAGCTTAAAGTTCAATCTGTCGACCACGAATGCATACCATTTTAATAAGTCTAAAGTTTTATAGTCAGGCAAAGAGTTATTAACATTTATTATAAAATATTCAGTCTATTGTGTGCATTATACTCCCATACAGAGCCTGAAGAGTTTTTCCATCTCATTGAACCGGGCTATTTACCAGGTGTTACGTTTTAAGTATTATTTTACATTGAATCTTTACCAGATGACAAAGGTTTTGATATGCCTATCTCCAAAGCATTTGCACGATCATAATTCAAATGGAAATGCAAGCATGTCTTTGAAATGTTAGGAAATATGGGAAAAGGCTGGTTGTCAGTATTTTCGCCTGTCTCCCTCGTATTATCTCAAGTCAGCGACCGTATTTTATCAGTCTTACACATTGTCTTGTCTGGCAATTCTTATGTCATGCTGCAGACCACTTCAAATAGCAATATGAGAAAATACAACTGAAAATATCTACTTTTCTAATTATGATTAAAAGCCTGTCTTGCTCAGAATAGATCGTCCAAACTTGAGATCGTTAGATGAATAGTTAATGGTCCAGTTTGTTGTACTTTATGTTTGATGCCCTTTTCTACTATTATATTAATTCGACACAGACAAAAGTTGCCAACTTAAAACTAGAGCCATGCTCTGTCAAAAATGCTTCTGCCTAAATGTATCGACTGAGGTCAGTCTGCACAATCCGCACAGGCTGACCTTGGTCGAGAACTTTTGCTATTTGTCAAATTTCTGTTTACCGAAGGACCAGTGTACCTCAAGATCCAGATAACTGTTAGACAAAATTTATTTTCCGGATTCAAACTTACATGATGAATTGCTTGGTATAATGCCTAACTGAGATGCATAAAACCCTATTTTAATGAATGTTCAAATTACTGTTAATGAAATGTTCAGGTCTTTGAATATATTTTCAAGAAATATGACTATTGATTTGAATGCATGGTCATTAAAACCGGGCCGTTTTGTTTGGTCAGCAATGCAAAAGGCTGGTAATCCAAAAGCTAGCGGTTTAAATCTCAGCTAGGTCCAAATCATAGTCTTAACAACAAGATTCATTGCTGTCTGTTTGGACTTAATGATGTCACCAGATTGGGTAGAATGGCAGTCTTGAGCTGGTTGAAGAAACCCCAGAGAAGCCAGAAATGCTGCAATTTACCGGGCCAGATAAGTAAAGCTAGACTTTGTTTATTCGTTCCATTCCAGTAAGCTTTTGCGGACGGCTAGATCATAATCAGACAGAATGGAAGTCTGATCCATGATCTACACAGTTCACTAATTTACTCTAAATTATGACATGACGGCATCTTTCTCTTGCAACAGAATTACTTTGGTTTCTGTGAAAAGGTGTAGCTCATTATTTTAGTCGTGAGAGAGTTAACCCTTTCCTCGATTTTTCCAAGGAGTCTTTTCCAAGACTTGACAGATTTAGCTTGCAGTTTCTGTTTTCACCGATCAGATGACTAGCACTGGAGCCTAGACGTAGAGTTAGATTGTAGCTGATTGGTGACTACGGTCTCCAGGGCCTGTATTCACCAACCATTCTTGAGAATATTCTTAGTCTTATTTGCCAAGGTTTTCTAAATTTGTATGTAACACAACTTCTGATTGGCTAAACCGAATGGTTTAGCCAATCAGAAGTTCTGTTGCTTTCATATTGACAAAATTCTGAAGAATAAGACTAAGAATGTTCTAAAAAATGGTTGGTGAATACAGGCCCAGATCTCTAATAGCAATACTAAAAATCCTTTTCACGCTCCTTTGGTCCTCAAGGATATCATTACAGTGTATTTGATAGTACAACAACACGCTGCCATACGGTGCCCTTTTTGGGCGATTAGGTTGGTACAATGCTCCTTAAAACTTTCTCCGTCAACAGGATTGTTTTTTTCATTGGTTAACTACAGCGTGGAATGTGGCTTCGGATTGTCTTGGTGTAATTTCGCTTGTGATCCTTAAACGGGTGGAATGAAAATTAAAGAGAGGTTAAACGTCGGTGATGTTTATCGCAGGTGCAAATAGATTTTCGCTCAACTTCACCGAAACGGTTATTAGATGGAATGTTACCGTCTGTATGGGGATTTTAGGGACACGTTGAGTACTTTTAGTGTGTTTTTGGCTTGGCACAAGCTTGTATAGGCAGATGGGGGATATTTTGTGCTTTGCGACACCGTAGCCTCTCAGCCGATTTAACATTATTATCAGAAACAAATGAAATTGTTTTTATGACTTCATCAAATACGTCATTAAAGAGAGTATGTCGACATTTTTAGGGGTACTTTGGGATACTAAAACTTTAGATCAAAAAGGAGGACAACGAAGCTGGGGCACAAATGCCCATTTGACCGAAAGGGTCTGGTATTATGTTTGGCGGACTAGGTTTCGTTCATATTTGGATGACTGCAATGTTAAACTCGCCACTGAAAATATTGCCAGAGTTCCAGAGGCATATACTGAACCTTTGTCCAACAAAGACTGCTATCACTTAATATTTCAGGTAATATTTTGGCATACTTTGGAAAAGGTATAGTGTAAAAATGCTTGAACATTTCCTGATAAATACGAGTTTTGGCGGTCTGCACTTTTACATCTAATGAAAGCCTTGTCACACTAAAACAATTGCTGGTACTATGGATTTGCTTACTCTTCCCTCCATACCGTTAGAAATACATGTAAATCATTCTTCACCTCCAAGTCTATCTCCTTATGCTACTTACATTTGAGTCATGTTCTCTGAAAGGGGGTTTAACGCATCTCCGAAAAATATCGACCATGTCAGCCCGACTCAATCTGTACAGGCGGATCTGGGCGGAAACTTCATGCCTTGGGTTAATTTTCTGTACGTCCAAAGCCCAGTATCTATGATTAGATCAGTTTTTCTATAAACCAGTGGCTATTATGGATCCATGATACCAAGGCTTGGTTGGTATTGTGCGTCACAGACATGGATCAAGATACCTTTTTACAGGGCACAACTCACTTATAAATGGCCCGCATCACGCAAAAAGGGGCATTTCGACATTTGCGTAAAGTGTCGTCCCGGATCGGCCTGTGCAGTCCGCACAGGCCGACCCGAGACAACACTTTCGGATTGTGTGCGATTTTCTGTTTCACGAAAATCTTCCGTAGGACAGAATCTGCACAGGCTGATCCGAGACGACCCTTAACGCAAATATCCGAATGCCGTTTTTCGGGTATTGCAGGTCAAATGGACTAGAAGTTCAATGAGTCAGTCTTGAAAATAAAATCATGCATGGTTCGGCGGAAGGTTCAGGGTTTTCTTTATTAATTCTGGCAGATATTCTTGATGTTGCAGTATATAATTTTTCTTTTACACAAGAAAACCCAACAATTTGTTTTATTCTTAGATGTAGGTGTTGGCGTAAGAGTGTCTATTCAGGCTGAAAGGCGTATTTCTACTTTAAGATAGACTGAGTAATTTGCAATATACCCTTAAGGCGCTGGGAAACTCAACGATTAATACTATTCGCTTAAGAAATTTCAAAAAAGAATGTCTAAGACTGTTTTGACCAGAAAGTCTTTCAAGATATCGGCCAGTGTAAATTCAAGTTAAGGCTGTGTGTTCTCTGCGGACTGTTCATGGTTTTCACTGTCATCAGAAAAACATCTAATCGTCCCCAGCATTGTAAAGGAAACACTCTTACTGGTTATGCTTCGTTGTCACTACGTTTATCTTATCAAAGATCACATAGGCAATTGTTTTCCTACAGACGGTTGTAAATGTTTGAATGAAAGTTGCGCTTCAGTGCCTGATTTAGCTTTTAACACTTTACTGAACGACAAAATTCAAGAAACAAAGTATTTACAGATGACAACTTGAAAGTGGCTCAAGCGATGGGATTCGTTACACTAGAAAAATGTGGGAAAAAGAGAAATATTGGTTTCCATCATTTTTTCCTGTTTTCAGCAATGTTTTTTAAAGCTTTCTTCTTCAAGGTCGTTTAAATTCGGAACGTTTAGTAAAACGTTCACTCTTACCACGATGAAATCAACGTAATGTGGATTAATACAGAAAGTCCTAATTGCAAGACTAAGTGCCTGATTGCCTATGACGCAATATCTCAATCATTCAAAGAAAACTTGTTATTTCATGGTTTCCAATAGGATATCGAGCAATAGCAGTGAAAATATTTTTCGATTTTACACTGGTACCACCAGAGAAAATACCGATTTTCACTTTCATGCTGCCTAGGTAAATTGGGCGTGCCTCACAACCAGATGGGAAATATGACGTCATATAGTTTACATTTCCTTGCTTGACCTAATATTGTAATGCGTTGCTATGCGGGAGGGACACGCCACGGGAAATAACGGAAAAGAACTGTAGTTGAATTTGATAAAGCTGCTCCCAGAAAGGTTTAAACGCATGAAATAAATACAATATTTTTTTTTCGGTGAAAGATCGAAATTTATTTCATCTCGTGAACACCATCGATACTATTTTCACTCGTGAAAATATTACCGATGGTGTCCACTCGATGAAATAATGTTCAATCTTTCACCGAAAAAGACAAATATCCTCTATATCTTCGTTTACGTATAAATATAAACTATATCCTGCCTGAGTCATCAATACGAAATAGAAATACCTGAGCAAAAACTGTTTTGTTTTTTTTAATTATTCGCAACATAACATAGAGTATCTAAGATCAGATCCTGTTATTTGGTCCGATCTTTTTAACTCTTATCCTGCTAAATAACTATAATGAAGTTTTCAATTCGACAGTAAAAACCAAAAAAAAAATGTTATTTCAAAGGTATGTTGCAGGGAATAAAATCTCCAGATCGGACAGCGTAGATCCAAGATCAGACTGCACTTTCTGTGCAGTCTGATCTTGATCTGCGCTGTCCGCAAATCGTCTGTGAGTCGCGATGAGCAGCCAAAGGGTTAATGTACCCACCAATCTACCACACAATTCATACAATCCCGTATATAAATACCCCGAGTAAAAAGGCCCCAGAAAAGACTATGGTAAAAGGAGAAAATGCAGATAAATAATGTTTTTTTTTCTCCTTTTCTACATTCTTTCCTACCATTTCAAAGTCAAAAACCATCATTGGAAGCACGTATCCTTTTGTCATCTGCTAATGCTTTCAATTTCGGCTGGTCGAAAATTGTCATTTGGTATAGAGTTAACTCTTTACTCCATAGATACTCATTTCTACACATTGCTTGTAGGAGCCTTTGGAAAACATTTTGGCAAAAGGTGAAATTACTCGTGACAAGCAATTTCACATTTTGCCACAATGTTTTCTACACTATCAAAAGGTGTCATATACACACATAAGAAACGGCTTCATCCTTGCTGTTATTTAGGGTCAATTAGAGATACCATAGAAATGCCTTATAAGGTAAAGGGTTAATTGTTGGATGATTTTGCGCTCAGATACGGGATAGCGACTTGCTCTCTCACTAGAGTGATTCAGTGAAATACCATTTATCTGTTCACTCCAGTGATAATGACGAATTTGTAGTCTGTATTGTGGATCATATTACAACCTGCAGAAGACTGCTTTTATCTAGCAGCGAATGACGATTGAAACATTGTGGTAAAAAGAGAAATTGCTCGTAACGAGCAATTTCTCTTTTTTCCACAATGTTTACATTCGTACGTGTGAATCTTACCTTAAATTATAATAAAATGCATATTTTACAAAGTTATTTTGAAAGTCATTCCGCTGCAAATTTGTTTTGGATTATTTATTCGCAAAGAACGTATCAAGGCAATCCCCATAACTGTCACAGTATCTCATTTCAGACTATCTAATTGCTGGTCTTATATCTTTGCATAGAATACAGCTTTAAAAAGACATTTGTAAGGGCAGTTAATGTCAAAAAACTCAAATTGAAAAAGGTACATGGGAAAATGGGAAAACGCTTTCTGCTGAAATAAACTTACTACAAACAACTTTGAAAGTATTCGAACAGACTGTCTGTAAAGGGGAATTACAGTGATGCACCACGAAAATATTGTGGCAGGATGAGAAAATGCTCGTCAAGACCCATTGCTTCATTTGTTCGGGATACCACGTGACTGTTATGTGCATATGTAAGATGATTTTGATTTGTAGACCCCGGGTTCGATCCTCGTTCTAGTTTGTTTATGTGTGTGCGTTTGTTTAGGTTGGTTGTGGGAGTGTTTTTAGGTAACATACTTTAGAGCTCTAGCCATGCATTGATAAAATCCAAGATACACATGAATATTGTTTTTTTTCCTCAATTTGGTTTGGTGCAAATAGCGAAAAAAGTGGAGAGCATAGAATTACTCCTATAACCCAGATCGTATCAAACTGTTTTGCATGATGTGTTTATCATTCATTTCTCAAGTTCAATAAATGTACTCTGTAGGTAAAGTAGGTTATATTTGTACATTTACGTAACTACTTTCCTCCTTAGCATGCAATCTGTCCGATCGGTGAGATACTTTCGTTAACCCATTACCACACAATCCCTACTTTTGACGCCCTTGAGAAAGAAGCCTTTATAAAACATTGTGGAAAAAAAGGAGAAAATGCTGTTAACCAGCATTTTCTCCTTTTTCCACAATGTTTTCTGCCATTCGCAAAACAGATTTCAAATTTTCAGTCACTTTTATTTTGTCATCTGCAAATGCTTTCGATTTGGACAAAATTAAAATTTCGTTTTTGGTAATGGGTTAAAGAAATCTTTGAAATAGCAATTGTTGGTTTTAACAACTGCCTCTAGGTTCTTCATGTCGTTTTCAATATTATTTAAGTTATGCATTGCAGCGGCCAGTGCATCTATCTATGCATTCCTGCTTGTACTTTTATCAGCACTTCCCACACTATTCTTCCTAAGCTTGAAGGCTTTACCATTATCGATACAACGAACAGTAGTTAATGAGGAAAGAACCCTGTCGCAATTCCAATCAACAATACTTGAAAAAACTTACTGGTTGATTTGCCGATTCGAACCAACGACCCCCTGGTCGCTAGTCCTGTAAGCTACCAACTTAGCCACTGGGGCTCGGCTTTGTCCCTATAAAGAGCAGTTATTTGAAATCATTGCTGGAAAATGAGAAAGTGCTGGTAACCAGAGTGTTTTATAGTCGTTGAAATACAGTTGCATTATTTGAGTCTCATGTGCGAGACTCAAATTTTCTCGTATGTATATTTTCTCGTATGTATATCTTTTTATGCAAATGCTTCCAATTTTAATACGTCTGAAGATAGTCGTTTAGTGAAGACTCGAGTGTGAATCCCCTAATATCATAAAGGTCGTTTCAGAATAACTAAAGAAAATATTGAATAGGTTTGCATTAATTGAGATAAAATTCAATCAGACAATTCACACACACACGTAGAAAGGTTATGAGCCAGCCTCTTACAACATTCTTCTAGACGAGTTTGATCAAACTTTGTCTGAAAAGCCAATGAATGACAGATTCTTTTTATCGCATACCTATGTCTCACAAATCATTGGTCACAGCACGCAAGCGTTGGAACTATCATGAGCTCCCTGATTCTACTCTCCAAAAGTAGTGTGAAATGACGTCAGATATGACATCCAATAGCACTTGTCTCAAACTTAAGTAAGTTGAGAACATTTGTAATGGGTGCATTACGCGGAAAATATAGAAGTTAATGTGATAAAAATATTGAATCAATGAAAAATATGAAATCAAAAAAGTCAGATTTGGGAAAAATCTTTGAAATGACAATGCTGGAATCCTTCTACACATCTGTCGTCATCAAGTAAGGTTATATTTCTGTTAAAGTATCAGTATTAAGGTAGCAGACCCCTAATACCTTTAGTGCTGCATTGCATAAAGTTTTCAAATGATAGTTGATAAATACGGATTTACACAGGTATGATACTTTTGCATATTTTTAACCGACCAGAATTTCTTTATGCCTATCTTGAAATTATTTGTAGATGCTTTTGTAAGTTTCTAGAAAAGTGAGGTTTTTACTATCTCTCTGTAATGAACATATAGTGGTTTTAATCAACGATAATTCTAGAAAAGACAACAAGGGAAAAGTGGCTTGGTTAAAGCAGTGCAATTACACTCTTTTTTAATCATAGCAAATTTTCTAGGATAACATTATTGTGGAAATAGCTTTTCCTATTAGGGCTCTGCTATGTTTAATTCGGTAGCTCGGTGTATTTGTGAATGTAAACCTTTTACCGAATAACCTTGTGTTTCAACGAACCTGAAGTAGAACTTGAAAACACTGTGCGAAAAGTAGGGGATGCTAGTGACCAGTATATTCTCCTTCTCCAACAGTGCTTTCTAAGAAGGAATTTTGAGTCCCTTTTGATTTGTAGTCTGCAGATGATTTCAAGTTTACTGGTCTTAAATGTTGTCGTCTGGTAAAGAGTTAAAGGCATTTGGGTATTTTCCCCCATCTACGTATGCAGAAAAAAATACATATTTTGTATTTCTATCAATGTTTAACAAAAAAATCAATCCGCATAGAAAATACTGTATAGACCCTTTTATAACAGACGAAACGGAAATTCATACGAGAAAATCATTTCAATGACGAAACAAATGCTGATTTTTCTGAATTGTTTTCAAAAACAGTCTTTGATGGCGTATAAAAATATTTGTGATATTAAATCAATGGGTGAAAAGGAAATTTATCTAGAATGTAAGGAAAGGGTGATTAAACTTGAACTCTTACATTTGAGTGAATCAAACAATGCTTGCGGCTTTCGGTCATTAACCTTGGAGCGATGACAAGCATCAATAAGTTCGGTGATGATTCTCGAAGAAAATGGCACATGCTCAAGGAACCGCTTTTGAATGAGGTGTCCGTCGTTGGATTGGTTTCACAAAGCTGGTGTTTTGGTGAACCGTCTGATTTGTGTAACAAATGCAGACACATTCCACATTTACGTCGTAGTTTTCCCAATGACATATATAATATATTGGCTATTTACTGCCTCGGAGTTACTCAGAGAAAAGTGGGCTCGCTCTACTGACAAATAATCAGAGACTTATGATAGAGTTAACCGGTTTATGGGTAGTCGAGCCCTGTACGGCTCAAAACCCTGAGAGGAAGAAATGTAAACATAGAGGGGAAAGGCAATAATACTGGAAAACAGTATTTTAATCTTTTCGTCTTGTGTTTTCCTGCCTTTCAACAAAAAAAGAAACATTCACCAGTGTCAAGACCTTTAATTTTTGATTATCACCTGATTTTGACGTCAGGAAATCTCATCCAACTGAAAGAACTTTCATGTAACAAAGCAATGTTTTATAAATTAGGGAATTTTCTTTAAAGGGTAGACAACGTTGTTGGAAATGGAGAAAATACTTGTTATCAGCATTTTCTCTTTTCCCCCAATGTTTTCAAAACACATTCTCCTTATGATCCTTACCATTTGGGATTGTATGTGGTAAAAACTAAACCTTTACAACACTTGTCGGCCGTTTCTCAAACGGTTTTCCTATCGAAATGTCGAGTTTGTGAAACATAACGTTGTATTTACCATAAGGCAAAGATTGTGATCTTTTCAAGCTTGACAGAGTGCATACAAATGTCTTAATTATACACCTGTTACCTATCGAAGTATTATACAATGGGCCGGGGTTCATACGCCGAGTTTATACGAATTCATAAGCCAGGCTTTTTAAAATTTATTTGGGGCTTGGATTTCTCCTGCCAGCCAGGTTAAAGGCTTAAAACCTACCCTATCTATTGGAAGGAGAACCTGTCCTGTCCCGTATTGGAATACAGAAATAAAGGAATAAACCTAATTTTGTACATCTTGGATGCCCGTTCCCCCTTGCATGAGACAGACTTTTCTATATTACCGGATAATTACACGTTTTGCTTTTTTTTTCCCGCGCCAAACTTCATTCGTGTATTTCCTGGGTTTCAGCCGTACTGGGCTAGAATCCTGATTTCCAAATAATTATAGTGGTCTAATTTTCATTGGTTCTAATAGGATTAGTCAATATTTTTTTCGATGCAAACTTAGGCGATCAGAAAGCTCAAACCACACTGTAGCGCGGCTGTTTATCAGTTTGTTTCACTTTTGTGTAGTAGGTACAAGGAAGAGAGAGATACACGAAACTATTTAACTTTCTTGTAATTGATTTGTCACATGTCTAATTTGAATGAATATTCGTATCGCTAGCGACTGTAACAACTGCAAAGGTAAAAAAAAAATGAAGTACGAAAACAGAGCGCTGAAGCGCATACTAGAGCACTGAATATAGTAAAGTGGCTAGAGACACTTGAGGTTTCAGACAAACTTTGAGTGTTGGTTTAATTCACGTACATGTACGATGATATGTTAATAATATCTGGACCATACGATGTTACGAGGCTCTGGAGGAAAAAAGAAACAGGAAGTAAAGGCCCTTAACAAACCATAAGCACCAAAACTGTAACGCTTACATCGTGCGAAAATGCATTTGGGAACCACTAAATCACGTGATGATTTACGTCATATGCTTCACAGCAACTGTGTATGGTTTTATTGAGACGTAATCAAAAGGTCGTCGAACCCGTAAATAAACCTTGATAAACCGAAGTTGAATATGACACCTTGTTATACTTTTAGGGCAGAAGAGAGTCCTATATCACAAATACTTGCTATAATTCAATTAATATATCTGATAAGCCCAACGACTGTTAAACAAAACAGGCACAAAACTATCAGCGATACTGTCAAAAACGCATATTGCAAAGAACAAACGAAAGCATTTTGCGGTTCTGCCTAAGCATGTTCTATTCTTAAAGTACCCTGTTACCAAGTAACAGTGTGGAAGGAGATATTTGAAAACCTTGCATGAAAAGGAGAAAATGTCGGTAACACGTATTTTTCTTTTTTTTTTCCACAATGTGTTCCAATCGTATCAAATACCGCTGACTGAACCATATTTAATTTGTTGTCTGCAATTTTATTCAATTCATACAACCCATATTTTTAGGTAAAGAGTTGAGAAGGCATGCAAAGATAAATTGTTGAATAGATAGCATGTTCTTATATCCCGGATCTATTTAAATGTAGTATTATCCCTGTTCTTGATAATACTAATTAGACTATTCAAATGAAATTTTGTCTAGTTTTTGACAGTAGGTCCATCATATCACGACCAACATATTTTTTATTGCGTGAAAAGCGTTGATATCGAGGACTGCAAAATTTCTTCAAATCCCTTTACCGTACAATCCAGCGTTTTAAAGATGGTGGTAAAGATTTCTTAAGACATTTGGAAAAAGAGAAAATGCTGACAACCAGCGTTTTCAAACTTTCCAAAAACACATTTCAGCTTTTGAGTATATAATATTTTACCGTCTGTAATTGCCCACAATTTGAACCAAACTGAAGTTTTGTCGTTTGGTAAAGGAAACCATGTATTATTGTATGAGAAACTTATGTCGGCCCACATCAAAACAAAACAGATCATTCAATGGCTAGGGACTCAACATTCTTATTTTATAGAGAAGATAGATTCAAGTATCCTTGGCTTCACTGCGTTCCACAACATGTCCAGGACCAATAGCAGCCTAGTCATAAACGCTTTGAAAGCACATAATATTATACGCGAATCGAATCGTGTTTTGTGAAGAGGAGGATTCCTGCCTCTGCAAAAAGTATCGATTCATGCGTCGCAACTTTTTTGTTTTGCTATTTGTAAATTTCTGCATGGCCAAGTACCACCATCTTAATGATCGTCATCTTGGCTTGCGAAGATGCAGGACCACCATGCATTCAGTCAGTTGTTAAATAAACTGGATTTGTTGCATGTCTAATTGGCCTGCAACACGTGAAAGGGGCATTCGGATATCTACGTAAAGTGTCGTCTCGAATCAGCCTAAGCACTCCGTGCAGGCTGATCCGAAGCAACACTTTCCGTTTTTATGTATTTTTCAGTTTTTGTGCAAGACAACAATAGCAAAAATCTAAAGTAGTCGTAAAGTTCCAACGCCGATTAGGCTAATCGGAGGCCACACTTTACGCACATGTCCAATGCTCCTTTTCGCGTGATGCAAGCCAATTATGTGATAACCTGCATGGTAAAATGCATCATGGCGATGTTTTGAACGTTTTTTCACAGAGCATGGCTCTTGTATAAGCTGAATCTGAAACCTCTGCAGTATTTGTAGAGCTCCAGATAGAGGAGTGATTTTGATTTCAAAATTAGAAATATTATTTTCCACAAAACCATATGTTATGGGTGGTATTCATTAGAATCGTCTCGTCGAGACGTTTCTAATGAGCACCCATAACGTAGGGTTTGGAAGAAAACTGATGGGTTTCGAGAACCATTATCTTACCTGGGGCTCTAACTTGGTTAAAAAACTAAATAGTTGTCAAAATTATCTTTACATGATAACAAAACTTAAGCCTAAAAGTGCTAACTAAACCAAGCAGATATCTTCAATGAAGAAGTAAGATCCCAAAAAATGCGTTTACAATGTTGCTTTTGTCTCATATATTTAGCAAAGCGTATAGTGTAAATCAATGATCAGACTGAAAGTATCGTGCAATCTGATCTGTACCTTGAATGGCCTCAAGGAAGACTGTTGCCGTAAAAGGCTCTTTTGGGTTAAGTTGTCCTTTGAGACTAATGTTTCACGGACAGAGGCAATGTTGATTCCAGAAATCTCTTCTACCATTCGGGCTGGGACAGTTTGACGGAATACGCATTTACACGTACATGTTCTCATATCCATGATTGACCAGCTTTTCTTTATTTTTTTTATTACAATCATACCAAGGTCGAGTTTCGGATGAAAGTCAAGAGTCAAGGTAGATTTCAATAAACAGTAATGTTGAACTCAGATACGCTATTTTTAATAAAGTCAGCTGTTTGATCGGATAGCGTATAAACATTATTAAATGACACTGCGGTATGCACGCTGAGAGTCCGTCTGCGCCAATGAAGACATTTCGTCTGCTCGTAGTGAAAGCATTTCCTGGCTGTGGGTTGGACGTTTCGGCTGTTAAATTGCTCCTTAAACACTTAATCCTTTATTACAAAATCCCGAGCTATAACAAGCCCAAGTAAAAGGACTTTTGAAATAATTGCCAAAAATAGAAGAAAATGTTAATGACCAGCATTTTCTCCTTTTTCGGATTTTTTTTTCTAAGCTTTTATAATTTGCGTAACAAATAATGTTTCGTCTGCAAATGCTTTCAGTTAAGACCAATCTGAAATTTTGTCGTCTGGTGCAAAGTTAAAGCTCTTTGATCTCTTATTAATCCATAAACTTGCGACGTCTAAAAGGATGTGTCCGCTCCCACTGCTGGGTGATTGGATGTATATGAGTAAGAGTCTCGTGCGATTGGTGTTCTCCACTTCCTATGAAGCTGAATGAACAAATATTTCCAAAAAAAAGAAGGCAATCGAAATTGTTTCTCTGGGAGAAAAAGGTTTCATATCTAAGAGCGATTAGGGATCCTTTTGCGGACATTGTACATCAAGATCAGACAGCACAGAACGTAAAGACTCATACCGAATCTACACAGTCCAATACATAGAGGATATTTGTTTTTTTCGGTGAAAGATCGAAATTTATTTCATCGAGTGGACACCATCGGTAATATTTTCACGAGTGGCTGCGCCACTCGTGAAAATATTACCGATGGTGTCCACTCGATGAAATAAATTTCGATCTTTCACCGAAAAAAAAAACCAAATATTCTATTTATTTCATGCTTTTTACCCTTTCTTGGAGGAGCTTTATCAAAATTCAGTCAGAACAGTTCTTTTCCCTTATTCCCCGTGGCGTACCCCTCCTGCATAGCAACGTTACGTCAAGCGCGAGAAATGTAAGGTATATGACGTCATATTTCCCATCTGGTTGTTAGGCACGCGCCATTTACCTAGGCAACAAGAACGTGAAAATCGGTATTTTCACTGGTGGTACCAGTGTAAGATCGAAAAATATTTTCACTTTTATTTCTCGATATCCTATCGGAAAGCATGAAATAAAGTATGTTTTCGCGTTGAAATCGACTTTGAAATCGCAATATTTTGGCTTTTTTTTTTTTAAATTTTTAGTGGAAATTTTCATTTTATTCATTAAGCAGCTTAGGGATAAACTGTGTATAGAAACGGAGCCATGGTTAATCTTGGCTAATTTATGTCTATTTTAGGGGAAAAAACAATGGTGTGCTCTTTACATGGTTCTTTCATGTTTTGCTTTGTCCAATTTTTTAGTTTCACGAAATGTTTACTTATTGATTATTCATATGAAGAAATCTCCATGACTAGACCACGCCAAATGAGGTAGGCTAACCACAAATCGCCCTTGTGATTGCCTTTTAACCCTTAGACTACGGTTCTACGAGCTTTAGCGGACAGTTTAGATGAAGATCATACCGCTCATAATTACACATAACGTGTAGTCAGATGTTAAAACTATGCTGTCCGAGAAGGATTTTCCCAAAACTTGTCCAAATTGAAAGCATTTGCAGATGACGATTCAGACGTGTCTCCGGTAACGGTACTTGTCTTTGATAAGAAAACATTGAGGGAAAAGGAGAAAATGGTGGTTACCAGCATTTTCTCCTTTTCCCTTAATGTTTTCAAAAGGCCTCTCCCGCAGGGGTCGTTAAAAATCGGGATTGTGTAGTAAATAACTGATCATTAGCAATAGCTAGGGTTTTACTATCGACTGGAAAGTTTGGTGTCACTTGTTAACCCTTTCCCAAACGACAAATTTTGGACTCTTCCAAACTGAAAGAGTTCGCAGACGACAATTTTAGATTTGGAGAAAATGGTAGAAAGTTCTTGAAAAGGGTAGAAACACTGTGGGAAAAGGAGAAATTGCTCGTTACGAGCAATTTCTCCTTTTACCACAGTGTTTTTAAAAGACTTTTACTGCAGACACGAAAAAACCAGGGCTTGTTTTGGAAAGAGTTAATTAGATTAAGGGTTTACCGGTAAACAGTACACAGAACGTGCAGTGAATCTGCGTTGTCCTCTATGGCGGGTATCCTCTGGAAAAAAATCAAAATCGCAGTATTTCGGGCTGTTATTAAAATAGGTTCAATTATTTTGTGGTAATTTACCGGTGTCGAAGTTAAGTCATGTCATCTCAAGTAAGCGCTAAGTTTCAAATCAATAAGACAGAAATTAAGCACGTCTTTATTTTCCTCCAAGTTTGAGTTTAACTTTCTTTATCTTTTTTAAAAAAAAAATCTTCAGGTTTTTTTTTTCGGGATTCTATAAGGGTGAGTTTCTTTACGCTCAACTTTTTATCAAAGGACAAAAACTGAGACTGGTGAAAATGTAAAGTATTTACATACGACAAAATACAAGTGACTGAAATTTGGAAATTTGTCTTGGAGTGGGTAGAAATCACAGTGGGAAACAGAGAAAATTTCTGATGATCAGCATTTTTTCCTGTTCTCACAATGTTTGAAGAAGCTTCTTTTTCAGGGTCGTGAAAACCAGTGATTGTTTGATAAAGGGTTAACCGGTTTGACAATTGCACGGAAACTTTCAATCTGACAGCTAAGCCCATAATTTTGATATTTCCAAGTTACTTTTGAGAGGAAAATTTCTCCTGATAGGACAGTTTAAATCAAAGATCAGACTAAATATATTGTGCAGTCTGATCTTTATCTACACTGTCCGCAAAAGGTCATTGAGTCACACCTAGCGGCGTAAGGGTTAATGTGATGTATTGGAAATGAGGGCACCATTCATTCAAAGTAGACAAGATTCTTAAATTGGTGTTGGATTAATCACAAACAAACCACATCTTAAACCGTAAATACGTTTTGAATCTTTACCAGAAGTCAGAATTTTAGACAAATCCAAAAATGAAAGTTTTGAAGACGACATAATTATTCAACGTGGCCTAAATAATAGCAAATGTCATTGATTGGCTCAAACTATTTTGGGAAAAGGGAGAAAAATACTGGTCTCAGCATTTTCTCCTACTCCGAGAATGCTTATCTCTTTACCACACGAGAAAATTTTAGACTGGTCCAAATTGAAAGCATTTGCAGACGACAAAATAAAGGTCACTAAAAAATAAAAAACATGTTCTGGGAAGGATAGAAAACACTGTGGGAAAAGGAGAAAATGCTGGTTACCAGCATTTTCTCCTTTTCCCACAGTGTTTTCAAAAGGCTTTCTTTCTCAGGGGCGTCAAAAGTAGGGATTGTGTGGTAATGGGTTAAAGAATCTTTTTACTGGGTCGTTACCGAACGGGAACATTTGATAGGGTTTTACTTTGATGGTATGGGATGTATGTCTTCTCTATAAGGTAAAAAACATGATAAAATCATGAAAATATCACTGGGCGACTTTCTGGCTTATTAATTTCATGAATTATATAATTTAGAATCAATTGTTTTCATTAAAATTGGTGAGTTCTGATTGGTTGATTTTTTTTTTTTCATAACTCCATGAAAAAAAATAATCTTGTGCCGGAACTACTTTTGCTGGAGGTTACATTCGCGGGTCCTTCACACTGCTTTGCTCCTTTACTTCTATTCTATTGGTTCATTTTCAGTATTGGGGATCTATAAAACGGCTTCCCTGTTATATTCTTGTTCCATACAAATAACAGTGGAAGGGACTATAAAAACTCCACCATTAGATTTAAAATGAAAGAAAATGAAAACAGTTTAATTATTTCTGTGGGTGTATGTTGTCTGTAATATTAGATTTTAAGGAATGAAGAGAATTTTATTTTTCTTAGGAAGGTATGAAAAAAAAACCTAATCACAATGTTTGAAACCGCGGTTTCATACAGTGTGATTAGGGTTTTTTTTCATACCTCCATGAAAAAAATAAAATTCTCTTCGTTCCTTATATACATGTATGTGGATTCGTTAGGCATGTAATAACAACAAAAAAGTCATCCCTCCAGGGCATTTCCAGGGCTTAGCTATTTAACCCTTTACCCCTTAAGGCATTTCTATGGTACCTCTAATTGATCCTAAATAACAGCAAGGATGAAGCCGTTTCTTATGTGTATATGACATTTTTTGATGGCATTGAAAACATTGTGACAAAAGGTGAAATTGCTCGTCACGAGCAATTTCACCTTTTGCCACAATGTTTTCCAAAAGCTCTTACAAGCAATGCGTAGAAATGAGAATCTATGGAGTAAAGTATTAACATGCTTTCTGGAAAACCTGGAAATGGGGCCGGTTTCACCGGCTGCATGTCCATAGTTATTGTCTTTTAACTCTTCCATTTTGAAGAAGTCTGTTTAAAACCGATGGATAATAACTACTTATTTTGCTTGCTATGTGGAAGCAATGGATTGCGTTCTTGTACCTTAGATATTGTAGGTTAATGAGTTACTTCCCCTGAATGATTATCTGCCAAGCATTTAGACACTGACGGCAACCTTCAAATGAAAGAGATATATGCAGCAAAAATGCGTTGTTTATGTATCTCGTTGTTTTCCACTGTATCAGTGGCAGAGTTTGTATATAATGCGCTTCGAATCACACGTGGAAGAGTCCTTGGCCGAGACAATTTACAGCCCGATCCTTGTAGTGTTGTAACCAGAGAAATACATGAATATGTGTGCTGTAGTCGTGATATAACTGAACTGTTTTTGAAAACTGCTCATAACACCAATCTATCTATCTATCTATCTATCTATCTATGTTTATCGAGTTAAACTGATCGAGACTGTACTTGTCAAATACCTGTTGTAATCTCAGCTTGGCCGACATTCTTTTCGGGGATTAACCCATTACCACACAATCCCTACTTTTGACGCCACTGAGAAAGAAGCCTTTTGAAAACACTGTGGGAAAAGGAGAAAATGCTGGTAACCAGCATTTTCTCCTTTTCACACAGTGTTTTCTACCCTTCCCAGAACAATTTTCAATTTTTCAGTCACCTTTATTTTGTCGTCTGCAAATGCTTTCAATTTGGACCAGTCTAAAATTTTCTTGTGTGCATGGTAAAGAGTTAAACAATTCCTAGGATCACCTGTTGTTTTTCTGCTCTCTACATTTAACAACATTATTTTAAGACTTTTTGAAATGAGTGATTACGTTGTCAAAGCCTTGTAACAATTTGTAAATATTTCTAGTTAAAAATAATCTTCCGGAACGCTAGAATATTCGTAGGCATGCTTGTTTTCGTGGTATAATTGACCTTCTGTTTAACACTTTACCAAACGACATAATTTTGTACTGTTCCAAATTGAAGGCACTTGCAGACAACATAATTAATGTTAGTTAAAAATTGAATTTTTTTTTCCAGCAGGTAAGAAAACATTGTGGGAAAAGGAGCATTTTCTCATTTTCGCACAATTTTTCCAAAAGGCTTTTATCTCGGGTTAGTAAAAACCAGAGATCGTTTGGTAAAGGGTTGAAATGGCTTAAAATCATAACTTCAGAGCATGGTGGAACGAGAAGTCAGTATTTTAAATCCGATTACGTTTTTTTTTTTCTACACATTAATGTATACGTACGTGTACTCTTATTTTGCTGTCTTCTTGGATGGGTCTACCATAGAAGACTATAAGAAAGTTCATGAAGAAAAGAAAATTTACCAGCGAATAGCAGTTTGTTCAATTCTCACAATGCTTTTTTATGGTTAAGGGTTTTGAAGACGAATTTTCATCATTTGAATCACATTTAATTTGTGTGTCGGCAAATGCTTTCAGGATGGACGCATCTAAAATTTTAATGTCCGGTTTGTCAATATTTTGATCATTGTTGGCCTTCAACCTGTGAAAAGGATCATTCGGACATTTGCGAAAAGCGTCGTCTCCGATGAGCCTGCGCAATCTGCACAGGCTAATTCGAAACGACAGCTCCCGTTTTTAATATTTTGTACATAGTGCGCAAGTCTACTATAACACAAACTCTAATGTATTCATAAAATGTCGTCTCAGATTAGCCTTCAAGGACTGCACCAACTGATCCCAGACAATGCTTTACGCAAATGTCCAAATGTCCTTTTTCGCATTATGCAAGCCATTATAGAAAACGTAAAGTTTTTCTTTCACATCACTTCCGCTTATGTTTCTTTGCGATAGCCCACCTAAATGTGTGATCTTGGTCTGTGGTCTCCGATAAACTGGTAGTCGTTTAACGAGTGCTCTAATTGTTAATCTCAATACATTTGTATAAAGACTAAGAACGACCAAATGCTTTTTTGTTTATCCCTAAAGGTTTCGGTCCAATATAAACACTGATAAAACTAATTGTAAATTTCCTAATTGTTGAGGATGACACCAAGCTGCTACTTGATGCCCTCGTGATAATAACTTAATTAGTTCTGGGTCAATATGGGCGGCACAAACCGGTGCATAGGGCGACAATGCTTTCCTCACTTAAAAAAAAAATGAAAGATGAGAACTACAGACATATATGTGTTCTTTTTTTAAGGGATCCATGTTTAACTTATTTCTTTTTGAAAAATGTTTCACAATAAAAAAAATCGAAAAGTAGTGTTAAATAACAGTTGTTTTTGTCATGCAGTGAGGTATCTGTCCCACTCTAGATGTAAAGAAAGGTACCCTTGGCCCCTTAACCCCTATCCTGCTTAATGGTCCATAATTGTTGCTATTTGAAGTTTACTTTTGGGGGAATATATCTCTTTATCGGTAAGTGTGGGTCTAATTTCAGACTGCACGTTCCGCAAAAGGTTCTGGAGTCGCGCTTCGCAGCCTTGGGGTTGAAGGGTTAACTATTATCACAACGTGAAAAAGACTGTATCTCTGCATATATACTGCACTTAACACACTCTGAAAAAAGAAATAATGATAAGGAAGAACTAGTAAAAGAATGCGATAATGTTTTCTACGTTATCTAAGAATATGATTTTTAAAATATTTAATGCGTGTTGAAGCAGTTTGTCTTGTAAGAATTTAAGAATTCGTAACTGTTGACCTACACCAACAACAACACAAAAAAGGCAAAGTTTTGACTTGTTTCTCATCTTCCAGTCCCCAAAATCAATTTACTTGTAAGGTCCACACTGGACGGCTGAAATCACAATTCCTTCAAAACCAAGAAAAACTAGAGCCGTCACTGAATGTGACTTAATACCCCCGCCACCGCTTTGACTCAAAAACGTGTCAAGTTCAAGGGGAGATGATTCCTCATCCAGGAAGAGGTGACAGTTGAAAATTGCCTCTTGCATATCTTCAATATATGATCAATAGATGTGCAAAGTTTCAATACAATTGAAGGAAAACTGTAGGAGGAGTTTGAAACACAAAATTACAAGTATTTTATACACAGACGGACGCACGGACGGACAGGCCGATTTCAGTATACCCCCGAAAACATTCGTTTTGCGGGGTATGAATATCAGATAGGCTTGACTGAACAAGTGAACGCTATACGGCTCTAAGATCACACCGTGCAGGCTGTGCAGTTCTTTCTTGGTCGTTGCCATTGTAATGCAGAGAAATGACCCTCCCCTACAAAATGATCCGGGTCGTTATTCTATGTAGAGAAGTGAGCCTCTGGGGCCATTTTTCTGCACAGAAAAATGACCCAGGTCATTTCTCTACGTAGAGAAATGACCCATGGGTCATTCCTCTACATAAAGAAATGACCAATGGGTCATTCTGTAGGGGAGGGTCATTTCTCAGCATTACACCGTCCCCACAAGCCTCGGCCACGGCAGATAAAGAGGTTATTCATATTTTTCCTGGGACAAAAATAGCCAGCCAATACCAACAAATCTCAAGATCACGATTATACATTATCTTACATTATTGTACATCGGCACATTAGTATTTTTATTTCAAAAAATGTTCGTTGATGCATGTATGAGGGTAAGTGTCAGTGATGTAAAGGGTTAAGCAAGAGGAAATACGTAATTGTGTAATCACAGGCAATCTGAGTTTTCTCCAGTTACACATTTCACTGGTATCCGGTCAAATAGGGAGCGGAAAGTGCTTGATACACAGCGTTTATCGATCGACTGGGAGAGTTGTGACACCTGTCACGTGACTGGTTAAAATTAAGATAAGGTGTAAATTTCAAGATATGATCATTTCCGGTGCTGAGAAACGATGCTTCTGTACCACAACGGTATTTTCACAAAACGGTTTTGTTCTAAAATTCTGTCACGTTTGCTATGCAGTTTTAAGTAATACCGTATCTCAATAATATTTCACAGACTTTCAGTTAGTTCACCAGAGCTTCGCCAGTTCTAATCATTAGTTCGCAAATCATGTATTTAAAGGAATCGATGTTATTTACGAATACCTAGAATTCTGTGAATCCCAATGCCAGTAGCAGAAAATACTAGGCACGTATGTATAGTTGCACAGGTCGTCGCCAGTAACGTAAATGGCCAAAAAAAGAGTGAACGCATCAGTCATATCGAAGGTATTACGCCAAGGCGCAAAGTGCCAAAAGGGGGTTTTCCCATGAGTGTCTTGGTGGCCTCCCTTAGCAAAAATCTGAATAATAGAAGCTATTTATTGACTTTCTTTGATACAGTTGTCTTTTTGCCAAGTACACTAATAAGTATTTGCGTACAGACAGATAGGCCCCTGGTCGCGATAAGACTGTTAAGAAATACGTACCAAAGAATGAAAGAAAAACAGATCTGCCATCTAACATCAACTTTTGAGCCCATTAAGAATAGCACAACCTATTTGTGAAAAGAAATGCGACTCGTAACTTTAGCGTCTTCATTTTACTATACCTGATAGAGCAGATCATGGTGGATTTGTTCATCAGCAGTCAGAATGCATTTTGTGTAATCCTGATGAAAAAAGTACATTTCTCCTAAAATTACAAGGTAATGTCGGTGTGGGTAACTAATGAATTATTTGTATTCGCGGAAGAATATAGACATGCGGTGCAAGATTGTTTTGAGGTAATCTTTTCTTCACAAAGATTTCAAATCAATAGCTAGCTGGACTTGGCTCTATTGCTTAACCCATTACCACATAATCCCTACTTTTGACGCCCCTGAGAAAGAAGCCTTTAGAAAACATTGTGGGAAAAGGAGAAAATGCTGGTTACCAGCATTTTCTCCTTTTCCCACAATGTTTTCTACCCTTCACAAAACAAATTTCAAATTTTCAGTCACCTTTATTTTGTCGTCTACTAATGCTTTCAATTTGGATCAGTCTAAAATGATGTCGTTTGGTAATGAGTTAATAGGTAGAGCATGCATTAATATTATACCAAAACTGGCCACATGATCTTGTTTTCTACTTTAGTCTGTACCGTGACCGAAATTGCATTCTGTAGCGGTGTAATTATGTATCAAGACTTCAGGAAAAAAAAGGTCAGTTTAAGTTTGTTTGAAGGGTAAAACAGTCCAGTGAAAAACACGACCATTTAGCTTTTTGCATGGTAAGAGTCCAGGCGTTTTATCTATAAAATAAACGACTTAACTCTTTACCACACGACAATATTTTAGATTGCTTCAAATTGAAAGCATTTGCAGACGACAAAATAAAGGTCACTGAAAAATTGAAATTTGTTCTGGGAAGGGCAGAAAACACTGTAGGAAAAGGAGAAAATGCTGGTTACCAGCATTTTCTCCTTTTCCTACAGTGTTTTCAAAAGGCTTCTTTCTCAGGGGCGTCAAAAGTAGGGATTGTGTGGTAATGGGTTAAAAGGGAAAGCTTGACCTCAGACCACCCGCCACAGTTTTGTGCCATCTCAACATTATGCCGTTATCTTTAGCCATTTATCGTCCCGAGAGGAATTGCAACAATTACAGCTTGGACGAAATTGGAGTAATTGCTACCTATTTTGGCCAATAACCGCAGTCTTTGATCTTTGCCGCGCTAACCACCGGGGACGAGTTAAAGCCAAGTTTTAGTAAACTTGTTACATAGTGACCCCTTTGGTGGTTTATCCTAACTAAAATCTTACAGTCTCTCCGTTAATATGCATTTTTTTTGTTCAAATGAAAATGTGTTTCATATCATGAAAAATGGTTACAATAAGATGAAAAAAAGACGCCTTTTTGCGAACCATGTGGATGAAGGCTACACGCAACGTACTGTCACCATAATGTATGTTAATGTATAGCAGAAATTAACTTGTACCCCCTGAAAACAGATTTACATGAACCATGCTCCGTGTTTCTGTCAGCCGGCGCAGTCCGCACAGGTGAACATTTGTCGGAACCTTATGCTATTTTATGCATTTCCAAGGACCATTCTACCTCATGTTTTGGTATGTTGTTAGAAAAACTGGGTTTGTGGAACCGTTATTATATTATGACCTGCTTGGAATAGAGCATCTCGGAAGTGTATGAAACCTCCCCTTTTCAGGGCACATCTTACATATATTGTTCTTAACAGCTGTTGCATTTCGTTTTCATCAGAATTGTATTGAAAGAAAACAATTTGTCTTTGATATAGTCTTGTTTGAAATGTTGTATAGCAATCAACAGTCGTGGTGCAGCAACGATTGCTCATTTACTCATGGATATGTGTCCTGAGTTTCGACCAAATACATGTAATTTTCATTTGAACCCATGAACTGATAAATGGACGGACAAGCACAATTGTAAAAGCATTATATCTAAGGTAAAAGAGACATACATTGTAGATCAAATAGTACTCTCTGTGAATTCTGACTGTTGCCTTAAAAGACAACGTTGGTGCATTAGGTCATCTTTGGCGTTTAAAGGGTTGTATTGATTTCTATTGGATATCTGTCGAAAGAAATGTTTTATAGATGACGAGTTCAGCTTTCATACCACAGTGACTTCGGTCATACATGCCTGATCCATATATTATACCATCGCTCCGACTTTGACCAGACCACCTCTTACAGTAAAGATAAATGGTAGAGATAATGCGGAATAAAATCATACTAAATCAGTACTAGCCTTGCAATAAAACTAACCATGAATATGTTTGGCCGGCCGCCCCGGGGTTGAACGCTTCGCAATAAAACGTCTATATTTTGATCATTTGAATACAAACAAAGGCACCATAACAAGACCATATCGTTGTGAATATATTGGACCTTTGAAATTAAATGTCTCGCTGTATTATACATTTATGGTTTAGTTATGGCAGAAATGTGCTAGTTTACTGTGAGTTAGGTACGGTTTTATGTATTTATGAAATATAAAAGTTTCAACGTGTACCATTAAAATGCACTATAGTAATTATTAGACCGTTTTTCATCGGTCTTGTAAAATGTGTATTCTTTGCTGACTATAAGACAAGTTCTCGATTGACTCATTATCACTTACAGCAAATCTGAAAACTAAGAAATTATTTAAAAGAATCCATGTGAAATACGAATAATCAACACAAATTTGGGCTTGATGCAGTAATACAAGTAAAAACATTGGCACAACAAGAGATATTTTACGTTTTTTTTTTAATTATCTTCTGACAAAAAGAGTTACTTACTACCATTGTTATTATTATTATTATTATTATTATTATTGTTATTATTATTTGTACTTGTATTATCTTCAAGTTTTTACCAAACGAAAGAAACGCACTTTCCACACTGAGAGTATTTGCAGACGTCAATTTGAAGATAGCTGGAATAGTTAGATTTGTTTGAAAAATAAATAAAACTTTGTGGGTAACGAAGAAAACGTTGTTTACCAGATTTTTCTTTTCTTTTCCGCAGTGTTACAAATGCATTCTTCCTCAACGTCTCTTAAACTCGGGATTCAAGTGTTAAAGGGTTAACTCTTTTACCATACAATCCGGACTTTTAACGACCTTGAAAGTCCGGCCTATTGAAAACATTGTGGGAAAAGGAGAAAATGCTGGTAACCAGCATTTTCTCCTTTTCCCACAATGTTTTCTACCCTGCTGGAAACAAATTTCAATTTTTGAGTTACCTTTATTTTGTCGTCTGTAAATCCTTTCAATTTGGACCGGTCTAAAATGTTGTTGTTTGGTAAAGAGTTAACCCATTACCACACAATCCCTACTTTTGACGCCCCTGAAAAAAAGCCTTGAGAAAACATTGTGGGAAAAGGAGAAAATGCTGGTAAGCAGCATTTTCTCCTTTTCCCACAATGTTTTCTACCCTTCACAAAACAAATTTCAAATTTTCAGTCACTTTTATTTTGTCGTCTGCAAATGCTTTCAATTTGGACCAGTCTAAAATATTGTCGTTTGGTAATGGGTTAAGGGGAAGATTCAGTACACCAGTATATATCCTGTATCACACGACAAGATTTTGGACTCGTCCATATTTGAAGTTGTTGCAGGCGACTAAGTAAAGCTGGCTTAACCGTTCTCCTGCTCAATAAATCAAATGAAACTTTTCAAGCCCATAGAAAAAACTCAAATGACGCTATTTCTAGTGAATTTTTTTTTCTTAACCCTTTACGCCATAAGGCATTTCTATGGTATCTCTAACTGACCCTAAATAACAGCAAGGATGAAGCCATTTTTTATGGGTATATAACACCTTTTCATAGCATAGAAAACATTGTGACAAAAGGTGAAATTGCTCGTCACGAGCAATTTCACCTTTTGCCACAATGTTTTTCCAAAGCCTCCTACATGCAATGTGTAGAAATGAGTATCTATGGAGTAAAGGGTTAAGAAAAATATCTCCTTATCGGACAGTGTAGATCCAAGATCAGACTGCAAAACGTGCAGTCTGATCTTGATCTTCGCTGTCCGCTAAAGTTCAGCAAGTCGCGATAAACAAATTAAGGGTTAACTAATATTTCATCTTTGTTAGTGCAAATAAAAGTGTAAAAAGGGAGATGATGTTAACTCTATTCGCTCGTTGTTTTGAAATAAAGTTTCTGCTCTAATGTCCTAAAACTCGGTATTGTATATATAAAAAAAGGTTTAATTTTGAGCATGATCACGAAATTGTATAAGATGATGTGTTTTGAAGTAGCCTAATGATGCTTTAGAACAATCTGTATCAAGGTGTAGTCATACTTTAAAGGTGGGTATGTAGAATTTTCACATCACACCAAATTAAAATATATATATATATCACTGAAATTTATATGAAAAAAAAATCATCAGTAATTAAGAATCATAAGATTACACAAAAAAAAAAATTGGTGGTATTCCCTTAAAAGGCTACGTATCTCCTTAAGCTATTTTTAGATTTCCCGCAAAAAAAAAAAAAAAAGTATTGTATTGTGGGAATGTTAACTAACTTGCACGCGACTTATGACTTTTAAATTCCATAACATAACAATTATTTAATTATTTTCCATAATTTCTAGAACTTCGGATGCTATGTTTGAAGCTTCGTCTGTATACTTCCGTTACGTAAATGAGCGAGTTGCTCATGTAAAAATAGACCATGTTTCCATTCAGTGTCGACCTGAGCTGTAGTAAATCTCTTATTTATCTAGCTGTCGGATGGTTTTCGACTACTGGGGTTTAATGAATGAAAATTATAAGGCTTTGGGCGTACAAAGATGATTTTTTTTTTCATTTTTTGTAAAATTTTGCCCCAAAATCTGAAGGGCCGCCTTTAAAATAACTAAAATATTATTGTCCTTGCCCTTTGCAGAGTAAAAATATATTCTCATTGAAATATTATTTACACTTCGAAAGCCAGTAGCAAAATTTATCGTTCAATGAAATTATTTAGAGTTTTTCTACGTATGATAAAATGTCAAAAGGCAACACAAATCCTGGAAAATTAGGGGAATTCGCTGAGAGGAATTATCGCAATGAAATAGCAATAAAATAAGAATAGATACATGAATACATAATATCTGTTTTCCAAAAGTCTTTGAAATGAACGTTTAGTCTAATTTTAGAGGTAAATCCCATAATCGCATAATAACTTGCAATTATATTTATAAATTTCGGGTAGAATACACTGCAAATACTGAAGTGTACAGTTAATGAAATTAGTTCCCGACCAAAATACTGTTTGCAGCAGATTTTCTTGCTTTAGATTCTCATCTACAGAATAGTTTGTCAGTCAGTAGTAGTTTTTGCACAGGTATTAATCAAATCGTTTTCAATCTTCAAAATTATCATCATGGATAATAATTTCATTCAACAAGCTAACAAGCTTGTTTTCGAATGTAAGCTTCTAATGTTTTTGTACGAATAAGTTCCGATTATTTTTGAAAATTGTAGAAGGACAGGGTATGAAAGGGTATCGTTTAGACTGGCGTAATAGAAAATTCTTGCAATTTGTAAAGGAAAGGAAGCCAAATAGTCTGCGAATTTTGCTCCCAGAACACATTCCAAAATTTCGGATAACAACTCCGGAAGAGGAAAAACTGATATATTTCAAATTATTTGGTCCAATTTAAACTTCATTTTTTAAAGATGCTACAAAACTTTAGTATGCCAAGTTAGGATGTTATCAAACACTGTATCACTCGTATTGTTTACATTTTCCTGTAATGGTCTTACATGTAGGTCCCTCTATTGGTCCCTGGATTTCTTGAAGGTCACTGTCTCCTGCAGCAGGTAGCTTTTACATTAGAGTGTTACTATAGGTTAATCTAATAGGGCAAAGTTTCGATGTGTTACAAAGCTGTCTCTAGTGTTGTATTACAAATCTTGTTGCTTGTCCCTAGTTTACAGCATCGTGTTCACAGACGGTTGCAACAAAGTTCTTGCGAGGGGGAGGGGAATAATGTGGTAAAATGGACCGGATTTGTAAAAGCGCTGTGCGTGTTAGCCAGCCACAACTTGCATGATATTCTCTGTACTAAAATTATTACCACAATAACATTTATCCTCTCCGTTTGAAACGAGCGATTAGCTCCAAGCCCGCGTTCGCTTCATTTAGCTATTAATAATTAGACAGTAGGTTTTTACGACCCTCCATTGTCAAAGCAAAGTCATTTTACGACCTCCGTTTTGCATTGATTTTCAGCGGTGCTTCAGGCTACCAATGAGAAAATTGTGATGCGGGAAAATATGTGCACGAAATAGGGCAAAGTCCCGAACCTTTTAACCTTTTTTCAGTATGTATCAGCTGAGTACTTTGTTTGGTATGCGTGGAAATGAGTTTCAGTACCCGTCTCCGGGATCATGAAAGCGATCCCTCGGGACACCTGTGGACTGTACAGAATATGCAAAGACAGGGTGGGAACTTTGGTCAAATATTATTGCTCTGTACCAGTGGACATGGCCAAAGTGACGGTTTTATGTTGTAGAGCCGGACACGTCAGGCGAATGTCACGACAACACGATAACGACGCGGAAAAACGCAAACAAGAACTGTATCAATGACATTTTTACAATCGTTTTGGGTCCCATTTTTCGGATTACATTTGATATGCTGCATCTTCAGATGAATGCAATACATCTTGATTCTGGTGCATATTTTATTCACGTGCCCTGTTTTTCTTTTCGATGAAAGAAACATATTCGGCGTTGTGTATGTGATAAATAAATCATGAAATAAAAAAAGCTGGTTTCACAGCTATTGGTTTAACCGTTCGGGATTGTGTTATCGAATCTTTATTAATGTTTTGAAATAGTACAAATGGTATGGATGAATGACAAAAGTGAGGTCAATGTTGCAAATAGAAAATTGAGCCATGCTGTCGCAAAAAGGTGGGTGGGGTGGATTCGTCTTGATAATGCATTACACGAAGAAAGTAATTTGCTCAATCATGATCCCGTAAATTCCAATTAGTCTTACTGGTGACTCGATCTGTAGGTCGGATGGTCCTTTGACTGACAGAAAATGGACTAATGGCAAAAAATTTCGATCCATGTAAGCCTGCGCATTTTGTTTAACCCTTTCCCAAACGACAAATTTTGGACTCTTCCAAACTAAAAGAGTTTGCAGACAACAATATTCGATTTTGAGAAAATGACAAAAAGTTCTCTAAAAGGGTAGAAAACACTGTGGGAAAAGGAGAAATTGCTCGTGACGAGCAATTTCTCCTTTTCCCGCAGTGTTTTCAAAAGACTTTTACTGCAGACACGTAAAAACCAAGGCTTGTTTGGGAAAGGGTTAAAATCCCTTTATCACAAAGCATGGCTTAATTACATGAGAATAGTTTATGAAAAAAAAAATGTTGTGGTGGCATTTTTCGATCTTGGCACAAAAATGAAAAAAAAACATAACCACTTGTAAACGATTTCTCATGTACTTGACTGTATTATTTTTCAGGAAAATGAAAGGAATAAAGTACCCTTTGTTATAATTGACCTGCAACACGCGAAAAGGGGCATTTGAACATCTGCCTAAAGTGTCATCTCGATTCAGACTGCGCACTCCGCACAGGCTAATCCGAGACGGCACTTTACGACTACATAAGATTTTGTGGTACCGTATACTTGCGCCAAACAGAAAATTACGTCAAAACAGAAAGTGTCTTTTGAAAACTACTTTTGAAACGGCGTTGAATACCGAAAACAATGTTTGTTTTGAAAGGTTTAACTCTTTACCACTCGATATAATTCTACATGTTCAAATGGAAGGCATTTGCAGATGACAAATTAAATATTTTGTTTTGTTTGAATGGTGTTTTACACTGCTTTCAACGTTATTTCAGTCATATCACGGCGACAGTTCACATATTCATGTTTCCTGGGTTTCGTCATTACCAGGCTAGGCTCTGAAGTTTTTTGCCTAAGGACATTCCTGTGGAAAAACCCAGTGGAGGTAGTGAGACTCGAACCCGGGACCTCAGGATTACGAGTCCTGCACTTTACCACTGAGCCACACAGGACCCACAAATTAAATACAACTCCAAACATCAATCTTGTCTTTCAGTACCCGTCTCCGGGAGATTTTTTTTTCTCCTTTTCACAAAATTTTTCAAAAGGTTCATTCTCTGCTCTGGCATGTAGCTCGGGATTGTTTACTAGAGGGATTCCATTTTGTTTGGGATGAATTTACATGCACCTCTGAATATTGAAGAGCATTACGAGACTATGTAGTTGATCTAATCAACTCTCCAGACACTGTGGAAACAAAATGTCTTCCCTAGAAATATGTAACCCTTTTCTTGTTGTCTTGTTGTCAGTAACAGGTTAGACGGATTTCAAAACGGTGTAACAACAGGAAACATTGTTTGGTATTATTAATCTCTCCGTAGTCAGAGCACACACTTCTAGTCGCTGTATTTGTAAACATGATATATTTGTCAAGTTTAATATTCAACAACTCGCTCCAGCTTAGCTCAGTTCTAAACTGCTGAGATGTACTGGGTTAATCGTGTAAACCGAGATAAATAATTAATACATAAGAAGTCGGCAGTATTACTTCAGCGACTCTTAAACATTAAGTGGGCTTGTACAGGGAAAAAACAGAATTATGGTGTATCTTGTGGAATGCTTATGAAGTTTGCTAAATGTTGGTATTTATGAATTAACATTGGTTCATGATCTGGACGCCAAATGAAACTGAATCTGCAAAAACTGCGCAGTCTTATCTTCAGTCTACACTGGTCGTATATGTAAAGAGATTAAGGTATTTAAATAGCCTCTTAAACTACTGAAGATAAATATGAGATCAGTTGATTCCTTTACTAAGCCCCTTTTCACTTAATCCAAAGTCATTATGACCATAATAAAAAAAAAAATCTGAAGCTAGTAGAAAAAAAAGCCTTTGGAAAGACTGTGTAAAAAAAGAACTTTTAAACATTTTCCAACAATGTTTTCTACTCTTTCATAGAAAACACCCATTTAAGCCATGTTTTGTGTGTGGCCTGCACTGTTTTCAGTTTGATTGGGTCTAAAAATGTTTCCTGTTGAAAATCTTAATCATTTATTAGATCCAACCAGACTATCAGTAAGCTGCTCTAATACAGGTTTTTGACGTAAATTTAGGACAAGAGGCAACTGCTCGTTACAAGCAATTACAAGCAGCCACATCTTTTCATATATTTTCTATTTCATTACTATGACACTGTCCGTTCTCTCAACGTTTCTCATTTGCACCAGTACTGTGCCTATAAATACTCCACATCCTATGAGAAAAAGCCACATAAATGAATGTTTATTATGAAGTGTTCAATAGAGTGTTCTCTTAGCCGGGACTTAAACTCACAACCTCAGATAATCCTGCATTATATCAATATCGAACTGTAAGTCAACTGCTGATAGTGAAACGACTGAACAATCCTATAGAATAAGAAAATGGATCTATATTTGTGTCATTCCACTCGCCGTTGCTTGATAGATGCGAGTCCCGTAAAAAAACACACAAGAAACATGCAAATTCTCTAACAAGAAAAGTGAAGAAACGGTAGGAGCTGTCACTTCGAATCTTCCGTCTACATACTATTTATAGATCACATTCTGCGGGACATAGGTAAATGGCAACGCTGACTTCGCCAAAAGCCAAATATTATTTTTTAGCAATAAAAAAGCAGAAAATTTAACTGCAATTTCACGCTTTATATTTCTAGTAGTAATGAGGTCTCAACGCAAAGGAAAAAAATACTTAAAAAATGTATGTTGCACGTTTTTTTACAGTCTTATCTTGTTCTACAATAGCCACAAAAGCAAGTAAATTTATGTACTTTAAGGGGAAACCATATAGATGATAGCCGAATAAATGGGAGTCGTGATAATTAAAGACGCACATGTTTTCATTTACAACAAATGCAGAAACAAAGGTAACCAGCTTCCGTACAATGCGGTATTCGCCATGCAGAATCTCCTTGTTCTGTAATCTATTTACCTTTATCATGTTTAATCTTTCTCTGTCACTGGTGAATTGTGCAGCTTTCGCAGACGGTGTAGTTTAGACTAAACCACAAAAGGTATGCAGTTTGATCTTTGGTATACACTGTCGGTTTCCTGTTGTAGAAGGATGATCCTAACCATGTCGGATCTTCAGTACGTCTTACATTGGTTAAAAAATAACCCTGACAAGGAAGGCTTTAGAAGAAATTGTTGGGGAAAAAAAAGAGAAAATGCTGGTCACCACTGTTGTCCTCTCATTGTAATTTGATCCACATTTATTCGGTCGCCTGCAAGTGCTTCCACTACAGACGAATCCCAAATCGCGTCATATGATAAACGGTTAACATATGATTTTTCCTTGAAATCACGGATAGATATAATTTTAATGTACTCGTTATTCACCTACCATCTTGTCGTAAGCTTAAAAAGAACTGTGGACAAAGGTCTGTCTGCGCTTTCAGTTTGATCTACTTTTCCTATAGAATGAATTATGGTATTTGTTCATAAGGATATGGATAAAGCGAGGGATGCCAATAGGGTTTCCTCTTGTTTGAGATTTAATTCTTTTTCAAAATCTTACGCTAGCCAGGGTATCCGCCCGTTCCTGACTTTCTTTTAAAAGAATTTCACACCATGCACTTACCAAGCCACTGCCTACTTTCTTATAAAAAAAATCATGTGCATGAAAAGCAAACACCAATCCTACAAAAGAGGATTGCTTGGACTCGAACTGCCCCCATTTGATAACCAGGTGTGTAGGTTACCACCAGAGTCAATATCTTTGACTCAAAGAAAGCAGCGTAAATGCTGAAGATTTTTACAATGAATTATGTGAAAATATATTTTTTATTGGGTATCGCAGCCCTAGATTTGTTACCAAGCAGTCAATCTGTTCTTGTAAACCTATGACACGATGAATATGCTAATCTTTTTAGCTTGTCTGATTCCATCGTTATTTGTTTTTGTTTTTGAATTTGATTTAGTCATTAACTAAATCACGTCGATTTGCCGTTATTAAACGATTTTCCTGAAAGTAACTTCAATCACACATCATCCCAGCGGACCCCTTCGTCAAACACATAAACTTTGTAATACATTTTAATCCACGATGTTAAAAACAGATAACATACAGAGCATTGCAAAGACTTGAAAAGAAATACAAGACGACAGACAGACAGCGTGTAAGAGTTGCTATTGGCACCCCACGGCTAGCTGTAGAGTTGTATAATATGCATGTTTTATAAGAAATGAAGTGGATAAGCAGATACTTCAAGTATGCGAGTCCTCTCTCCTTTTCAAAACCCCCAAACCTCTGCACTAGAATCAACTTCGACATTTATTAAATGTCTTTTGAAGGGTTTCTAGTATTCCTTGTGGTTCCTACATCCTATTATCATAAATGCAATACATTAAAAATCCATTCTGAAAGAGAAAAAATGAAGTCATGAAATATGAGTTATTATTTCCTCGTTCAAGGCTTGTAACAGTAGAAAAAGTTGTATTGGATAAGTCGCATCCTCGAAAAGGTACATTTTTTATGTATATAGTATACTATACAAATGTAAGGAGAGAAAGAGAGAGAGAGAGTGATAGAGAGAGAGAGAGAGAGAGAGAGAGAGAGAGAGAACACGTGCTTTCTAATTTCATTCTTGGTCGCTCTAATTTTTGTATGAAAGTATGATACTTTATCATAGAACTGCACGAACGATCATAAGCAACTTTCGCGGACACAGCAACCTTTATTTACGGGGTGTGTGTTACGGGAGACCACTCCTTCATGCATGGCTTCATCCCGGTTCAAATACAATACTGTGCCGTCGCTGCATTTCTGCTATGCATTTGTTTATTTGTTTCTTTGTTACGGAATTTGTTCGTAAGAGTGAGTGTGTGTGTGTGTATTGCTAAAACTATATATATATTTTTGATTCTACAACATACATACATTCGCCTAACACGAAATGTTTGATGCTGAAATATGGACGGATATTGTTTATTAAGCAACAATTAAGCCAAACGGAATTAGATTTTCAACAGAGCTGGGTGTTTATTGTACTTGTAATCTACATATTCTTCTTGTTTGGGTCAAATATTAAAATTGATATCTCCATTGAGGCTCTATATTTTAAGAGAAATCTTTAGGCAGTTCGTGTGATATTCATGCACATAAATGACATCTTAATATACCCCATTCCGCAGTGAAATATGTGAGGCTCCTATTAAGTGACAGTATTGCAGACAACAACTTTGATAATGATACAAAATGAGAGGAGGTTTTTTGATGTAGTAGAAGGTATTTCGGAAAATGATTAAAATGCTGGTTACGAGTATTTTTTGTATTTTTTACATTGTTTTAGAAGTTTTCTTCTGGTTCAGGGTTGATTTGACTCTGAAAGGCTATTTGTATTTTTCGCAGAGTATAAAATTATGATGTTGTTGGAAAGAAATGGATTAGTTAAGTCTTTTTCCTTGACATGATTTTAAACGATACGGGCCTAACCATTGTTTTGTAAGAGATTGATCAAAACGGTTTTTAAATTAAATATCTAAAACTCAGTATTTCAAGGAATGATTTTTACCTAGTAAAATCTGATGATTGGTATTCAGCTTTGTGTCTTATGATTCTGGCACTTACACGCGGCAGTTTATTTTTTAAGGAAAATCCCAAGTTACTGTTGCACTTCACACATGAAACGAAAAGTTGCATCCACGACAGCCTCCACTTTCATTTGGTATCTAATCGTAAAACATGTTAATTCACCGAACATAGGAAATTATATAGTTATCATACGTAGGAACTGCACTTACATTTAAAAAAAGGTTCATTACCACTTCTCACATATTAACTGAAGAATTAGTTTAAGAGTGAAAACAATAAAAAATATCCATTCGGGTGTTCCAAAAATCCAAATTTCTTGCAATTATAAAACTTCTGATAAGGGTGATTACACAAAATATCGATAAGTGTAGACAAAGACCAGGCTGGACGTTCTTGTAGTCTGGGTTTGAATAATCGCCTGTCCAGCAGAACCAGCTTAAGTTGTCTTTCAAGCATCAGTCTAAAGGTTACCACCAAACGCCAGATGTGTCTTGCATCGACCTAAAGAGTGGCCAGTCCGCTAATACCAGTTTTATGAGACATTTGAGCGGCTTTATAGCCGAAAATGTCCTTTATCCTAGACGTAATCGATTTACCTTTACACCAAGGAGACATGAACCGTTGGCACTTAGTCATACATCTACTTTAATATTTATTACAGCCTTTTAGTTACTATGTAGACATGTATAATGCCCGATTGGTATTTCTAACTCAAACCGAGGCTTTCAAAACCTCTTAGCGGCTTTTTAATAACTGTGTCGAAGCGGCGAAGCAACCATTGTCCACAGTCCTTTGAAATATAGGCTGTTTCATTTTGATGTTTGTATTTATGCGGACTTGCAATTTAACGACAAGGATACATGTAACACATGGAAACTACAAAGATGTTTAAATTTCAAAACTTTATTGGCAACTTAATTAAATCAGACTGCTCCAGATCTGTAAAAAGTTTCCAGCTCAAGACTGTCTATGATTGAAACTCTAGATATCTATGGTGTCATAGAGTATACAAGATTGTCCTAAAGCACATGGTGCTGATATTGCCGTTTAAGCGTTCGAAATACCTGTGAGAACTGCACAGTTGTCCAAAACAAATACATGCTAAAATGCAAGCAGAGAGAATAAATTTACTGTTAAAGATTTTCTAGAATTATGTGTTATTGTTTTGTGTAAACCAAAGTGCTGACCTTTCTTAATATCTAGACCAATGACCCATCCTAGGTTCCACTTTGCCTAGGATTTACATGAGCCAACACGATAAACTTTCTTCTATGTATGCATGTAGGTTGAAAAGCTAGATCTCTCTATTAGAGTTTTTCAATAACAATATTTTTCAAATGCACGTGTCATGCTCTTTCAAAAGGTTGCTGAACGCATATGCATTATGCATTATACCAAGAAAGTCATCACACAATTATATACCCATAAAATGGTCTGCAACACGAGAAAAGGGGCATTCGGACATTTGCATGAAGTGTCGTCTCGGATCAGCCTTCGCAGTCCGCGCAGGCCTAATCCGAGATGGCACTTTCCGTTTTTATGAAAGTTTCTGCTTTACCCAAGTCTACTGTGGCACAGTCTCTAATAATATCGTAAAGCTTCGCAGGCTGATCCGAGACGACACTTTACGCAAAGATCCGAATGCCCCTTTTCGCGAGTTTCATGCCAAACGCTGTTAGCCTAACAACCGGCTGGATCTTGACCAGTCCACTGAGATGCAGGAATTATAGAAAAAGCAAAAAGTTTCGACTCGTGTCAACATGTGCGGACCGTGCATGTTCATTTATCGCCGGTTTTTCAAGAGAAAAAAAAATGCATTACTTTATAGAATATAAACAAAGGGCACCAAAAGTCCAGTAATTTAGTCGATCTCTCTCAGAGATTTTTTACTGCAGCCAGGAAAACAGAGATCGGTACACTTGCCGCAACTCTGTAAATCAAATGATGTTGAAAACGGCGGTAAAACTAAAAGAAAACAAACAAGAAATCAAAAACTGGTATATAGTATTAGTCCCAATTCATCTCATAAAACACTATCTGTGATTTACCAAACAACTGAAAAATCTAAAGCTTTAGACATTATTCAGATGTATGCCTTACACGTTGCATGACATTAATGCACTCTTTATTGATAATTCACGGGCATACCAACAGAGCAATGGCGCGGCTGTCTTAACGATAATTCAGGTTTCATCAGATAAGGTCACTTATTTGACCTTCCGACACTTTTTTGCAGAAACATAAGCGTTCAATTGACCCTATCACATCGGTTTCAGAAAGGTTAAAGTGTCTCCAAATCAAGACGGTGTAACCTTTTCTAACTTGAGATCAGGTTTTGTAATCATCAATCGTTCAATTTTAATTGTACCACGAGATTCTAGGACTATTCATCTAATTAGTAAAGTCGTTCTGAAACACCTAGCTTTAGATAACTTCTTGTAGGATTGAATATGAATAAGGAATGTTCCTCTCTTTCTTTTGCAATAAACGTCTCATTGCAGATGATAATCTGTAATCACAATTACACGCCAGACAAAAACAGAGAGAAATATTGCAATTTTCGGACAATATTTTGGTTATAAAGCCAAGAGTAAAACATGTATAAAACGCACACAAAATTACTATTATACCTTGTAATAGTAATATAACGTTCATAAAAGCCGGTGTATGAGGTCCCGGTTGGTATATAAAATGTTACGGATACCGTGTATTACCGGGCGATTAGATCGAATCAGGCACTACAAGTCTAGAGCATAAACAATAACTTTCTGTGTTTGTGTGAATTTCATTGTTGGTTAACGGCGAAATTATCACCGTTTTACGGTGTTTCGGGGAAAATTGAATTCTTATTTAGCTGTAATCGAGACTTCTGCAGACTGCAGCCTTTCTGCGTTAATTAGAATTCTATTTTTGCTTTAAAAAGGGAGGTAATAAATGGATTGATTTGATCGCTTTTGAGAGTATTTCTAATGAGATTATCTTTTAGAAACAAGCTATGGCTTATCAAACTTAATTTCTTCAGTATCGAATTCTTTAAAACGTTTATCAGTTGAAATTTATAATTTCAACTTAATCCTCCTTTTACAGATATAAAGCTGGTGACTTTGAAAATATCTTGGTTATCTAAATTATGATTTGAAAAAAAAGAAATCTGATATTTGAATGTGTATGGAAATATCGTGGTAAAGGGAGGTATTGCTAGCCAGAAACAAACCGTTTTGCCATACGGTTTTCAAAGCCATCTGGAGCAAAGACGCGGAGGCACTGAGTTAAACTAGAAACATTATCAGATCCCTGTCCTCAAATCGCACCATGATATTGGTCTATAATGTTTGCAAAAAATAGCTAAAAATGTGCCTACCTCTCTATGAGTTCAAACAAAGGCAGCTTCTGAGTGTCACGTTTGTCTCTATATACAAAAATACTCGGGTCTTAGCCTGACCAATACGATAGTGCGCTAAACGCCGAGTTCACTTTAAGGAAAGAATCCAGCAACTTTACACGCTTTTGATTTAGTTGTTTAAGATCATATAAAGTAAAATACTACTCTTTGATCAACTCGAAATTCCTTAAATTTTCATTACCAGATTGCCATGGCTTTTCAAGTTTAAATTGAAAGATTAAATTGTTATTTCAGATAGAAATCTATGCATGCTTAGAATCCCATTTTATTTTGAATCATTTATTACATATTTTGAGCCAATCAGTAAGAATAGTTGCTTGCCTTCGGCATCATTTGCTTACTCGGGTTTCATTCGTTAAAGAAGTCGGTCTAAAACCATGTTACATGTCGATGGCGAACGAAAACCCTATCGTCGAAGTAAAAAATAATTCATGAAGGAACATTTATTCTTCTATATTCCACTATGTAAAGGGGCTTGTATGACAAATCTGTTTTAATCCTTATTTTGCTGAATTGAATTAATAAAACCTTCTAGCCTATGGTAAATATTACTGTTTCAAAGTTAATTATGATGTGGGGGGGAGGGGTGAGTGAGGGGGAAGGGATATCTCCATATCAGACATAGTATATCAAAGGTCCGACTGCTGTGCAGTTTGATTTGATCTACTCTGAACGGAAGAAACCATTGAGTCACGCTTGGCAGCTTAAAGGTTAAATATTTAACAAAGTATCCTAAGCTTTAACGACCCTGGCAGATAGGCCTTATGAAAATATAGTTGGAAAGGGATATTTCCTACCATTCGAGACAAATCTTATTTTAGTCTGCAGATAATTTTGATTTGGAAGTGTCTAAAGGTTTTCGTTTAGGAAAGGGTTGAGTTAGCACGTAAAAGGCACTCGCTTGCTTAAGACGTGTGCTTACTTGTATGTACACTCAAGCAAATCTGCCTCCTGTTGGCATAATACAAGTTGTTCACTTAATAAAAATGCCCAGTAAAACAGAGCTTGATTTACATGGCGAAAGCTACCCCAAGCCGCCTTCTCAATCGTTTAAATTGTAACTATAGTTACCATTTCACTAATGCAAACAAGCAATGCTTCTGAAATACGAAAGAGAACCATACAAATAACTGTTGACTCGTATAAGATGCCGCAAAACTCACTGTCGGATCCGAGTCCACACTTGCTGTCTACGAAAATAGATGTTTGTACCAATAATGGCCTATGTGTAATGCCATTAAATGAAACACGATGTGCCCATAATCACCTTTAGATTCTTATTGTTTCAACCCCAAAAGGCATAATTCTAAACTTGTTCGAATTAGAAAGCTACGGCATTTAGTACAGATAACTGTCCCCAAAGACGATGTTACTTTTCGACTGGTCGCCTCTGGGTACAGAGACAATCCGGACAAAATCAGTTGAAAGTTCCGCACAGATTTTGTGCGCAAGTTTGAACTCTTATAATTTCCCAACTAGAACACAAAACTAGGATTTAAACATACCTGTGGCTTGCGTATTCAATATTCTTTCATTTGAAATACAAATATTTTCAATTCAAACGCTGATCGTGAGAAAATACCGTGCATTTCAAATTTTTTACCCAGGATAATTTGTTTGCTCGTCAATAACTTTTTTATCAGGTGTTGTTTAAAAAATCTAGCACATCAAGCAAATCTCTGGAGTCCTTCCGCCTTCTCTGCTTCAAACCAAATTCCAATCAGTCATGTATTAACGGAGTTATTGAAGATTTTCTTACCTCAAGTTGGGGAATTTTTCAAATGTCGGGTCATTTTTGTTGTTGTTGTGTCACGTGATTCCCCGCCGTGGTACGGTATACAGTTAATGTCCAAATATGAAAAAGATCACCGGTGCGTCCCATTATTGAGACTACTATGGCATTCAGCTGGATTTCATCCAGTCTGTGGCTCAAGCTTTTGTCTTTGGAAGATAGAAAGAAAAACGAGTTAGAAAATGGGAAAATGCTGGGTTACGAGCATTTTCCCTTTTTTAAACAATGTTTTTAAAGACCCTTTTCTTCAGGCACGACATTGGTAAAACTTATACTATGAAGGCTATCTGACATTCCAAAAATGGTTACAACAAGTTATGCAAAGAACAGACATTCAAAAGAGAGGACAGCATTGTAGGAAAATACACTACCTTTTTTACAGTGTTTTCTTTTAGCACATACAAGCTCTGATATCTGAAGCAAAGAGACTTGCATGAACAATAAGCGAGGATTTTCGGAGAAAGAAAAATAATTGTTTGTGACAAGAAAATGTTCCTCTTCTTGAGTTCAAAATATGTCAGTGTAGGTAAGTCAAATGTAGTAAAGTTTACAAGGGAAGTAAACGTAGAGGTGTATCAACTGCTGGCTCATTTGCATTAACTAGACCACCTAGATACATAAAGTCGGATAGCTCCTAATAAATAATTCTTTAACCGCATGGTAGTGATGCAACACTGTTTGAATCTTTAAATCACATAGATTTACTGCTTCTTCTTGCCCGCCACCCACATTATTGCGACAGGTGTTAGGATTAAAAAAAAAACCGTCGGTGACAAAATATCAGCACTGCACATTATCTTCTAAATTCCCAATAGCGGCAAATGTAACCCTATTCTTGACATAAATACATATAAATTCCATTCATACCATTCAAAGGTTCCAGTAAATGATAGAACCAATAAATGTTGGCAACATCGATTCAAGTGTAAAGATTCATCCATTATCTCCCGCTAGATGGCATTCTATAAATACTCATCTATCTGATATGGGCATCCTGGGTACAGAACCGAACCACTTTCTTACGCGACAACCGTTACTTTGAATTTAAAACAAAAAAAGGTTTACCCAATAAAACGCTACCTCGTGCAATTCACTCAACTATGGTCACCAGTTTAGAGAAATCTGTTGCTAAAGAAGGTCTCATTTCCCCTCAAACGTATTGATACGCAAAAGCTATTTTCAACATTGCTACTTTATAGAGGGTAATATTACAGTCAGCCCGCTTTCGGGGCTAGCAGTGATGCATCATATAAGACCGTCGAATCTTCGAAGAATATGACATGCGCAGACACCGAAGATTCATCTTTCTACCAGTGTCTGTAACCTCAATCAACCGCTCTGTAAAAGATAGTCAAACTTGGGAATACTCCTTGTCCTTCGAATGATCTAGATATTGCTGTTTTAGAGTTAATCTTACGGGGAAAATATTGTCTTAACAATGTACATCGAAGATCCGACTGCACCTTCTGTGCAGTCAGTCTTATCTTGATTCACGTTGTCCACAAAAATGTCATCGAGTCGCCTCTTGCAGCCTGAAGGCTAAGCCTTCGGATAATCGTCATCTTCCGGATGATAGACATCCTTTTCTTTTGTACGATTGCAATTTACCCGTATTCTATACATTGAATTGTTTACATTTGATTATAGTCTCTTCATATTTACCCTTTCCCAAACAAGCCCTTGTTTTTACGTGTCTGCAGTACAAGTCTTTTAAAAACACTGAGGGAAAAGGAGAAATTGCTCTTAACGAGCAATTTCTCCTTTTACCACAGTGTTTTCTACCCTATAAGAGAACTTTCTACCATATTCATCAAATTTATAATTGTTGTCCGCAAACTCTGTCAGTTTGGAAGATTCTAACATTTGTTGTTTGGGAAAAGGTTTTTTTAGACAGGAAAAAAAAGAGACAAATTAGATCTATAATAAAATAACACTTACTGTACTGTCCGATATAAAACTTCACAGTCTGCTAATGCAACCTAAGGATTACTTGGCTCTGGTAGGGTCAATCAATGGTAAATTTCGTAAAGAAAAGTATTGGTAAACTGAATGGATGAATAAATGAATGGCACAAGTGCAATAAAATCATTAGGGTTTGTAATTTACCATCCAAAATTGCATGGTATCTTACAGTAGGAGCGTCTGAGCTAGTTCAAGCAATATTAGTAGATTTCATTCCTATCTTCAAACAAAAGCAAAAAGCCGAAATGAAATGCAGAATATGAATGAGCAACATAATTGTCAAGATGCAAAACAAAAATAAATACTTGTAAAACATTCTTGGTGAAACAACTCGTCTGCCGAAAGGGGAAAATGTATGCAAAAGGTCTTGAAATTGTATAGTGACGATCGATATGCGTTAAAGTGAGATAATTAGGCATTTATTTTGGGTCAAACGAAAAAGAAACATATATTTCTTTCAGTTTTTTGGGTAGTTTTTGCACAGCAAAACAGTCAATTGCTAAAGCAGCATATTTTTAGGGCGTGGCCGAATGTGCTGGCTGTTGACCTACTTTTTGGTGCTGATAACAGATGATTAAGTATAAACTTGTAATTGGCATTATCTCACACTAGTAAAAAATGTAGACACGTTTAGTCTAAGAGCCGCTGCCTATATGCCGGTGAGATGCAGAAAAATACCCCCTTACAAAATGATCCAATAAGTCATTTCACTACGTAGAGAAATGACCTACATGTAGGCCATTCCTCTATATAGTGACGCGACTTCTGGGGTCATTTCTCGACGTAGAATAATGACCTCGGTCATTCTTTTACGTAGAAAAATGACCCATTGGTCATTTTGTAAGGGAGGGTCATTTCTCTGCATTACACCGGCAAACATACTCCATTATTTTATAAAACTATTCCTTGTTCAGATAATTATGTTTTCGTATTTGTTGAAGAGGAAAAATACATGGGACCCAGGCAATATGATGTCAAAAATACTGTCAACTTATAACAGTTTAAAGAGCACATGATATCTTCAAAGCTCAGGATGTACATTGACTTTTAGACACTTTCTGATCAAGTATTTTTGGTCGAAAATGTTTCTATTTTTTCACCTTAACCGTTTTTTCTGTTTGTTCTTTCTGTATTTGCACAAAGAAATTAATCTTAAGTTTTTTTGTTAGGTCATAAAACTCTGTGTTTAATTATAAACAAAAAATGAACGCCATGCTTCACTTTACCTGAAATGAAATTTTGGTGCTGTTCCGGACGGTGAGTATCAATCATGGCGACAAAAGGAGAAAATCAGTTTTGAGTAAGTTTGCAGAAATGTCTCTACATGTAACCTTTACTTTACATTTTGTTTTTAAAACAGTCTGCTGCAATTTTCTGTGAGACCTAATTGGTTAAAGAGTTACTTCGAGCTTTCTTATTCAGTCTAAAGGCTTCCCCTCCACCCCTCTGTTATCTAATTAAACACGTTTGTGTTTTTCGTTATCGTATCGCGTGACAAATAAAGTCATAGCTTCGCGGTTCAATCGGCTTCTTTCAACAAGTTCTGCTGATTGGCAACAGGCGATATACCACAAACAGGTGTTGTTATGGACAGGACAAAGTTATTTCAAACATAAGTTTGATCTTTTTCTGTGGAATGATACCATCTTCTATGTGCTGCACACATTTTCTCAAAAAACATACACTGTAAGACTATATTTTATTACAAGCCACGTTCTTATCTCCCTTTATGTACGGTCCCATCATGTAAATGACTTCAACCGATATGGTGCATAGAAAGTATTTGAATGAATACATAAGCTGAGGTTAAATATATTTTCATCAATTGTTAAGTGTCCGTGTCCATTACCTGGTATTGTATTTACCTACGATTCACAGTATAATTTGAATAGTAATTCTCAGGTTTTTCTTCCAATTTCAAAGATTTCAAAGATATGCAAACTAAATCATATGCTGCATCTACTGCATCATTTATAAAGATGAAGTACTCTGTTGCTGGAAGATTGGCTAACACATTTGATTCTTTTGGTGATATTTTTTCATGAAAGCTCTGATCTTGTTCAAATGAAACTGCTAAGTTCCAGGCTAGTTTTAGTGAAAACCAGGAAAGACACATACTTTATCTATCGCCGTGATGAGTCTGCTTATGTTTCTTTGAAAACACCATTTAGGTAAACGAGTTATTAAGGCATCGCTCATCATTTGACGTTTGCCTTTCCTGAATCTGGGTCAAATAATAATCCTTCCCAAATACTTGTACCAGCATCGAATAAAGGAGCACAAGAAAGCGGACATCCTAACTTCGTGAGCGAAAACAACTCCCAGCATTCATAAGGCGAATGGGGGATCTTTTATTGCGAAAACTCGATATCTTTTGTTCCGATTAAAACTTTCCATTACTAGGAAGTCGTAAAATTCTCACAGGCAAAAAGCACTATGCGAGGTTATTTCGAATTTTACGACCTTACGGGCTTGGGTGAGGAATCCATTCTTTTGCTCGTTCTGGCGAATCCATCTCGCTATTTAGTCAGAGGATAGCTTTTTCGTCCTTTTAATCAAGCCAGAATAATTGGTATCTGCGGCAGGGCTAAAGCGCCTTATTTCGTTTCCAGCGGTATTATCTTTGACTCGCTTTATCTAGCGTCTAGTAGAAGACCACTCTTGGAAAAAAAATCAGGCCCGTCGGAAGGAAATTTCATTTGGTACGGCCAGTATCGTCAAGCCATGCTTAGGGGTTCCGGGGGCATGCTCCCCCCGGAAAAATACTACGCATTTAACCCAATACCACACAATCCCTACTTTTGATGCCCCTGAGAAAGAAGCCTTTAGAAAACATTGTGGGAAAAGGAGAAAATGCTGGTAACCAGCATTTTCTCCTTTTCCCACGATGTTTTCTATCCTTCACAAAACAAATTTCAGATTTTCAGTCACTTTTATTTTGTCGTTTGCAAATGCTTACAAATTGGAGCAGTCTAAAATATTGTCGTTTGGTAATGGGTTAAGCTATGCTAGGGTTTCGACAGTCTTCAGCTTTGAATTTGTTTTATCAATAAGCTTTACATTCTTACCGATTAGATCTTTAGAGTTCAATTCACTTAGTATATCATTTATTCATGACATAATCCAGTTACATAAGAAAAATGGTTATGTAATAAAGCAGGCTTTTATGTATTGTGATTTTGCTGGAGCCTGATGTTTTGGTCTACATAAGTCTGTTTAGGCCACGCACCAACTCACGGAATATGCGAGGATCAAGATTTTCTACTAAATGTACGATACCTCCATTTTCTGCATTCTTGTAGTGTGCTATCTATGCGATTTCTTCTTGTTTGGACGATGAGCTGTAGGATGTATGTATTTATTGTTGCTGCCGACTTTGGTTGTCAGAAATGGGGTTTTCCACGATGCACCCAGTTCATGTTTGGCCAAAAGTGGATTAAGTACTACGTGATAGTTCGGGCTCAGTGTGTCTCCTTGTACAGTCTTGTAAGTCCTGCACCTCTATGAAAAGAGAGTAGCTGATAGAATTCACCTCCCGTTAATGCAAAGCTTTTCTGAAGGTAGCCATTTGTTGCGGCCGTTGGTCTTACGATCCAATAAACAATCATAAAACTAGGCTGTTGGTGTAGAGAACAAGAACAAAACTCATATTTTGCAGAAAGGAAATGAACAATAGTAGCATGACTATGTGCCTTTACACATATAACAAACATACGGTAGAAGAGCTAAAATACGTAAAATAGAATACTAATTTCTTTATCTTGACAGATATTTGATGTATTTATCGCAACCGTATTGGGGTCAGCTGCATAAATAGGTGGAAAGTAAAACGAGAAAAATAGGGAATAAATTTCCAACTCTTTTCGGTCGGAGTTGACACATTTGGTCACGTATGAACATATACATGGTTGAGAGATGAAAGAAAACAGTTGTCACCTTTCCTGTTTATAGCGAGCATCTTGGCTCAATCCCATTACCTCAACATTAAGTATACTGAATCAAACATTGAGTTTTATTTGCAAACAGTGTATATTCTTGCTTGCATTATGGGAATACCTACTGGATATTCAAACTATGCTTATTAAACACTTTACAGATTACAAAGTTACAGGATGGTTCAAATCAAAAGTCTCTACAGGCAACATTTAAAATGTGGTTCTTGTGGAAAGGTTTTGTCCTTGAAAATGTAGAAAGTAATGTGTGAAAAGGAGAACATTCTGATAACAGCACTGGCTACCTAATGTTTTCAAAAAGCCTTCATCGTCAATATCAAAATCACACGAGTTCTTTGGGCGAAGAGATAAGACATGTGCTTGCTTGGTACAGGTACATCTCAACGCGTTTACTTTCTCTGGGAAATCAAAATAACCTTGACACATTATGCTTGGCTAAATGAGTTGCCTGATGAAAAAGATCATACTACATAAGAGCGCAACCTGACTCGGGGCGTTTTTTTTGTTTTGCTGTTGGTCAGTTTGTTGCATGCGAAGGACTAGTCTTCCTTATGATTCAGTCGTTTGTTAGCCAAAGTTGCTTTTATGGATCCATGATTATTTGATAACTTGCTTGGATTGATACATCAAGGAGAAACTTTAATTAATCCTCTTTTGATAGAGCATAGCTTGTGCATTCTGTACATCACATCAACCTGTTCAGAACTTGCAACCTCGCTGTTCGCGATATGATTCAGTCATATCACTGCGTCAGGTACACCTACACCTGTATTGTTTGAAGTGTCCTTACGAAAACCGCTTTTGAACAAGCCCTGTAATTTATCAGCGTTTCAAATTGATATCATGTCCAAAACAAATATTATTGTTTGCGTGGAACCAACGAGGAAAGTACTGGACGAAATCTTTTCTTCTGTTCAAGGAAGGCTAGAGCAATCAATACCCTCAATTAAGTTTGTAAACAAACCTGGTCCCTTATCATGCCAAAATTTAGCATGTTATCCTGGAAAGAGAGGGAGGGTGTCATTGTTTCTTAACCCATTACCACACAATCCCTACTTTTGACGACCTTGAGAAAGAAGCCTTTAGAAAACACTGTGGGAAAAGGAGAAAATGCTGGTTACCAGCATTTTCTCCTTTTCCCACAATGTTTTCTATCCTTCATAAAGCAAATTTCAAATTTACAGTCAGTTTTATTTTGGTGTCTGCAAATGCTTTCAATTTGGACTAATCCAAAATTTTGTTGTTTGGTAAAGAGTTAACCCTTTCCCAAACGGCAAATTTTGGACCAGACCAAATTGAAAGCGTTTTGCAGATGACAAATTAACAGTTGCTGAAAAGATGATTTTTCTATATGATAGGGTAGAAAACATTGTGGGAAAAGGAGAAAATGCTGGTTACCAGCATTTTCTCCTTTTCCCACTATGTTTTCAAAAGGCTTCTATTCCTGACCCGTAAAAACCAGGGATTGTTTGGGAAAGGGTTAATCAATATCTCACTGTCACAGTTTCACCAAGTTTGTGTCAGAGTAAATTTGGTGTATGTTTTTCATTTCTCTTTTTATTCGTAATTCCTTTCCTTTGTGCTACAATTTTGAGTGTTGTGCTACAATTTTGAGTGTTCGGTTGCTATATGCCAGTAATATATCACTGCAAGTATATGTCATTATCAAAATAAATTCAGATATTCAATCGATATGCAAAGTACATAAACAAAACAAATTCTATAGATTCTATTGCTTAAGGAATCTAAAGTTCTGTTTCTCTTTTTAACTCATCAAATGTAAAAACAAAAAACTCACACTAAATACATGTATATCAAACACGAATATGCAATAGAGGAAATGACTTTTACTGGGTTGCAAAATTGTAGAATAGTCTAAACTGAAAGCATTGCAAAAAAAAAAAGTAAATAAATTTGTCACGAAAGATAAATGTTGACTGTACAGGGGTATAAAACATTGTGAGAGAGGGAGGAAGTGTTCGTTGCCAGCAATTTCTCCATTATCCACAAAGTTTTCTAACTGCGTTTTTTTTTTTGTAAAGGTTGTTAACACACTGATGTATTTGGTTGAATGTGAAAAAGATTTGGGTGAGGTACAGTACACATAAAAGGAAAGATTTCTCTATAATTGAAATATTGAACTTCGCCAAGGTCATAAAATAAATCCCCTTTTCAACAGAGGGGGCCCTTGTCTTACCCACTATTTTCGATGGAAAATTGTTTTATGACCCTCTTTAAGCCAATTAAGCGTTCGTAATATCGAAGTCGAACAATTTGTCATTAGTATCGATTTACAACTTTCGGCACGTTTGTGAAAAACGAAACTGAAAACTTCTTCTTTTTTCGGGTTTTTATATTCGATCACTTTATACAACCCCTCCATAAAAACGTCATAAAGAAACAATGAAGAAGTGCTTAAAGTCGACTATTATCGATTATTATAACCGTTTAATTGACAAATCGATGAATTGAACCAATTTGTATTCAAAAATATCTTAGATACGTTCTAAAGATTTATTTGTATTTAGATATACAAAAAAATGTGTGTAAACAAGTTATCGCCTCTGCATAAGTTGATTTTTGAAGGCATTATGACAAACAATAGAGATGCAAAAGAAGCTTTTGCACCATTTATTGTGGAATTCATCATTGTCTGTGCATCTAATGTTTTTATTGCAGAAAACGATTTCAATTTCTGCCCAAAAAAAAAGAAACTGTTGAACTATTTATCTCTATCTAGTTTCACCTACACATGTATACTAGTATGTCATATTCAACTGAGGTTATATTTACATAAACCCCTATTTTGCTAAATAAGTGATTTCAAGAGGGGGGAATATATCTCCATAGGACAGTGTAGAAGATTCAAGTTCACACTGCGCTTTCTGTGCAGTCTGATCTTAATCTTTAGTGTCCACAAAAGGTCATTGAGTTGGGCTTTTTAGCTTAGGGATTAGTTCCCAGCTAGAAGTGGAAGGAAAAAATCGAGCATTGAGGCCGGTCGTAGCATTGCAGATATAATGCTGAAGTATCATATGGCAACTATTAACAGCTACAATGTAAAAATAATAGATTATAGATTATCATCTACCATAACTTATCTAAAAAGGATTTCAAATTCGGATATCATAAGCGTTTATCTCTTTACCAAGCGATAAAATTTTAGACTGGTCCAAACTGAAAGCATTTACAGACGACAATTTCAGTATGGCTCAGATAGCGCAAGTTTCATCAGAATAGACAGGGTAGAAAAAATTGTGGGAAACGGAGAAAATGCTGGTTACCAGCATTTTCTCCTTTTCCCACAATGTTTTCAAAAAGCTGCTTACCCAGGGGTATTAAAAGTCGGGATTGTGTGGTAAAGACTTATATCTTTCGAGAAAAGTCCAGCTTTATTGTCTGTTTTGCTGTTATGTTTGAATACAGAGGACAAGCTATAATAAAATGATTATCGTCATCTGCATGTCTATAATCATTCTCCCGCAAAAAAAAGTGATTTAGTGCACATTTACCCAAACATTAAAATGTCACCTTCTTACTTACTTTCTACTGTTTGGTCATGGCTATTATCCGTTTGCTGGAAAATAAATTCGGCTCACTTTCTAGGGGTAAACATAGTTCCGTTCTGGACTCTTTGGGGGCCAAGGTTTTGATGTTAAGGTAGTGGAACCGTAATACTTCTAGTGCAGCATGGCATAAAATTTCTTGACAGTTGATAAAGACAGACTTATACCGATATAATACTTTTGCCCATTGTTAAACGACCAGAAATTCCTTTGATGTTTATCATGAAATTATTTGTTGATACTTTTGTTAGTTTTCCAAAAAGGGGAGGTAATTATCATATCCGTTTGTATTGAGAATATAGCGGTTTTAGATTTCTAAATGATAATTCTAGGAAGGAAAAAAAGGAAAAAGTGGCTCGGTAAAAGTAGTACAATAATACTCATTTTTAATCTTAGCAAATTTTGTAGGATAATATTTTAGTGGAAATAGGTGTTTTCTATTACGGGTCCACTACGTTAACTCTTGACCGCAAGATAAATTTGTAGGCTTTTACCGGAAGATGAATTTGTAGGCTTTTACCTGAAGATAAATTTGTAGGCTTTTACGGCAAGATAAATTTGTAGGCATTTGCAGACAACAAATTCAATGTGGTTCAAATGATGGGAATTATTTTAGAAATGTCACTTAACTCATAACCAAACGACAAAAAATTTAGGTTTGCCCAAATCGAAAGCATTTGCAGACGACAAAATAAAAGTGACCAAAAATTTGAAACCTGTTTTTTGAAGGGTAGAAAACATTGTGGGACAAGGAGAAAATGCTGGTTACCAGCATTTTCTCCTTTTCCCACAATTTTTTCTAAAGGCCTCTTTCTCAGGGTCGTCAAAAGTAGGAATAAAGTTGTTATGGGTTAATAGTGTGAGAAAAGAGAGAAATTCTTGTTACAAGCATTTTCTCATTTTACGACAACGTTTTTAGAAAGGAACCTGGCCAATAGACGTTTAAAACGGGTTTGTTGTTGTTGTTCTTGTTGTTGAAGTGTCTAGTGGTGAAAGGACAAACATACGACTGTGTATGTCTGTGGCAGTGCATATATGCCTTCAAAAGTTAGACTTTTCTACACATTCCCGATAAGCCTATACAAAAACTTTGAACACAATGGTTTGAAAACGATCTTTAAATATTAAAATGAAGATTTTCTTGAAGCTATATTTAATTTATTGACTTCAAATATTTCCAGAGTGGAAGAGTAATAAGGCGTTTCGTTGTCTGGTAAAGACGTAGTAGAAGCCAAGATTTGCACAGAAACTTTGAAAAAAACTACACTACACTTCGAAGGGAAAGACTGCCTTGAAATTACCTCCGAAAATAGGAGAATGCAATTTTCTGTTTTGCACAAGTCTGCTGTAGCACAAAAACTAATGTAGTCGGAAAGTGTTGTCTCGAATAAGCCTGCGCGTTCAGCGCAGGCTTATTCGAGACGACACTCTACGCAAATGTCCGTATGTCCATTTTGCGCGTGTTGCATGCCATATCCAACTTTTTATTTGAATATATTATGTGCTATTTTTAAGGCTTAATTGATGTACATTGATTGCTAAGTTGAAAAAAAGAACATGTAATTTTAGCCATATTTTGGTTATTTTCCACACTAAATGATTCCAATATGGACAAGTGGTATACTTTTTCGTATGGTGTGAGCCTGAGGTATTGCAAGCTCTGGAATTAATCCAAGTAATTATGCATTTTAATTTGGTAAAGTAAAACATACCATAGATGAAACGCTAATTAATTTTCTGCAGTTCCTCTGGCTTTCTTGCGTATTAATGGCATATCTTCTGGATTAAATTTCTTAAACTTCTGTCTTCACGCCTAAAGCAATTCAAAATTAATATCACACTGTGGAATATGATCCCACGTAAGGAAAGAAAGAAAATGAATGACTCGAGATTACTTCATATACATGTATTTCCCTTGCTGGATAGAAATGTCGAAACCGACAATCGTTGAAAGCTTTACCAAAAGAGAAAACTTTGCGTTCAGTCCAAATCGAAAGCATTAACAATCGACAAACAATGTAATTTCATTAAGGAAATGCGAAAAAAAAAATGTGGGACAAAGGCATAATGCTGGTAACCTTTTCGCACGATTTTTTAAACTGATTTCTTTCTCAGTGTCGTTAAAAGTCGAGAGTGTGTAGTAAACGCAGTATTCGCATATAGTCACAGTTTCGAAATATTCTTAGTCTTATTCTCTTAGGTTTTATCTAAATTAGTAAGTAAAACCTTTGATTGGCTAAACCGAATGGTTTAATTTGTGTAACTTACAAATGTAGACAATTCTGGAGAATAAGACAAAGAACGTTTTTAGGAATGGTGGGTGTATACGGGTCCAACCTTCTGGTAAAGAGGAATATAGGAATAACTGTATCCAACAAAGAAGTATAAGTGGTGAATTTTCTTATGAGCGGTGAGTTTGGTCAGGCTTAAATTCCAAGGTGTTTGATAGCTCATACAGCTTAATGTTACTGTCCAAAAGAGGAAAATGTACCGATCAATAGAGGGGCTATGTATCTTTACATAGCTGGATAAGCCAATCATATGTGACCCATCACGCAAAAAGGGACGTTCTGGGAACTGCAAAAAGCGACAACCCTGGTCAGATTGCGCTTTAATGACATTTTCTGTGTAAAAAGTGGTAATTGTACCTTGTTATACAATCATTTTTGAATTCTCAACTTAAACTGACCTGCACTTTCGTTGATCTGTTTTCATCTAAGTGATGTACTTAATTCCAAGATGGTCTCTTTTTGCGTGACGGGTCACATGTGTGAAAACTGTTGTGTTGGAGGAGGTGGGAACAAGTAACAAAGTACTGTCATCAATGTCACTTTTGAAACATAAGTTTTCTGAATCGGGTGGAAATGCAACGTCCTTCATTTCTGCGACTCCTGAGGAAGAGTCTACAGCCAAAACGGCCCCATCTAATGCTACTGCAAAACATAAGAACTGCTACATTGTAGTACACACACATTTAAAATCAGAATACGGCGAAAAAAACGCCAAGGACTTGCACGGTCAAGTTTTTATCCTACCCCAAAAAACCGCCCAGACACGCAATCTGTCTTGCTTTATGCATTTGAGCTACCCTCTGCCTTGCAGACTGTAAAGTCCGAACTTGGCTTCTTTCAACAGTTTTCCTGTTTCCATCAGTCACAAAATTTATTATGGAGAACAAAATCCGAATCCAGAGATCGAGATGCTGTTTAAAACAGCATCACATCATGCAAGTCGTCATATAATCATGGATCCTTGAATCCATATGTCAAACAAACTAAACAATAAAAAAATAGACTGGTCCCTGGACAGGCAGAAAACTGACCAATAGCATAACTTTTCGATCCATGTCTCTCTGTGTTGATTGCGCAAGGTGACATGAATCGAAACATTTTGCAGAGGCATTAAGGCCCCCTCCCCTTTCCGGAGCATGTCTCAAATTTGAATATTACTTTAAAGGGTAGTTTCAGATGGAAATCGTCCCTTATACCTTGTTAGTACCCAAAAAGCTGAAAGACTTCATGTCTTGCACAATTTGCTACCTAATACCCAGAGCTTATGCTTCGGTGGCTAATTATGAATTAATTAATACTTTACGGTGCGTTTTAAGACAGAAACTATTATATTAATCAAAGAGCTCAGGTGTTCTTCTCTCGATCGATATACATGTAATATCAGCCTTTGACGGCAAAATCAGTAAACTTGATGATAAGAATAAGCACTTTTAGTCTGGTGAAAAGAAGAATGTTTTCGTAAAATATAGAATATCTCATGTGTATCTGACAGTAAAAATCTAAGTCCAGACTGCAAGTTCTGCGCAGCTGATTCTATACTTGGAGTGTCCGCAATTGTAAGCAATACCCCCAAGGGGAGACCCAAGGGTTAATCATCCCTTATTCCAGAAAAGTCGATTCTGTCCAGTTGTTGATGGATTTATGACTTGATACTATCATATTTGGGATCATAAAAACGTATACATGTAGCATTTACAGATATTGTTGCTTGTGCGAACACGAATTTGTTCCACTAGCTTTAGCGGTGTCGACGTATGCGGACAGTGTGTAATGCGACCCCAGGGTCCGTATTCACCAACCATTCTTAAGAACATGCTCAGTTTTATTCTTCAGAAATTTGTCAATTTGAAAGTAACAGAACTGGCTTAGTCAATTAGAAGTTATGTTACTTTCACAGTCATGAAATCTTGAAGAATAAGACAAAGAACCTTCTTAAGAATGGTTGGTGAATACGAGCCCTGGTTCCATATTTGCTAACCATTCTTTGCAGCATTCTTAGTCCGATATAGATTTAAAAGGTGCAAAATTTCTTAATGGCGGACCTATTTGGTTCTGCAAATCAGATGTTTAAATATTTTCAAATTTAGAGGGCGTTTAAGAATACGACTTATAATGTATTTAAGAATGTTTTGTGAATACGTACATAGTGACCATTGTTGGATCATATTTGTAACAAATCATATATGTAACACCTGTTACATATATGATCACATATGTAACATGTGTTACATATATGACTCGGAAATCAAGCATAAATGTAACATATTTTGTGACGAATATGATCGATGCCGGTTTTTGATGTGACATGAAATCACATATGTCACAGGTCAATTTTGATTTAAAAACAGTACAAAAGAATGCATATTTACATCTGAAACACATTTGTAGCAGGTTTTTATTCACCAGATGGGCCAATATCTTGATACTGATTTGTTGTGTCACTTTGTCCATCGTCGTCATCGGCGGTGACGTCGACGTCACTCTTTCGCGTCCGCTCCATATTTCCTCAACTCTTTAAAGGATATTCATGAATATAATGTCCGGTATCGTGGCTGCTCTCTGTTTATATATATAAACATATATATATGGGCCACAACGTGAGAAAATGTACCTTCGGACAATTGGTGAGTATTTGATAAGCAATGTTATTTTGAATGTATAATATTTCTGGAGTATGTTAGTCTTTATTTGAACAGATTATTCAGGTTATTTTGTGAGTTATGACCAATTTACTATATGAACCCTACAAACGTCATTTACCTGAAAAATGAAGTCAAAGTTGCGTAATGCATTTCTGCGTGTTAGTAGAACCTACAAAACTCGATGCATTTGCTTAAAACTGTTTAAGCACTGATCAAACCCCGTATTGTTACGGCAATATGTTGAAATTACTTTGTGTATTTTATTGCGATGTGGTTGCTATGGTTACCTTTTAACGATAGATATAGGAAAATATATAAAATGGGCTGAGACAAGGGCAGATAACTCCAAGTATTGAAATAAATATGTTTTAAAACTCATTCAGTTGAAAGATTACAATTACAGTGATATTTTTAAAACATTTATATTACATGATTTTTCCTCTTTTTGCAGCTTTCTACTAGTGATGACAGAATGTCCGAAGGTACATTTTGTCACGTTGAGGTTCATGCGTTTGTGTGTGTGTGTGTGTGTGTGTGTGTGTGTGTGTGTGTGTGATTACACACATGTGTTACATATGTGATCATATATGTGTTACATATGTGATCATATATGTAACACATGTTACATTTGTGATCATATATGTAACACATAGACAACTAAACCTGTTACATATATGCTTCTCATGTCAACCCCCATTTCGGACAAACACATTTGTAACACACTTTATCTGTTACGAATGTGATCATGTACGTAACAAATGTGTTACATATATGATTTGTTACAAATATGATCCAACAGACCATTATGATGGGTGCAGATCACGAGGAGCCTGCTCATTCATGCAGTCTAATACTGATCTCCTTTCTCTGTTATATACTAGCAGTTATGGAAGCCCCAATGAAATCTACAAATAGGTAATTTTCACCGTTTATAACTCGAAACTATATCCAGATAACCCTTCACAACACATATATACGTGTATAAGATCAGAGAAACCTGCAACGTGTCAGTTACTGCATTGGTTGCAATGATAATATACGTGTACGAAAATGCATGGAGAAGCCCGTCGATTTCGGAGACGCCACTGATCGAGACAACCTTCGTCATCGTTCGTGTATATCCGAACTACCTGTATGTCTTCGAGAACTTCATGTGATAAAATTGCATCTTATAAGTACTACATTAATACACAGGACTATTGTATACAAGTTCCAATGTTAGGTCATCGACAAGTAAGATTGCTGTGTTTACGATGTCGATAACTTACGTTTTTCAAGCCTAAGATAGCGACAAAACGATCAAGTGAATGAAGGGTTTGTGTCGACGCCTTGAATCAAGACGGGATGTTCACGTCACTACTACGTCACTGCGGACATTTACGACGAAGAGTTGGCTAATCGTCGGCGATCATCAATGTAAACAAACAGATAATGCGACATAGTAGTGTTTGTTCTAGTTTCAAATTTCTTTTTTACTGCCGTTCACCGGAACTTTTACGAATTGCACATTTTACACATCGTGAAAGTCATAATAATCGCCATAGTTTTACATGGTAAAAATGAAATTTACTTTTATTCTATACATAGGGTTATTTTTCATTCATTTGGACTTTACTGTGACTTTAAGCGTTCTGTCACGGACGTAAAAATATACCATTGGTGTAATATGAATTCGAGTTGGTATATGGTAGGTCTAGCAATTAGTCGTACACTTATGGTTTAAGAAGCCATTTTGGTGGTCAGGTAGATTAGAAGTTTCTACAGCTTCCTTGTCGAGGTGGGTTAATAACGTATTACTACGCTTGGTTAGATGGTCAATTACCCAGCTAAAAGTCACTTTCGTCCCCTTCCCTTGTGAACTTTACTCATAGATAAAAGGCATCAGAAAATAGCCCAAATTAAAATGTTGATATCCATTTAAGAAACATTGTCGTAAATAAGCTTTATGTGATGACAAGTAATTCGGTTTCGTCGTCACAGACTTGAAGAATTAGTTATCGTCATGACTTGTGATCACGACGTGACTAATCATGTGTGTTCTTCAACGCAGTTCATGTGGTAGAATCAATGAGTCCGTGGCTGTAATTTATTGCAAATGCTATGGTACACGAAATACATTGGTAGTTAGAAAAAAACAAGAAGACGAAAAACAGATTCGAACATCTAAATGATTCAGTCAAAGCTATGCTTTTGTCGCATTGAAAGTTGATCACCCAAGCTGCGGTGTCGGAAATTGGGTTGCTTCTTATTCCTTTCCTGCTTTTTTGCGCGCCCTAAAAAGCATAATTTTAGGATTTCAAACGAAGTGACTATTAAAGTTTGTGATGTATTTCTACGGGAAAAAAAATCAAGCGATTTTCTTTTTCATTAAAATACCAAACCAGATCTTGATATCTTCTTTAAATGCGCGTTAGTTTTATATAAAATTCACATGAATTTTTACTAGCCTATCCTTTGATTTTTTTCGGGGGGGGTTGTATGTCCGTATGCCAAGGAGGGATAATGTAGTGAAATACTGAGTGTCCGTAAAGATAAAAAAGGTAACACTTTGGTACATTTACAAAATAGCTTTTAATTTCAGATGATGAAATAAATTATACATAGAGTGTGTAAAATATATGAGCTTTTGTGTGATCATTTCATTCATTTTTTATTATAATACGCACTTTTATACTGATTTCTAGTCATTTTAAGTAATACGATGAAAAATAAATGAAATTATCACTCGAAAAAATGAACTTACAAATTTTACATGCATGTATGCATATTTTCATCTCTTAATCTAAGATTTCAAGCCATATTATAAATGTACAAAAGTGTGCATGGCCAACTTTATCATGCAAATCAAATCCGGTAACTGCTATTTGACCGCTATGTAAGCCAATTAAATTATGGGAGTTTGATCCCTTTTGGCCGTGAAATCGATCACATATGGATTGATATATTGACTGGCGATCTCTGCAAACCCTTTGCACTTATAACCCGAATTTCGCGCTTCGAGTGTAGAGGGTTTCAATTTATTGGAAAACAACTCTGCGGGATATCTGGGGTTGTAAATTACTGGGGTACCAAAACTTGTAGGATTTGTTTTCCTTTCAGGCCTTACGATTTGATCTACCTCAAATTTTACCTAAAGCACGCGTTTGAAAAATTATGGTCAGCTATAGAAATGCTTTTGACCAGCATTTGCTCTTTTTCAAGCAATGCTGTCATGCCTTAATTGATACAAATTGAATAATTTGAGCCACATTTATTGTGTTGTCTACAACCGCTTTTAAATATTGGGGCAGTCAATCATTGCCAGTTCCTGAAGAGTTAAAAGAAAAATATCCGCAGTACAAGTTTCTTATGATGAGACTAAAGCCGGGTGAGGAGCGCGACACGAACGCTCGAAATGTAACAGCACATATGTTTACTGCATCTTTGGAATTTTATCTCTGATTTTTTCATCATAATTTTGAATTCAATCTCTGATATTTTTATTGATTTATCAACAAAAATGATACAATAGTAAAAATACTTCGGTTGGATATATTGTATGTCTCTGGATATATATTTCTGAATAGCTACCCACAAAGTTAAGGGTATTATGAAGAGGCTTCTCTTGTTACAATGTTTTTGAAAACATTAATCTCCAACCTGTAGCATAGAGCTATTACATAGTCAGCAGACGGCATCTTATTGTAATTGTTTTGCATAGCATCGTCACAAATACATGTACGTACATGTATATTAGGCTGGGGAAATTGTGGTGGTAGATCAGACCACACGGGTATCGTCTGATCTATAATAAACAAAACAACCGAATACAAATTGTACTTTTTAACCTTTATGCTCAATAGGGCAGTTCTGTTTAAAATGATTTCGTCATTTTTTAGAAGAAGTCAGTGGTTTTGTGAGCACACGGTAAACATAAATCAGCCTGCACATTGAGTTGGAAAATCAAAATTATCTTCAGGGAAGTCAGAAAGCTTATTTATTGTTCTTTAATATGGCGTAGTTTTCATTCATTTAGAAAACACATTTTTAGCCCTTTTTACACTTTTTTAAAGCAAGTATCGTATTTTTTTTTCTTTTTCCCTGATCGTTTGCATTGTGCCGGAGTTCTTCGATGATGACCGAGTCTCACTGTTAGATAAGACGCCTATCGGGTATCTTGATCGGTGTTACGTAATGGTATACATTTATACAGGATAATCGGAAAGAAAGTATCAGGAAAAAAAATCAGACTTCTTTAGGGAAAGGAACTATGTAAGCTTTGATGCCTTCTTTTCAATCCTTTTCGCAATATGTTGTTGTAAAGGAATGATGTTATTATTTTGAATTAATTAAAACTAAATGTTTAAACTAAGATCAGACTTTTTTAATGAGATTATTTATAAGGATTTAAAGTCAAGTTTAACAAGGTTTGTGTATAAGGAAGTCGAATTTGCCGCCTTCTCTCTTCAGCTTTTTACTTGCAAATGATGATTAATGCATTTTCAAAAGTATTTTATGGCGACAGCTCACATATTCAAATTTCCTCGCTATTTTCAATCTGATCACATGTATTTTCTCCCTCTCATGAGTTTTCGAAAGTCAATAATTTAAAACTTTTTCCCATGTGGAGAACTTTTTGCCTTCACCAACTTTTAAAAAAAGCAATTTCAGAAAATAAATCAAATGTAGCTCAATTGATATACTTCACTTTAAAAGCGCAGAAAACATTGTAGGAAAAGGAAATAATGCTGGATATTGGTATTTCTCCTTTTCTCACAATGTTTACAAAAGGTTTTATGCAGGACCGTTAAAAATCAATACTCCTAAAACGCAAATTGTTTTCTGCTGATTTCAGTCACATATTGATATTGCAACGTCAATTTTTTTAAGCCAAAAGAATCTCGACACATAAAATAAAACCGATTCGGCCCAGGATCAGACTGCTTGTTTTGTACAGTTTGTTACTGGTCTACTGACTGCATAATTATTATAATGATCCAATAGTACAACAAATTCAATCTTCTTTAGAAATAAAGACTAGAAAAAAAAAAAAAAAAAAAGGAAATAAAAATGCAATTTAAAGAAATTTATGCTAACTAAATTGAAATGATTTTCCGAGAAAGACTTAAAAAAGACGATACTGGGAAGATAATGGTTTTTACAAATCTCTTAAAAGTTTTCACTGATGCAAATAATATACACGTACATGTATAAAAATGATAAATACAGTCATTATATATTTGGACAATGTGTAAAAACAGGATCCAGGTTTAACAAAACAATATAGACAATATAGGTTATCATGTCATCAATTCTTATCTTCCCTTTATCCGTTGCTTAATCTTTTCACCCAGTCTTAAAATCTCACTTAGCTCGGTACAGCATTTTTTACACAAAAATTAACGATAGTGTCGTTTTTAAACTAAAATGGACGCAAGATCTCAATTTAACAAATGTAAACGAATACTTTGATCATAATCACAACAAAACAGAGAATACTTCATGACGTTATAGATTTTTTTCTTGCAATTCATTTTTATGTTATTTAGTGACAAAAACGACGCAAGAGCAAATTTCTTATACCTTTCTATAGAAATAAGAAGGAGAATGGGTCAGTAACTTTAAACGAAAATGGACGCAACTTCCCATTTTGCTACAGAAATTAAAATTATATTGAAGTAAGGTAGAGATATTAAAGAATACTTCAAGACGTTATAGATTTTAATCATTTTAGAAGAAAAATGTGTTTTAGTCGATCAAAATTTTTTCCCTTCTGAATTCTATATGACAGGCCGTTATCGGAAATCCTTTCGGACCAGATAATCGATAAGTTCCAAGGAGAGTAACTCTTGCTCGACCTGCAGCTGAAAGTTGGGGATGCTTTACTTTCTGAACTTCTTGTATATTCTATTTAAAAAAACGTAAAGAAGTAAGGTCCTAATTTGCCTCTGAATCGATAATATTCGATAGAGCTTAAAGGACTTTGTTATATACATTTGGAAGACTTACTGCCAAGAACTGAGAGGCCATAGCTTGCTATATGGCCATACCAAACATTGTATGACCACATTAACGGCTCAATAAGATGTTTGTCATATCACTATTGGTACCACAGCAAACCAGCGTAAAATCATTGAAATTTAAGAGCGTAAATGATGGCAAAATCTCTCTTAGAGACGTCCTGAATTATGAAAAAGCGACAATAGGATCCCCGTATGCCCTATCGTTGGACAGCTCGGGGCCAGCCAATTCAGGCCCGCTGCTGCAACAGTTTTCAAAGCTGATGACGACCTGGCTAGATCTAAAACGCTACTCTGCTGCTAAACGGTTGTATTCCATCTTAGACACCATTGTAACATACATTTTGCCATGACACGTCCAGCATTATCAAATGCTATTAATTTCATGCGTGCGGGTTCAAAACTATTTCGGAAGTAAGTTTGTCCTCGGTGACCCCGTATACATCAAATTCCTTCAAAGCCCTTACGTTTTCATCTTCAAGAGGTGAAATCGTTGAATTTTACGCTTTGTTGGAATTGCTACCACCCCCAAGTTGAAATTTGTAATCGCAAAGGGGCCTTAAATTATCAATTGTTCCTAATTTGGTAGGCTGATACCCATAATTAGGTTTTCAAACGCTCAGGTGAAATATGCTTTCGTTGACAAGTCGGGTGTAGGTCAAAGATCTTCAAAAGATTTATACAGAAATTGTGATTGCTGGTTTTGCTTTCGTTTTCCCTTTGCTCATCGACATACCGTTTGAAACAATTTTGCTACAATGGACTCTTTCCAAAATCTTTATAAAATACAACATCTTTACAAAATTGGAAGAAATCAACATAAATAAAGGTGTAGTACGTAAATACATTTGAAAACACAGTTGGAAAAGGTTTCCGGGGCCCATGTTCACCAACCATTCTCAAGAACGTTCTCTGTCTTTTTCTCCAAAATGTTCTATATTCAACGGTAACATAACTTCTGATTGGCTAAACCAAATGGTTTAGCCAATGAGAATTTGTGTTACTTACGAACTTCGAATATCTTGGAAAATAAGACAAAGAATACTCTCAAGAACGGTTGATGAATACAAACCCAGAAGTGGCGTGCTATGAGGCGAGCAAAAGTTCTAAATAGGTGCTGATAAGTTTCTACACATTCTTGTATTTGTTCTTCCTCTAACGTCACGGGAAAAAGAAACTCTTTATTGTGGATATACGAGTAACTGAGTAAATGGCAATGAACGTTTCTAGTTGTCGTCATTCTACATCGCTAAAATTTTTGTTTCGACTAAGATTGTGTAAGTTGAAAAGCAACCCCTTGTTTTGAAAGAATGTTATCCTAATTGCTGATAAAGATAAGTGTTAGGAACACATGGATAAATTAATCAGGCGTTGTGATATAAATGAAACAATCGTAAAATTGATGTAAATATCCGTACAAATCTTACTGGTAAGGCGAAGGATGGTGACAGTTTCAAAATAGGTGATTTACGAAAATTAGCGAAGTTTTCCCTTGTGATCGTGAACTGGATGTTGAACGCCCAGAAAGGCAAATACCTGGTCATGGGCGACCCAATACTTGTAATGGTCAATCGGACTAAATAATGTTATGGTCCTTGTCAGTAATTCGTCCCCATAGATCGCAACCACAACGGTAACCCCGTTATAAACCAGCATAGCTTCAGGCATACAGCTAATAAGTATTAGTGATACAAAGGACATGCGTGAGGGGGAATGAAATGAGACTTCTGAATGTAATTGAGAATAAATAAATGGAAAAGGCGCTTCAGCTTTAGCCAAAGTTGTTTTCAAGGATTTCTGCTGCAGAAGAGGGCTGCGGGTTTAGTCTTATTATTCTGGTACCTAATAATCAAAACCCTGAAATGGCAAAAAAAATGATAGAGTGAAGAGGTCATTTTTAATGACAAAGACTCGCATACGTTGGTTCATTTCGAAGTATGTCTTTAACCTACATGTATATGTTTTACAAGACATTGTGAATCAACGATCGTACTACACGTTCCCTGAGGTCAGATTTTGATCAGCCCAGTCTTCAAAACCGTATAAATATCAGCATAGCACCCTTAAGGTTACCTTGTCGAATTAACGTTTTTCTTGACCACGGATGTAAATTACACGCACCAATTTGACCAGTTCTAGATTATAGGTGAGGAACTGACCGATGTCCGAATCGGTCGTAATTTGGCGTAACGAGGCAGTTACATCTATTTATACGTCGGACGGACCCGCGGGATAATTGTAGTCATTTACGTCTCGCTTTACACCTACATGCTAAACGGTCAACATTTTGAATGGATTGGTTCGGTCCATATTGGCCAGTCTGTTTTTCAAGTCCTTGGATCCTATGCCGAATTTGCAGCGGAAAACTTTGAACCATTCTGTGTACAGTATAGATCAGCAAAAGGAATCGGGTCATGCGATGGGAAAATGGGGTTTAACCCTTTACTCCATAGATACTCATTTCTACGCATTGCTTGTAGGAGCCTTTGGAAAACATTGTGGCAAAAGGTGAAATTGCTCGTGACGAGCAATTTCACCTTTTGCCACAATGTTTTCTACACTATCAAAAGGTGCCGTATACACATAAAAAACGGCTTCATCCTTGCTGTAATTTAGGGTCAATTAGAGATACCATAGAAATGCCTTATGGGGTAAAGGGTTAATATTACATCTGCAATAGATGTCGACCCATGTCTAACCGGAGTCGAAAGTTTTTGCTAACGGTATTTTTTTTTTCTACATGCAAAATGAGCATTCTATCTTATGATTCTGTAGAAGCTTTTATTACAAGAAAAATAAAAAAGCCTTTGCATCATGAAGACGTTTTCGTTGATTGATTGATGGATGGATGAGTGGCTTTATGGATGGATGTTTGAGGTCGTTTTTAAACTTATTTCAGTTATTTCGTACATGTTTTTTTTTTTATCTGCTTCACATGCAAGCGTTTTTTTATGGAAAATAAGTGGACAATGTACTTACACTACCGTATGCTAAAAAACCTTTTTCAAACATTCACTCTGTCTTTTAGAGAGAAAAAAAAATGTACCACTTTCCTTCTTCCAACCTGGGGACATTTTTTTTTCTTTCTTATCAACAGATGTCGGCGTTTTTGTGTCATTTTCTCATCATCATCTTCATTATCATCAGCATTATCATTATTGTTCTTACTAGTACTAGTAGTAGTAGTACCAAAGATGTTCTCGAAAATCATACATATAATCGAGACTGCTCTAAAACACTCAAAACAGGCAACTACACTCAAACGTACAGTAAAAGCCAAAATATCAAACTGTTTGTCATAATACATTACCTCTTTACCAAACGACAAAATTCTAGACTGGTTCAAATTGAAAGCACTTGCAGACGACAAAATAAAGGTGACTGAAAAATAGAAATGTGTTCTTGGAAGGGTAGAAAACATTGTGGGAAAAGGAGAAAATGCTGGTTACCAGGATTTTCTCCTTTTCCTGCAGTGTTTTCAACAGGCTTCTTTCTCAGGGGCGTCGAAAGTAGGGATAGTGTCGTAATGGGTTAACATTTAAGTCAAACCATTTAAAAGTCTGTTATCGTGTGGCCGGACGACATGTTACTCGAAAAAAAAAGTTTTAACCCATTACCACACAATCCCTGCTTTCGACGCCCCTGAGAAAAAAGCCTTTAAAAAACATTGTGGGAAAAGGAGAAGATGCTGGTAACCAGCATTTTCTCCTTTTCCCACAATGTTTTCTACCCTTCGCAAAACAAATTTCAAATTTTTGGTCACTTTTATTTTGTCGTCTGCAAATGCTTTCAATTTGAACCAGTCTAAAATATTGTCGTTTGGTAATGGGTTAAATTTGTTTTATTTCTTTATTCTGTAGGACAACGGTTAAGGGAGACTATCAAGTCCTTCAAGAGTAGGATGTACATGAGGATATCTGACGTGGTCACTATTTCTAAATGATGAGTATAAGTTTTTACGTGTCCAAACCATATCGGAATACTTTGTCATCATGTTTGATTCCGTCGCCAATTTGTAATTAAATTCAGTTGCTGGGAGACGTTGAATTGGTATTTCTATTGTGAAATTGACAAGTTTACATAATAATAAACAATAATGCCTTAATGTCATTTAATGTCATTTGTTGATTTAATAATTACTTACTTACCCTTCGCCATCAAGTGATAACATGGAACAGAGTTAATCTCAAGAAAGAATCTCAGAGGATTTCACGATTCTGTAATTTTTGTCCTTTTCAGCAAAGCCGTCACTTTGGTGCACTTTGCTTTTTTTTAAAATCATGTTCATATGTTTTAGATCATAAAACGATTAACAAAAGGCGCATGAAGCATGAATGGAGCAGATCACAAAAAGGGCAAAATTTTAATGATATTTTTATTACATATATTATATTTCAATGAAGAATCATTGACGTGATCATTTTGCGGGAAGATGACTCGCGCTATAATCGATTATGACCAATTACCGAAAGAACAAACAAATCAACATCACCTGTCCAACTGTGGTGTGAAACGGTATTCGTTAAACAATGAGCAATCATAATGTTATGTACATTTTTGCCTGTCATATTCATGAGATCAAAGCGTCCGCTTGACCATGATGTATTGTGCAAAGGTTTCCGAGACTCTAGATCAATCACGTATGTGAACGTTGGACTGACAATTGGTCAAATTGTCTAACGAAGTGACAAGCTTTGTACCAGTCTTACCAGGAAAGTCGTAAACCTGTTCGCTGGATGATTCGATGGAATGTACAAAAAGCATATAAACAATACTCACAACTATAGCCCCCCTCTATCTTTCTCTTTCTTTCCCATTATTTATAACCGTTCTCTTAAATATAGGATCTATCACAGAATTTTTTGCTTCTCTCAGTCTCTTTGGAAGACAACCGGTACCATCTATCTTAAAACCATTACCCTCCGATAAAAATTAGTTGGCTTTTCTAAAATCCACGTCGAATTAGACATTGTCAACATGAATCATAGTTTACTGTTACTTACATAAAGGAGATAAAAAAGTGGCAACAATTGATTTGAGCACTTTTTTCCTGTTTTAAAACTTACATAAAAAAGCTGCAGCCTGGAGGTAATGCAATCATATGCTTAGCTCATAACCAAACGACAATACTTTAGGCTTGTCCAAATCGAAAGCATCTGCAGATGACAAAATAAGTGACTGAAAATTTGGCATTTGTTTTGTGAAGGGTAGAAAACTTTGTGAGAAAAGAAGAAAATGCTGGTTACCATCTTTTCTCAGCATTTTCTCCTTTTCCTAAGATGTTTTCTAAATGATTCTTTCTCAGGGCCGTCATAAGTAGGGATTATGCGGTAATGGGTTGATAAGTGAAGTGTGTGTTTGTTTTCTTTTCTGATTAGTAGGAAAAATTCCATTTATTGAGATGCCAAGCCCGTATTAGAAAGAAAAGAGTGCTTGTGATCCAAGATTGGACAACACGTTTGATGGAGTCTGATCTTGATCTATGTTGTTCGCAAGAGCTCGTATATTTTTCCTACACATATTGATGTTTTTGGTCTTTTATAATCCTACAGCTATCAGACCTCGGAATCCGCTTATCCGTTGTAAAACAAATGACAGTCGTGGATTATGAAGAACGTAATTATACATGTATCTTCCAGACATGACTAGTCAGTATAGCTCGGTTGCAGGAGCATAGGACTCATGATCATGAGGAAGTGGGCTCGATCCCCACGGCTGGCCGTCTAAGATTACTAACAGTCTGTCGGGTGGGACGTGAAAAAGAGGTCCCGTATAACGATAACGTTAAAGAACCAGGAGAAGCCTAAGATGGGTTTTGTCCTGTATCTGCACTATTTCCCGTAACAGTACTAACTGCCTTCAGGGCGTCGCCCATCTGGGAAACTGGTGGTGACGATAAATAAACGCAAATTCAATCAATCAATTCTACAGACCTATGAAACCAGACGATGTTGAACTTACTATCTTACAAACCGATAATTGACGAAGTAGGTTCAAGAGCAGACTGCAGGTCCGGCTCAATGTAAGCTTGAGGTGCCATGTTTGATGCAAGCACCTGAATTATGATTCCTCAGCGTCTTAAGGGTAGAAAAGGCTGCTTGTCTCCTTCCTGTATGACGTGTCATCCGTGAGTCCTTGGAACTCAGCTATCAGTTGTTGGACACATGACAGCAACCATGGACTTTTGATATAAAAATGCCACTCCCTGACTGACGGCTCATTGTCGACTTTTGTAGGACTCGACTATTGACATGAAGACGTTGATTAGATGTTTTCTCGAAATCTGTCGTTTTTACCCCTTTTCTTTTATTGGTATCTTCTTGCCCCTCCGCCATTTTTTTTTTTTTTTTTCATCGATTATCAAAATATATCGATTCTTTCAAAGTGTTGAACTATGACTTTGCAAACTATGACAACAGAAGTTCAAATTGCTCTGTGGGAAAATGGACTTTACATAGGTACAAGACTGTAAATAGCTCAATATAGTTTTATTCCGTGTTCTAGAAATCAAGATTTTGGTGTCAGCTCGCTATCATTCAGAAAATATTAAGATCCCTTTGCTGATTATGATTCGAACAGAATCGATTTTTCACACATTGCTTGGCATCGGAGAAAGCTTGGTACATTTCAGCAGACATTACTTCAAGGATTTGTACGTTTTACAGGCAAAAATATCATTTTCTCTTCTCGTTTCGTAAGCTTCTTATTCAGGAATGCATTTAACTGATTACCTCACAGGACGGAGAGACGAAGATGGGTTATTGAAAATATTGTGGGAAAAGAAGAAAATGCTGGGGCCCAGCATTTTCTCCTTTCCTAAAATGTTTTCTGCCTTTCTCAGATAACCAGTAATTTACTTTATTTTATGTTTACAAAACTTATTCTTAAGGATCGTTGAGACAGGAAATCACTCATCCTCAGCATATTGTCATGCCGTGTTTACTTTGCTTATTTCAGGACTTGACGTAACATATGACGTATTGTTTAAAAACTAGGTGCGTCTCTGTGACCTGTGTTCAGTGCACAGGTGTTCAAATAGCTTTTACATTTCAAAGAAATATACAGATTTTCAAGTGACAGAATGACAGAATTGTGATTCTTTTGTTAGTTGTAAAAAAGGTAAAAGGATGGGCTCATTATTATGATTGTTTTTCAGTAAAATTTCCATCACGGTAAGGACGATGCGATCAAAGTAGACAGACAGATAGATTAAAAAGAAAATAGTGTTTTCTTTTTAACTCTTTACCACACCAGAAAATTTTAGACTGGTTCAAATTGAAATCATTTGCATACGACAAAATAAAGGTGACTGAAAAATTGAAATTTGTTCTGGGAAGGGTAGAAAACACTGTGGGAAAAGGAGAAAATGCTGGTAACCAGCATTTTCTCCTTTTCCTACAGTGTTTTCAAAAGGCTTCTTTCTCAGGGGCGTCAAAAGTAGGGATTGTGTGGTAATGGGTTAAATTATCTTTTTATAGACCATTTAAGTCTCCGAATGCATATAATCGTATATTTCAAATAAAGCTCTTTCTTTAATAGCACCCTCATATGTGTCGAACCCTACATAGGCAATAGGCTATACAGGAAGTAGACCCCAATCGATTGCCTTTTTTTACACACACACACACACATACACAAAATAGAATATTCGAACATCAAAGGCAAACAGACATCATCTACACATAACAAAAGTCGATTTAACTCTTTACCAGACAACAAAATGTCGAATTTCTCCAAATCAAAACATCTACAGACGACAGCTGAATGTAACTCAAACATTCATACTTATCCAGGAAGGGTAGAAACATTTTGGGCACGGAGGATATGCTGGTTACCAGCAATTTCTCCTTTTCAAAAAAGTTATCAAACAAACCTTCATCCTCTGAGTCGTTAAAACCCGGAATTGCGTGGTAAAGTGTTACACCACCCGGCTCGTTGGTCGGTCGGACAAAACTATTGATAGAATAGTTCAAATGGCTGTTTTATGTCTTCTTCTTCTTCTTTTATGTTCGCCATTCCAGCAGTTACTTACATGCAGGCACGCACATAAAGCATTCATCGCCGACATTATCAAGGTGGGCGAATCACTTTGAAATTGGCTGCGTCTTTCCTTTCCTTTGGTAATAACCCTAGGTCGGTCCTAGGACTAATCCTTTTGACAACCATTTTTGACATGTACCTCCGCAGACCACAAATCAAATGAGGCTCAAAAGGGAAACATTGTTGATAAAAAGACTTGATGCTGGTTACACAGGTAAAACGGAGCTCTGAATCCTTCTGTATACCACTCTAAGCCCACTAATTCTTATATCAGAAATCACCGCAGTTTCTGGAAGGCTAAACCATTTGGTTCTACAAAAAAGACACTGGGTTACTTTGAAACTAAATGCTAGAAGAGTTTATGGAATTATAACCAGAGTAAGATTGTAGGGTTGCTGGTTATTTCGGTGGTTATACAGACCCCGATATTTTTATTGTGATGTTTTCATGTGAATTGACGAAATATTGCAGTAATTGCTAATGCCTGAGAATGCCAAATTTATTTACTCGGCAGTCTCGGGACTGCACGTAAATTATAAATGCTGAACAAATTATAAATGCTGAACATGGCATTTTAAGTTTTTTTGTGATTGTGGCAATATATGTATAGATATAGACACCGATGACTATCTGTCCGTCCGTCTGTCTGAAATTTGTTTTTTTTTTCCCCAAGTAAGAGTAAGACTGAGATTTGCTATTTAGAACGATTGGCGAAATACAGTTTTTAATATAATCTATTTTCTGTTAAGATATAAAGACAACAGAAAGACAGTTACCAACACTTTCAACAATGTATAAGATGATAGAATGAGTCAGGTGAACTTCAAAAACATGCATTGTTTAGTGTTTGCAAAGCTTTGTGCATACTTAATATAAAATAAGATATGTAACAAAAAACGACTGGGCTAGGAACGATCAAACGAATTTGCTTCGCCTGTGATTCTGTATGGCAGTTGGTTAACATAAGCACGTAACAAAAACATACCTGGCAATGTCGGACAAGCACATACATCGAGTAATTACCTTTCAAAACCACGTTGAAACAGAAAGAAACACGGAAGAAAGGATGCGTTCGCCTGCTTATACAAGTTGTTATACACACGTTGATAATGTTGTCGAACATTGCCGAATCGTTGTCGGAATATGTCGAACATGCATACCGAGGTGACCGAGGTCTCTTCCGGAGCATTCGGTACAGTGACTAATCGAGCTGTTTTGTCTTTATCGTTGTATATCTGGTTAGAGAGCTGTTTAACCTTGAATTCTATGCTCATCCTTTCTTTTTTAGTGTAATTCAATCCTTATTCTAAAATTGCTTCTGTTTGACCTTTTATACTGCCATTCTTTTTATGAAGTTGAATTGTTCTAGGACTGACTGGATAGACCAGATAATTAGCTGTTTGTATACATTTATTTTCTAAGGGAAAGTATTTATCATACATCTATTTAATAGTATTTTAAGGGAAACTGGGATGTTCAATCAAGGAAAGAAGATGACTAGATTTTAATTGTTTACAACTTTTACCTTGCTTTTAAAATCTTCTTCATACAGTATCTGACTATGTGTCTTGATAAGTATTTATCAGTTTGCTTTTTAGGCGACTAAATCTGTTGTCTTTTCGATTTTGCAACAAGGGATCCTTCGTGGCTCATTGGTATACACACAAAGTGTCTGGTTCGTAATCTAGAGACACAGATTCAAGTCTCACTTGAAACACTGGGTTTCTCGTGGGAGTGTCCATGGGCAAGACACATCAGAACCCTTGCCTAGTACTGGTGAAACCCAGGACACATTATCAAGCCACCCATCGCCGTTGATATGTTTAAATAATAACGAACCAACCATTTTATTCTAAGTCTGCTTCCAGATTTAGAAAGTAACACAACATTTGATTGGCTAAGCCACTAGGCTTAGCCATTCAGAAGTTGTGTAACTTTGAACAAAAAAAAAGCGTCATTGGGAATCATACTCAGAAATTGTTGTCCCTACGGCCACTGAACTCAAAGAGGCTGTCTGACTGATTGATTCTTTTTTTTTTATAATTAAAGGATAAGTGCATGTATAATTTTACTTTTTCTTTCTTTAATTTGTCTTCTCGTGGAAACATTTTTATCTAACTAATTATACATAATAGAAATAAATAATAGTATAAATGAGTCGTTTTACGCCCACAGATATAACATTATTTTAAAGAATATGCGAAAAAAAAGGGGCAATTGCTCAGCATTATACTTTTGTTATCCTTTCCTCTTTACATGTTAGCACTCTAAATGGCATGTACTTTATTTTCTGGTGATGTTGGCTTTATAGAATAAGACGGAGGAGTGTGATCATCTAAATGGCATGTACTTTATTTTCTGGTGATGTTGGCTTTATAGAATAAGACGGAGGAGTGTGATCACACTCCTCCGTCTTATTCTATAAAGCCAACATCACCAGAAAATAAAGTACATGCCATTTAGAGAGTAATCCTATAATATTGTTCAGGTTTTTTTCGTCATTTAAGCGAACCATGCTCTCTGAAAATGGGTTTAATGCATTCGCAAAAAGCATTGACCCATGTACGTTTGAATTGATCAGTGTGCACACTGAACTGGGTCGAAAAATTCTGCTATTCCGGATATACATTAGGCCTCCTTTTGCCACAGCACCGCTTTTTTCTTTTCGAATACGAAACAAGCCAACCTTTAGACAAAAGGATTGTTTAGTTTTAAATACGGAAAGAGAGTAATATGGAAAAAGATTCACCTGTTATAGTTATGAACATTTTTATTCCTTTACTCTCAATATTTTTTTAATAATGTTTATTCATAACTGTAGGGGTGTGCATAGTCTGTTTGATAAGCTTGAAAAGAAATCTGGCATGCGATCGCCCTGTAAATGAAACACGTATGATTGCGTTGACAAGTTTGGGCCTTCGGAAATTGGGAAGATTCGATTTTTGCATTGTGTTCAAGTTGTAAAAAAGCAATAAAATTCGAATAGGTTTCCGAAAACATCTTATCTTTTATCCAGATCTGATCTTGTCACAGGCCATTGTTTCACAATTATCTACCCATCAAATCATACATATATCACTGTTTTCTGCATGTACTGATGTCCAACAACAGTAACAACCCAAATATCAATTGTAAAAATCTCTTCAACCGCAATCACTTTAACCACTTCACCAAACGACAAAATTTTGGACTGGTCCGTATTGAAAGCATTTGCAGACGACAAAATATATGTGATTCAAAAATCGATTTTTGATTTTTGGAGGATAGAAAACATTGTGGGAAAAGGAGAAAATGCTGGTTACCAGCATTTTCTCCTTTTCCCTTAATGTTTTCTAAAAGCTTCTTTCTCGGGGTCGTCAAAAGTAGGGGTTGTGTGGTATTGGGCTAACCTCTATACCAAACAATCCCGAATTTCAACACTTATCTTGCTTATTAAGTCAAATATAACTTTGAATCCGACAGCATTTTGAAAAGTACGGATATTTGAAAAAAGATAATCTCCTTAGCGAACAGTGTAGACCAAGATCAGACTACATTGTCCGCTTTAGGAGCGCTAAGCAGCCTGAGGGACCCAGGGGAAAACGGCTTTATAAAACATTGTGTGAAAAGGAGAAAATGCTGGTTACCAGCATTTCCTCCTTCTTTCACTATGTTTTCCTTCCATTTCAAAGACCGGGGGAATAATCTTTTTTGCTACATTGGAGTGAATTTGTTGTCTGCAAAATGCTTTGAATTTGTCAAATAAACAATTTATTTTATTTGTTCGGTAAAAGTTACGCCCTTTACTAAACATTCCCGTTTATTTAAAAGAAAGTAAAAGAAAGTACTTTTTTTAAAATAATGAGAGAACAAAGAAGTTGATTCTCTCTCTAGTGTTTTCTATTTTTTTTTTTTTTCTTTTTTCTTTTCTTTCAATGAAATAAAGCACTGGAAAGTACAATATGCCTGATAAGATAGTCCACAAAAAACATTTAATGTATATAACCATGTTTTTATATTTTTTCTTAATATAAAGTTATACTTGAAAATAAATCGTTTGCGTTACAAAAATGGACTATCATTCCAATATCAGTCCCGCCATGGGCACTTTGAAACGGAGGGGCATGAGATTTAAACATTCCGAATTTTCTACTAATTGGATTGTAAAAGTTTAATAGCCATTACCTTTGAATTAAGACATAAGGTTGAAACCTATTTGATAGGTTGATGGACATGTATATAATAGAAAGACTGAGTTTGGCCGTCGGGCCGTTATGTCAATACGGCCCGGGGGTAGGAAAATGCTGCCGCGCCCCCGGAGACGTGTGTTCGTACCCCGTAATTTGATACGACGAAATCATCTGTCATTAGAAACAAGGTATTGATTGATACGTCTAGTTCGATCTCATAATTCTTTCTAGTTAGACATTTTTTCGACTATTTTTTTTTCCAGTTATGTTTAAACGCTAATGTGGTCAAAGATGTTTTTATTCGAAAAAAAAGTAGGCCGTTTCATTTCAAAATAACGAAAATTTTTGTAGAAACCGTAGATTCAAGACTCACTGCCCTATATGAAAATATTCTAAAATTATGCCTTCCTAAGGGAAGTTTGCCTAGATAAGACCAGTTATTTTGGCGAAAAAAAAAAGAAAATTCACTTGCTGTAGGAGTGGTTTCAAAAATCATTTTGTCTTCTAATATATATATGTTACTTTATGTATGAGCAAAGCTTTATCAACAGAAGACTTAACTGTTTACCAAACGACACAAATGTAGACTGGCCCCAAATTGAAACCATTTGCAGAAGACAGAATGGATGTGACTCGAAACTGAAATTTATTTTGGGAAGAGTAGAAAACATTGTGGTAAGAGGAGAAAATGCTGGTAACTAGCATTTTCTCCTTTTCCCACAATGTATTCAAAAGGCTTCGATCTTAGGGTCGTAAAAACCAGGGATTGTTTGGGAAAGAGTTGCGCCTGGTTTTGCACAGAGCATTTTGAAAACAATAATATATATGAGCTTTAACATTGATATAATAAGTTTTAAAATCTAAAAATAGATACGAAGGAAAAGGGGCAGGATGTTGACAAAGATTAGATTTTATGTATATGAATGCGCGATCTGAACTTTCTAAACTTAAAAATTTAGAACGCGGTGCAAAGGAACCTATAGAATTTACAACATAAACATAACACGCATTTAATGTGTATTTTATCGAACATTCAGTAATAAATATTTACATATTTATGTCCATTTATAAATCTGAGATATCCTCTCAGTTTAATTTAATATACTTTGCATAGTCATTTCACGGCCAAAGGTAGAATTTGTAGCTTTCTGTGAACAACTAGGATGAAGATCAGACTGCACAAAACGTGTGGTTTGATCTTGAATCTACGTCTTCTCCTACTGCAAAACTTCAACAAATAAGTGTATGCATTTGAATTGAAACGTATTTGTTGACCCTCGAAAATAGACTATATGTTCCATTTCTTGGCGAATAGGTTTAAACTCTCAGCAATTCCTTCCTATCTGTAGCATGCAAAAATACTTTAGACAAACTGTTCAGAGATTATTTGACCGTTGAGCAGGCAAGAACAACTGAAGATACCTTTTCTGAGACAATGTGAAATCAAGCTCATTCTATACAGAATGCTCAGTACTATGTTGAATCTACATTGTCCGTTATTTTGCGATTTATTCTGCAATAGAATAAGCTCGCAATACTTAGTTTTATCTATCAGTGTGAAATATTCGTAAATTTCAAGGATTAGCATGTCATATTACCACGCTTGTTTTCAGCGTAAGATACCGTTATACGTTTTTTTTTTTCTTTTAATCCTGACAAACGTTTGAGGAATTCATTGTGTGACGTCATAATCATTGGCCTGCAACAGGCAAAAAACGGCATTCGGACATTTGTGTAAAACGTCGGATTGGTTTAGCCAGCGCAGTCCGTGCAGGCCAATCCAAGACAAAATTTTCTGTCTTTATGTAATTTTCTGTTTTGCGCAAGTCTATATTGCAGCACAAAATCGAATGTGGCCTTTAAGTACAGTCTCAGATCAGCCTGTGCCGATTGCGCAGGCTGATCCTACAAGACACTTTATGCAAATGTCCAAGTGTCCCATTTCGTGTATTGCAGACCATGTGTTATACCATTTTGTAACCTTTCGTGTATATTTTGAACGTTACTTCATAAACTAATATTATATGATGAAAAAGGATCTGATATTTGTTGGCTTTTGAAAAAAAAAAGTCTTCTAGTCTATAAAAATTCTATACTCCCCTCCCCCTGGCTCGCTTAGTTTCATATTTTTCTACCCTCCAAGAAACAAATTTCAAATTTTAACATTTATTTTGTAGTCTGTAAATGCTTTGAATTTGGACCAGTCTAAAATTTTGTCCACACGTTGGTAAAGGGTTAAGAGAGAGAGAGAGAGAGAGAGATGTTGAAGTTGTCCTGCAGAAAAATGCTCACATATACTAAAGTGAAAGCGAAATAGAACAGGCAACGAAAACACAAACACAACATAGACAGCCACTGTATTTTACTACAACTATATATATAAAAATGAAAAAAAAAAATCATGATCGGATGCGATGAACAAAATACAAAACGAGTACAAAGTCCGTAAACTACATGTAACTGCATTGATTGAATGCGTATCTGTGCTAAGAACGAAAGCCTCGAAAACTTAGCAAACTTTACAAAAGAAAAACATCCTGCTAAAATATCTCACAGTGGGCAAAGTTTCAATCCCCTATTTTTAATACAACGACAACAAATTCGTCAGTACTGAAATTTTAGAGTTCGGTTTCTCACTGAGCCATTAAAGCTGCATTAGCCATGTATCGGATATCGGCGAACAACGCCTTTGGATTGGTGTAGCAAATTATCTCATGAATATTCATGAAAATAGTTCCGCTAGCTTGAAATCCAATACGCTCTCTTGCTCACTTATACACAGTTCGACCCTAGTTTTATGGGCCGTTCTTATGAGTGCGGGGTAATAAATATTTATTTCATATGATGGTTCGCCCCAGACGATGTAATAAACATATATAGACTGGTGGAAATAGAAATGTAGGAATATATTCTTCGTTTTGCTTACTTTTTCTGGAGGGAGAGAAGAATTTACAACAGCAACTTTTATCAAATAGATACGCTGTCAAAGGAACGAACAGAGATCTAATATCCGATTGGATCATTAATGTCACGTGGTCGACACACTGAGTGTGGTTGCGCCCCCTAGGTATTCAACTGAAATGTTATGAGGGTCACATTCGTATAACTGTGTGTCCACGAGTTTAAACGTTTCTATAGCAGTTTTATTGTTACTTATTGGATGTAAGAATATGTCAAAAGACACTTTTGAGTTGAAATAGTGGATATTGTGTCATTGGACTTCTGATTATGGTGTATTTGAGTGAGTATAAAATGTATTCCCTTATCTCTTCCTCTTTAAAATCTTGTACCCTAAAGTTACTTCTATTCCAAATGACCATACCAAAGCGATTCCTGATAAAGTTTAAAATCTCACAAATCAAAGTTGTCTTGTTTTTTATTCTATCAAACATGCACTAAAACTGCAGAAATTATGATTGTTTTACTGATTATCAAGTCTAAAGGAATTTAATGAGAATTTTACTGTTTATGGCCGGTTTTGAACGCATGTAAACGATGCGAGGAATTATTGGCTTTATGCGACTATTAAATCGGTTTAAACCCAGTTAATCGTTCTGTTTTATGAATCTTTATACGCTGCCATTTTCTCTTCGAATGTTTATTTTATTACATATGAATGGTGATTTTAGTTGTATTGGGCAATAATTCTTGCTACCAAATTTGTTTATTTTATGAACAGTCGTTTTGATATAAAAACTGAGGAAGATTTTTTTTCTTTTTATTTATTGTTTATGTCCGCAATGCCAGGTCTTTTAGCGCTATAAAATTTAGGTTCTGTCGAACGAAAATTTAACGTTAGTGCTGAATGTTTTATTTTATAGTTATGGCTGAATTATTTTTGTTTTATGAGTTTTTCTACAAATAAATATGTCCGAGTTTAAAGATTCAACGATTTTCTAACCAAAATTGAACTTGACATGTTGGAGGATACAGTCAATATAAATAACGATTATCATAACATAGTGCTAACATAATAATATTATACTTTACAATTTTTGATGGGCATATAAAAACATTTTGCTCTTTTTTTTCTTCCCTATTAACTTAGCTATTAAACTTTTTTAAAATCTTTTTCGATTTTTTACCTCTCATATATCTTTCAGTGTTCAAGATTCTACCCATTATTTATAAAAAGCACAAAACACAACGAAGAAATACTTCATTGACTGCAAATATAACTGCTTCACAAAATTGTCATATTTATTTTGTAAAATGTCCAAACTCTAACCAACCTATAAACACTCATCATAGTGATCACCCTGATTATTATTATTATTATTTTTATTATTAAACCAATATTGCCAAATGCAAAGGGAAAGAGGAAAGGTTTGGATTTTTTTTTCTTAAACAATTGCCAGACAGAAAGATTTTTTAAAAAGTAAATAAATGCTTGAAACAACATCTTTGATGAGCAGTGATAAAAGTTTCATTAGTTTATTGTCATTTAGATATTGGCCGATGGCCTAGTTACAGGGGAAAATGTTGGGATTTTATATGTACATATAAATGCTTACGATCATAAGTAAATGGGCAATGCTTTTAAGAACTGTATCAACATGTTCAGATTTTCATTGCATAAGTACTTAGACGTTTACATACGACAGAAATGAGAAAATATTAAGAAATGTTAAAGCAAAAAAGATGCCTATGAATGGATAATTTCTCTCTAATTGCCAGGTCAGTACTCTTAAAATAGACGTTCTCAAAATCACTTATTAATTTCAGTATTTCTTTACACAATTATTTTTTTTTTTCTTACTCGAAATTCCATAATACGAAAGATGTTTTTTTTTTTTCTTCTACAAATTCTATAATGAGAAAAGATATTTTTTTTCTTCTGGAATAAGGCATTTCTTTGAAAGTCATCCATTTTACACATCATAATCCAACTTGAACGCATCCTTGTAAAACAGGGATAACCAGACTGAATTAAGGCTAAAACATGACACGGATACCTATAAAAACATTATGGTAAAAGGAGAAATTCCTCCTTTTGTTATGTTTTCAAAACTGATGAAAAAGAAGACGAAAAACGCAAAAAAAAAGAAGTCATATGTTTGTCTGCAGGTGGTGTTGTGTCAGACAAAATTTCTTTTTAACATCAAATGATATATATTCAGTGCATTTGAAGCTTTATACATGGATCGCCCGTCGAGCGCCCGCCCCAAAATCTGCTAAACACATCAACTCTGGGTTTTTTAAGCTATATTTTAACTGTTCACCAGACGGCGAAATTTTAAAACTGGTCCGAATTCAAGGCATTTGCAAATGTTAAATTAAATAGGTATTGATCAAACTGTGAAATGAACACTTGAAAGGGTAGTAAACATTGTGAGGAAATGGAGAAAGAGATCTAAGGTCCGAAAGAAGTAGATTCAACAAAAGTTTCTCATTTCTAAGGAAAAACTACCACTATAATATAGCTTCATGATTGTATTGCTTGTTTTTCAAGCTGACACAATGTTTTGGATTTAGCAGAAGCATTATCTGTTATTCTCATTGCATATTTCTAAATTATTGTGCCATCGTGAAACTCCAAACTCCAGTGTTTCCCAACTTTAACAAAATTCATTACAAGTTTTGATGAGCGCCTTTGCAATTTATTTTCCCCTTACAGCTGAACATTGTATCCTGGGAAAAGCCGCTATTTGTTTGGAAAGAAATATGTGCTTGGTACCACCAGGCGACCCACATAAAAATGCATTGCTTGTGGGGACACTAACTGTCAAGTGAAATGATGTTCCAAATAAATAAACTGATAAAAAAAATACCTAAAAAAGGAAGTAGTAGTCATTCAATAAAAAAATTGATTGAGAACAGCAAGAGCAAACGGAGACTAAAATCCAAAGTTGATTTGCTCATTTTAACTGCGTACCTCTCAATCCCGACTTTAACGACCCTGAAAAAGAAAGCCTTTAAAAAACATTGTGGGAAAAGGAGAAAATGCTGGTAACCAGCATTTTCTCCTTTTCCCACAATGTTTTCTACCCTTTCCAAATGAAATTTCAATTTGTGATTCATATTTACTTTGTCGTCTGCAAATGCTTTCAATTTGCATTGGTCCAAATTTGTCGTTTGGTAAGGAGTTAAATAAAAATCAGTGTAAAATCACAGCCCAAACGTCAGTTCACCGAAGCCATTTTCGCTCTTTTCAAAACTTGCCAGAAGACTTGCGAAACGAGTCTGTCACAGAACTAACTTACTTTTAAATAGGTAAATGGAATACTAAAACATGGATCCACTCACGCCAAAGCAAATAAGATCGTCCTTTACAGGTGCAGGGAGGGCAGCTCCACTTCACCAAAATAGGCATTTCCGCAGCAGTTAGAATCAACTAGCCGACAGTGTTAATTCAAACACATATTATTGTCTGATCTCGTCCCACACCGGCCGCAAAACCTATCTTTGACGCTAAAAAATGTTACTGGAAATTAATAAATTATCCAGATTAGAAAGTTTATTAATGATAGTAAGATGGTAGGCATTTGAAAACATTTTGGGAAAAAGGAGAAAATGCTGGTTACCCCCGTTTTCTTCTTTTTCCATAATGTTTTCTACCATTTCCAATTAAAAAAAAATCCCAAAATTTGAGTCACGTTTGATTTGTCGTCAGCAAGCGCTGTATATGTGGACGAATCTAAAATTTTGTCGTTAGATAAAAGGGAAAGCGGATGTATACATTTTTGCACTTCGAATGGATAAAAAGTGAACAGATTGTAAGGAAGTCAATACCGAATACCAGAAGTATCTTGGAATGTCCAGAATATTTCTTTCAGAATGCATGAAACACACAGAAGATATCGTACAGTGTAGATCTAAGATCCGACTACACATTCTGTGCAGTCGGATCTTGATCTACACTGGACGTTAACAGCAACTGTCACGTGTCCAAAGGCGTTCAAAGGGAAACCTTCAATATGCACAACTGTTCAAGTATTCAATTCTATTTAATCATATTACCTTTGATAATTTTAGGCCACGGTTCATTTACCAATCAGTTCATCTTACGCATGTTCGGAATGGCAAACGCTGTACTCTTAGCTTTATTATTACATCTTTGACATCTTGCGACCGTAGATTTTCCCTTTGAAAACATTGTAACGATTAAAAAGGAAAAAGGTTTAGAGCAATGATCTCTTGTTCCACAGTTCTGTATTCACCTCAATATCTCCATATAAAGATAATAAAAAAAAATCATTCATAACAATTTTTTCAGTTATTTTTCTAGAGAAAAAACAAATGAACGCCAGTTTTGCTGAAACCAACTACAAAAGTTTTATAAAAGATTAAAATCATTTAGCCGAAGCTTACATGTACTGTGTCTTATGTTTATCTACAACATCTTGACTATATCAAAGTTCTAATGTATATATTCAAATGTCCTTGAAATTTCGATAACTGTTCTTTACACAATTCTCTATCTAAAGCACTGGTAGTTTTTCCTCATAAATAAGGTTGAGATGATGCCTGGCTATGAGAGATAAATGATTATTTCATGCTTTCCGGTAGGATATCGAGAAATATCAGTTAAAATATTTTTTCGATCTTACACTGGTACGTGAAAATACCGATTTTCACGTTCTTGTTGCCTAGGTAAATTGTGCGTGCCAAACAACCAGATGGGAAATATGACGTCATATAGCTTACATTTCTCGCGCTTGACGTAACGTTGCTATGCGGGAGGGGTAGGCCACGGGGAATAAGGGAAAAGAACTGAACTGAATTTCGATAAACCTCCACCCAGAAAGGGTAAAAAAGCATGAAATAAATAGAATTTTTTAATTTTTCTGTGAAAGATCGAAATTTATTTCATCTCGTGAATACCATCGGTAATATTTTCACTCGTGGCTGCGCCACTCGTGAAAATATTACAGATGGTGTCCACTCGATGAAATAAATTTCGATCTTTCACCGAAAAAAACAAATATCCTCTATATCTTGTTGTGACCAGTGCCAAACATCAGAGGAAGGTTTTGTCAAACCTTTGATCCAAACTGACAACCCCTTCGTATTACTGTTGCTACTTTACTTGGAAAGGAGCATTTGTTTACTGTAGAAAACGAAGAAACTTCTCCGTTATTTCTACAACTGTTCCTTGTACCAAACCGTTTTCAAAGAATGCGCCTTCTGTAAGGGGCATAACTCTTTCAACCACAGATTATATTAACAGAGCTCCAAATAAGAGGGGGAGGGGGGTTTGATGGTATTCCAAATCCATCATTTCTCTTTCAAACCCTATGTTGTGGGTACTCATTCGTATTGTCTCAGGGAGACGATTCTAGTGAGTGGCCATAACATAGGTGTTGGTGGAGAATAATTAATATTTTTAATTCTAGAATCAAAACCATTCGGCGGCTGAAAAAAAAATCCAGGGAAAATCTGATTTTTTTTTTAATCTTATAAGTTTGACTAATTTAGAGGACGGTGTAAAACCAAGATCAGACTGCACGTTCTAGGCACCCTGATCTTGGTAAATGCCGTTCGCATATACACCGTTCTCGCTTAAACCATTATCAAACAACAATGTTTTAGACTTAGCCAAATCGAAAGCATTTGAAGACAACAAAATAAAAGTAACTGAAAATTTGAAATTTGTTTTGTGAAGGGTAGAAAACATTGTGGGAAAAGGAGAAAATGCTGGTTACCAGCATTTTCTCCTTTTCCCATAATGTTTTCTAAAGGTTTCTTTCTCAGGATCGTCAAAAGTGGGGACTGTGTGGTAATGGGTTAAAAGTCATCTAAAGGCTAAGAACGCCATATATAAGCTTGTATGAATTACATGATGTATGGGAATAAATTAAATGAAGCCAGAAAATCTATTTGATTGACAACCGAGTTATGAATGAGCCCACTTTTCTTTTTCATTTTTGTGCAATACATATTTTTTTTTTCTTCATCGTTTGCATTCTTTATCACACGACGAAGTCTTGGACTGTTCTAATCTGAAAGCATTTGCAATTTACAAATTGAGAATTGTTCCAGATAAGATTATTATTAGGTAGAGAAATCATTTTTGGAAAAGGAGAAATTGCATGTACTTAGCAAAATCTCCCTTTTTCCGAAAGCTTTTTATGAAAAAAAATTCTTCGGTTAATATTAGGGGATTATTTGGAAAAAGGATTATCTAATTCAAGTCTTTTGATCTATTCTAAGTGGGCGGAGCTCTGGCTGCATTAACATACTTCCATCTTCAGGGGACCATATCGTCTCACTGGAAAAATTCCCCCTTTCTTACAAAGAAAAAAAAAACCCATTGCAGTAAAAGGAGAAATTGCTCGTTAAGAACAATTTCGACTTTTGCTGAAATGTTTTCAGTTATATTTTTAAGTTGAAATAAGTTTATTTCGATTACCCCAATTTTACAAGGATATTTACAATGTCCGACGGTCTGCTGAAAATGTGTTTCCGGTTGTAAATAGTTTACAAGCAAATACTTTTTTCTTTTAATCTAAATAAAGAAAGATAAAAAAAAAAAAACGATGTACCTGTTATTTTTTGATTTGCAGAGCTGGAAGTGTCTGTATTTGTCATTTTTTACCATGCATATATATTAGCCCATTACCACACAATCCCTACTTTTGACGCCCCTGAGAAAGAAGCCTTTTGAAAACACTGTGGGAAAAGGAGAAAATGCTGGTAACCAGCATTTTCTCCTTTTCCCACAGTGTTTTCTACCCTTCCCAGAACAAATTTCAATTTTTCAGTAACCTTTATTTTGTCGACTGCAAATGCTTTCAGTTTGGACCGGTCTAAAATTTTCTTGTGTGGTAATGAGTTAATATAAATAATGCATTTTTATACCAATAGATACATCTTTGTGTGTATATATAATATGTCTAAGATTTATTTTACGTCCCTCTGTCAGAAAGTTGAATGTTTAACTACAGTAATTTGTACAAAAATAGCAGCACCAGTTCTGATCTAAACCTTTCGATTGATTTTGTTAATTATCCATTATGCTAGCTCTAGAACTTACATGTACTCATTGGTACTCGATTCACTTCATATCTTTTTTTTTTCAACTTTTTGGTGACTTCGTTGTCATTGTCTCCAAGCAGTTTTGCAGATGAATGAATGAATGAATGAATGAATGAATGAATGAATGAATGAATGCTCAACGTGCACGTACGTGTATATCTGAATAATGTTGAGTGATTATTTTTTTCGATCAGGTAAATCTCATCGCGCATTTTCTAAACAATGTAATTCTTTCACGAAAATTATTGCTACCACCACTTTGACTTTTTGTGTGTGTACAAGACTGAATCAGCGCTTCTACACGTCTTTTTTTTCCAGGAAATGATTTTAGATAGCTTACAAATCGCATTCACCCAATTTCTGATATTATTGCGTGTTTCATTCATCGATGTTTTTACTGTAATTTTGATGATGTATCAAGAATTAACCACACAAATTAATCTTTTATCCTTTACCCATTTCTGTGCTGCATAACTTTGATCAATAAATACGGTATTCATGGTGCTAAAGAAAAAGATTTTGCGGGAACAAATGATGGAAAAATTCAAATGGAAAATGTTGTGGGAAATAAGTGTCTGATTGTTATTTTCCGTTAATGCTTTCAAAAACTGTGTTTGGCATAGACGTAAAAAGTGGTTATGTGTGTGGTGGTTGCTTAAAAGTGCAAACAGTCATACTTGCGCATGGTTTTATTGACGCAATGTGTTCGTTTTGTGATCGAAAAGCGTCCATTTTGTTATACTGTTGTGACATTTGTATACAGTTTGATGGATTGACGCCGATAATGAATCAACAATTTACTTTTTGCAAACGATATTTTCTTTCTCTTCTTACAGCTTTTTAGAGGGAAAACTATAGCAAAATATCTATTTGCTCGACACTGATATTTCTTTCGTTTGTTTCCATTGATTTATGTGTATTTTTTCCACTAAATCATAATTCGAGTTCATTATCATTTCCAAAGGGATGTTTCCATTATCACCCTGGATTAATTGATGCAGGTTATAAAGTGTCAAGGGACATTTTATACTGCACAGCTGCATACGTCCTCTGAGATAGGCTTTAGCCATCCACTGTATTAAAGACAACACGGAAGTACGAGCAGCATCGCTGCCAACAGTAAAATGCAAGATGTCTACAGTAAAATAAATTAATCATCTTTTTATATGATTCTTCTTTAGACATTGATAAATAAAATCGAAGGTATGTTTACCCTTAACAGCTAATATTTGATATTATATTAGGAAATAATACACACATGGCCTATACTGTGTAAAAAGTGTGGGTACCAGTAACGTCAGCACTTTGACTTCTATGCTTTGTACCACGTTGTACTCATGTATTTTAGTGACAAATCCAACTTAGTCTTTTTTTCCCCAGAAATCAATCAGGCTTGTAGAAGTGATCCAAAAGAATAGAGATTTGAAGGAAAGCAAGACGTGTTTAAGGGACTCTCAATTAGACGGAGGTTTAACATATCTTCGTGACGGATTATACTTAACTCTTTCCCAAACGACAAAACTTTAGACTGGTCCAAATTGAAAGCACTTGCAGACAACAAATAAAACGGAACTCAAAAGATAAAATTTGTTTTCAGCAGGGTAGAAAACATTGTGGTAAAAGGAGAAAATGCTGGTTTCCAGCATTTTCTCCTTTTCCCACAATGTTTTCTAAAGGCTACTATCTCAGGGTCGTAAAAAGCCAGGGATTGTTTGGTAAAGGGGTTGATAGGTTATGACATAATTATGGATACATAAAATCCATTTTGTCTTACAAACGACTTTGAATTCGCAGGTAGAATAGTCCTTCAACATGCATAGAATATACAAATAGCAAAAAGGCTCGACATGTCAGCCGTCACGTATTGCACAGGCCTACATATCGTCGGTTTTCTTCGAAAACCTCGGAACTACAGCCTGTAACAAGCTGTAGTTACGAGGTTTTTGAAGTAAACCGACGATAGGCAGATGTAAAAGATTCTCTTTTGACAGAGCAAGGTTCGTTTCTTAAATGATAGGAGGAGGGAAACTTACTCTTGTAACAAACATTTCACAAGTAGCATCTCTCTCTCTCTCTCTCTCTCTCTCTCTCTCTCTGCGGTGAAAAATCCTTTTCCTTTGATCAAGTTTACTACTTCTCTGCACTGTATCGTACGCGATTTTCACGCATACTTCAGGACTTACTTAAAAAAAATGACTCTAAGATGAATCGATCTGAAAGAAAAAAAAAATGTCAAGCTTAAAATGATCATTAATAGCAAGATTGAGATCCTGACAGAACGAAGAACTCTCTCGCCTATTTTTGCCCAACTATAAAAGTCTTAATTATGGCTACTCATGAAACAGAAATTAGTAAAGATTATGCATAGATAGTGTATATTGCACAGTTTTAAAAGGAATCAATTTCAAGTTAAACTGAACACGCAACAGTCTCGTAATGACAGATCTGCAAATTGACATGACGTTAATTCGGATAGTGAAAGAAGTCGGATGATTTTTACTATCTTGATTGGCACGCGAGTTTTGCATGTAGCATGATACTTTACGCATATTTTATGATCTACACTGCCTGCAAATTAGGTTTTATGTATCTTTATAGTTATAATTCCCGTCTTTTGATTCCAATAATAACAGGAAAAACCGGCTTATTTTTCAAAAAAGAGTTCTAATTAGGTAGTGTAAACAATTTTTATATCATTCTATTTTTATACGCCACTTTGATATCGATGAATTAGATTCACAAATGCTTCAAAAAATCCATCATACGTAGGCCGTACAGATAAACAATATTTTGGGATCATTTATGAAAACATCGTTGCAAATGGGGAAAAAAAACTCCTTAAAAGATATCCACTTCTCAAATCTCAATTCACTTTTGTTATATACATCATACTATGATACGTTTAGAACTCGTCTGCTGTGAATTGATAGGAAAAGGTGACGATTTAACTCTTAGGCTGCTAATCACGAACGAAAACTCTTTGAACTTGCAGTCTGATCTTTGATCCTTACTGTACGATATTTCCTCGAGGCGAACAGATTTTTTACCCCGCAATATGTTTGGAATACATTAGTCGTTGAGCATTTTGAGTTTGATCGTTTTAAGTCTTTGACAAACAACAACGTAATTTTTTTCCCCATTTGGAAGGCATTTTGCAGGCGACAAATTAAACTTGTCTGATATGACTGAACTGTCTTCTGTATCATGAACATGCCATTTTAGGAGAAAGGTGAAATTGCTGATTATCAGCAGAATTGTCTCCCATTGCCACAATATTTTTAAACGCCCCCTCTTTCTAGGTGTCGTTTAAACTTTTTTTATTATTTATCGAAAGGGTAAAAGATTTGATCCTTCCCAATCATCGACTGTAACATGATCATCCTGAATGTGTTGTGAAGTTAGCTCATATTTGATATTATCTTTCATTTCTTCTCACAAATTTGTCATAATTGTCGAAAAATTATGGTGACGGTGATACTACAAAACGGTTACAACTAATTGTCAAGTCATATACATACTTTTCAAAGAATTGATACAGAACTGGATTCTATGGTATGGAACGAAAAAGGTGCGGACCAAGCGAGAAATGATTGCGTTTTTATGAACATTTCATAGCAGTTACATTTATGTAACAGCCATCGCCGAATGATACGCCGTTTTTCATTGGTCAATAAATTCGAATCAAAGCGTCCCTTCACTTTGATCTACTTCCGAACGTAACAAGCCCTAACCCTTTACCCCATAAAGCATTTCTATGGCATATCTAATTGACCCTAAATAATATCAAGGATGAATCTGTTTCTCATATGTATATGACACCTTTTGATAGCATAGAAAACATTGTAGCAAAAGGTGAAATTGCTCGTCACGAGCAATTTCACCTTTTGCCACAATGTTTTCCAAAGACTCCGACAAGCAATGCTTAGAAATGAGTATCTATGGGGTAAAGGGTTAAAATATGGCCCATAAAGAAAAAAAACTATCATTAGAGTATCCAAAATTGAAGCGATTTCTTTTTTTTTTCATATAATTTTGCTGAACACTTTATTATTATTTCACCTAATACAGACATATCCTTACGCTCCATAGGAAGAGAACTGTCAAATACTCGAATCGCATATGATCAGAATATTTTGCCTTATGCCAATATACTTTCACAGCTTTGTATTGCAAATCCACGTTTTTTTTCCGTCGTCTTTTATCTTTTTGGGTTTGAGAAAGCAGCCGCTGTGTAATGCAGAGAAATTACCCACCCCTACAAAATGACCCATGGGTCATTTCTCTACGTAGAGAAATGGCCCACGGGTCATTTTGTAGGGGTGGGTCATTTCTCTGCATTACACCGGCAAGAAAAGCATGCATTTCATACGCTAGTATTTTAAGAAGCCATCGATAAGCACTCGGCGCAATTCTTCAGAACTAAAGTAGTGATTAAGACTTTTTCTAAGAATCTCGCGTTTTAACGACCATAGGGCGGATAATTTATAAAATGTTGTCGGAAAAAGCGAAAACACTTGTACCCAGCACTTTCTCTTTGTTCCTCCTATATTTTTTATACACGCTAAAATTAAAATATTTTCGTTTGAAATACTTTGAAATTATCGTTTACAATTATTTTTAACCCTGACGCGCGACATATTGGCGTTTGGGGAAAGTGTAGATCAAGAGTAGATTGCAAAGAACTTGCAGTCTGATCTTTGAGCTACACTGGCGGATTATTTTTTTTTTTTCTGAAATAAAGTTCCAAATATGCCGAATAACCTAGTGAACTAGAAAACTATCCATATAATTTTTACACGATTTAGCACAGTAGGAACTTTGTAAACGTTTCACTTAGTTTGCAATGATACATGAAAACAAGCCCTTTCATCGCAATGTTATTCCCGCCCCTTCATCGTTTGTAGATTACTGTTTGTAAAGAACTATTTAACGTTAAATTTGGTATCAATAAGAAATTGATATAATACACCGATGTTTGAAAGGGAAAAAATATCTAATGCAACATTTCTTTCTATCTCGTTAATATATTTCAAATGTTAAGACCCTTTTTTTCACCTTCACTCTTAACCCTTTATCAAACGACAAAATTTTAGACTGGTCCAAATTGAAAGCACTTGCATACCACAAAATAAACGTAACTCAAAAATTGAAATTTGTTTCCAGCATGACGGAAAACATTGTGGGAAAAGGAGAAAATGCTGGTTACCAGCATTTTCTCCTTTTCCCACAATGTTTTCAAAAGGCTTCTATCTCAGGGTCGTAAAAACCAGGGATTGTTTGGTGAAGGCTTAATGTACTTAGTACAGCACTATAAAAATACGACTTTTTACGTCTCTGAGCTCGACAGTTTTAAAAACATTATTGGAAAAAGTAAGCAATCGTAGCTCCTTTTCTTATAATGTTATCCATATTGTTCAAATCTTCCTGTCCTTGCGATTTTAGTCATTTGTCTAATTTGTAAATACATTTTATTGTTTCACACCTTGTAACACATAATATGGTTAAATTATTTCAGCCAACGGGTCCAGTGTTTTTTTTCAAACGAAATGCCCATTGCAGAAAGTAAATACTAAATATATGTCTTTTCAGATTTTTTTGTATTTTGGGCCGGTGGCCTTATATATGCTGAATAAACTGTTTGAATTTGAATTCTTGTAAACAATCATCAATATGCACGATCTTTTTTCTCTTTTCTCCACATTGTTTTTAATTGATTATGCCAACAGAAATGATTCACTGAAAAAGAAAAAAAACATGACAAAAAAAAAAAAAAATCCAAGCTTCCCTTATGCGATAACCTTCCATGCCAACTTCTATACAGTTTACAGAGATTTCCTTTCATGCACAGTATTTCTAATGTTACAGTGGCTGATCGACACATTCCAGAAAATATCTTTACAGAAGAAAATAGGACATTAAGGTGTAATTTCTTTATTTTCCATACTGTTTTCCAAATTCATTTCTGAATAAAAGAAAAGCTGAGGGAAAAAGATCAGATGTCGTAGATTAGTATTATGTACACTGAAGCATTAAAATTGCATTGTAAAATATACATTGTTACTTCCGAATGATTACCAAAAGAACTTGAACGAACCCTTATAGTTTTCACACATAACCGACAGTGGACATTTAACTCTTTACTCCATGGATACTCATTTCTAAGCATTGCTGGTAGGAGTCTTTGGAAAACATTGTGGCAAAAGGTGAAATTGCTCGTCACGAGCAATTTCACCTTTTGCCACAATGGTTTCTACACTATCAAAGGGTGTCATACACACATAAGAAACGGCTTCATCCTTGCTGTTATTCAGGGTCAATTAGAGATACCATAGAAATGCTTTATGGGGTAAAGGGTTAAAAATCATTCTACCTAACAACGAATTGCAGGAAGGTTGACAGAGATTGCGTTTTTCATATTCTTTATCCAAACGTTCATACTTGTTGGCTTTTCAATTGCTTTTTGTAAGCTTTCACAAAGTTAGTAGGTAATACATATCTTTATCTTTGTGAAAATTTGATATTGGAGCTATCATTCATTTTGTCAAACAGCTTTAACTCACAATCCGGAGTTTTAAGGACCCTAAAAAGGAAGGCTGTAGAAAACATCGTGAGGAAAAGGAGAAAATGCTGGTAAACAGCATTTTCTCCTTTTCTCACAATGTTTTTTCTATAAAAATCGACAATGACTGACAACAGCAAACAACAGCTACAACATTTGAAAATGCTTCCTTATGTTAACCAGTGAATTAATTGATCGATGTCAGTTCACAATTTTTACATTGCATTTCTGTACATCTGTCAAAATCGCGTGTCGAAGGGACATCAGAAGCCGGAAAATAAACATGTGCACCATGTCTTTGGTTTGTGAAGGTATTTTGCGGCTTCCTAAGGCCTTCCGTGTGTATCTATTTTATAATCGCTCGCAAATTACGTTAATGAAATAGATCTACAAATAGTTGAGCAGTGCAAGTTTTTGAACTAGTAAACCCGTCCCTTCTGAAATGAAGTAACAAATGTCAAAGCTGACAAATTCAGTGCATTAACAAATTATTTAACATAATGAATCAAGAAATGACTCAGCGGTGAAATCTACATTAATCTTGCACACACACCAGAAAGCGAGGATTAACACGTTCAATTGCACTTTCTTATGCATTCCAAATCGTTCATTCCTCATACCCGATTACTTCACCAAAATAGAGAAATCATTGTTGGCTTGGTGTTAATAGATTTCTAATGCCCCGCAAAACCGCGTGAAACTTGTCGAGGCAAAAAATTATCATTTCTCTTACCGTCCATGTGCTACCCTGCGATGTCATTAGATTTGAACCATACGCAGGAGAAAAGGGGGTTTAACGGAACATACCAAGTTTAACCCTTACCTCACAATGACGCTTTGTAACGACTTTAAGAGAGAAGCCTGTTGAAAACATTGTGGGAAAAGGAGAAAATGCTGGCTACCAGCATTTTCTCCTTTTCCCACAAAGTTTTGTACCCTGTCAAAGAACAATTACATCATTTGAGCTACTATGAAATTGTCTACAGATACTTTCAATTTGAATAGCTCTAAAATGATGCCATGTGGTAACGGGTTAACACAAGTTTAACTTAAGAATGAGTCCTTAAAATCCATCAGTTTGTCAAACAGCCGACTGAATCATGAGGTAGAATGGTCATTGAACAAATACCATGACAAGTAACAAAAAAACTTTCGATTCATGTCAGTGTGCGAGGACAGCGAAGTCTGACGTGACAAGTGCATTTTGCAGATACACTAAAACCCTTTTTTACAGAGCATCGCCCATTTTGTATGATATCATTCTGAAATACTATATCGTCGGTTTACTTCAAAAATCTCGTAACTACAGCTTGAAACAAGCTGTAGTTACGAGGTTTTTGCAGTAAACCGACGATATAAGACGTTATTTCTTTAGCATTATCTTGCTAAATAACTAAAATTAACTTTTTCACTTCGATAGTAAAAACCCAAATATTTCTAGTTCAAAGGTTTGTTTTGGGGAATAGTGAACTATTTTCGGACAGTGTAGATCCAAGATCAGACTGCACGCTCTGTGCAGCCTGATCTTGATCTACACTGTCCGCAAAAGATCAGTAAGTCGAGTTTGGCTGCCTAAAAGTTAAGCAGCAAATAAATGAGCAAGACATTTTAATTCTTTTAAATAATAAAAGTATACCATATTTAGGGTTATTACAGTCTGAAGATCTATTTAAATGCAAGATCAGACTCCACACTAATTGCAATACAATCTTGATCAAACTCTACTTTGAAAAAAAAAGTAGCATGCGCTTCGGAAACTTTCGGAACACATAGTTACAATAATGAAATAAATAACAGAAGAAGGAAAAAAATGGGATGGATACTGGAATATAGGACCAGCAAGACAAAATTCTTTTGACTAAAAAGACATTGCTGGTAACGAGAAATGTTACCAAGTGTCACAAAATTTTTTTTTTCCTCAAATGTTTTATACTGTTAGTATGTTTTAGTTAATCTGTATGAAGTAAACTAACTTGATGAGATGCTTGTCGCCCTATTAAATGCGTTTGGGTAATTTATGTCCTGCGCCACTGTAACGGATGCTGTTCGTACGATTCACTTTATCGTAATTTTCGGTTTCTTGTTCAAGTTTACCGTTCTACACCCTTTGATTTGTATGGTCAGAAAGAATACTTAAATCACCGCCTCCATAGCTTTTTGTAACAGCATGCCAAGATTCTAGACTGACCCAGTCTGAAAGCATTTGCATAAAACAAATTTAATGTAACTCAAAGATAAGATGTTTCTTTAAAAGGAAGGAAATTTTTAACCCTTTACCAAACAATTCCTGGTTTTTATGATCCTGATATAGAATTATTTTAAAAAACATAGTGGGAAAAGGAGAAAATGCTGGTGACCAGCATTTTCTCCTTTTCCTACAATGTTTCCTACCTTGCTATAAACAAATTTCAAGTTTTTCAGTTACGTTTACTTTGTTGTCTCGAAGTGCTTTCAATGTGGACCAGTCTTAAATTTTGTCGTTTGGTATTTTTAAAGGAAAAGGACATAATGCTGGATACAATCATTATACCCTTTTACCATGATGTTTCAAAAATTCCTCTTCCTAAATTCTGATAAAAACTTGGGATTGTTTAATAATAGGATGTGACAAATTTGAAGAAGATGACTTTCAAAAAATGAAGGGGGTGAATGGTTTACATGAAATGAGATTCAAAATATGAGTCTATCTACAAATATTGTGGTGAACGCAGAAATTGCTCATTTTACGATGTTTCCAAAATGCTTTCAAGATCTGTCAACCTGAAAAAGGCAAAATCGTCTGTAGTTTCAAGGTAGCTATGCTCAGCTCAAAGGTTTGCCTTCCCTTTATTTTATGGCTTCGATTCTGTAGACTGGCTTGATTAATTACAGTTGCTAGCTACAGTAACGGCATTTAAAAAATTCATCTTAAGGAGCAAACTTACATGATGAAGAAGATGATGCTGATGATCTTAACTGAATGAATCATGCTGTTTAGCATCGATATAAATATATGTGCTAAAACCACCCCCTTCCAGACATATATATATACAAGAATTTAAAAAAAAAAAAGTCTTTGCATTTCTACTTGCTGGTAATACAGGCGCTAAAACCATTTTCTTTAAACATGTACGTGAGCGCATTTTTATAGAACTACTTTTTCTTTTCTATTTTCAGTTGTTATGAGACATTATGGAAAGCCCAGCTAACAATATTTTAGCCGCTCATTCAGGACTCTCTCTATATACCAATCCTATCAGCACGACAGTACCGGGACTACTTTCATCGAGCCCGACCCAGGAATCTTCAGCGTCCCGACTCTCAGCCAATAATTCGTGGGGCAGTTACAGTGGAGAGAGCGGACTTGTTGCCCATAATTCGTGTTCCATGGCTTCATACGGGAATTTACCCCTCGGGGCTGGTTTTTCAATGAACAGCAAAGCGGCTGCATACAATTCCGCCTTTGGAAGCAGCTCGGATTATATTAATTGTAGACAAATGGTGAACCATATGTCCCCATTGAACGCTATGCCTATGCGGAATTACCCTTCTCTATACGGTGAAATGTACCAAGGACATACAACAGGTTATAACGGTAGTTTTTATCCGGATATGGCGACGGGAATCCCGCCATTTCCAGGGAGAGACTTAGACTGTCGTAGCGGCCAGTCCGATTCCTCAGAACAAGGTATGGTAACCATTAAAGCATTCTATGTGTATTTATCAAACCAGTTTTAGACACACAAACAATGCTTTTTATCACACAAGTTGATCTTTTTTTTTTGGCGTAGCATTCAGATGCAAGTGACCATATTTACACTACAGAATGACTTCAAAATCTATGAAATATTCTGACCTCTAATACTCTGACTTCGCAGAGCAAAAAAGTAAAACTGTAGAATATTGACACTATGTGTGAGCCATGCTCTTTAAATGAGGCTTAATGCTTCTTCGAAAAGTTTCGACCTGGTCAGCCTGCGCGGATTGCACAGGCTGACCAGGTCGGAACTTTTTAACTATTGATCAAATTTCTCCAAGTCAAAGCAGTCAACTCATGATTCAGGATAGAGCAAATTAATGGGATTCATGTAGCATCGCCTTTCATCGCCAAAATCGTACGGATTCGGCTACGACTCGGGTAATCCGTAATAGAGGCGGGCAACCAGCGTCTAACAGCCGATTTGATCACGGTTTACCCTAGTCCTAGCCGAATCCGACCTATTTTTCGGCGATGAAACGCCATGTTACACATCTCCCATTACAGTACCATATCTTTAAAAAGAAAAAAAGATGTTTTTGTGTGATAAATAGAAATCCGACATCGTCATTTAAGTTAAGCTTCGGAAAGCGTTATCGAAATTCTCTTTGTCAAGATACAGTGAAAGATTCGAGTTATTAAGACTTAAGGCTTCTAGGAACGTCTCGATGACTTTTGACGGACAGTATGGGTCAAGATCAGACTGCACAAAACGTGGTGTCTAATTGTGAATCTACAGTGTCCGATATTGATATATTTTCTTCTCCAAAAATTGAAACTGAAATAGAAACGTTCGTATTTCTTGCTAACGGCTTGAAAGTTTCGTATAACTTATCTAGCAGATTAAAGGTTAAAAAGTAAACTTTACACTACCCTCTGAAACAAATTGGCAACGGAAGGCTTTGTAAACAGTATTTTACTGTATGATTACCTAATATTGGTAAATATCAAAGTCATACGAAAAAAAAATGTGTCAAAATAGAAAATTCCATCGTTTGTGTGTTACACAATATAAAAGATAAAACAATTACATGTGTAAATAAAATTTGGCGACTTATTTGGACAATCATATAGGTTTCCAAAGGCAGCAAATTGTTTCATAAGTTTAACTTGGATGACGAAATTTGTTTTATTTACATGAAAAAATCATTCTCTTTCTGCATATTCATGCTCTTCCTTTGTTATGACGTCAGAATTATTGCTTTAGCGATAGCATTCTGTTATCCATATGGAAACAAACACTGCCATTGCAGTAAGGTTTTACAGAAGTAAACAGGAACAATTCAAATTCGGAAATGCTGACGATCAGGTCAAATGTAAAGTATATTTGACAATGTCAATGTTTTTTTTTCAAGGCTAAGAGGCACATAAAGAACTGTAGAGAACCTTTTTCTCCTTGCAAAATACCACTTCTTCGTATATTTTAACTAAAAGAAGAACTCGTGTCATAACGAATCAGTGAATCTTTTTTGTAAATTGTTTTAGAAGAATCTTGGTCTAAAATTTCAATTTATGTTGATTATTTATGTTTCATGAGTGCCATTCCATAAACGTCTGCAGCTAATTTGTTTCCGGAAATTATGACTTTATATGAAGAGCACAAATGTGCAGATCTCATTGGTTATTGGTTGCATTTTCGAGAAAGTATCATTAATGGCGCATCACATTTTTACCATGATCACAGCATAAATAGTTGAGCGGTGCTCTGTTAAATGGGGGCTTCGTGCATCTTCGATATGCTTTATACCAAGCAAGACGTCATATGATAATTATTCAGCAAGTTTTTGGATAAAATAGATCCATAATATAGATCTATTTTATTCAAAAACTGGCTGAATAACACGGTGAAATTGTCCTTTGATATCCACAATACTTGCCTATAACAAAGTTTTGACCCCGGTTAGCCTTCGCAGCTACTGCAGGCTGACAGAAGTCGGAACGTTTTGCAGGTGCATTTAACCAGCATCTTTTCACAGAGCATGACGCGTATCTCTGAAGCCAAACCCGGTGTATACAGTATAAACATTGAATATTAGGAAAATATTACTTTGGTTTACTTTTTAAATGCACAAATGTTTTCATCATTTTGCTTTTAAAAATATTTGACCAATCTACACGAATAACTTCAGAAGTGCATTATAAATAACAAAAGGTTTCCAAGACTTTCATTCTTTTGGATGAATGATTTATAGCTTACTGTAAGAGTTTTCTCTCTATGTGGTCAAAAAAATTGCAAATATCCTTCTTTTGTTTCGATTGTTTACTTTTAAAATGCATTAGCTGTTGCGTCTTTCGTTACACGGAAAATGTTGTAACACTTCGCTCGTTCTGTATTTTTGTACTCTGAAAGCTTCAAACATACGAGGAGGTATATATCCAGTTTTCTTATAATATTTTGAACACTTTACATTATAATCATAGTTATCATTATTAATCATAAATTCTTTTTCTAATTCATTTTTTTTGTCATTCTAAAACAAAACGAAAGAATTTAATTTAACGAGGAAAGATACATAGAATTTGAATTGTACTTAGTACATATAGTCTGCCAATTTCATGATACTTTCTTTACTTATTCATCATCATATGTATTATTTCATAACTCATCAACTCCTGAGACCGACGTTTATGCTCGAAGCAGCATATATTGGGAAACGTTTTTGCAAAGGAAGAAATAACTCAAAACAAGTCATTTCTTCTTTTACAACGAAATCGCCCGTCATAGATCTGTTTAATAAAATGTATTTTGTTTCGAAAGTCATCTGCTATAAAACATGTTTTAGGAGAATATGAGTAAACTTGCAAAATAAATATTTTTTATCACCAGGAGAGGGGAAATTCATGCTTATATCGGTGAATGTTACTACTTATATTAAAACATGTTTGTTTCAATGTCATGATATACTAATACAATTTCCGGACGAACACAAATAATCGGATAATTCGTTCAACTTCATAATTACTAAGACTGCATGTACGTTTACTAAATCTATAAATAATCCGTAAGCGTATTACACACAAAGACAAGAATTTACTAATATGTACTCAGTGTCTATATAGGTTCAATTTCAGATCCGTTATGATAATCTTGGAACTTTTTACAACGTTTTACATGAAATGGATTTGCTCAATTTAGTCAAACAACCTATTGTTAGAGTTCTGGACAGAATGTATGGACAAATAGACGATATTGCATCTTCACTTAACTCACTTGCACTTAAATCATTACCAAACGACAAAATTTAGGCTTGTCCAAATCGAAACCATTTGCAGACGACAAAAATAAAAGTGACTGAAAATTTTAAGTTTGTTTTGTGAAGGGTAGAAAACATTGTGGGAAAAAGAAAAAATGCTGGTTACCAGCATTTTCCCCTTGTCCCAAAATGCTTTCAAAAGGATTCTTTTCCAGGAGCGTCAAAAGTAGGGATCGTGTGGTAATGGGTTAATTAACTCTTCACAAAATTAAAATAAATACCAGCTCATGTTGACGACAAATGAAATAAGGCTGAAACAGTGAAATTACTCTCTGACACGATTGAAAACATTGAAGATAAAGTAGAAGATGCTAGTCACCAGCATTTTCTCCTTTTCTCACACTGTTTATAGGGTCTTCCTCCCCAAGGTAACTGGAAGTTTTGGTCAAAGGTTATGCATATTGGCAAAATTTAGATAGTCGCAATAGTGATGTCTTGTCAAGCTTGAATAGATTTTTCCTTGCACTTACCGAGTACAGTAGAGGAAGTCGACCAGTAGGCATTATGTAAAGGTCTACTTATGATCGCCAGAAGATTGTTAAATGGACTCATTTGCTAAACCTACCAAACTTAGCACAAATAGAAGGAAACGATCAAGATCAGACAAACATCTTTCTAGATTTGTATTAGAACACAGGACGGGTGCAGGGCAAGGGGCGAGGTTGAGGAGAAAAGAGCGTTTGCATGAAACAAACCGTTGTCCTTCATTTTTCTTTCAATAGTACGACAGATATAGCAGCGTTTGATAACATTTTGACAATTTCAATTAATAAAATTGATACAAAAAAGTATACAACGAAAAGCATAGAAAATTTCAGAGAGTAGTTCTGGAAATAATGAAGATGCCAATAGAACACTCTTTGACTAGTTCATGCATAATGATCATGAATAAATTAAAAGTTAACTTCAGTACATGCGTTCAAGTACATGTATATTCGTTTATGTTCATAAACCGACAGCATAATTTCGATTCAAAGGAAGTGAATGACAAGGTCAGGGCGTTCGAGAGTTCATTACATCATGAATATCAAACGTAACGTATAACCTGATGTGAAACCAACTTTTCGATTGACTCTGGTGGTTGGCCATGTTTTTTTTTCTAGAAATCCACAGTAAACATGCAATGATTTGATGGTATGATAGTGATTGATATCAAACTTTGACACGCTTTGAATAATGGCTGCTTTTTATCTTCATCTTTATAACTTTCATTTGTTGGAAGCGGCATTTGGTTACGCCATTTGTTGGCCCTTTTCTTGCCAAACAAGTTTAATGAAGCTTTCAAGTCGACAGAACAAATCTAAATAATGCTATTTTAAACTTACTTTTTGGAGAAAAGTATCTCCTTATAGGACAGTGCAGATCCGAGATATGATTGCACTTTCTGTGCTGTCTGATCTTGATCTACACTGTCTGCAAAAGGTCAACGAGTCACGCTTGGAAGCCGAAGGGTCAATACTTTGAATGAAATCAATGATTTTAGAATGAAAGGGACAGAGGATATTACAATCAATACAAATGAACCATTCTTAAGTACAAGCGTTTTGGGGTCATGAGATTCAGATTGAAATGCCCGAAGGTAAATTATGTCAGACTATTACGTGATTGACTTTGAAAATTAAACTTTGTGCACCAAAGCAAAAGCGTAATGAGATTTGTATTATGCATTAGTATCGTTGTTACTAGTAATCCCTAGGTTTCTCTGTAGAGTCAGTGAGTTTTGTCATTTTGTCGAACTCACGATATGTTGATATTTCTTTTTGCAATTTTTAGACTTCATGATAAAGAGGGCTTACTCTGTACTAGACTGCTATGTCTTTTTGGGACATTGGGGAAAAAATGGAAAAGAAGAAAATTATGGTACATATACCAAGACTGGGCTTTTTCCCGTTTCCATGAAGTCTTCTTCCTTCTTTTCCTCGGACAATACCATTATTTGGAACAAAGCGAACATTGAAAAAAAGTGTACCAGGGTAATTTAAGCTCACCATTCCCTTTACTTTAACTTATAAATATTGCAGACTAAATGCTTTATAATTTGGTATGAATAACACCCAGCTAAAATGAAGTAAGTTTATTCAAAGTCCGACATGACCGTAGTATCCCGTATTGTAGATGTTCGCTTTGCGATATTTTGAACCAGTGTAATTTGAACGAATGTCCGTTCCTTTCAAAAATGGCAGCAGCGCGACCTTATAGGATTTTTAATACTAATATACAGAAATAAATGTAAATTTTGAAGCTTTTAGTCCGGAAAACCAAGTCCCTACGCTAGTAACTATAGAATGTTCTCCTTATTAACGACTGGAGTCCACCTTTCATATACCATTATTTTCATTTGTGCAAAACTATTGCGACGCATAGCATACGAAAAAAAAAAAGACGGACACAAAAGCAGAAAGACTCAATGCTAGTGACTGAAGAATCTTGTAGAAACGGAGTAGCCAATCAAGATATTTGTTCAGTATTGCGCTTATAATTCGACTTTCGCCCTGACGAATGTCTTTTTGCCTGCCACCTACCTAAATATTGGCGTCTGGTCAGCGCTGAAAAACGGCGTATCGAATAAACCACATCTCAAAATGACCGTATAATTAGCTCCTTTACTAAACAACTAACGTGTTTTATGACCTGGTTGAAAACGAGAGCGTTTGAAAACATTATGGGAAAAAGTAAAAATGCTGGCTACCATCCTTTTCTCGTGGCTTGCTATTGAGATAAAGACAAAGCGTGTCGTTTGAGTCACATTTGATTTGTCGTATGCAAATGCTTTCGATTTGAACAAGTCTTGAAATTTTGAGGTCTGGTAAAGGGATAACCCATTTTACTGTTCATACTATCTAGAGAACTTCCAAAGGCATCAGTTATTATATAACATTCAGTTAACTGAAAAAAAAACCTAGAATGTTATTTTTTGTCATTCATGGTACATATAATGGGAAAGGGAGATTTCCCATGGTTCGAGGAATGACTCCTTCTCCTACAATATAGTGCACATAACCATTCATATCTTTGAACTGTAATGGGTTGACCCGGCCCTGCACACGTTGACCTTTCGGCTACTTAGCACTGAAACAATCTAAACATACAATAACAGAAAATGCTGTTGTTGGAAGAGACGAAAACGCTGTGGACAAAACAGATATTATTTACGAAGAAAAATATCTCAGTTTTCAGTAAAGTTTTCATACGTAACTTTACCACACAAGTATCTACTACATGCAATTCAGGTAAAGGGGTTTAAGGGAAAAAGCACGTGCTGGCGTTAAGAACCGAGAAGTTCCAATGTTCCTGAGACAATAAACATGAAATCAAGTGTGCGAGCCTGTAATGGCCGGTCTTTAATTGTTTGCCCTGACCGTCGCTCGCCAATCATTTGTCCATTTCCGAAATGCTTGTAGCGGTCTGTTAGAATTTTATGGCATTTGCACTACCCGTCTCTCTCTCCCGCATCTCCCTTCTCTCTGTGTGTCTGTTTGACTCTGCCTGGCCGTGTATCTATCTGTCTGTTTGCCTACTGTCTCTGAATCTTTCTCTGTCTCGGTGACGCTGACTGTCTCTGTCTCCTCGCCTTTTTCTTCAAAATTCTGGGACAAAATAAAATTAATTTTTGGTTGCTTTTTTTTCCAAAATTCCACCTAAAATCCAGGCCTGCAATGATGTTTAAAAAATTACCATCATAGAAGAATGGGCTGATATCGGTCGACAGTCTTTGCAGATGTATTTAACCTTTTACCAGACGACAAAATTTTAGCCTCGTCCAAATTGAAAACATTTGCAGACGGCAATTTCAATGTGGTACCCAGCATTTTCTCCTTTTCCAACAATGCTTTCAAAAGGTTTCTCTCGCAGGGTCGTCAAAAGTAGGTATTGTGTGGTAATGGGTTAAACAATAAAACGTAGATACGTGCATTGCAGTGTCTTGGGTCCCGGTTGGTCATGATATTTCACAAAACAGTGTAGATCCAAGATCAGACTGCATGTACTACTCAGCCTGATCTTCGATCCACACGGTCTTCAAATGATTCAAAACTCAGTTCCGGCTTCTTTTAGACAATTGTAATCTATAAATAAAAAAAATATATCCATAAATCAACCATCGTGGAGAATAGAACGTTGTTTTCTATGAATACATGCATAATTTCGTTGTCAAAAACTCGAAACCACAAAACTGAGCATAAATAATGAAAAAAAATGTGAACGGAAAAGAAATGCTACGTTGATTTTTTTTTCAAATACCGTCACTATGATGTTTGACTGATATTTTGTCCCCAAAGAACTAACCCAGTTTCACAAACCGAACACTACTTAACTCATTACCAAACGACAGTATTTTTGGCTTGTCCAAATCGGAAGCATTTGCAGACGACAAAATAAAAGTGACTGAAAATTTGTAATTTGTTTTGTGAAGAGCAGAAAACATTGTGGGAAAAGGAGAAAATGCTGGTTACCAGCATTTTCTCCTTTTCCCACAATGTTTTCTAAAGGCTTCTTTCTCGGGGGCGTCAAAAGTAGGGATTGTGTGGTCATGGGTTAAGCCATGAACCGCTAAACAAAAGAAACATGATTTTCAAACCGAGAATAAAATAAAAAAAATCGGCTACTTTCAAAAGTCTTTTTTTTAAGGAATCTCCTCATCAGGCAGTGTAGATTAAGGCAAGATCAGACTTCACGGTTTGTGCAGACTGATCTTGATCTACACTGTCTCCAGAGGATCAGCGTGTCATGCTCAGCAACCTACGGTCAACTCTTGTCAAGCATTTCAACAGCATTATTCCTTTCTCAAGTATGGAAATTGTTTCCACTTTTGTCATGTGATAGCTTGTATGACCTTCAGACATGACGAAGTTCAAATCCACAAAATGAAACCAACACTGTTTTTATGTATCAGAGTTTGACACAAATATCATTTTGTTTCAGTCAGTCTAGTATAGCGGCGTCATTTCGAAACGGTAACCTTCCATTGACTTTCTTCTATATACGACATATCACCAATCTTTTGTGGAGACCGTGGCAAGGAATAAAACTGTACCTAACGCACAATCGCTCATTTTGCATTATAGCTTGGTCCGTATTATAATTAATGGGTTGGAACTGAATTAACTTATATAGGATTTGCTTTTCATGTGAAAGAAAACATTGTGGACGATTAAGGAGAAATTGCTGGTTCCCAGCATTTTCTCGTTTTTCCCAACAATGTTTTCAAAAACTTTCTTCAGGGTGGCACAAACAACAGTTTTGCAAGGAAGTCCCCTATTGCAGTTTTGTTGAATGCTGCAGTGGGTTAAGTTTCCGCCGACATTATTTGCCCCACTAATTTACATATATAAAGATTATGGTGGTAAAAATTGCGCTGCTCAAGTTTCACACTGAATCACTGAAATGGTTGTACCGAAACAACGCCGTCCCTCTACTGAAAACCAACCCTTGTCCTGCTAAATAGATTAACCCATGACCACACAATCCCTACTTTTGACGCCCCTGAGAAAGAAGCCTTTAGAAAACATTGTGGGAAAAGGAGAAAATGCTGGTAACCAGCATTTTCTCCTTTTCCCACAATGTTTTCTACCTATCACAAAACAAATTTCAAATTTTCAGTCACTTTTATTTTTGTCGTCTGCGAATGCTTTCGATTTGGACAATCCTAAAATTTTGTCGTCTGGTAATGAGTTAAAGGAAACTTACAAGACATTAGTAAAAATCCGACTTATGATATTTCAAATTTATTTTATGGAGGAAAACTATCTCCTTATTTGACAGTTTAGATCAAAGATCAGACTGCACGTTCTGTGCAGTCTGATCTTTGATCTACACCGTCCGCAAGAGGTCAGTGGGTCGCGCTTAGCGGCCTAAGGGTTAATGAAAAAGCGAGAATTTGTTTTACACCTGATAGATTTCTGGAGTCTATACCACATGACAAAAGTTAAAACTTTTCTCCCAGTTGAAAACATTTTGCGCACGAGAAAACCAAATGTTCTTCAATAGATATCATTTTGACGTGAAATACTTGGAAATGTAATGGGGAAATTAGGAAATTAGGAAAATTCATTTCTGACGCATGACTTTTGTTATGGAAAGCATGGCAATAGCGTAGAAAGAAAATTATGTCAGTAATGGTGTAAGAAATTCAGGAAAGGCATGCGTAGGTGCACTAACCGCGGTGATATGACCTGGGCTGTTAAAACAGCGTTAAATGCCAACACGAAGAAAAACAAACACATACACAAACCATTTACTGATTACCAACGCTCTCTTCTATCCCAATAATGTTTTTAGAGCCTTTTCTCAAAAAGTGTATTTATATTTGGATTCGACTTAGACAGTCGTCCTCGCTGGTTCAGTAAAAAAAAAACATCGGATTTGTTAAAAGAAATTCCTGATATCAATTCCTTCTGATGTTGCGATTCGCTTCAAAATGCCCTTTGGCAAGGCATTTCCGACCCGAGGTATAGGACGTGGCGAAAATCATGAAAAGCATGGATAAAATGGTTGCACTTTGACGTTTATGATACAAGTATTGTTGAAAGCGGCGTAAAGTCATTATGACCACTAGAGCTCCAAATAAAAAGGAGTGATATTTTTCTAAATCCATCATTTCTCTTCGAAACCCTATATTGTGGGTACTCATTAGAATCGTCTCATCGAGACGATTCTAATGAGTACCCACAATATAGGGTTTCGTGGAGAATAATTAACATTTTCAGTTTTGAAATCAAAATCACTCCCTGCAACTGGAGCTCTGAACTACCTTATTTGTTACAAGTCATCCACAGACAAATTTATAACCAGGAAAAAAAAATATAAGCTGAAATGTGGGAGGCATAGATGAGATAAGGTTACGAAATAAGGAACACACAGGAACATTTTTTCTTATCTAGAGCAATATATCACCATTTTTTGGTCACTCTCCCTAGATTTTTCTGAAGAGAAAAAAATCACTACGCCGTGTTATGTATAAACAAAAAAAAAAACTTCTCATGGTTTACGACGACCAAACCGACGAATAACTCGGCCTGGGTTTTGATATATATTCCCCACACAGAGGGATCGGTTAGGCTCATACATCTCACGGGTTTGCAAATTTTCTGAGTGGCATGACGAATTTTTCAGACGGAGTTGACGTTAAATCATGGTTTCGCGCCCCTTTGTTCTGACAGCGGTCGCGTAAAGTCGACTTACTCGACGAGGTTACTCATTAAACTAACACCTCTATCAAGTTCACGTCTTCAGCGAGACTGTCAACGGCTTTTTTCCCAAAAAAACGTAACGGATTCGTTACGTTACTTCGCTGATGCAGAGAGCAAGTTGTAATTATTCAGTTTTACATGATCATTGTTTTTTCGGCCAAGTATGAATACGGTCAACATAGTCTGCTGGAACAGGGATTCAAACCCACAACTGCAAAGACACTGTGCAAGGCTCTGCTCCCTATCGAACGAACCTTACAATATCTGATAGATTTAGCTCTTTACCCCATAAGGCATTTCTATGCTATCTCTAATTGACCCTAAATAAAAGCAAGGATGAAGCTGTTTCTTACGTGTATATGACATCTTTTGATAGCACAGAAAACATTGTGGCAAAAGGTGAAATTGCTCGTGACGAGCAATTTCACCTTTTGCCACAATGTTTTCCAAAGGCCCCTTACAGCAATGCGTAGAAATGAGTATCTGTGGAGTAAAGGGTTAATAAAATTCTATCCACAGTGAAACATCAACCACTGGAGTAATTACACCAACCCACATAGTATCAGATCGTTCAGGTCAAAGATCAGACTGCACAGAGTGTGCAGTCTGGTGTTTGATCTGCACTGTCTGCAAAAAGATTATTAAAGTTAACATTTGTCCAAGTAGAAAGTATTCGAAGACAAATAAAGTCGGGCTCAAATAATGCAGTATTATTCAGATGGGAGGATTTTTTTTTTCGGAATTAAAAAAGGGAAAATGCTGATGTCCAGCAGTTTTACCTTGTTCAACAATGTATATAGAGGCGTCATTTCCTAGAATCTGTGATACAGGCATTGTTTGGCAAAAGGTTATTAAAGTTTCATACAGAAGTCGAGGTCTGGGTTAGGCTCTGAGAGAGGAAACGTGCATTTTTGCAGGAGGGGGGAACTCTTTTTTAAATAATATTTTAACATTAGATGATCAATACGTTTTAAATCTCAGAGGTGTCCTTGTATTACTGGATTCCCTCAGAATACAAGGAACATATGAATTACGAAAATTGTTTCTGTCACTTCGTAGTCCTGAGCGAGTGTATTGTGACTGGATTAATAATGAGCTAGAGAGAAAGGAAAGAGAGAGCGGAGCTGGGAGAGAGAGAGACAGAGACAGAGACAGAGACAGACAGACAGCCAAACAGACAGACAGACAAGACAGACAGACAGATAAAACTGTGACAAACATTAACCCTTTACTCCATAGATACTCATTTCTACTCATTGCTTTTGAGGGCCTTTGGAAAACATTGTGGCAAAAGGTGAAATTGCTCGTGACGAGCAATTTCACCTTTTGCCACAATGTTTTCTACACTATCATAAGGTGTCATATACACGTCGGAAACGGCTTTCATCCTTGCTGTTATTTAGGGTCAATTAGAGATACCATAGAAATGCCTTATGGGGTAAAGGGTTATGAATAAGAGAGTAATACGAATACATTTTCATTGGGATGTGTGCCTATAGCTTTTGAGGATGGTACACACTAAGACCAGAGTGGACAGAAGATGAGGTTTGATCCCAACCGTCTGCTGTTTGATTCTAAAATCACGAACTTAGAGTCTTTCAAATTGTAACTATACTCTGACAACTCTGCAACAGTTTGATTTATATGTAGTTTGAAAGCGAGAAATTATAATCAAAATAATGTTAATTTCCTCATGCGATTCGCTTTGTTTTAACGCCATAATTTAGAGGGCGTTAAATGCATAAGAAAATCAGAAAAGAAGACCAAAAAAAAAAACCTGAAAGAAAAATGCATATTTATTCGTTGTCTTGTCAACCTGTCAGAGACTTCTAAAACCCGCCTTTCTTTCACACCGGTCGTGATAATTGATTCATGTATATATTAGCGGCAATCTTTGAAGTCTAATTTAAAGGTAAACCCATAAATATTCCAAGGTGAGAGCTACTTGTCACCCTACCCATCATTTACTATTTGGAATGGCTGAACAGAATAGAACGAGATATAATATGACAGGCTTAAATAGTTCACGTTCCTTATTTAGAGAAAAGTTTAGCTCTAAACCCATTACCACACAATCCCTACTTTTGACACCCCCGAGAAAGAAGCCTTTAGAAAACGTTGTGGGAAAAGGAGAAAATGCTGGTAACCAGCATTTTCTCCTTTTCCCACTATGTTTTCTACCCTTCACAAAACAAATTTCAAATTTTCAGTCACATTTATTTTGTCGTCTGCAAATGCTTTTAATTCGGACAAGCCTAAAATTTTGTCGTCTGGTAATGTTTTAACTAGCTGCACACGACATCAGATACACGCTTTTTCCAGACAATATAGATCAAGATCTGGCTGCACAAAGATTACATTCTAATTTTGGATCTACTACTTGCTTACATATAGGATAGATTGTGACTAGAGTAGCCTAAAAATTGCAATTTTTAGGCTCTTTGCACAAGCTTAAATGTGTTTTCTAATTTATAAAGCCTGATTTGTTTAAAAAAAAAAAAGCACATGTATAGGGGTTCTTCGTGACTTAGAATATAATATACTGGTGGTGTTTCACCGTGAAAGTAATAAAATGCCATTAAAAGGTGGAGAATTCAAGTAAACCAAAAAGGTTGGTTGGTTGTTGTGTTGGAGTTTAACGCCACTTTAACAGCTAAGGTCATATCATGGCGGTCGGTGACGCACATGTGTTTCCTGGGTTTCTCAGACCAGTACTAACACTACTTCCTTTCCAATGCCACCGACTACTTTTTTCACATACTTCAGCAGAGGTCAGAGGCGAAAATACGCCGGAAAGAAAGTTTGCCTCAACCGGGTATCGAACTCACAACCACCAGGTCATGAGTCCAACACGCTCACCACTGAGCCACCCGGGCGAGCTAAACAAAAAAGTTCAAGCCTTGTCCCTACAACTCTAATCATACAAAGATCAAGGTTGGCATCCAGGGGTTACAGGTTGGAATCATGGTACTGGCTCAGCCGAATTCTAGTAGAGGTCACAAAAAGCTGTCAGGACAGGATTTATTCCTCTCCAACCGATGATATCTTTAGACTTACTTAATGTGGGAAAGCAGGGCATGATGTGGCATTCGAGGTAAAATTATAATGTGCAAAATACAGTGGTTAACCCTTTCCCAAACGACAAACTTTTGGAAGTGACCAAATTGAAAGCATTTGCAGACGACAATTCAACTCTTGCTGAAAAGATGATTTCTGTCTATGACAGGGTAGAAAACATTGTGGGAAAAGGAGAAAATGCTGGTAACCAGCATTTTCTCCTTTTCCCACAATGTTTTCAAAAGGCTACTATTCCAGACCCGTAAAAACCAGGGATTGTTTGGGAAAGGGTTAACCCTTTATTGTACAATCGCGTGTTTCAACGACCCTAGCTTGGATGGCGTTTGAAAACGTCGTGGGAAAAGGAAAAATGCTGTTGACCATCATTTTCTCCTTTAACCACAATGTTTTCTACCCTTTTAAATATAGATCTCATTATTTCGTCCATTTCTTTATCAGTCACCTGCAGACACCATCAATTTAGAAAACTCATCAATTTGTCTTTGGTAAAAAGTTGAAAAGTAGAAGACTAGAAGCCACTCGTAAGAGCAACAATATTTTCGACAGCGGTCTGCGACGACACGAAGACATATGGCCAGCAACACGCTAAAAGGAGCATTCGGACATTTGCGTAAAGTGTCGTCTCGGATCACCCTGCGCAGTCCGCGCAGGCTAATCCGAGACGGCACTTTACGACTGCACTAGATTTTGTGCTACAGTGGACATGCGCAAAACAGAAAATGAAATAAAAACGGAAAGAGTCGTCTTGGATTGGCCTGTGCGGAGTGCGCAGGCTGATTCGAGACGACAGTTTACGCAGATGTCCGAATACCCCTTTTCGGGTGTTGCAAGCCATATGTCTGCTTTGGATAATGATAAGGTCGTAGAGCCAAGAAATTTTGCGAGGTCGAGAAACCGTTTGAGAAGGTGGACTGGTTACAGAAACTTTGACACAATCTTTGTGGGGGAAAAAACTGAGGCCATTTCCGCAAGGAGATGTGCTGTTTCCGCGTGAAATGTGTGAGATATGTCGTTAGAAATCAAGAAAATGCTAGACATGTACCTTCTCTTTACCAGGTGATGAAAATTTAGATGTGAAAGTACTTAAAGACGGGAACATTAATGAAGCTCATATCACGGAGGTTGTACTTCGAAAGTATAAAAAAATCTTTAGAAAGAAAAAAAATGGGTAAAGAATTTTGTCCATTTTCACAACTATCATTCTAAAGCTTTCATGATTGACACAGACTTTAACAGTCTAAGGGTTGAAAAACACCAAACAAGCACTGAATCATTTGTAAAGGGCAAAAGGGTTAGATGCGTACACTCTTTGATGAAAACACCGGAAGTCAGTGTCGGTAGATGTACTGTACTTGTTTTCGTCCTCAGTATCTGTCGAACATGTTCATGTAAAAGGGCTGGGAGCCGAAAACGAGAGGGAAAAAAACGAAACATTAATGTCATTTCGAGTGATTTATAACTTATGCAAATAGCCATACTACTAAATTATTAATAAACTATCTTTTGTTTTAAACGGCGACCAAATGGGACAGAAACACTTTGATTTTAGGCCCGGCCCCTAACCAGATATGCATATTACTTTGCCAAACAACCCAAACTTTGTTTTAACAAACCCGATAAGAATACTTCAAAAACATTTAGGGAAAAGGAAAACATGCTGGTCACCAGCGTTTCATTCTTTTCTCTCAAACTTTTTTTTTTATTTCAAAGACAAATAACAACACCTATGCTACATTTACTTATGCTTCTGCAAAGGTTTTAAATTTTGTCACCTCTAAATATTGTCGTCTTATAAAGGGTTTTACGTCTATCGGACAGATGAACATAACTTTTTTGGGGGAAAAATGCTTGTGTTAAGTTTTTCTAGCTTTTGTTGTCCGTATAAAATACACTTGCTTTGTCCCTTTGTCTGAATGTCTTTGATGTTATCCACCATTTGCCAATGTTAGGTGTCCGACTATTAACCTATTACCACACAATCCCTTCTTTTGACGACCCTTAGAAAGAAGTCTTCAAAAACATTGTAGAAAAAGGAGAAAATTCTCGTAACTTCAAAATAACAAGTTTCAAATTTTCAGTCACTTTTATTTTGTCGTCTGTAAATGCTTTCGATTTGAACAAACCTACAATTTTGTCGATTGGTAATGAGTTAAGATACCTTTTTGGCGTATATCACATTTTTAACTTTTCATTGGACAGTGTAGAGCAAGATCAGATAAAATGGATGCGAAGTCTGAATCTGAATCTAACCTGTCCGATATTTTATGAGACCTTACCCGCCAAACTATCCTTGAGATATCAATATTTCGATTCTACATAAATAACTGAAAATTCATGTATAAATTATTAACCACTGTAAAATTTGAATAAACTGTATCATGGAATGGCTGTTTGAATAGGAATAATGCAGATATTTTTATTAGTCAATTAATAGTAGACTCATATTTCTGTTATTTCGACATTCGATAGCTCGAGCCGTCAAAGTTCAATCATAAATTACAGTGTTGACGACATCCCAACAAAACGGTTGCACGCTCCGTTGGGATTTCCCAACTCGGATGAAAAGAATTAGGTTTTTTTGCACCCTTTATCTAATCTTACCCGTTTAATTTCTTATAACACTAGCTAACGAAAACTGTTCTAATATGAAAGCACGTGCGGACGAAAAGTTCAGGTGGAAAGATGAAAAAATTGTACTTCATAGGGTATAAAAACATTGTTTGAAAAGGAAAAAAAAATACTGGTTACTAGCATTTTCATCGTTTCTGACATCGTTTTCATGAGGCTTCTGCCTCAAAGTTGTTAAAACTCGGAATTGTGTAGTAAAGCTTTGAAATTCTTTGGAATTTTGTTAAAACTATTTACTATACAATCCTACGTTTTAACGACCCTTTGAGAGTAGCCTTATGAAAATGTTTTTGAACAAGTGCTACCAAGTGTTGTTTTCCTTTTTTTTAAGATGAATTAAATACCTTTTTTGAAAGACAAATTAATTCATTCGAGCATAAGCTGGTTTGTTTCCTGCAAATGCCCTGGATTTAACTCAATACCAAACGACATTATTTAAGACTTGTCTAAATCGAAAACATTTGCAGACGACAAATTTACAGTGACTGAAAAGTTGAAATTTGTTTTATGAAGAGTAGAAAACATTGTGGGAAAAGGAGAAAATGCTGGTTACCAGCATTTTCTCCTTTTCCCACAATGTTTTCTAAAGGCTTCTTTCTCAGGGGCGTCAAAAGTAGGGATTGTGTGGTAATGGGTTAACCCTTTACTAAACAATGCCTGGTTTTTACGACCCTGAGATACAAGCCTTTTGAAAACAACCAGCATTTTCTGTTTTTCCAACTATGCTTTCTATCCTACTGGAAACAAATTTCAAATTTTGAGTTAAGTTTATTTGGTCGTCAGTAAGTGCAATGAATTTGAGCAAGCGTAAAGTTTTGTCGTTCAGTAGGGGGTTAACCCATTAGCACACAATCCCTACTTTTGACGCCCCGAGAAAGAAGCCTTCAGAAAACGTTGTGGGAAAAGGAGAAAATGCTGGTAACCAGCATTTTCTCCTTTTCCCACAATGCTTTCTACCCTTCACTAAACAAATTTCAAATTTTCAGTCACTTTTATTTTGTCGTCTGCAAACGCTTCCAATTTGGACCAGTCTAAAATATTGTCGTATTGGTAATGGGTTAAACAAGTGCAAAATTTAACTGTCATGGTAAAGAGTTAAATCTAAAAAAGTCAGTACCTACTAAATAAAGATGATAAATACCCTGCAGTCCTTGTAAAATATCCACGTTTGGCATCTCTCCTCTATTTTATATGCAGTAAACCGCAACTAATGTGTTTATCACCAAAGACAAAAAATATTAATCTTAAAATGAGGGCGAGTCATGCAAACACCGTCTGCAACATTCTACAACTGGCTTTTTTACCCTTTGCCACACGATAAACTTTTGAACGTGTCCAAATTGAAAGCATTATGGAATGAAAGGGAAAATATCGTTTTGACGATGTTTTTTTTTTAATGGGAATATACATACTAGAAAACGGGAAAAAAAATTGTTACAGCATTTTCTGGTTTGGCCACACTTTTTTCAAAAACGGCTTTCTCATGGGTCGTTAAAATCGAGGTTGTGCTGTAAAGGATTAATTTCGTAGGTTTGATTTAGAGACGCGTTAATGCATTTAACAGTATTGTCCCAGGACAAGAAAAATGCTGACGATTTCTCCTTTTGTCATCATCCTTTGGATTAGTTTAATAACAAAACAAAGAGGTTTTATTGTTTTAGCCAGTAAAGAACTGTGTTCCTTTGAAATCTAGAACATTTAACTTAGAATTCCGTTTAGAATAGCTAATCAGTACGGCATCAGGTGCATCTAATCCGGCAAACAAGGGATCCACTGAACAGTTCAGCTAAAAATGAACACAAATTCTGACTAGCTACGCTATAGTTATGGTTTGCAACACACGAAAAGGGACATTTGGACCATTGCGTGACGTGTCGTGTCGGATCAGCCTGCGCACTCCGCCCTGGCTAATCCGAAACGACACTTTCCGTTTTAATGATTTTTTCTGTTTTATGCAAGTCTACTGTAGCACAAAATCTAATGTAGTCGAAAAGTGCCGTCTCGGATTAGCCTGCGCCGACCACGCAAGCTAATCCGAGACGACGCTTGACGCTTATGTCCGAATGACCCTTTTCGCGTGTTGCAAGCCAATTATGACCTATTCTCTGGTGAAAGGAGGTTAAATGTTTCTCTGTCGTGCATAATATCTAGCAAATAATGACATAATTATGTATTTATAAAACAGTATATTTTCATAGAACCGATTGTACCATGAGATAGAATGGTCGTGAGAGATGCAGGAAATTTAGTTTTAACCCTTTACCTCACAACGCCGACTTTTTACGCTCCTGGAAAAGAAGCCTTTTTAAAACATTGTGGGGAAAAAGGAGAAAATGCTGGTTACCAGCATTTTCTCCTTTTCCCCACAATGTTTTCTATACTATCAAAGAATAATTATACCATTTGACAGACACAATATTTATCGTCTGCAAATGCTTTCAATTTGGGCAAGGCTCAGATTTTGTCGTCTGGTACAGGGTTAAACTGAAAGTTAGGACCTATGTCAGCCTGCGCGGATTGCACAAGCTGACCAAGGTCGATACTTTTTTTTTGCAATTGTGAATTAAGTCCCCTTGGCACAGAAGATGGCTCGGTCAGATTATCATATCGATATAAATCTTAGAAAAAATAAGAAATCGAGGATTAGGATTACTGGATGCAATTTGAAAGGGTTGGTCAATACGGCATCCAGTTCATGTGCTGGATCAAATGCAGACAGAATTTTTCACCAAATAATTTACCGAAAACCATATTGTGTATGAATGGACAGACAGTTGAATATGTTCGAAATCAATGGATAACAAAAAAGAAAATTGGCGAAGAGCCATGTAACAAATTGTTTCCACCACTCCGCTATTTACCAAAAGTCTTGAGAGGCTTTCATTTTATTATAGCGGGCAGTGTTTATGACCGGCTGACAAATTTATTGCATCTATTGTCGTAAAGTTAGGGTCTGTAGACTGGAAAATAAATATTTACAGCGCACTACTAATGAACATTGTCGGTATGTGAGGTGAGAATTTCGTCCACTTTCCACAAACTTTCCCAGGACCGAGGGGAAAAATGTCCTAAAAAAGTTTTTTTTTTATCTAGAGACAAGCACTAGTGTATAGTTATATTGACTTTACAGGGATTTTTTAGTGTACTTCACTGATGACCAAGGCCCATATTCACCAAACATTCTTAAGAATGTTCTTTGTCTTATTCACCAGAATTTTCTTCATTTGTAAGTAACACAACTTCTGATTGGCTAAACCGAATGGTTTAGCCAATCAGAAGTTGTGTTACACATTTAGAAAACTTTGGACAATAAGACTAAGAATATTCTCAAGAATGGTTGGTGAGTACGTGCCCTGGCTTCAGTTTTTCTTGAGAGCCATGATCTGACAAAAAGGGGGTTAACGCATCACTGTGATGTATTATGCCGAGCTAGGTATCACATATTTATGAACCAGTAGTGTCCACTTTGTCTAACACTCGCAGGATCTAGAGGTAGAGCGGTCTTTGACATTCAGAAAACAAATCAGTACCAAAATATCAACCCAAGTTAGCATCTATCTATCTATCTATCTATCTATCTATCTGTCTATCTATCTATCGTACGTCTGTCTGTCTGCACGTCAACACATGTATCATTTCATCTGTTCATTCTCTAAAAATATTGCTGTTTGTCAGCAGCTGAAAGAGGCAGTATCACAACAGTGAGGGTAGCCAGTATAAGGAGAGAGAGAAAGAAGCCAAAAAATTAAAATTAAAAGCCTAAGTTAAATTTTCCCTCCTTCGAAACTGTCATTTTTAGTGCCAAGTGATAATGCATCATAAGGAAGGGCATTAGTGTAAAATGAACCTTTGCTTGACTCATTTCCGCCTTAAACAAATTTCCTTAATGAGAACGTTATAACAGGTCAGAAAAAAGCTACTTCTGTATATCAATAATCGTTGTTGTATTAAGTTGTTTTGGTGCCTGGAATACACATAAATAGACTTTGAGACCTGCTTTAGAAAATATTATGGCGAGAAGAGAAAATGCTTGTAAGGAGAAATTGATCCATTTGCTACAATGTTTTCAAAATACGTGTTCTGGAAGGTGATAAATCAAAGTCGTCTGCAGGAGAAAATGTATTTAAATTGATTGGGTCTGAGAAATTTGATAACTGAACGAATAACTCGGAATCTTCGCTAAAAGAGTAGAAAAATCAATGATATCGTTTGACCTTAGTCTGATGGTCGTTGGTCACGATTATTTCAATTGCCGCTTTCCTTTCTTTTGGGATTTGTAATGGGTTTTCATTTTTTTCTTCCCGTTTTGCGTTCTGTGTGATTCTTTCATACAAGAAATGAAATAAATGTACCTATTTTTTTTTTCAATTTTAAAAAAGAATTAAAATCCCATACCCTCATAATTTTTGCTTTACCCAACATTTCTTGATATCGGATTTACCTTACTGACCTTTTGCGGACAGCGTAGATTCAAGATCAGACTGCACAGAACGTGCAGTCTGATCTTGAATCTACACTGTCCGAGAAGATAATTTTATTCCCTGAAACAAACTTTAAAATTAGAATATTTGGGTTTTTATCATCGAATTGACAATTTCATTTTAGTTAATGAGCAGGATAAGGGTTGAAAAGATTAAGAGTTTAAAAATTGAAAAAAAAAAATCGAATGAACAAGTTATAGAAAACTGATAATGTCCACTTTTATTTTCGATGAATTCGCAGTAAAATTATCTTTCGCTAAAAATAGAAGTGGAAGTAGAGAGACGCGCGTGGACAACAGGAAGTGACCAAAGCGTTGGGATTTATTAATAAGCGGCACCGAATTGTGCAAAGGGAACACTTCTGGGTATAAACATGTTCGCGTGTATTTTTCAGTGCAGCCTTGCAGTACGCAAATCACTTCGCAACTCATTGCCATATTTCAGGTCTTACCTCAAAATATGTAACAATAGGGTTTCTGTAATTATTCTATTAATTGAAGCTTCAGCATTGTTATCAGGGATATTTTTTTTTTTAAATACTGTCTACCTTTAACTGCTTACTCTAATTTCTTTGAATGTCTTTTGAAAGAGGGCTCTGGACCTTTACTTGCATACAGAAAACACATCTAAATAAATACATGCATACCTTTTATAAGTGACTGGGTGTTCTGCAACTCTGAATGAGACATTTTTCGAAGTTGGAGCATTAAGGAAACGGAAGAACTAACTGATTACACTGTCCGCTTTGCTGAGAAGTTCTGGACTATACTAACTTTGAAAATACACCCATTTCTTGACTTGAAACGAAAATGTCAGCTTTTTTGTGTGTGTGTGTGTGTGTGTGTGTGTGTGTGTGCATGTGGGTGGGGGCGCTCTAAGTGTTACTTTTTTTAGCCAGACTACGAAATCTTAGACTAATCAAATATTGATAAAACGACAAAATTTGTCTTGAAAGTTTGAGAAACCGTTCATAAAAGGAGAAAATGCCAGGACATTTTTTCTTTCCTGACGATGTTTTCAAAGACTTAATACAGCAGGATTGATAAAGCAAGGGGGTTGGTCGGTAAAGAGTCAAGAAGAGCTCTTTGTAGCACTCCAGATGTTAGAGAGAAGACATAATTTAGTTGCTAACAAATACCACAGCGAACATGCCTTCCATTTTATATTAGAAATGCTATTGGATACGACATTCATTGTTATTACAGCAGTTTCGACGTCCTTTCGGTTATTTCTAGTAACATTTTTATAGTTATATACTCTACTTTCTCTCTTCACCGCTCGGTCCGTGTTTATATGATTCCAAGGTTCTGGGTCTCCGTGTTATGGTACTTTAATGGCTATCCAACAACCAAAACAAACACTTAAACCCGGCATAAAACAATAATAATGTACAATTTATGTGAATATTCCCTTAACGTGAAGTAAATAGACGTAAAAATAATAAATGAAAAGTTCATGTATGCTTGTGCTGGGTAAAATTGGAAGACAAAAAATTGCTTACGTTAAAGATGAACATCAGAATATACCACACTTGAGGTCTGACCTTGGATCTCTATATTTTCAGCTACATGGTTCTGAATTATGGCAATAAGTTTTACAACATGCATTCGAGTGGTATTCTTCGACCTCGAAAAAAGACGTATAGATTTATTGTGTGATCAGTTCTTTTAGCACCAAATATAGGCTTGCAACACGCAAAAAGGGCATTCGGGCATTTACGTAAAGTGTCATCTCGGATCAGCCTGCGCAGTTCGCGCAGGCTGATCCGAGACGACACTTTACGACTATATTAGATTTTGTGCTACGGTAAACTTGTGCAAAACAGATTATTGCATAATAAACGGAAATTGTGGGTTTATCTTGATCTCGTGATCTTGGAGATAATAACAATGATGATGATGAAAATGATGAAGATAATAATAATAATGATGATAATAAAGATGATAATTATGATTAGAATTATAATAACAACAATAAAAGTAATAGTAATAAAAATAACAAAAAAATGAATACATAAATAAATAATAATATGTTAGAGAATGGACAATAGGAATTTTCAAGCAAAATTTCTGTCTGAAGAAAGAAAAGATCATCAATAGAAGATGTTCCATTTCTTCTGTTGTAATTATACTTGAAATTTTCAATCAGTCTTATATAATAAATATAATATGCTATTTCACAATGGCTTCAATGGTTTTAAAGGAAAAGTCAAGTAGTAAAATATTTTATTACATTATATCATATTTTTCAAACATCTTCTGTTACAAAGGATGATTGTACTAGTTAAAAGTAACACTTTGGAACAAAAAAAAAATCTTACGACATGTTGCACAAAGTCAAAATGAAGAAGACAATACAAAAAAATAAAAAAAGTAAAGAATTTAATTTAACAACTATTCAACTTGGATTTATGTAGCAAAACGAGAGTGTTGTAATTTATGTATTAACGCTTAACCATTCAACAAAATTTTGGAATTGTCGAAATTAAAAGCATTTAGAGGACAGTATATGTTTCTAAACTTTGGGATCCGTTGTGGAAGGGAAGCAAACATTGTGGAAAAGTAGGTAATTCTGGTCACCAGCATTTCCTACTATTCTCTTCAATGTTTTATTTAAATGTTTTATCACGCATGATTGTTATAACACTGCATAATTTGGTAAAGGGTGACTGTATCAATTTGTCAATATTGTGACACCGATGTTTAAGTTTTCCAATGTTTATTTCATTCATAAAATCGCGGGAAGCCAATACGAGATGAATGGGTTTGTTAAGACTAAAACTGTTAAAATTACGCTCTTGCCTCAGGCACGATAACACTTTATGTAACAATCCAAGGTTTAACCGAACCTGTACAGAAGAAATTTGGGAAACATCGTGGGAAAAGGAAAAAATGCTGGTTCTCAGCATTTTCTCCTTTTCCCGCAATGTTTTAACTTTTTTCTAGGACAAGTACCATCATCTGAGTCAAACGAATTTTGTAGTCTGCGAGTGTTTCCAGTTTGTACAAGTCCAAAAATCTTTCTTCTTGCGAAGTCTTTACACTTACAGAGTTGGCTTTTGTTCTTGATTTATTTTTTATTCAAGATACAAAACACATCAATTTTTTTTAAAACAACAAAGCCACTCCTAACCTCATGACCAAAACGACAAAATTTTAGGTTTGTCCTAATTGAAAGCATTTGCAGACGACAAAATAAAAGTGACTGAAAATTTGAAATTTGTTTTGTGAAGGATAGAAAACATAGTGGGCAAAAAGGAGAAAATGCTGGTTACCAGCATTTTCTCCTTTTCTCACTATGTTTTCTAAACGTTTCTATCTCAGGGGCATCAAAAGTAGGGATTGTGTGCTAATTGGTTAATCGGTACCACAAATGTAAAAAGGTATTGGGTCTTGTAGATCAGACCGTAGACTCTCTTCAAAACGCTATTCAAAGTTCGCTCTGTCTAGAAACGCACTCGCGATTCAAAGGATTCAATGTACGAGTACATATTGTTGTAACGTACATAATGTACATTGATTTAATGATTGTTTCTAGTTTGTTTACAACAGGTACAAATAAACTTCCTTTGACGTTAACAAATTTACGCATGTACAAGACCTTATGAACGAACCTTGATAGGGCAAATTAGATGATGTTGTTGTTGTTGATAATGATGGTGATGGTGCTTGGATGTAGAAGGATTCATCATCATAATCACCATCAAAAACAGCAAGATAATGGCAGCTACCTCTTTCATAAATGTCTGAGTCAGGTCACCAGTGCAAAGCTTGAAAAAAGGCCTCGTAGTACCTTTTCAAGGTACACCCAGCCCCTCAATTTAGCCCGTGACCCACTGAGAATCAAAGCAGGACTTCATTATTACAAATTATAAGAATATAATGGGCAAGTACTTTGAAACCCCATTTCCCATCGTTAAGAACAGCGATGTAAATGTTTTATTCGTATGACAAGCCTTTACAAATGATACACAAACTGTAGTTGTTTAAACAAAGCTTGTAAACATTCTTTAGCCTCACACGTCGTTGTAGTGGCTACGGTATTGTTGGAGCTCTCGCTGGCGTGTACTCCAACGTATTGTCTGTATTTTATGACACAAAAGAGATACATGCCAAGAAAAGGAAAATAATCTGTTTTGGTTAATAAAGGAAACTGAGATGAAAGTGCATGTAATAAGTAATAGTTCTTCCCCATCCATTTCCTTCTCAAGCGATGTGTATAAATGTGAGCCAAGCTTTGGCAATAGGGGTATTATATGCATCTCCGTGATGGTTTATTTATTGAAAGTCATCGTCTAGTAATGTACTCATAAGATCCAATCGTATAACAGCTCACTGAACCACGAGGTACACTGCTCCTTTGACACACAGAATATTCCAACAACTAAATATCTCGATCCAAGTAAACCTCCACGGACTGTGCAGGCTTACCTGATTCAATACTTGCAGCACATGCGTTATGCTCCTTCTTCACAGAGCATGACTCATATCATTGGTTTACTTCAAAAACCTAGTAGCTATGTGTTAGTGGTATAAACATTGTCAACTGCATACATAAATGTTCAGCGGGAGCGAGCTTTCATCCAGTTGTGCCTAGGTTTTATTGTCAGTTTACTTAAAAAACCTCGTAACTGCACCTTGTAATACAAGGTGCAGTTACGAGGTTTTTTAAGTAAACTGACGATAAAACCTAGGCACAACTATCAACACAAAATAATATGTCTGCAGTTTAATTTTAACGAAAGGTCCAGGGACATTATTTTCTGTTGGTGGTACAAAGTCAGGAAAAACTACAGATACCTTTCATCACAAGCACAATGGATGAAAGCTCGCTCACGCTAAACATTTATGTATGACGTTGACAATGTTTATACCACTAACACATATTTATTTATACTGAATTGACTGTATTTAACATAAAATTCACAATTGACATAACATCAAATGAAACTGACATGAGTTATAACCACATGAAATAAGCAAGAACTGAGAAAGCCATCAGTTCACGAACGGCAGACCGCCGGGGAAGGTGTTTTGCGGGCCATTGCACATCTCTTTTAGCAGTTTTCGGAAGCCTATTTAAAACCGAGTTTTCAAACAGCATGACTCTCGTTTCTAACACAAATGAACGTTTGCGTATCTCATTACGCAGTAAACATCACGACATACTGGAACCGGTGTCCTAATGACCCGCGTCAACCAATGCTATTGTTCCTCCATACAGGCTTCACCAAACGAAAAGCTAGATAGTGTGATACAGGAGTCGTATTCACAAACGCTTCTTGGAAATGTTCATTTTTTTAATCCCGGGGCTAGCACACCTGAATGGCCATCACAAAACCATTCAAATACATGGTCAACCTTGAAGTTTATGGGTAAAACTTATTACTAAGAATTATTGGAGAATACAACCCTTGTTTCATGAAACATAATGATTTTAACTTGCGCTTGTTAATTTTGTATAAAGTATCCAGGAACATTTTTCTTGAATAAGCGAAAGGGTTCAGCTTATAATTTTGACCAGTATTAAGCTTTCAGTCCCACGTAAATTCCACTATAATATAGTTTACAGATATAGCCAGGCCTACATCTCTTTTAAATTGCCATAATAATGAGAACCTTCTTGTGAATTTGGAATGAGTTCATATATTGGTGGGGGATAGTGTAAACTTTATTTATGAAATAAAGTCAAAAAGCTCAATTTCTTGACGGCGCGACGCACTAACGTTCCCGTAAAATAAGTACATCATACTAACTGTCTACGAGAAGCAGATATCAAAAAGAACGATATTTCACAGAAAATGGGCATTCCAGATGTTAGTTAAATGGTTTGAGTGTAAAATTTCTGAAATCTCAAAAAATGAAGTCCCATGGTGAGCGAATGATGCATGATTTATCGTTAACTAGAGCTTTCGGCACCTGTCCGGAATGGTGTATACGTCGAAATTTGTAAATTTGTGATCCAGTCAGTTGGCATGCGCCGTCGATGTTTCCGGTAAATCTGCAGATGATAATATAGGGAGTAATAATAATAGTACGCGTAGTTGACTGTGTGACGTTTGGTTTACTTGAACCCTTTCCACCATTAGACATATTTTAGAAAATAATAATCAAGACTGGTGATATGAAGCGAAAATTAACATCATATTCTAAGTTACACTGTTACGTGCTTTATAATCGACTGTGATGAAAAAAAAAATATTCGACAAGTCATTTTTTTTGTTTATTTGACATTTTTTTTCTTCGTAGGTCATTCAATGCCTTTGTACAAAACTTGCTTTTAAGCCACGGTCTGGCAAAGGGTTATTTTTTTTTTCATAAACCTTTTCAATTCAATAGTTTTATTCTCTCACTTTTACAACTATGCGTGTAAATAAAAACAACTTTGCGGGACAAACATAAAAGAAAGAAAAACGAAAAAAAAAAAAGAACTCAATCACACAATAATACGAATAGGGAAAACGTGGAAAATAAAAAAAAAAATAAAAGGTAAATGGGCATCTTCGCGATGCACAGTGCCAGGCATGACATCATATAAGCAGAAATCCATAAAGTCCGTTTTGTCTTACAACAATCTGCATCTTGAGGTGAACAAGGTCTTTGACATGCAGACAACAGACCGAGAGCAAAATGTATCCACACACGTCAGCCTGCGCGGACTGCGCAGGCTGACATGTGTGGATACATTTTGGAGATGCAATAATCCCTTTTTCACGGGAAACATCTCTTTTTTTTCATGAAGGGGGCAAAAAGGTGTCACGGACCACATTATTTCCAAGGCATTGCTGAGGATTTTTGCTCATTCCTACTATGTCTTGATGGTGTATCTTCAAAGACGCATTTCCGTCTTTATTGTATGTGTAAATCACAAATGTGAGGCACACGAAGACTATTCTAACCTCTAGACTGCTAAACGCAACTTAATGACCTTTTTTCGGACAGTACAGATTAACATGAAACTGCACAGAACCTGTAGTCCGGTCTTGGCTATACATTGTCCGATACAGAGATAATTGTCTCCAAAAAATGTCTTTAAGATAACAATACTCGGAATTTTTCTAATGGCTTGAAAGTGCTTTTTAACTTCTTTAGTAGGATAAGGATTAACTGTTCCTGTACATACTGGACATATGCAGTCGATAGGAAACGCCCACTTACTGCAGTTTCGACTAGAACAATTTTACAAGCTGGTGGGCAGTGACGATCGAAGATCCGTTTTGAGGTTCTGTATGTCTAATATGGATCACGCCAGCGCTAGGTACTTAAATTTGCGAAAAGTAAGGCAATTTTTTTTCCACAAAGTTCCCTGCTCTTATGACCCTCATGAGGGACAGCTTCTTAAAACATTGTTTTGAAAAGAAGAAAATGCCAGCAACCTGACTATTCGCCTTTCTCAACTTTTCTTCTACTCATTTTAGTTCAATCGCACCAGTTCAGCAGTGATTACCTAACTTGTTGTCTAGTAATGATTTTGATTTTGCCATGACTTAAATTTTATCAACTTGTAAAAAAAAATTAGTTTTATCTAAATATTTGGATTTTTTTTAATTGCACAAATAAATTTGTTATTATTACTACTACAATGTATTATAATTATTATAGAACACAATTGATTTCATCAATATAGATTTCCAAATGATCAAATTGGCCAGAAATTTTTGTCAGCAAAACCAACATCCCGTCTGATCAGACCTATTTAAATCGAGAAGCACCAAGCAAGAAAAACAAAACAGGTGCTCTAAGATGTAAATCATGATTTCATTGGAGTTTTAGTATATGTGGGATCAGTGCTGACATATTTCCAAGATTCTGATTCCTTTTTATTATTGTTATCTATCACTTACTCTCTCTCTCTGTCTGGTTCAAGAAATGTGTCGCTTGATACACTGAAACCAATGAACAGAAAGTTGTAGAACTTAAAATGAACTGCTAGAGTTTAATGTTCCCAAGATCAAAGTAGGTGGAAAACACATTACAATTAACGGAGAGTTTTTCACAAATTTTGCATTCTGGTATAAATAGTCGGTTAATGCAAAGGATTAGAAAGAGATTCAAAATTAATACCCTGACAGAGTATAACAAAATCCTATATAATTCTGTAGATCCACATAAAATCAATGGAGAGGGTGTTTCTGAAAATAACTTGGGAGGCAGATATGGGTCTTGACGATGTACGATAAAATGGTTTTGTTCCATTTCATAACCAAACTCTAATACGATATGGCCCCTGCTATTTCATCTGCCATGACCGACCCATATTGTCCGATTTTGTGCGTCTCAGATAATATTCTTACCAAATGATATTAACAAAATAATACAGTATAACATTTAGAAATATGACTAAAACTTTGTTATTCGTAAAAGAATAGCAGTTGTGTACAAAGATTATCTGTCTAATAGTTGATTACGTCTAAAAAAGGAGTTGCGAAATGAGAAATTACTGTAATGAGCAACTTCTCTTTTATACCACAACATTATCCAAACCATTAATCTATTGAATCGTAAAAGGTGTTGGTTTTCTATTGTAAAACAGGGTGTTTTAAAAATCGATTGCAGCAGGTTTGTTCATTGCGTCAATAAATAGAGAGAAACATTTGATAGGAAATTAATATGACAAGTCATCCAATATTGCATGTATCAGCCACACATCTAGACATGCGCATTCATTGTCTTCGCTACACATCATTTCATAATCAGTTGTCATGTTGGAATATTTATACCAAAACATACATCATGTAACGTATTAATCATGGATCTTGTCGTATAATTAGCTGTTCCTTCACTTTTGATTGACACCTGTCAATAACCTGAATTGAGACAGTTTGTCATCGAGGAGACGTTTTTGTTCCGGTTTCGTTTCCTCAAGTTCTGTTTTATGTTTATGTCTTGAGTTGGATTATAAACACTCAAAGACAATGTCTGATTATCAGGAATGGTAAGAAATCCCATTATTCTGGATTGTAATTTTTATTGGTATATAATTTTAAACGTTTTGAACGTCCTACATTGGCGAAACAGATATTATTTAGTAAATAAAAAATGATATTCCAACTGCAAATGCTTTCACTTCGATCAATGAAGGGATGATGGAAGAAATCAAAATAAAAGTATCTGCCAAAATCTCAAAAATTAAAGATACATTTCCATACTTAATTTCAGTGCATGAAAATTTGCTTTTAGCGCAAAACCTCATGATTTAAACATAATCTTTCTCTCTCTTTTCTTTAAGCATGTTTTCGTCTCTTTTTCTATCTCCTTTTATGTCTGTTTCTCTCGGTCTCACAAGCTAAAATCATTAATTCTGTTAGATCAAAATACCTATTGAAATATATATTCGATCGAAAAAAAGTAGAGGAAAAACAGTTTAACTTTTGTAATTTCGACAATTTTCTAAGTAGCCCAGACCCCATTGCGGAGCCATTGTCCCCCTTTTTCAAGACAAGCTCTCTTTGAATGTTTTACTACGACTGGAATAAAGTCTTGGTCCATCCAATTGTCTCAAGAAAACTGTACAAAATAGAACCAATTCTACGTTTGTGATTGCAATGATCTATTTACAATCTTTCTGACAAAAAACTCTGACCATTTCGGACAGATTGTAAAGAAACGCAGACGTGACCTTGTCCTATAGATTATTATTTCTGCGAACATAATCTTTACTAATATGCATATTTGGGTCTCCAGCTTTGAATAGAACCTGCCAGATTTCGCACATAAAAACCTGAATTACTGCGCCCTATTAATTAACCTCTTCGACCAAAACAACTCGGATGCCTTGCAATGGTGCCAGATAATGTGTCACCAAAACTGATTCAAAACATTCACGTGTTTTAACGACTTTGAAATAAAAGGCTTTTGAAAACATTGCGGGTTAAAGAGGGAATTCTGAACACTATGGTTTTCTCCTTTTTCATCCAATGTTCTCCCTTCTTTAAAAGCAAGATACCATCACGTGACCAACATTCAATCAGTCAGCCGTAGATGCTTTCAATCTGGCCAAGCCTTTATGTTGCCGTTTTGTAAAGGGTTAAACCACATTCCATCCTCTATATGACTTTTAACTTGAGTCTTGCACGGGGCTCCTTTTCGTAAACATTGTGGCAAAAGGAGAAATACTCGGGTAGTTTTAATTAAATATGTGAAACCTTAAGTTATGGTTATTATCTATCTTCTTTTCTGCAAGGAAAAATCGTTCTGTGCAACTTTTACATCAGGATATGAACAGTGTAAAGGAGGTTTGATATCTTGCCGGGCAAGGAAAACAAAACAAGCTAGAGTGAATTGGTCTCAGCAAACTTGCTTCGATTGTTTAGTCCACTGACACCCCATGCCCCTTTCCCTTCTGCCAGATAATAAACTGTTTGTTCTAAGGACAATTTATTGATATTTATCTTATAATATCGGTTTTTATGAGCCTCGATCGTCCCCGTCTAATGTTCCCCTCAAGTATTGACTCAGTGGAATATTGTTTGTAAAAAGTTTTACCTCATACGCTTCAGAGCCAGGCAAACTTGATCGGTAATGCACAGTGCCTGTAATCCACGAATTGCAGTTCGAATTCAAAGTGGAAGCGGGATTTATGATAGTCATTGTGTTAGAATTAACATGCATTTTTCTCATAGAGTTGAAAGCTTGATTTGACTTCGGTAATACATGAAAACACCTGATGGCTAAGATGTGGTGCCGTGTTTAGTAGGAATAAAAACAATATAACAAGTTGTACGCCATGCACTCATAACTATAATACTGATGGAAAAAGATCAAACATTGACCGTAGTGAACAAATTCTGCATTTACACACTTGTTCATGTTTCCGCATCTATTACATATTTGGTAGTTCAGGTATCCAAAATGATGGAATAGAAATGTTAGAGGGATGTGGGCCGTTAACGGAACACTCCGTCTCCTTCCCTCCATTCCTCTGCCCCCTTCTCTCTCTCTCTCTCTCTCTCTCTCTCTCTCTCTCTCTCTATTGCACAAAACAAAATGCTGTTTACATTTGTAATTTCGATTTGTAAGATAAACTCAGATTTCTATATTGCTCTCAGCGGACTAGATGTAAAGAAACAAGTGCCGTAAATCAAGGGTAGTCGACAGACAGAATAAATAAATGATAATCAAAAAAGAAATCATTGGTTATGGAAACGTACTAGATAGACTGAACTCGTCTCGGTGTGAAAGAATTTCTTTATAACCGTATTCACCTACCATTTCAAAACTGAATTCCAAGTCTAAACTTAAAGAATCGTCTGAATTTCGCATTAAAGTAATTTTTGATAGGCTGAACAAAATTATTTCGCCAATGGGATGTTGTGTTTATTTCTAAATTTAGAGTTAAGGTAAGACCTGTGTAATGCACTTCCGGTGAACATGGGGCAAAATTCTAATTGGATGATAAATAAGGGTAAATAAGGATTAATGCAGAAATAATATTTTTGCACAATTCTAATGGTTCAGAAATTCTGTTTATGCCTATCTTGAAATTATTATTTGATACTTTTGTTAGTTTTCTGAAAAGGGAGGTATTTATTATCTCTTTTTGAATTGAGAGTATAGTAACTTTAGATTTATACATGTAAATGAATAAAGGAAAAAAAAAAAAAAAATGAATCGGTGAAAGTAGTTCAATAATACTCATTTTTAATGATAGCTAATTTTGCAGAATGATATTTTAGTGGAAATAACTGTTTTCCATTACACAGGTCTTACCTTAACAAATGAATGCAATTTAGAATGCCAATCAAACACAAACCCATTCTCTTGAATTTATGCGATTCGTAACTAATCATTTTAACCCATTACCACACAACCCCTACTTTTGACGCCCCCCTGAGAAAGAAGCCTTTAGAAAACATTGTGGGAAAAGGAGAAAATGCTGGTAACCAGCATTTTCTCCTTTTCCCACAGTGTTTTCTACCCTTCCCAGAACAAATTTTAATTTTTCAGTCACTTTTATTTTGTCGTCTGCAAATGCTTTCAATTTGGACCAGTCTAAAATTTTGTCGTGTGGTAAAGAGTTAAAACTAATTTAAAACAGAATGTGAGGAAAGCAAAACTGTATGAGCTTTTCTCTAGTAAAAGGGAGAATCAGGTATCCTCTTGAGCATTTGTTCCAAGGCAGCCATTTTATAAAAAATAAGGATCATAAAATCCATTTTGTCTAACTACAAGCGGAATCATGTGGAAAACTAGTCCTTTGACATGCATACAAAAATGACAAATAAAAAAACAACTTTCGACACAGGTCAGCCTGCAAGGACCACGCAGGGCTAACCTTGGTGCATTAAGTCCCTTTTACACAGAGTATGGATCATATCAGTATTGCTCTGTGAAAAGAGGGCTAAATGTACATACATCTGCAAAAAAGTATCGACTCGTATCAGTCTGCGGAAATTACTATAATGAAAACACCCTTTTGTAACAGATCCGCAGTCTGCAGGGAAATCGTCCTTGTAGAAAATTTGTGGACACATGAAATAATATTTTAATATAAATAGCACGATTAAGCTGTGAGCTATCGTTACGGTTTTTTTTTTTTTGTGAAGGGTGGGGAATGAGGGGGATTATGTTACCGCAAAATGATTGCAGAAGTGGAAAAAATGTGTAGACAGATCTTCATTTTCACTCTATGCAAATCACAAACTTTTGTAGGGCAAGGCGGAATGAAAGTCAACATGTACAAACATGCCGTATCCACGTACAAAACCAAGTAAAACATTTCGTTAACACTGTTCCACCGGCAAACGACTTCCGCGTTTTGCAACAGGCCGCTTTTTAAAAGTAATGTGAGCAAAGGAAAAATTGTTCTTGAAGGACAATGTCTCCTTTGGCCACAATGTTTTTTCACATCTATGATTTAGGCCTTCATTCATTTTGGACTAGCCATACTTTGCAAGGATGTTTTTGAATGTGGTCAAATCTGTGTCATGAGGGAATACGTCAACATGCGGGCTAGGCCTTTGAAAAACAATAACAACGTGAAAATGAACTGTACTCTAACAAAAGGAGGTTTAAAATACCTGCGTGATGTATCCACCCTTCACCACACAATAAAGATTTTTGACGACCCTTAGAAAGAAGCAGTCTGAAAACATAGTGGGAAAAGGAGAAAATGCTGGTAACCAGCATTTTCTCCTTTTCCCACAATGTGTTCTACCCTATCAATAAGCAACTGCACCATTTGAGCAAATACTGAAATTGTGGTCTGCAAATTCTTTCAATTTGGACAGGGCTAAAATTTTGTCGTCTGGTAAAGAGGTTAAACTAAGCTAGCCCTCTTCCATTCATGCATCCATACAATCAGTTCTGTCCGACAACCCGTTCACTCATAAAGTATAAAGATGATGCTGCTTTGACAAACAGAAAATTGGCCAATGGTCAAAAGTTTCGACCCATGCCAGTCTGTGCGGACTACTCATGCTGACACTGTCGATACTTTTTGCAGATGCATTAAGCCTCGCTTTTCATAGAGCTTGGCTCAAACAATGATCTATCTGCTGAATATATCGAAGTTACTCATGCACGGAAACAATATGTTTGGACCGAATGACCATCCAGTTTCTTCTGTAGCCAAAACGTTTTGTGTAGCCGTGTAAATTATTGGTTTCATCCTCCAGGCGACATGGCGATTGTCGTCCGAGTACCACCTCTGTGCGGACATCAAAGGATCCCGCTTGACGGAGAACTATTTCAAAATTTGCCCTCCACTTAATTTATGTGTCCGTGGACATCAGTAAATGTAAGTGGTTGATACGCTTTTTCTGAAACTTGCAGCTGACGAATTAACGCTGTATCAGACGACAAAATTGTAGCGTGTTCCAAATTGTAAGCGATTGCAGAGATCAAAATGAATGTGAATAAAAAACTTGAAATATGTTTATGGAAGGAGAAAATGCTTGTTAACGGCATGTTCTTTTTTTCCCCATTTTATAATAAAGCGCCAAATAATTACTAAAAAGAAGATTTTTATTATTTTAGAAGTTTTATTATTTTAGAGTTATGGAGACTCGTGATTGTGTGGTAAAGGGTTAAGAGTATGGACTTTTTGTTTCAGCGTCCCTCCTTACGCTTAGAATTAAGTCCTCTTATTTGCTAGAATGGTCATGGTAGCCAAAAGTTGTCTTGGATCAGGTTGTCAGTACAAAAAAAGAATGAACAGAAACAAAAGACATTGATCATTATTCCTGTGAAATATTAGTTATAAGTATATATAAAAAATACACACCTGAATATATGATGAATCATTGTGACTAAAAATTCCCCACATTCTTTTTCAAAATTTGTATTCTGCAAGACCCTAGGTCGCCAGGTATTTCAGTCCAGGAATCTACCATGAGCTTGACTGATGAAAGGCATTAGTGGTCACAACTTTTGTAGGGACATGATTTGCATTAATAGCTTACTCATTTTCTTACAACTAAACCTTATACTTTATACTGAAACAAATTCACTGTCTGTAAGATGTTCGATTTCAGAAGCACAGTGAATATTTCAAACACATAGCGGGGATTGACAATAAATGGCCAAATTAATTTTTGAAGGAAGATTCAACTGATGTGTTCTACAAAATGGGGATGAAGTTTTCAACATAATTTTGCCGTTTGACCGCAAATGAATTATTCGCTTTTCTTTGTCATACCACTGGTAAAAAAAACCACATCAATTATATCTATTACAAGTAGTGTAAAGTGATTCTGCACTTTTAAAAATATGTCAGAAATATCGAGACATATCTGAGTGTGATCTGAAGCACCTGAAGTCTTCGACATATGCCCAGCTTTTCCTCGTCTTCAGCATTCACATAGTACATATTGTTGTCTTTTTTGTCTTGAACTAGTCAGCTTTTTATAAAACAGTTTGCAAAACGAACAAAAAGCTCATACAAAATGCTAGTTGCTCTACCTGCCCTAGTGTCTTCTTGTATCGTATTTTATAACCAATACTTGTCAACGTTCTTATCAAAGGCGTTTGGAAACAATACGTGTGATGATGAATTGTTATATTTATTAAGAACTTTATGTGAAGAATATATATATTGTTTTGAAATCCCGTCTCTTCAAGAAGTTAAGGCATTTGAATTAAAATCAGAAGATTGGAACTTTTAGTCATTCTGACTGCTAAACAGAATTTGAATACCCAATTACATATGCATATGAGTGCTGAGAATTGAAAACTTACTATCTTATTACGTCTAAGAGAACTTGAGGCAACCAACAACTTCGATATTTTCTTTAAAAACAGCATCAGAATACACATTTGACAAATGTGGGAAGAAACCTGGTCGTGACACTTTCAAAGGTCATAAATCTACAATTTTGACAACATTATACAAGAACTTTGGACGAGGTGACAGCGGACATCCTCTCCGTTTTGTCTAGACGTCAAGTCCCTTCGAGGCTACAATTTGTCACTGCTTCCCGATCACAAAGTGTATCAAAAATCTTAATCAGGTATCGATCAGTACAAAAATGACAGATTATGTCATTATTTTCATAAGAAATAAGGATAAATGTAAACAAACAAGGACAGGTTGACGTTCAAAACTTTTTGCCGTCATCATTCTTTCAGACAAGTAAAAAAGATGACAAAGACTTTTAGGACTAATATACATTTGGGACAAATTCAGACTTCAATCTTACAGCAGACCATTACCAAAATATTTTGACGTAGGTAGAAACGGTGTCCAGAGGAAGTAAATCTTTTTCCCCGACATTTTCACATGTATGCATATTGTAAACTTAGATCAGTGTGGATTACTAGTATCCATACACAACAACGACCTTTTGAATGTGTTTGATGTAAATAATTTAATGAATCAATAAATTACTTCGACAATAATTGAACAACTAGTACATTTGCTGTGTCTGGGATCAATATCTTTCCAAACTGATACTGGGAAAGGAGCAATTGTCTAAATCAGTATCAATGCATTCCGCGAAGGTCTCCATATCATTGAAATATCACGTGAATATTCCTCGGTTGGTTCACTTACACTGGCAAATGGTGCGTCTATATACTCGTATTTGGAATGTATGGTCATGAGCTGAATCCGATTGTGCACCGTTGAAACTTTTTCATTTAACCATCTTCAAACTCAGGATCTTACAGAGCGTTGCATTTTGCATTGGGAAAAGAAGGCAGTGCTTTGCAAGGGTATGTGTAAAACACTGAAAAGAAGTTATTTTCGACGAAACGCCTAGAATGGATAGTTCAGGAGATAACGTAGAAAAATTAGAATAAATAAACAAACATGCACTCACAAAAACAATAAATCCAAATGAAATGTATTTGGGATAAAATTTAATATACATACATAGGTTTGCTAAAAAAAAAATCAATCAAATCAACATGAAATATATCGTCGGTTGATTTCCGCCTTCTTCGTCATGTAACTAATGTAGGCAATAAGTCGTAAGAACATTATAGGGTTTCCCTCTCCTGGTAGATGTTTGTAACTATTGTAAACCACTGGTTTAGCCCGTAACACGGGCAAGGTTACATTTCCTCTTATTTATATTTTCAGAAACGAAAGGTCGTAAGAAGAGGAAACCCTATACGCGTTACCAAACCATGGTTCTTGAGAACGAATTTTTGAACAGTTCTTATATTACAAGGCAAAAACGATGGGAAATCTCATGTAAATTACAACTCAGTGAGCGACAGGTTAAAGTCTGGTTTCAAAACAGGCGTATGAAACGAAAGAAACTTAATGAAAGGGCCAAAAATCGACTAAGGGAAGAACCTGATTCAAAAGATATTCCATCTTTACCTCAACATCCGTTAAGTCAACATCCCCAACATACGTCACTTCCTGCCCATACTGGGCATGCACATCATCACCACCATCACTTACAATAACTGCATATAGTCAATATTATTATGTGAAACATTGAAATAGAAATCCAAGATATGAATAGTATACCACAACAAACCATGAAACTCCCTGGAGTCCAGTGTATCTTCTTAAAAAGTTTCCCAAAGACTTCATCATTTTTCGTTTCAATTTCTGTGCTCCTAGTAGGACGATACCTAGTCTCTAATATATCTGTTTGGCATTTCCCAATATATACATTTGACAAAATTGTTAAGAGATCATGTAATTACGTTGAAATAACCGTTGCAAAATATATTGAAGATCTTTCTTAAAATACCATGTCCGCGTTAAGCATAATATATTTCTAGCATAATATTGTTACATTGTTCAATAACATTCTTGGGGTTTGATGCATTAAGTAACGCCAGTCTCAATATTTATTTGCTAAAATCATCATCTTAAATGCTTGTACGGACACCTTTACAAGTGCAAAACCTCTGTTTCAGATTAGTCCAAGGACCATATTTGAAGTCTGAAAAAATACTGAATTTCAAAAAAGATTAAAATCAATTGTTCTTGCATGCTATGTGAGTAAATTAAATACTGTCAATCTGTACGATTATTGCATTTTCAGGGTAGTTCTGGACGTGCAAAAACCCATATTAATCGTTTGAGCACTGATCTTTTGTTGCACGACGACATTTTTCTATTCGTCTGTAGGCTAAGCAACGCAGATCCATATCCCATCACAAAAGCGTGCGATGGAATAGGGAACCGACATTGCCCTTGTTTGTGATCATTTTGACGAAAAGAAAACGTTTGCTCACATGGATAACAAAACATAACTAGCGTAATAAAACAATAAAGCATGTTGGCATGTTTACACGGACAAACTTTGGAAACCATTCTTTAACTGACTGCTGGGTTTATTGTCGTAATTAAACGTGATATTTCCGTCGTGTTTTCGAATGTACCATAATTACCGTTTATAAATTCGCCACTGATGTTCAAGACCTTGGTGGTTGGTGACGCCGACAGAACTCAAGGTTTGTCGATCGCCATGCTTCAAGATCAACAGTGTGAACTACGCTCATAGAGATACTGTTAGGACCGAAGAAAAACGTCCTTATATCGAACACCATTGTAAGCAGAGATAAATGAGTATATGGACCAAGAAATCCACTTATGTTGTAAACGGTTTTATCGCTAAATCAGTTAAAGCAGATGTATTTTTCAGCCACTAACTTTGGAGACTGTTGCAACTAAATACCTGGAGCAATTTATGCGGTGTTAGTGCGGTGCATTATGGCTTATCTTCGCTTCCAGCACGAACCTTTCTGGTGGCACAGTCATTTAATCATGTATAACTAGGACCTGAATTCTATATTCGCCATTTCCATCAAAATGGACAAAAAGTGTTACTAGAATAATCAAACTCATACAGTTTCATCTTCTCAATAACATTGACAAGAAGCGATATCTTTTACCTCCTACAGACAGCTGATCTGGTCTTGCTGCAGCCCATATGTACAAAACACTGTGAGGAGGAAGAACTACTCGTAACGAGAATTACTCCTTTAGCCACACATATTTTCAATAATTATGTTTTCAAAGTCCTCGGTAGCTACCTTTTACTTTCTGGTAAAGACGAGTTAAAAAGTTGAGTGGAATGTTTCATATTGGTATAACATCGTGTAATCACGCAAAGACTATTGGAACGCCATGTTGACTTGTGATATCAGAACATCGTAAGTGTGTGTTGTGTTATATGTAGCTCTGTGACATAGATGTGTAAAAGTGTTTCCGTCTCCTAAAAAAGCAAAAATGTGTTTCTGAATTATCCCATTACCACACAATCCCTACTTTTGACGACCCCTAGAAAAAAGCCTTTAGAAAACTTTCTGGGAAAAGAAGAAAATGCTGGTAACCAGCATTTTCTTTTTTTCCCACAATGTTTTCTTACCTTCCTAAAACAAATTTCAATTCTTTAGTCACATTCATTTTGTTCTCTGCAAATGCTTTGAGTTTGGACCAGCCTATTATTTTGTCATATGGTAAAGAGTTAAACAACGAGTTCAGACTGAAATCGTTCCTGACAACATCATGTTATCGATTGCAAACCAATTTTCATTGAAGAAATATTTTAAATAGAAATCTTCGGGTGGGAAATCCAAGTTTAATAGTACCACCTTGTAGAAAAATGATATGCATGGAACACATTTTACCAGAATGACTCTCAAATGGTATTCTGGCAAAATGCTGTATATTTCTCTGAACAGAAGTAAATTATTATAAATAAAAAACTTGGGTGCAGAAAAGTTAAAAGAAATATATTATTTACCATACAAACTCTCCAGTTGCTTCGTCTGATCAAAGAAGATTGGATATAAGCACTGAACTCTCTTTCCAGATTTTATACTGATTGTTTTACTAGTTCTTAAAACAATTGTGTTGCAGACGACACCGAAAAAAGTACGCAAAATTTCCAACTTGAAAAAAAGATAAAGAACATGTATTTAGGAAATTTGTGGATTGTTATCAAGGAAAAATTGTTTGTGACTAACAACTTATCCGTTAAAAATAATGTTTTCAAAAGTAGTGTGCTATGTACAGCACATCTTCAGACATTCATAGATCGTCATTAGCGAACAAACGATTTGGATAAAAATATGATACACTTTTGAAATACTTGTTCTATTTCAATATTTCGACTTTTGCTTTTATCAAGAAATTTGAGGTGAATTTGAATCCTTCTACATTTTGTGACTATTTTCATCATTTTTAAAATATATATTTATTTCTTTTTGAATATATGACCCATCACGCAAAAAGGGACCATCTGGGAATTCTGTACATCAATTAGATGAAAACAGATCAACGATAGTGCAGATCAGTTTATGCTAATAATTCAAAAATGATTGTATAACATGGTACATTGACTACTTTTCACACAGAAAATGTCATTAAAGCGAAAAATGTCAACCCTGGTCAGATTGCGCAATTCGCAGAGTCTGACCGGGGTTGACACTTTTCGCAGTTCCCAGACGGTCCCTTTTTTCGTGGTGGTTCACATATATGAGTCATACTGTATGAAAACGGGGTTTGATATATTTGCAAAAAATGACCCAATGACAACATGTGAGGTCCGACTTGAGTCGATACCTCTTGGTCTCCTGCGTGTCCAAGGACCATTTAACCCCATGATTCAGATGTTTGTTGGACAAAAATTATTCTACGATCCATCTTACATAATGACTTGCTGGGTGTAACGCATTGCTGGGATGTATTATACCCCCTTTACCAGAGCCGGGCTTATATCTATTTTGATGGACCGGGAAAAATTCAAGACCTTTTTCATAATTTCATTCTGTTAATTAACCTTTCACTGTTCTCGTCTCGTCCCGTTTGAAATGTTTTTTTAATACAAAATTCTTGGCTGAATTTTGGAAAGTCTGAAGAAATTTATTTGCTATGTCAAATAACTTTACTGTAATCACATGGTATCTTTGGGCGGCAGTAAGTTGGTCTACGGACAGCATATTAAACTCTCTCTCCATCAGTTATATGAGCCATGTGAAAAGGGGACTAAATGTATCTGCGAAAAGTATGGACCAAGGTCAGACTGCGCGGAATGCGCAGGCTTACCTGGGCCGAAACTTTTCGCTATCGGTCAATTTTTTCTGTATGTTCAAAGACCAGTGTACCTAATGATTAAGCAGGTGGTTTAAAATTGTAGCTGCTATAGCTCGTATATACTTGACTTCATTCGGAGGCTGAAAGCACGATACATTGTATAATAACTCTTTAGCCCTTTCCCAAACGACAAACTTTTGGACTAGACCAAATTGAAAGCATTTGCAGATGACAGTTCAACTCTTGCTGAAAAGATGCTTTCTGTCTATGATAGGGTAGAAAACATTGTGGGAAAAGGAGAAAATGCTGGTTACCAGCATTTTCTCCTTTTCCCACAATGTTTTCAAAAGGCTACCATTCTAGACCCGTAAAAACCAGGGATTGTTTGGGAAAGGGTAAAATATCCTAAAGCTTGACTTCACAGCAGATGACGTAGATTCAAGACCAGTCTGCACTTTATGAGCTGTCTGATCTTGATTCTCTATTGGTAAAATCCGCTGCTTAATCTATGACAATATGAAAGGTTTAGAATCACAGGACAATGAGAATATCGTAAATAATCCATTTTGAATGCCAGTTTTTGTTGTTCTGTATTGTATTAAGTTAGTATCAATATAAAAATTAACTTGTTCAAACTCTTGGGTTTTGTCTTCGTTTTTTTAATGAAATAAATTGTGCAACAATATGAAAAAAAAGTGTGTGTATGTCTAAATTTCAAATACCTACGTTTTCCACTTCTTGCATCGTTGAGACACTAATATTGTCACATGGGAGACTAATTTTGAAAGGACTGTGGAAAGAGAGTTAGTTAAAAATTGTGCGCACTTAAGTTTTTCTTTTGTCTTCTTGACATCACATGCATCCATGTCAAAGCCTACGTTTATATTGTTGTGCCATGTTTACGTGGGTACAACAAAAATCATCCCCCAGCTCTGAAATATTGTAAAATCCTTTCGTATGGTACGGCGTGCGAACAAAACAATCGATTCTTACTCCATTTCTATGTCAGTTGAACTCTTTCCTTACCATAGACGCTATTGCAGATAGTGTAGATCAGAATCAGACTGAATAAAAACGGCTGTAAAAAAATAAATGAACAGAAATTTTATACACAGCAGATTCTGTGGATTAAAAATTCCAAAATCACAATAAAAGCTTTACGTGTGTCCGTTTCAAATTATTATTCCAGTCTTTCTATCAACGACTTTGCTCCTATATCTTGAATTGCAAATATGCTAAACTCTGAACGAAAAAAACATCCTAAACGTTTGAGGGCGTTTGATGTGTTCTTTATCTATTGGAATCTTCATCGGTAAAACCGCTGGAATTTTACTAGGTCAAGGGAGATAACTGGAGGTCTGTTATATTCAGGAAAAAAAAGGTTTATTATTGGTCTACTTGCTTAAATTACTTACAGTTTGAAATTAACCCTTTCCCTGGTTTTTACGGGCCTGGAATAGTAGCCTTTAGAAAATATTGTGAGAAAAGGAGAAAATGCTGGTAACCAGCATTTTCTCCTTTTCCGACAGTGTTTTCTACCCTATCATAGACAGAAATAATCTTTCAGCAAGAGTTGAATTGTCGTGTGCAAATGTTTTCAATTTGGTCTGATCCAAAAGTTTGTAGTTTGGGAAAAGGTTAGGAGAAAAGCACCATTAAAAGTTTAGCATTACTCTTATTGATTTCCTGGTTACTGACAGCGACATTCCTTTTTCTGCTCGAAGAAATGATAACCATTTAGAAACATTGTTTGAAAAGTTGAAATTGCTGGTAACAAACATTTTTTATAATTTCAAAGACAAGTACAGCACCTTCACCAATTTTTGTTATGTCGTCTGCATGTGTATAACATTTGGACAAGTCCAAAATTTTGATCGTCTTGTGAACTGAGTGTTTTCCTCATCTAAGAAGGGATGTTTTGATAATTGTTTGATTAACTCATTACCAAACAACAACATTTCAGGCTTGTCCAAATCGAATCAAGCATTTGCAGAGGACAATATAAAAGTGACTGAAAATTTGAAATTTGTTTTTAGAAAGGTAGAAAACATTGTGGGAAAAGGAGAAAATGCTGGTTACCAGCATTTTCTCCTTTTCCCACAATGTTTTCTAAAGGCTTTTTTCTCAGAGTCGTCAAAAGTAGGGATTATGTGGCAATGGGTTAACTGAATAGTGTTAAACCTCATTTCATTCATACCACGGCGACAGCTCGCATATTCACGTATGACCTGTGTTTCACCTGAACTAATCTAGGGCTCTGAAGCGCCTTTTCCAAGAATACAAAAGTCCCAGTGCTTCAACGAAACTCAAACCTGGGACTTCCCAGTTCACGTTCACTTTACCACATAGCCAGCAGCATCCCAAAATTCCGGTAAAAATAGCCAACCTTTGCGGACAATTCCTTTTCTTCCGAAAACCGACCACTTTTGAAAGTCAACCCATTACCACTCAATCCCTGCTTTTGAGGACCCTGAGAAAGAAGCCTATAGAAAACATTGTGGGAAAAGGAGAAAATGCTGGTAACCAGCATTTTCTCCTTTTGCCACAAGGTTTTCTACCCTTCACAAAACAAATTTCAAATTTTTAGTCACTGGTATTTTATTGTCTACCAATGCTTTCGATTTGGACAAGCCAAAAATTTGTTGTTTGGTAATGAGTGCAGTGACAGGTACAACAAGCCTCTCTAGATTAGTCACTAGCTTTGACAGAATACTTTTGCTTAGATTAAACCTAACTTTTAACCACACAACCACGACCCTTAAAGACTTTGAGGAAGACGCCTTTTTAAAACATTGTGAGAAAGGAGAAAATGCTGGTAACCAGCAACGTTTACAAGCCAATTCAAAGACGGATTCCAGAATTCCAGCGACAATTAAACCGGCGCCTGCAAACGGTTCCAAGTCTAAATCTTTATCGTTTAGTTAAGATTCAATTCTATTGACTTGCTTTCTTACCAAGATTGATATCAGGCCGCCTGCAGACGAGCTTGTTGCCTTGGGTAATGAGCCAAGCTATCGACTCATATACAATATAAATTGGGAAATCCAGGAAGCCAGTTCGAGTCAATTAACTCAAAAAAATTAAAGAGTTGCACGTGTTGCACGTGTAAGTAACTCATAATTGCGGACACGTGTGTATCTATGATTAATTGTGCACTCGCCCACCAGTTTGCGAAACTTTCTGGTAAAAAGTGAAATATCCCTTTTCGCACGAAGTAGTTAACCCATTGCCACACAATCCCTACTTTTGACGCCCCCGAGAAAAAAGCCTTTAGAAAACATTGTGGGAAAAGGAGAAAATGCTGGTAACCAGCATTTTCTCCTTTTCCCACAATGTTTTCTACCCTTCACAAAACAAATTTCAAATTTTCAGTCACTTTTATTTTGTCATCTGCAAAAGCTTTCAATTTGGACAAACCCAAAATTTTATCGTTTGGTAATGGGTTAAAGACGTTTATTTCCGACAATGTAGACCAAGGTCAAGCTTCACAGGATGTGCATTCTGATCTTTGATCTAAATCATTGATGTAAGGTTTTCTGAACAGCAAATCTGAAAAAATGGGGTTCTTTTATCTGGTTCCCTTTCACCGATCAAAAGATACATGTCCTAGAATCCATCCCTTAGCTTTTGGCTTATTTCCACTTAAGGTCCTTCTGCATTGGAAAAACATGCAGACGATAAATTGATGTGGCTCAAGTAATTGATTTCGTTTGCGAAAGCATAGGAAAAATTGTGGTAACAGGAGAAAACGCTGGTTAACAGATTTTTGTCTTCTCTGTCCATAATACAGTCGCTGTAAAACACTATTTACCAGTGCTAGTGAAACAGTTCAAAATCAGAGACGGTATTTACCAAACCAATCTTCATCTCATTCTAGATTTAGAAAGCCACCATTTCCGTTGGTCTACAACAATTTGGTTTAGCCAGTCAGAATTTGCATTACACTCTAAATGTAGACTGTTCTTCAGAATTAGACTAAGAATGTTACAAAAACTGAACCCGTATCCACCAACCTTCTTAAAAACATTCTATGTCTTATTCTCCAGAATTGTCTACGTTTGTAAATAACACAAATTTGTAAGTACCACAACCTGTGACTGGCTAAACCGAATGGTTTAGCCAGTCACAGGTTGTGGTACTAACAAATTTAGAAAACCTTGGAGAATAAGACTAAGAATAATCTCAAGAATGGTTAGTGATTACGGGCCCAGGTCGGTGATACAAACCCAAGACTGTATTTACTAATTACTCTGAATTGAAATCTATTTCTTAATTGCAAGACAGGTCTAGCAGCTAAGGTAGAATATAACAGCCAATCAGAGGGTTGGTCTTTAACAGCCAATCAAAGGGTTTGTCTTTGATCTTAACATAAGGACAATGTTTAAAAATGGTTCACATGAGACTGTGCATGATGTGTATGATTTTATACGTTTTGTTTTCAGTCTGTATTAAATGCAAAGCACAATTTTAGATTGTTTTGGAATTTCATGTTCAATACTAATACAATAACCATTACAAAGACTTCTACTGCATCTCCTACTAATTGTCCTACTTTTTCTTCAACAACAAAAACTATTACTTTAACTCTTTATCAGACGGCAAAATTTTGGGGTAATCAAAATTGAAAACATTTGCAGACGACACAAGTACTTCGACTCAAAAATAGAAATTTGCTTTGGAAAGGGTAGAAAACATTGTGGGAAAAGGAGAAAATGCTGATTACCAGCATTTTCTCCTTTTCCCACAATGTTTTCAAAAGCCCTGTTTCTATGGGTCGTTAAAAGTCGTGATTGTGTGGTTAAGGGTTAAAGTCTACTATTACCACTGCTGCTGATCTAGCAGCCAGTATCAATACTAACAATGGTGTTTTCAACAACAAAAGAAATTGTTAAAACAAGTTATCTGTAAAAAAGGCTTTTTCTCTATTTTGCAGATTCAAAGGGACGAAAGAAGAGGAAGCCGTACACTCGATACCAAATTATGGTTCTAGAAAATGAATTCATGAACAGTTCTTGTATAACCCGCCAAAAACGATGGGAAATCTCATGTAAACTTCAGCTTAGTGAAAAACAAGTAAAAGTGTGGTTCCAAAATCGTAGAATGAAACAAAAGAAACTCAACGAAAGGGCAAAGAAAAGACTCATGGAGGAGGATGTGAAAGACGTTCCGCAATTACCGCAACATGCGCATGCGCAACGCCCCCATCAATCTACGTCACTTCCTCATCATCCTCACGCTCATGCGCACTCCCATACTGGATTACTCCAGCAACATCATTTGCAGCAGACATGACTAGCACCGTATAACAGACATGTACAGTAACGGAAATTCTTGCTGTCGTCGTAAAGTTAGGAGTCAGTCTGTGTTTATATCTACCTACTGGACAACAAGAAAAAACGGTAACGTGTCTGTCTATGGTCGTTGAGAAAAGTTTTGCGAGAATTAATCAGACTGCATACAATGCAGTAGAAAGGTCCCAGAACAAACAATGTATGCTCACGAACAGAACATTATGGCGGTATGTCGGATCATATCACAATGAGAATCATCATGGCATAGAAAATATACCGCGTGACAATTGAACGATTGAATCATTCATGGATATTCATCATCGAGAATGTATTGTATATGAGAAATACTTAGCTGTGACATAATGATACAGGTAGTTATATGGCCATGTAAATGAATGTATGACAATTCGAAAAAATGCAGGGTGGGGGAGGGTATTATTTGAATGTCAAGTGTGGGGGAAAGCTTTGATTGAATTATTGTTTGAAAATAACAGCATTTCAATGTCTGTATGTAACTTTATCCTGCATTTTCGTGCGGCCCATATTGATATGCAATCCAGGTTTGTGAAAGCCCCGAAAGTGTGAAGCCAGTTGATCCAGGCTTGTTCGTCCTAACTTACGTATTTGCCAATTAAAGGTGTTAATAGTAGATTCTTCACTGATTTTTATTTAGAAAAGGAGTTAACTGCGCACTATCGTCTTCCATTCTACTCAACCGAAGATTATACGTATAGGCTAACTGTTCAAAAAAGATCCTCATCACGTTTATTGAAGAAACCAAAGTGAAAGAAAAAATATCAATGGCGTCATTCCCATCGTTACATTTAAAGAAAAAAAACTACTAAAGTAAACGAAAATGTCAATAAAGTCATCCCCATGTGGCATTTACGAGAGAAATTAACTCAAGAAACATAAACTGGCAGTATAAATAGTTGTTCTTACGGATTTTCAATTTATATTGTGTTGTAAGGCCGCTAGCCTAGGCAAGAGGCGGTGTGGAGACATTGTGTGTTCAAGTCGTGAATCATTAATAAAGTCTTTGTTCTGTTTCAAATACGACTTCGAGAGAGAAAATAAAGCATAAATAAGTTTTATTCAAAGAAGTTTTGTAACAATTCATTTTAGAGTACATATAGAAATTTCGTTCCAATAAGACAGAAAAAGAGGTGTGGGACGAACAGGCCCGGAGGTACAGGCCCGGGCGAATAAGCCCAGGGACGAATAAGTTTTTGAGACGAACAAGCCCGGAACCGGTTTGCGCAGTCTGATCTAAATCTATACTGACCACAACAGTTCATGTTGTTGCACATAGCAAACTAAGGTTTAAAAGTTACAACATACAGTTTTACAATCAAGTTTAATTTGTCCCCTGCAAATGTGTTCGGTTCTGTGCTATTTAAAATTTTGCCGCTTTGCAAAAAATTAAAACAAATGTATACATGAAAATTTCCTGAACTGTCTGTGTATCTTACAACATGTATTTGTATCTTTCATACTACTACTACCTATATCGTGCACACATTATATAATGGGTCGAAAACGTTGTCGGGTTGCCATCAGCAATATTTAGTTTCAAAAAGGAAACATTTCCATTACACAACTGGCAGCATATTGTAAACAATTAGATCTGGGGCCGTATTCACCAGAATTCTTCAGAATTTGGTCAGTTTGAAAGGTACAGAACTTCTAGTTGGCTAAATCATTTGGTTTAGCTAATATGAAGTTCTGTTGCTTTCACTGTCAGAAAATCTTGAAAACTAAGACAAAGAACGTTTTTAAGAATGGTTGGTGAATAAGGACCATGGGCTCGTATTCACCAACCATTCGTAAGAATGTTCTTTGTCTCGTTATTCTCCAGAATTTTCTTCATCTGTATGTAACACAACTTCTGATAGGCTAAACCGAATGGTTTAGCCAATCAGAAGTTATGTTACATACAAATTCAGAAAAACTTGGAGAAAAAGACTAAGAATATTCTCAAAAATGGTTGGTGAATACGGGCCCAAATCTCTCCGCACAAAATAATTTACTCGATCTCAGTCAGTGGCTAAAAAGACGATCGACTGAAAATTGAAAGTATTTTGTTAATTAACGCTTATAGGCTTTTATTTCATGCTTTCCGGTAGGTTATTGAGAAATATCGGTGAAATATTTGTTCGATATTTCATGGTTTGGGCCAGTGAAATTACCAATTTTTATATTTTAACTCTTCAGTTGATCTCAGTCAGTGGCTAAAAATACGATCGACTGAAAATTGAAAGATTTTTGTTAAGTAACGGTTATAAGCTTTTATTTCATGCTTTCCGGTAGGTTATCGAGATATCGGTGAAATATGTTTTCGATATTTCATGGTTACGACCAGTGAGAATACCTTTTTTGTATATTCTAACTCTTCAATTGAAGACGGAAACAGTTGTTCCCGAGCACTAGTTACCTAAGTAAAATACGCGTGTCTCACAACCAGATGGAAATATGACGTAATTTACCTTAAATTTCTAGCTCTTGACATTATATTTTAATGCGTTGCTATGCGGAGGGGTATGCCAAGGGAAATGACCGAAAAAAATTATACTGGATTTTGATAAACCCCCCCCCCCAAAAAAAAAAAAAAAAAGAAGCGTTAAAAGCATGAAATAAAGAGAATATTTGTTTTTTCTGTTGAAAGATTGAATATTATTTCATCAAGTGAACATCATTGCTAATATTTTCACGAGTGGCGTTCTGACCTCAGGATTTCGATATATCGCAGCAGCGTCGATTTCCAAATTATCTTCTCTCCTTTTGATACCGCTAGGATTTGTATTCGGATAAATGCATTTGTTATTGAGTTCTTTGAACCAAAAGGTGCTTCAGGAATTTATTAAATAAAAAAAGAATTATACGTAACATATATATAGATCTATAAATATATGCAATTATCACAAGAACGCACGACAGCTTTACTACATCACTTTTGTCTTGATAAGAAAATTTATAGCATCTCCCTCCACCCCATCCAAAGACCCTAAAACACGGGTTGGGTTGGGTTGGTAAAATTCATTCTATGACATGCAGGATGAATATTTGGATTATTTCCAAAACGATCATCATGCATCCATTTAATAGAATAACCCGTAGGACACTTTACGAACCTATGGTTGCATTTGCAGCCAAGTAGATCAAGATCAGACTGCATAAGAATGCAGTCTGATCTTGATCTACACTGTGTGTTAGCTGAAAAAATGCGGACAAAAGAATGGAAAAATGGAATTCCTATTATTTGGACCTTATTTCTAGATTGAGAATAATTTTATATGCTGGTATTCTTCGGTGCTTTCAGGGTTAAACAACGCAGGATTAGGTAATCGGCTTGCATCACGGAAAAAAGGGCATTCGGATATTTGCCTAAAGTTTCGATTCGGATCAGACTGTGCAGTCCGCGCAGGCTGTTCCGAGACGGCAATTTACGACTACATTAGACTTTGTGCTACAATAGACTTGTGGGAAACAGAAAATTACATAAAAACGGAAAGTATCGTTTCGGATGGGCCTGCGCGGACTGCGCAGGCTGATCCGAGACGATACTTTACGCAAATGTCCGAAAGCTCCTTTTCGCGTGTTGCATTCCATTATACAAATGCTGTAAGATTTTGGGTGCATGCTCAAATAGTGTGAAAGGGAAATCGTGTAACTGACTATACTTGTAAAACGCATTACCTTCTGGAAACAAAATGGTTTGATTTTGCAGCAATCTACGTATAGGAATTAAAAAAAACATGTAACAAAAGAAAAAAATAACTCCTACAATTTCACACGTATCAGACCTTTATTCATGTAAACCTCAAGCCAGCTTTATCAGTCAAATGAACCTTTTATATATGGTAAAATACCCCCTTATCGGACAATATTGATATAAGATCAGACTGCATGTTTTGTACAGTCTGATCTTGATCTACACAGTCCACAAAAGGTCTTTAAGTTGCGCTTAGTAGCTTATGAGTTAGGTGTGCATATTCGACATGGAATATAATCATAAAAGTTTGAAGTGTGCTGCAAGATAATTGCTCCAGGAGGTAATGGGTTACTGTAATATATCAGATCATAATTATAATGTAATATTTCCCGATAGTAAATATAATTTATTGTGTTTCATGCGTAATATTATCTTTTTCCTTTCGAATAAATATCACGAATAAGGAAATCCTGTTATGTAATGCTTGTCTTTTGTTCTTCACTCTTTTCTATACCACGGTGTTACAGAATTGAAAGTATTTGCAGACGACAAATTAACCCTTTCCCAAACAATCCCTGGTTTTTACGGGTCTGAAATAGTAGCCTATTGAAAACATTGTTGGAAAAGGAGAAAATGCTGGTAACCAGCATTTTCTCCTTTTCCCACAATGTTTTCTATCCTATCAAGACAGAAATCATCTTTTCAGCAAGAGTTGAATTGTCGTCTGCAAATGCTTTCAATTTGGATTAGTCCAAAAGTTTGTCGTTTGGGAAATGGTTAAATGTAGTTCAAGTAGTGAAATTTGCCTTTGAAATGTAGAAAGTATTGTGCTAAAAGCAGAAGAAGTTGGTTACCAGCCTTCTTTTTCAGGGAAATTCAAACTCAGGACTGCTTGGAAAATGCTTATCTTGATCACCCTGCCCCCATTTTGCGACAGAGGCCGGGTCTAACTTTACAACGATGTGACGCATAGAGCCAGCTATTTAGGGGTTGTGAGTTTGATTCCTGTCTAGACAAAACATCTGTCACCGATTGATGGGGTTTATCACGACAGGTATCGTTCTTCTCTCACTGCTGTACATTGTTTCAGCTCTGAGCACCGTTTAACATATGTTTGGATTAACCCTTTACCATATAAGCGCACGTTTTAACGACACTGAGACGGAAACCTTTTTCGAAACATTGAAGAAAAAGAGAAAATGCTGGTACCAACATTTCTTTTCTTTTCCCATACCGTTTCATATTTTATCAACAAGTTCCAGATGTTATTTTAGCAAAATCTAAATATCTGCTCAAATATACTTTCAGTTTGGACAAGTCTACTTTTTCTACTGTGTGCCAAAGAGTTTCGCCGTTTTAACTTTATAAGAGATAAAATGCAGCGGCCAGTCTACATACTCGAATTTTTTGCTTTCCTAGAGTTTCTATTACTAGTACATTGCAAAACATTCTGGAAAAGACAACGGGTCACACGGAATTACTATCACCAATTCTGGTAGAGAATCTGAAAGAGCTAGTGAACTGAAACGGTGATCTCTTACATACCCATTCCACTGGCTGGCGATTCCGGTACGCTTTGAAATTTTGGCCAAAACGCCATGAATCGACGTAGAAGTGGCAACAGCGCAGTAGAAACGCTTCAAATGATCATAGTAGAAGCATATCGATCGCCACGTCATGGTGCTTGATTTGACCTTGACCAAAATTACACATAGCGCAAGTGCTGTGCATCGTTTCAAAAACACCAAACTCTTTCAATCTATTGTTCATAACCGCAAACTGTTGCTGCACTTCTACTGCAGTAATTAGATTCATTTTCTTCGAAGGCCGATGGACAACTGCTACTATATAGAAACGTCCAAAAGTGCAATAGAAGCGCAGCTCATAGTTCGTAGCAAGGGCGCAGCAGAAACGTAGTAAGCCTGAAATCCCGTGCCGTAGCGGAAGCGTGGTAAGATCGCCTTGCAGAAACGCAACAACAGCGTGGCAGGTCGTGAACAGCACGGCTAGATCGTGATTGAATCACAATATGAACGTACTGGAAGGCTTAACTTCCAAAATATTGCTTATGTCGGCTCTTCTTCGGCGATTCGGAAGATTTTGGAGAAGCGTCATGTTAAAGCGACAAAACAACTACAGACAACACTCTCCTACAGCCACTGGCTACTTTACAGGCTCTATCCCACTATATATCTCTTTCGGTAACGGGGCTTGAAACCTCCATTCCACTGAGCCAGTGGAATTGCTGGCCGGTGAAATGGAGGTTTCAAGCCGCGTTGCCGAAAGAGATATAGCGGAATATAGCTAGTAAAGTAGCCAGTGGCTGTAGGAGAGTGTTGTCTGTAGTTGTTTTGCCCCTTTCAACAAAGTCTCAGTTTTACCAAGGCGACAACACATTTATTCCTTCTTAAGCGCCTTGTCTAGCTACGCTTCCACCCGACAAGTGCCATCGGATTTTGAACAAACGTTTTGATCTACTACGTCATCGTCTTTTGTTTTTATATGACCCTTCCTTGCAAATGGCTTGGGATCGATTCAATTATTTTCTAGTTCGAGAAGATGGTTACCCTTACCATAGTCCGTCTCCCCTCTCTCGAAGTTGATGCTATATTCAAGTTTCGATTTCTCTGTCTACTGATCTGTCTGTCTAACTGTAAGTTTTTTTTCCTATCTATCCATCTAAAGCTCTTAAAAGCGCACTCGGATGGCAAAACACTTTGCAGAAGAAAAAAAAAAATAAGGTGTAGATGACGAAATTTCAGAAGGGGTTTGCTCTCTAAAAAGCGGTCCGGTCCAACTGTCGTCATTCTCTCTCTTTGAAGATATGACCAGATCATTTGTCGTAAGTCTTTTTCTTCGCAAATACAAACTTACCACAGAAAATTTATGATTACCAGTACATTTTGATTTGACACAGAGTAATCGGAAATATCTTCAAGCGATTGTGAAGGTGTTCCGCCGTCTACGGTATACTGTATTATATTTTGCTTCCACACGGACCGAATAGAATTTTCACCATAACGATCTCTTATATTTGTAGTATTTGGACGGTCTGGCGGCTGGAGACTTAAAATCTTGTTACGGCTGTGGCAAATTATGTCGCCACGAGCCGAAAGCGGGATGGCGACATGATTCTCCACAGCTGTGAACAAATTTCTAAGACCCAAGCAACCTGGGCGTAGAACGAATTAATTGTATCTGCAAACTTTTACCATTCCAATGTGTATTCGGCCAAATGTCCCCGTTTCATGTACTCACGAATCGAGTACGCTGAAGACATAGAATTTCCCTTCTGAGTGCCCAATTTAATGAAAACTGACGTCACTGAGAACGGACGCCACTGAAACCTTGTTCACCCATTACTACACAATCCCTACTTTTGACGCCCATGAGAAAGAAGCCTGTTGAAAACACTGTAGGAAAAGGAGAAAATGCTGGAAACCAGCATTTTCTCCTTTTCCTGCAGTGTTTTCTACCCTTCCCAGAACAAATTTCATTTTTTCAGCCACGTTTATTTAGTTGTCTGCAAATGCTTTCAGTTTGAACCAGTCTTAAATTTTGTCGTGTGGTAAAGAGTTAAAACGTGCAGTTTGGACCGATGGAATTGATGATGTCACTGCAATGGACAGCCGTCATTTTATCGTTTGTTGTCATTCTAAAATATATACACGAGGTACACCTGTTCGTCAGGTAAGCAAATAAGGAACTGTCGAAAGTCATTTTTGAAGAGTTTTAATAAAGAAATAATCCAATGGTCGTGTCAGGCAACTAAGAGTCGTCAGTTACTTTTTGACAAGAAATCATTAAAACGCATAATTACTTACCTTGAAGTTGTTTAAATCCATGCATAAATAGAATTACAATTATTGTTTGTTGTCATTCTGGAAACAAGTAGGTTTAAAGGAGCCACCCCTTCATTTAGGTAAGTAAATTGTGTAGTGCCGAAACTCATACGTTGTAACGTTAAAAGAATAATTAATGGTCGTTTAAAGTAGCTAATGGTCGCTTGTTTTTGCCAACAAATCAATAAAATGCATCGTGACTTTCCTTGAAGTTTGTAAATCATATTTAAATAAAACACGTCAACTGTCTATCGTAGTGGCATCATCAAATGGATGCATCAAAACTGCACGTTTTTCCAAGGTTTCAATGACAGGAATTATTAATTCGTCAGTTTACTGATATTTGGGAAAGTACCCAGTGGCTTATGTGCGAAACACTGTAAAAAATATAAGAATCTCAAGGCTTTGGTGGGCTGGCAGCAGAGATTGAACTGAAATCGTTGAAAATGTGTTTTACACAAAAATATACGCACAAATCGCTATTTGCATAAAAAAGTGTGAAGAATGGACATACCCAACGTAAATAGATTTAAATATCTCTAGATATAAAGTTTATTACTAGCGCCCAGCGTGGCTCAGTGGCTAATCTGAAGATAGAGCAATATGGATCTGGGGACTTGCTTTCAATGCACTTGGCTTCTTGTCTCTGAGGTCTTCGAAAAAACGTTCAGAGACATAGCTTAGTACCTGTTCAAGTCAAAACACACGAACAGCCAATTTAATGCCGTCATACAAACGAATTGATATGAAAAGTGGCGTACAATCAATCATTTACAATCAAAGCTATCTTACCAAACCTATAAGTATAGTACAACTCGGACACAAAGAGGAGAAATAATAGAATACTGTATTTTATTTCATGCTTTCCGGTAGGATATCGAGAAATAGCAGTGAAAATATTTTTCGATCTTACACTGGTACCACCAGTGAAAATACCGATTTTCACGTTCTTGTTGCCTAGGTAAATTGCGCGTACCTTACAACCAGATGGGAAATATGACGTCATATACCTTACATTTCTCGCGCTTGACGTAACGTTGCTATGCGGAAGGGGTACGCCACGGGGAATAAGGGAAAAGAATTGTATTGAATTTTGATAAAGCTCCTCCCAGAAAGGGTAAAACGCACGAAATAAATAGAATATTTGTTTTTTTCGGTGAAAGATCGAAATTTATTTCATCTCGTGAACACCATCGGTAATATTTTCACTTGTGGCTGCGCCACTCGTGAACTTTTCCCTCTGTGATTTCAAATACAATGATTGTTAACACTTTAAGAGCTCTTTTATATTGCCCCCAATTGTCTAAACATGTTAGCACCAAAAGGAAAATGTTCGGGTCTTGCAACAGGCCGCTATAGAAAACAGTGACTAAAACAGAAATTGCTCATGACGAGTATTTTCTTACTTTTCTTTGTCACAATATTTTCAAATAGAATTCATTCTTTACATCTTGAAATATAATGAATACCAATATTTTTACACAATTTGGTTTTTAATGTTGTGTTCATCAATTTTCTTTAAGGAGGCATTCAGTTAATCGCCCCATACATCTTACTGCACGTGAGCAAATGACAGAACCAATTCTGGTAATGATATCGCGCCCATACCTGTTGCTTGATAAACGGAATTTTATTGCGTCATAAGCGGCTGGCGCCGATCGATTTACAATTTATTTCATGTTAGCTTTTTTGTAGTTCTTGTTATTTGTTACCCGCGATATTACATGTTCCTGCGAACGCTCTAGCAGACTGGCATAGCTGTTTTTAGTTTTGTGGCCAATTTAGATTAATATCAGAGAGCAAAAAACGAGCAGTCTGATAATTAATCTTCTATTGTTGATATTGTAAGACAAATTCAAACATATAAACATTTATAAAGTACATTTCTGTTTATCTACTTCCACTGAAAAGAAAAAAAAAACACAAAACTTTATTCAATATTGTTGCAATGTGGTTCGTTTCTTGGGTGAGTAAATAAATGAATTGATCTTTGTCATGATCTTACACAAAAGTTGCACGACTGATGAAGTCCTATTCTCCGTCAAAATACAGCATCAGGAACCCGGCGGATTATGTACATATAAGAACTGTGCTGCCTGACCCAAGGTTTATGCATTCCGAAACAGCCACGTAAATCATTAATATCAGTGAAATGGTTAAGCCTTTATCAATTAATTCGCGTTTTATCAATCCTGAAAAATCCTTTGAGAACATACAGGGTAAAAAAGTTAATAGTGAAAATACTTGTAACCATTGTTTTATCCTTTTCCTGTCATATAATTTGAACCACATTTCATTTGCCGTCCATGAATGTTTTAACTCTTTACCTCATAAGCCATTTCTATGGCACCTCTAATTGACCCTAAATGACAGCAAGGATGAAGCCATTTCCTACATGTAAATGACACCTTTTGATAGCATAGAAAACATTGTGGCAAAAGGTGAAATTGCTCGTCACGAGCAATTTCACCTTTTGCCACAATGTTTTCCAAAGGCTCCTACAAGCAATGTGTAGAAATGAGTACCTGTGGAGTAAAGGGTTAAATGTTTGTTACTCTGAGACATTGACTTTGGTTGACCCTTAACCTGCTAAATAAGTAAAATGAAACTTCGAAGCCGACAGTAAAGCTAAAATGTTGCTATTTAAAAGATATTTTTTTGGGGGAAAGTATCTTCTTAATGGCGTTCTGTGCATTCTAATCTTGATCTACATAGTCCGCAAAGGGTCCGCTAGTAGCACTTAGCAGCGTGACAGTTATGAGTTAACTGGTAAATTATCTGTAATGACGGTGTGTTTAAATCGTTTGGGAAATACTGGAAAACAGTTTTGCTCTCTCTTGGTACGCGTATGTGATCCTAAATCTATGATGCGATAAAGATGAAAGATTGGGTAAACGTTAGAGTGGATCTATTACAAAGATTAATCGGTTCGATTACCATAGATAAAAACAATAAAATATTGACAAATAACTCATCATCTCCTGAACCAAATTTGCGAAATACTATTTTTTAAAACGTCGCTTTGACTTCAGAGTACAAGTCTTATTTCCTTTGTAAAATAGGTGGATCAGAGTTACATGGAACTATACCTGATCTTCGAGTTAAACTGTTGAAACCTTGCTAAAATGTACGAGACCTATCGTTCAATGTTTATTTTTAAGCTCGACTGCTTTCAAAGAAAACGTCGAGAAATTGTAGTAGCCCCACGACTCGTAGTCTTAGCGCTGGCGTTGTAAAAAAACTTTGAATTTCTATATCTCTGTTATTAATGAAGATATTTACTTCAAAGTCGGAAAAGATAGTATCTAAAAAAGGGAACGTTCATTAGGGATAGACTACTATCAAAATAGTTTGACACAGTTATCCCCCTTTTTCGACATAAGACTTTTAATATCTTTGACATTCGATAGTAAATCTTTTTTTTCTACATAAGATACTTACTTCAGACTTGGACGAGTTTTCAACTGTCAAAAGAGGGGCCCGTACAAGAATAGTTAACCATCTAAATGTTTATATATATAGTTATCACTCTTTTTTTTTTTGACTTGGAAAAATTTTTCGAAGATCAAGCAACTGCAGAAGAGCGTTTGCACACGCATACGATGCCATTCTTTTTCAAATCCTTTTCTTCTATGAGTTAACGTCTGTCTTTATTTGAATTCTTCACAGCATTATTGTAAATGCTAATGTTGGTCCATCGAAAGACTTACAAATACTTGCAAGAACACTGTATGAGGATGCTAACGCCCCGCTGCAGGTGCTTGCATTTGGGGTGAAAAGTCTAAATTAAAAAAAAAATAACTTCGTCGATATAATTTTGATGGTAACCTACCCTTGCTTGTGCTTGTATTTGCTTGCCGCATATCTCGCACGGCCTTCAATCCCACGCGATATCAAATCTTCTCATGCTGCTCGAATCAAATGCAGGCTTAAGGAAAGTAACTTAAACATAATATTCCACACATATTTTGTCATCTCCATGCTTGCGTATGACAAATATGATACCGTGAGGTTTGTTAATAGAAAATTTTGCGATTTTATCGTTATAAACTGTCAACCCTCTCGAATTATCAAAATGACTTAACCATATCGTTTCAGAAATCACATCATCCAGGTATCGACAATGTGACACAAAAAAGGTTTCCAACGGATTTATATGACATATTAATGAATTAATATTTTGTTATCTCTGCTTGGGGAATGAGATATAGACGATCTTGTTTTAACCGATAGCATTGCACTTTTCATAACTGAATACTTAAGTGATTAACTACAATGAAAACTGAAAACTGCTTATTGACAAATGGTTTCATATTTTCAGCAAATCATAAAGCATGAGTTTTTTTTTTTTTTTTTTTCTTATCTTCATCTGTTTTCCATCAACAACAACAAAAGTGGTTTAGTAGTATCGAAAATTACACCCAGTTGCAAATTATTCGTTTTGATTATTGCATATGAGAAAAATAACGAAAATTAATGGAATACATGTTGCATGTAATAACTATAATATTATATTAAAGTGGGAGGTATTTTGTACATGAGCCTGTTACAAGCACATTCGCCATGGTGCAAAATGGGATATTTTCTTTGCAACAGAAAGAAGGCGATTATTACTATGATGCTTTAATATCGATAGCAATAATACAAGGCCCACCATCATAGGTCAGCAAAAGCTCATTTACTCGTTTGGAACCCAAACCGATATGTATGTTTAATTACTCAGTATATCTTTCCTTATTTGAATGCAAAATTCTCCGACCTATGTAAATTCAGTAACAAACTCTGCATTGATCATTCACCTCCTACGACCTTCAACAGTGCTTATTTAAGGTAGAATCTCTTCGGAAATGAAAGAGCTCAGATGGTGCCTAGCACTGATCACATTTTAGTAACAGTTACACATATCAATAAGTCACGCTCTAGCGAAACATAGCTTAACGCATTTCCATAATGAACGATATCAACCATAACCAAGACCATAAAATTCATTTTGTCTACAGGTTGACTGAAAAAGGAGTAAGAATGGAAAATTGATTGATAGCCAAAAGTGTAATCCTGGTCAGCCTGTGTTCACTGCACAGGCTGACCTGAGTAGATGTGTTTTGCAAATGCATTTTACTATATCGCAAATACATTTCTCGCATTCTGATTGGATAATATGCCCCGTATATACAAGTCATTTACATTAGCAACATCAACGTAAAAGCAGTTTCCTTTGACTACACTTTCAACGCATCATCCAAATGGTCTTTTGCTTTTTCGCACCAATCAACTAAATGTACAGTTACTTACCGTGAAGTTGATTAAATAAAAGAAAATGACGAATGTAGATCAATGAAGTGACATCAAGTTCATCCGCCAACCTGAACGTTAAATACCAAGGTTCCAGTGATGTCAGTTGTCAGTGCCGACAGTTTTCATTGAATTGGGGCACTAAGAAGGGAAATTCAATGTCGTCAGCGTACGTAATGCAAAATTACATAAACGGGAAAATTTCGCTGAATACAAATTGGAATGGTAAATCTTTGCAGTATGATTCGTTGTTCTGTCATGTGGCCGGGGACCTGCAAACGTAGTCCGGCAACATGGCGTATCATGTAGCCACCATGCCTTCGGTTTGACGCAACATCATTTGCCACAACCATTAACAAGTTTACAGGTCCCTAGCCACCTGACCGGACAACTAATGAAGTCCCCGTATTACAAAGAAATGACCAAATTTAGTTCTTAGAGGAAAAGTTGAAAAAACGTTATGGATGTGAATCTCCTCTGAATATTTAATTAATATGTAAACATTTACGATCAGAATGCACGTCATGTGGATTCTGGTCTGTATCTACTGTGTCAGCGAAAGCAACTGAGGAGGAAGTCAGTATCCCAAAGATTCAACGTTAATAGTCAATATCGTTCAAATACATGTATATCGAAACCAAAGTTTTTATGTATTTATTGAGTGTAAATATTTCGCTAGGTCGTAATCTTTAATAACAACAGCCTACTTAAATCAAACTGTTTTAACCCATTACCACACAGCAAAATTCTAGACCTTTCCGAATTGAAAGCATTTGCAGACGACGATCTCAAAGTGGCTCAAATGTTGCAATTTTGCTTTGGTAGGGTAGAAAACTTTGTGGGAAAAGGAGAAAATGCTGGTTACCAGCATTTTCTTCTTTTCCCACAATGTTTTCAAAAGGCTTCTTCCCCCAGGGGCGTCAAAAGGTGTCATTGAGTGGTAATGGGTTAAATACATGATTTTAACTCCGACCCTACGCAAACACATATTTTGGACAGAGTGTAGGCCAAACTAGGTATGTACACACTTGTTACAGGACATTTTGTCTCTGTTAAAAAGTAATGTTATTGCCGACCAATTTGAACTCTATCACTTAAACCAACGGCAAGAAATATATCTCCAACGGAAATCTTAAAGCTTTCATAGCCCTGGGCAATACTGGTAGCTCTAGCGGACATTATAGATCAAGATCTGATGGCACCAAACGCACAGTCTTATCTTGGATCTATACTGTCCGCATGTGTTGTCATACCGACATGGTAAGAAACTTCTCAAGTTTCACTGGAATGTATTTTCAGCCATCAAAATCAATTAGTTTACACAACTGGTGTTGTAAGTGTTAACTTTTAACCTGCTAAATAAATGAAAGGAAACTTTTAAACCGAAAATGAAAACTCAAATAATGCTATTTCAAAACCTGTTTATTGTAAAAAAAAAAACAACATCTCATCAGAGAGTGAAGATCCAAGACCATACTGGAAGTTTTGTACAGTCTGTCTTCTACACTGTTCCAGAAGGTTACTGGGTGGCGCTAAGCAGCCCATGGGTCGAGTATTAGACTATTCCTCATGAACATTTAATAGTTGTTATATGACAATCTGTACTTCGTAAATGTTTGTAAAGCCCCCTTTTACTCCGAAATTCTTTTTCCTTTTCGGTTTTCATTTTAATTCGCTTTTATCTTACTTCAAGACTATGTTTTGGAGACTCTTCCAGTAACGATTTCATTAACGAAATATTAAGCGCAAGAGCATAGTAAAAGAGTCATTGTGCAGTGTTATAATAACGATATTGTGTGTCATAAAATCCTTATTTTACAAGAAGAAAATAAAGAAATAAAAGCATTTTTGATTATCGAGTCGCAAAAGCTTTCGAAGTTCCTTTCCATTCGTAATTTTAAAAAAAAAACAACAACAACAAAACGAATTCAATATCAACCGAACCTTGTCAATCAAATTGTATTATAATTAGATCTACCAGTCTTCTTTTACTTATATTCATAACCGGGTGCCATTTGAGGATTTGCGATAGATATGTTGCCAACCAATGGTGCTGTAAGCTGCATGGTATTGTGTTTATTATCGTGTACTAACATTATATTACTATTCCAATCTTTCTTACTTTACAAATATAGCTGTCGGTCTGAAACAAGGTGAGCCGTTATCTCTTGTTCTCTTCATCTTATTTGTAAATGATAAAGGAGATTCTTTAAATTAAGAACATCTTGCCCAAATTGATATAGAGTATCTATCAGTTTTTATGCTTATATGTTCGCAAACGATATGGTTCTCTTTGCAACAGATAAAATCTGTTTCCAAAAACAATTACATCTGGGATTAGGCCAAAAATTGGGTTTAAAAATCAATGTCGGAAAAAGCAAAATTTACATTTTTGAAAAAAAGAAAAACTCAATCTTACACGATCTATTCACAACGAAGAACTAAAATTTGTAGTACATTTTTATTATCTTGGTATCGAATTTTCAAAGAACTGATTATTTAAACAGTTTCAGCGTTACACGACTAGGCAATAGAGCAATGGTGATTATTTCTTTTTTTAAAAGAACAAAAGTTGATTTTAGAACAAAACTACATTTATTCGATAGACTGATATCACGGATTTTACTACATGCTGCAGAGGTATGTGGAATACATGGTCGACAAGTTGCACATAAAATTCTGCAAAAGTATTCTAGGTGTACATACACAGACCCCCAAACTTGGCGGTATCTTTTTATCATAGCAAAAGAGGGGGCCATCAAAATACGGATAATGGTAAGAAGTAGTGATGAAGATTTGTTCGTTGAATATTTATTATAAAAGGTGATTAAATTTTGTTCGTTATATTTTTTACATATCAAACTTTTATCACCGATCAGTCGCATACTTTATGGACCAATAAATTCAGGCAGATCGTAATAATACAGATCTAGCATACCTTTCCGGGAAAAATAATTTGGTTAACGTCGATTTTGTTAATACAACATCGCCTGAGAGATACCTTTGCACAAGAATGGCACAGCAATACATAATTGTTCTAAATTAGAGTATTACTGCAAGTTCAAAAATTGTTTCGAGTAGGAATCATATTTAAATAGCGTATCGTGAAAAGTTTACTACAATATTTACACAATTCAGATTAGAATTCCACAAACTCGAAATTAAAACAGGAAGAATTCTTAATATGGATAGAAGCCAAAGAATATATAAACATGTAAGTGCGATCGTTCTTTAGACGAATCTGAGTATCAGTTTCTTTTCATATGCATTAAATTTAGTGATTTCAGAACTAAGTAGCTTTCCTGCGCTAGGCCTAATATTAATATCCACATCGAATCATCGAAAACAAGAGAATACAAATAAACAGAGCACAATCATAAATTTTTACAAAGTAGGAAATTTTTAATCGCGACGTTTAATTCTGAATTATCTTTTTCGTATAATGATAGATATTATAAAATGTATATGTATGTATACTTTATATGACTGTCATTGCCATGTGTCCATGTTTATTTTTTGTAATGCCCAGTGGTAGACTACACCGAGTGAAAAGCAGGTGAAGGTATATACGCCTATCTCAAATGTATGTTACAGTAGTAGAATCTCCTTGTGTGACTAGGCTTAATGCATAACCTTCATTCGAACGAAAAGTTGGCATGTCGTACATGTATATACATGCAGCTATTGGGTTCTACTATGGAACCAACCCCATGCAAATTACCTTTCAGTGGCGTTTTCAATTTTCTTTCTAAGTTTCATGAATCGTATGCGCGTAATTCAAATACGAACAAATACAAACTTGCGTCCTCTGGTAAAGATATTGCGGTACCTGACGATGTTTTCAAGATCATGTCAAAGAAACGTATCTTACACGTGTTCGATGGACATTAACTATAGTCAATTCTTTCAGACTCAGTTGTCTACATTAAGTCGGTGCAAGTGGTTCTGTGAAAGTGAAAAATATGTTTTTTTTTATGTTATGTATGTATGTATGTATGACCAAGATGAAATAAGGGAAGCAATGTATTTACGAATATGTATCGCTCTTTACTCATTTTGACGTTGGAGTTACTCTGACGAATCAAAAAAAAAAAAAGAAACTTCAACCTTATCTCTTGTTTTTTCTCCTGTAATGGATTTAGTGCTATATTCTGCAAAATCTGTGGCATCATACTCTATAACTTTATATATGCCACAAAATATATTAAATGATTTCAGAAAATCTTAGAAATACTAAGTAGCAATGGTGACAGATAGCCCACTTTGCAGAGATGAACTTTATCATTTAAATGCCAGGTTTATGGCAATAAATCATGACTTTATAGCTTCATGCATAAGTGCAGATATCAGATGCTCTTGCGCAGAAATGTCAAGGTAACCTACAAAAGACGGGAAAGAGCAGGCGGAGAAAGAGAAGAAGCGCCGCTTGTTTAACTTTGCAGAAAAAATTCTTCCTCTCTCGCGCTTTATTTTATTGTTCGCGTGACAGTTCACAGGTCATATGTTAAATGCTTAAAAATGTAATTTAATTTACAGCGAATATCAACTTATTTTAATCATATTCAAATAAACTTGTCAATTTAATACTGTTGTATGCAAATGTCCCAAATTTTGCATTCATTATCCAACTCATTACCTCTTAAAACACACATGCAGCTGACAAATTTCAAAAAAATTGTTGCAAAATATGGGTAATAAACCTGAAAATGATTTAATACACGGTAACATGTAAAAGAAATACTTTCGCAGAGAGTGAAATTGCATGTCACTAGTATTTCTCCTTTTTAGTCTGTTTTCAGGAGAAAATACCTAGGAGACGCAAAACGGCCGTATAAATGAGGTAATGCGTTACCAGAAAAGTTGATAAACGAGCCAAGCGGCCAGTCTATCACAATTTTGACATCTATCATACGCCACAAGCCGTAAAGTACTCTATTTGACATTTTTATAAATGTATTTCATAAGAAACACGTAAATTAATATTAAAAATTTCACTTTTAACAATAAAATCATTATATTAAATACGCATTTGTCAAGCGGCTGTTCCTTTCAAAGTAGGCTCATTCATGACTAGCTTTGATAGGTAAGAACGGCAGACCGGTAATATACGGTCGACAGCACAAGCACAGGTCTACCAAGTCGAACAATAAATCTCGTCTTGTGGAAGGAAATACTTATTATTCGATTTTTCTGATCCCACACCCACAATTGACATTGATTTCATGGCAGCAGTTTCTTCCTTTTAAGTAACTGTACAGCTTCTACATGATATAGTTTCTATTGAACTCTGTGCTTTCCAAAGGGAATGAATAGATGGAGGATATTTGTATTTTTCGGTGAAAGATCGAAATTTATTTCATCGAGTGGACACCATCGGTAATATTTTCACGAGTGGCGCAGCCACGAGTGAAAATATTACCGATGGTGTTCACGAGATGAAATAAATTTCGATCTTTCACCGAAAAATACAAATATTCTATTTATTTCATGCTTTTTACCCTTTCTTGGTGGAGCTTTATCAATATTCAGTACAGTTCTTTTCCCTTATTCCCCGTGGCGAACCCCTCCCGTATAGCAACGTTACGTCAAGCGCGAGAAATGTAAGGTATATGACGTCATATATCTCATCTGGTTGTTAGGCACGCGCAATTTACCTAGGCAACAAGAACATGAAAATCGGTATTTTCACTGGTGATACCAGTGTAAGATCGAAAAATATTTTCACTGCTATTTCTCGATATCCTACCGTAAAGCATGAAATAAAACTGCGATCTAAATCATTCGTTTTCAATACTTCGGCTATTTCCCTTGTCAAGAGTTGTAAAACACTTTCAATCGCATTGGGGCATAGAAACTGTTTATTTATCTGCTAAAGAAGTTTATTGAAACTTTCCAGTCATTAGTAAAAGTATCCGAATATATGTACATCCGAATATTGCAATTTCAAAGTTACTCTTTGAGGAGTAAAGTAATTTACTTGTTGGGTAGTTTAGATCAATGATCTGACTGCACGATCTTTGCAGTCTAATCTTGATTTGCTCTAAGAGCAAAAGATCCCTTAGTTGCTCTTTACAGTCTGAGGGTTAATCGTGTAACAAATTGAATTATGCGAGTAATCGTATTTGTTGTTGGTGTTGTTGTTTATTAGATACTTAACACAGTTTGTAGAAATACATGAATTAGCCCAATAAAGAGGTTCAGCTCTTATCGCGCCTTTTTGTCAACTAAAAGTGCGGTCCGCTGCAACTCAAGGGGACTTTTTTTTATTTTAAAGCTTTGGGGAAAGAAGCACACAAATCAGACATAACCTAGTTTCAATTTTCTATGTAGTCTGACATAGAACTCTGCTGACCTTTAAAGCACACGTTTTCGCCGATTGCAGTGAAAAGTAAAAATTTGACTGATAGACATCTGCCCCTGCGTTGCTCACTTTACTTTGATAGGATGCTTCTAAAATAGATCTAGTTCAGTCTCAATGTAATTCGTAATATTATTTATAGAAACATAACTTCGGTTTACTTCGATACCTCGTTTCTACAACTTGTTACAAGCTGTAGTAACGAGGTTTTTGAAGTAAACGGACAATATTAACCCTTTTGCTGATTATCGCGACTCACAGACGTTTTGCGGACAGCGTAGATCAAGATCAGACTGCACAGAACGTGCAGACTGATCTTGAATCTACGCTGTCCGATCTGGAGATTTTATTCCCTACAACATACCTTTGAAATAACAATTTTTAGGTTTTTAGTATCGAATTGAAAATTTCACTTTAGTTATTTAGCAGGATAAGAGTTTTAAGCATTTACTAAGATGACGGAAACTCACAATGAGTTTCGAGATTCTATTTTTAGAGATACGTTATAGATATGTGTATACGCGTATAGTATAACGCCGAAAGTGTGTCAATTTGGTTCGGTAGAACCAACCAGTTTTCGATAGAGATGTGTAAAAAAAGCTTGATTAGCTATTAAAAATGATAAACTACATTTCGCAAAAATACACATTAATATCAAAATTCATGCCACCTGTTTTGTGTGTATGTTTTTTTTTTGTGTCGGAATTTTCGTGTAACTCAACAAGTGACGCTCTATCGGCGTTTAAGCATACAACAGCTGTACACAAATGTACATGTAAATGTTATTCGTATGTTGGAATACTTTGCAAGGCGATTTAAAGATGAACTAAACATGGCTTTAGGGTACATAAAAAATGAGAAAGCTTCCTTTATAAAATAAAATTAAACAGCTATTATATAGTATTACATGCTTATGTTAAAATATAGCCTGGACATCATTTAACTTCTCTGTACAGTGAAGGAAGTGAATATAGAGTGCAAAGTTCAACATCATTAGTTAAACAAGTGTATTGGTTGGAGAGCTTTGTGTTTTCCCAAATAATGGCGAACACAGAGCTTATAAAAGATGAAAAACTTGACACTTTTCTGGAAGATATTTTGACGAAGCATTTGAAATTTCCTCAGTCGAATATCGAGATACAGATATTACGTGAAGCTGTTCAAGAATTGGTTAGTAACATTGTGGAAAAAATAGATTTGTCAGGAGTAGGCTGGACGATGAAACAACTCCTTCCTGTAGGAAGTATGGCGGAAGGTACGCGAAACAGTCTTCCGGATGAATTTGATTTTATGGTAGTAGTTGGAAAATTTGAATTGGATGACACAGTCAAGTCAGTCATTTCAACTGACAAAGGCACTTTTTTAAAACTCAAATATGAATGCAAACGGGATGTTGAATGTTTTAGAAACATGTGTAACTGTAATTGTGCTTCGGAAGAAAATCGATGCGAGTGCGACTGCTTCTCATATTGGGAATCGGCGAAACGTTCATTCGTCTCGGGAATCGAGAGAACGTTAATGCAAATGAAGCAAAGTGGGATGTTTTGTGGATTACCGTCGCTTCCTGGAAAACTTCGGGTTGATAACTGCAATGTCGAAGAACATGGGCCAGCAACAACGCTTCAGCTCTTATTGGAAACGGACGACATTAGAATGGAGAGTACATCAATGAAAATATCGATAGATTTAGTTCCAGCGATTGAATTTAAGATCGACTCATTTTGTTTACAGACGTTGGAAATCTTTCATGAGAAGTTTTCGCGAAAATTAAGGGCTACAAATAAAATACATATTATCCCACACAAATTTAAAGCTGATCCACAGAGAAAAGAGCTAGTCAGCTTGTGTAAAGTTTCATTTGCTTCAACTGAATTTGTGCTCATGCAGGAGGAAAGTGAAGTACATAAGAAATGCCACATGCTTCTTAAATACATGTATCCATGCGATTTTGGTATATCTTTCTCCTCATTCATTTTCAAAAATCTCGTCTTGCAGCATGCCGTCGAGTGTGGAGACCCGGGACTTGGAAAATGTTTGATCAAGATTTTGCTCCACCTACAACATATTGAGAAGTCGCAGGAAGAGCCTTTTATACCACACATATTCAACACCAAACATAATCTGCTTCAGTATGGCTCGGTAGGAGGCGAAAAAAGATTATCACAAGTTATTGAGGATTTGCAACAGGTTAGAAATGACTTGCCAATATTAAGCTCAATCAAGATCTGGAAAAGATATCAGTTACAGTCGTCCTTAGGTGAGACCCACGTTGTTAAGTTCTAAATGCGACCGAATATACTATGGAATCGCTGTGGACGCGCTCCAAAACCACAGGTTGGGGTTCTATGGATCATTGGATGGACCAATTTTAGATGTTTTCATACAATTTTGATCGATCAAAAAGTATTGCTGGTTTGAGATGGCCTAACTATATAGTTCATGACAAGCTATAGCCTAATTGAACTTTTAATGATCTACAGATTAATTCATTTGTTTCCAAATTGTTTCTTTTATATTAACGGTTTACTGCAGCTAAAGCTGAAAGTGGAAACAGTGGAAAGCTTTGACAATAACTTGATATGGCTTTGCAACACGCGAAAAGGGGCATTCGGACATTTCCGTAAAGTGTCGTCTCGGATCAGCCTGCGCAGTCCTCGCAGGCTAATCCGAGACAGCACTTTACTACTGCATTAGATTTTGTGCCACTGGCGCAAAACAGAAAATTGGACAAAAGCGGAGTGTATCGTTTCGGATCCGTCTGCGCGGACTGCGCAGGCTAATCAAAGACGGCACTTTACGCAAATGGCAAATGTTTGAATGCCCCTTTTCGCATGTTGCAAGCAAATTATTATTTTATATATCACTTTCTTGTGTTGCTTTTGTTTTTTTGTGTGTTATCATGTCAAATACATGTATCCTCACTTGTGATGCCTCTTGCTTATCATACTACAGCGTAACCTGTTTTGTTATGTATATTTCATTTTTTTTTCTTTGTATAAAACTCTCAGTTTTAAGTCTACATTATTTATTTGAGGTATTAGTTAATGCCTTGATGATGACATCTCTCCGAATGGAAGATTTGATTAAGGTTGAAACTATCAGAAGTCGCCAAACGGAGACATGAAGCAAAGTACTTAATTTCTCTTACAGGATGGGAAAAGAAACCAAAGGCAATGGAGAAAATGCCAGTTACACGCATATTTTCCTCTCCGAAATATGTTTCGAAAATACGGTCACGTAAAAGCAATGTTTGGTAAGGTTTATAAAGGCTAACAATATGAACCACACACTATCCTTCTTGTACACCTTGAGGTTCAACCCGGTTATTCCGATTTTCAGAAAGCATACATACATGTAATGTGGACTCATTTATTAGGTTATCAGAAAATATACCGCTTTTTTCTGTTTTAAATTTATCCAATTCTACAGCCCAAAAGAGGAGCCTGAATCTCTTTAACTCTTTACCACACGAGAAAATTTTAGACTGGTCCAAATTGATAGCATCTGCAGACGACAAAATAAATGTGACTGAAAATTTTAAATTTGTGTAGTGAAGGGTAGAAAACATTGTGGGAAAAGGAGAAAATGCTGGTTCCCAGCATTTTCTCCTTTTCCCACAATGTTTTCTATAGGCTTCTTTCTCAGGGGCGTCAAAAAGTAGGGATTGTGTGGTATTGGGTCAAAGGAAAAATAATGCATCTGCAAATTGTATTGACCCAGGTCACACTGCGAGAACCACGCAGGCTGACATGAGCCTAAACTTTTTGCTAATTGACAATTTTCTGCAGCGCAAAGGACTATTCTACCTTATGATAAATCTGTTATTTTAACCCATTACCACACAATCCCTGCTTTTGACGCCCCTGAGAAAGAAGCCTTTTCAAAACCCTGTAGAAAAAGGAGAAAATGCTGGTAACCAGCATTTTCTCCTTTTCCCACAGTGTTTTCTACCCTTCCCAGAACAAATTTCAATTTTTCAGTCACCTTCATTTTGTCGTCTGCAAATGCTTTCAATTTGAACCATTCTAAAATTTTGTCGTTTGGTAAAAAGTTAACAACAAACTGAATTTCATGGTTTCATAACGCTGTGATGACTTGATTGGAGAGATGTATCAAGCCCCTTTTGCCAGAGCATGGTTCAATTGTTTGCCGCAGAAAACATAAATGACACACTGTACGTAAATGTTTATGCAATATAGGTTTCGCGCCCAATTACAATTTCAAATCTGACCAGTTTATTAAACATTGATAATTTATAGGGACGTTAATTGGGTTATATTATACCGAAAATCAATTACAGATGCATACAATCTGACAAGAGTTTCACGCATATCTAGACTGAGAGTGAAATCTCATTCATCTATGTCGTAACACCCATGCTCTTATGGGAACCAAAAGATGGAATATATCTTAACCCTTTACAGACACAATCAAGACTTTAAAAAAAAGTCTTGTGAGAAAAAGAGAAAAACATTTTCTTCTTCACCCATATAGTGGGGAAGATTAAGTCCAGATTTCATGAAAATCGATCACTTTGTGATACAAGCACCAAATTTGGCACAGTCAAAGTCTAATATCCGAATGTTATGAAAAATAAGTTATTCACCCGAAAACCCAAAAAGACCGCCAGTTCTCAAGATGGCCGCCATTCATAGCTGTGACCCCTTTCTGTACACTATAAAAGTCATTTTAGGTTTATTTTTCTGTAGGACCTGCTTGTTTCCATGATTTGAACATAATTATGAATGATTTAATGAGGTCATATCTAATAGTTGATAAAACGCTGTACAGAAACAGACATTAATTTTTTCAAAGCACTGAAAGAACAATACTTGGTCATTTTTGTAAGCCTAAAGTTACTGGTCCTTATAAACGTCGTATCCGCTGTTTATAACATTATCTTTTATGACGTAAGTGATACAGAGTATAGATCTTATGTGAACAATGTGCCTTTCCATTATAATTAATGCTTTCTACAAGCTGCTTAAGTCTTACGAATCAGTGAATTAACAGTGTCAAAGGTAGACTTGAAATCCTTCACAGGAATTAATATGAAACATTTTGGCTGATAACGCATAAGAATGCATTGTAATAAAGAATATTAAATGCCTCTGTGGTCAACACTTAGTAAATTACTGTCTAGGTAGGTAAAAATGTGATAACCCACTGAACAAAGTTCTTTACATATTTTTCTTTAATGTGGCCCTCATAGAGTCCGAGGCTAATTTGAAGTTGGTTTTCGTTGAAGTTATAACCGTGATTCTAATAACAGACTATATCATGGCAAAAAGCCCATGATGTTGATACTAAAAGCATAACAAAATTAATGCTCATCTGTGCATGCGCTTTAATCAGTTATGCTATTATTAAATCAGGGGCTTCACAAAGTATATGGCAAAATGTATTTCTAATTAGAATGATGACAGGTACCCTGATATACGTGTATGTTTGATGTGATTACTGGCTTTCTCATATCAGTGCTAACACAAGTTTCTTTCCAAGCCAATAACTATCTTTCTCACATGCACAAGAGATGAGATGCAAAAATTCGACAGAAATAAAATTGCCTCGAACTAGTATCGAATCCTTAACCACCAGGCCATGTGGTAGATAGTTTTATAGCTAAAATCGTAATAGGGACCAAAAAATGAAAAATCTAACATGGCACGCGACTTTGGCTCTATAAACACAGTGCAAGGTAAACGTGGTAAAATCTGCGACAATCCATGTACTGTGACGTCATCCTATATTGAGTGACGTCATTCAATGAGTGAGTTATTCAATGGAACATTATTTTCATCTGCGTTTTACTTTAAGTTTGAACTTGTTTTCCTTTCACTGAGAATTTGCCATGTTAGAATCGAAATAATCTTCTTTCTATCGTGGTTTATCGTTCAATAAACCACGTTGTGATTTATGAGGCGCTATGAAACACCCACTCGGGCTATCGCCCTCATGGATTATTTATTGCGCCTCATAACTCACAACTGTGGTTTATTGAACGATATACCACGATAGAAAGAAGATTATTTCTTAAGTACATTATAACACTCAAATTACCCATCATTTTTAGCCTTACATAAAAGGAAAAATATGATATAAAATGGATAAAGAAGCCTGAAAAAAAGCCAGGGCTTCATTGCATAGTCTTAGACATGAGCACTTTATACGAAATATACCAAACCAAAAAATATCTCATCTCCAACATTTATACTCGGCCCGTCAGCCTTGGTCCATAATCGTGACATATTACTTCTTTGTATCATGACGCAAAACAGCTAAAAGGTGGAGGTTTTCACAAGCTTAAATAGGTATCTTAGAATATTCTGATTTAGTTAAAAATGTAGACATGGCTGTAGGTCATACCATTAATTTTGTACTTTATTATGCCATGTTGAATATTTAGTACTTTGATGGTAAATATTGTATCAGTAACTTCAGTGCTTTGAATCACACTTTAAATTTCATCTTACTGTAAAAAATATAATAAGATGGTGAAAGTATGCATACTAATTAATCCTAACTCATTTTCAACCCAAAATGGGAGATGAACCAGATAATAGGTGAATTCTCAATAAATGATATAAAACAGTGATTTAGCAAAGTTATGAATTATTGATCTAAAAACACCACGTGAGTTGGTTCTAGGATGCGTATAAAGCATATTCCATCCAGGCAATGTGTTTTTATTTGAAAAATATCCGCATAGTTTCTCATTTTGACATTTAGGAAGATTAAACCGCAAAAAAAATCTGTGCTTTCAGTGCTTTGATTTGTAGTGAACAATTGTCCTTTGAAACGAGGGTAAAGAAATATTTATGTATAAGCTTTTGCATTATTATGGATCATTTAGAACTTACAGAAGGACTGACTATCAGAACAAAAATACAAATAAAAACTGTTAATTACTGATCAGCTGATCAAGGAAAAAAATCTGCTGGCTCATGGTCTGATATAATGCCGGTGTAATGCAGAGAAATGACCCCCTTACAAAATGACCCATGGGTCATTTTACTACGTAGAGGAATGACCGGAGTCATTATTCTAAGTAGAGAAATGATCCCAGATGGCTATTTCTCTACGTAGAATAATGATCTGGGTCATTTCTTTACGAAGTGAAATGACCCATGGGTCATTTTTCTTCGTAGTGAAATGACCCATGGGTCATTTTACTACGTAGAGGAATGACCGGAGTCATTATTCTAAGTAGAGAAATGATCCCAGATGGCTATTTCTCTACGTAGAATAATGATCTGGGTCATTTCTTTACGAAGTGAAATGACCCATGGGTCATTTTTCTTCGTAGTGAAATGACCCATGGGTCATTTCTCTACGTGGTGAAATTACACATTGATCATTTTGTAGGGGAGGGTCATTTCTCTGCATTACACCGGCCATCTTGAACATCAACATGGAATGCTGTAGACATTATGAAAATCTACTTCCACAAAACATTCATAATTATGTTTCAATCATGAAAACAATCATGTCCTACAGAAAAGTAAACCAAAAATTACATTTTTAATATACAATAAGACGGCCATAGCTGAGACTTGCGGCCATCTTGAAAAATGGGGGTCATCTTGTTTTTTCAGGGTAACATACTTTTCATAAAATGTAGATAATAATACACCTTGTGCCAAATTTGTTGCTTGTATAACAAAGTGAACGATATATGGTGATATGCTCCACTAGTAAGGTTTTCTGTCCCACAAGGAACAAATCAAAGCAGTAAAGCTAAAATTAATATATTACCGTCTGCAAATGTTTTCAGTTTCTTTGAGCAAAGAACTGTGTCTTTTGGGAAAGACTTAATTCATTCTCTCCCGAGATAGATTTACGGTTCAAAACATCCGGCTGCTCGGAACGCTTTTGCGGACAATCCAGATCAAGACAAAAAGTGCAGTCTGATTTTGGATCTTTAATATCCGAAACAATGTTTTCTCCGGAGAAATCAACTTTGATATCATAATATTTGGGTTTAAATTTACCTTTGAGTGGAATGTCGTGTTTCATTCAATTAACCCATGACAACACAATCCCTACTTTTGACGCGTCTGAGACAGAAGCCTTTAGAAAACATTGTGGGAAAAGGAGAAAATGCTGATAACCAGCATTTTCTCCTTTTCCCACAATGTTTTATACCCTTCATCAAACAAATTTCAAATTTTCAGTCACTTTTATTTTGTCGTCTGCAAATGCTTTCGATTTGGACAAACCCAAAATTTTGTCGTTTGGTAATGAGTTAACAGCTTAAGGATGAAGGCGAAGAGGTGAAGATGTTTGCTTTCTGCGACCACTCGGATTATTATTATTATTATTATCATCAATATTATTACTTTATTTTTACTTTTCCTTTAGATAAATGAATAAATGACAGTAAGCTTGAGCTTTTATGCAGACAGTTTTAAAAGAATTATTACAAGCATGCACCCACAGACTACAGTCTTCAGGAACATTGATTAACCCCCCCTACCCAACATACACACATACATACACACCCTTCCGCCAATGTACACCAAGTAAGCAGGCACGTTTTGTATATAAATCATACTTACAAAAACTTAAATACCAAAAAGGACGTTTCGGTGGAAACAGTTTGATTAATTAGACATTTCCTTTGAATTTAATTAATTAATTCACTCTACTTTGTAGTTTCCTTTCTTTCTTCATTGACAGGGCCTATAAATTCAGACTCGCCTGACACGCCCACACATCTCACCTGAAAATAAAATGTAAAAGCATGTAAATCATGTGATGCTATATAATGTGGGGAAAGGGTCAAATGGTAATGAAGATAATGGAATTGTCAAAGTTGTTTGTGATAAAATAAGATCGGCATTCTTGCAAATTAATCTCGACAATTACGATCTTATACGGAACATAACGAAAGAGGTAAACGAGCTTAATTCTAAATATTTACATCTTTGGATGGCTGAAAATGCAATAAAGAAATGCCATAATATCCTGCAGGCCTGCCTTCACATGCGGACAATAAGCGGATACAAGATCAAACTGCAAGTTTTCTGTTATCTGAGCACGACCTTTTCCGTCCAAAAAAGACCGTTAAATCCTATATGACGCAGAAAGGGCGATACAAATTACGCCAAAAATTCGAATGAAATTAAAAATATGATGATGTATTCAATAAACAGAAAATTTCTGCTTTGGAGATGATATTCTTCTCCGGGTTTTACAAAGAAGGTGGAAGTCCGCAAAGTACCATAAACACTCATATCTGGTGGTTGCTTTAGAGAGGGGTTGGAGGTTATTAACTCCAAGGTAGAATGCCTGAGGTTAGGGGTACCCATGCTTCGTTTTAACGGTTTGGGTTCTGGAATTATCATAGTGATTGCTGAGGAGAACTTAGTAAATACAGCTCGCTGAGCTGAACTTAGTAAATAAAGCCTGCCGAGGAGAACTTAGTAAATAAAGCCTGCCGAGGAGAACTTAGTAAATAAAGCCTGCCGAGGAGAACTTAGTAAATAAAGCCTGCCGAGGAGAACTCAGTAAATAAAGCCAAAGTCCGAGTATGTGTACCGCATCGCCGATCACAGGTAGGGAAATACGGAACGCTAAAGAAGGTCCGTTGACAGATATTTATAATCTCCAATCATTGTCGCATCACACCAGTCGTTGCTCCCATTATGCCAACTATTCTATAAGTCATGCTCTGGCAAAGGGGGTTCCATTCTTTTGGATCAAATTTCATCTCCTAGATCTCCTATACCGAGCAAATCCTCTTATAAATATGGATCCCTAACATCCAACTTATCTTACTACTGATGTAGAATAGAACATAATAGAAATTTGATGAATAGCAAACAATCGACGAACCGGCCTGCGCAGACTGAACTGGCTCGATACTTTTTGCAGATGCATTAGACCTCCTTTACAGTGCATGGCTAATATGATTTTATTTAATGCTTTCCGGTAGGATATCGAGAAATAGCAGTGAAAATATTTTTCGATCTTACACTGGTACCACCAGTGAAAATACCGATTTTCACGTTCTTGTTGCCTAGGCAAATTGCGCGTGCCTAACAACCAGATGGGAAATATTACGTCATATACCGTATACATTTCTCTCGCTTGACGTAACGTTGCTATGCGGGAGGGGTACGCCACGGGGAATAAGGGAAAAGAACTGTACTGAATTTTGATAAAGCTCCTCCCAGAAAGGGTCAAAAGCATAAAATAAATAGAATATTTGTTTTTTTCGGTGAAAGATCGAAATATATTTCATCTCGTGAACACAATCGGTAATATTTTCACGAGTGGCTGCTGCGCCACTCGTGAAAATATTACCGATGGTGTTCACGAGATGAAATATATTTCGATCTTTCACCGAAAAAAACAGATATCTGTTGGATCATATTTGTAACAAATCATATATGTAACACATTTGTTACGTACATGATCACATTCGTAACAGATAAAGTGTGTTACAAATGTGTTTGTCCGAAATGGGGGTTGACATGAGAAGCATATATGTAACAGGTTTAGTTGTCTATTTGTATTACAATACGGGGTTTGATCAGTGCTTAAACAGTTTTAAGCAAATGCATCGAGTTTTGTAGGTTCTACTTACACGCAGAAATGCATTACGCAACTTTGACTTCATTTTTCAGGTAAATAACGTTTGTAGGGTTCATATAGTAAATTGGTCATAACTCACAAAATAACCTGAATAATCTGTTCAAATAAAGACTAACATACTCCAGAAATATTATACATTCAAAATAACGTTGTTTATCAAATACTCACCAATTGTCCGAAGGTACATTTTCTCACGTTGTGGCCCATATATAGATGTTTATATATATAAACAGAGAGCAGCCACGATACCGGACATTATATTCATGAATATCCTTTAAAGAGTTGAGGAAATATGGAGCGGACGCGAAAGAGTGACGTCGACGTCACCGCCGATGACGACGATGGACAAAGTGACACAACAAATCAGTATCAAGATATTGGCCCATCTGGTGAATAAAAACCTGCTACAAATGTGTTTCAGATGTAAATATGCATTCTTTTGTACTGTTTTTAAATCAAAATTGACCTGTGACATATGTGATTTCATGTCACATCAAAAACCGGCATCGATCATATTCGTCACAAAATATGTTACATTTATGCTTGATTTCCGAGTCATATATGTAACACATGTTACATATGTGATCATATATGTAACAGGTGTTACATATATGATTTGTTACAAATATGATCCAACAGATAACCTCTATATATTTTTCCCTTTATTATCGAACCTTATTTTTATACTTTGCTAAGGTCACATCATGTAACCTAAGAAAATGCGTACAATCAGATAAGGGCAGTTCGGACTGTAGTTGGCCTAAAAAAAAAGTGAAAAAAGATAAATTACCAGCCAAGGCTTGCAGTTAGGCATTTAAGCTCACATATGATTTGAACCACTAAGGCCGTTTGTCAACGTCTGCAAACCGTGTGTAAGACATGTACACGTATCTCTTTCTTTGGAACACATTGTAGGTTTCTGTAAAAATATTTACGAAAACAGGTGAAATATTGATAAGGTTGACACTATTTGCAAAGATTAGAGGATAATGATGATAATTATGTTTATGGCGAATTTAGGCCCTATCGTACTTACGCCGTATTTAAAAGACAATCGGCATATTTCGACTGATGTGAACCATCAAATCCCTTAGATGTATCTGGTGGATTGATATGCAGCAGATCGGTATATTCACCGCCCGGAAATACGCCGGTTTACCGTTCTGAAGATTAATTGTCAGGCCTCTCTTACAAAAGAAAACTTGAGTTTCAATTTTCTGTCGAAATCTATCTAACTGTATTTCAGTTGACCAACAGTTTTTACATTCATTTTTAGCTCTATTGGCCGAAGGCCAGCAGGTTTATGTCATGGCCCGGTGTCTGTCGTGCGCGCGTTGTTGGACCGAACTATGGGGTTGACCGAACTATGGGGTTGAGCCCCATGAACTATGGGGTTGAACCCCATAGTTCGGTCAACCCCATTGTTCGGTCCAACAGCGCGTGCGTGAGTTAACTTTTATTTCAAACATCTTCTCTGAAACCACCCATCCAATTTTGATGAAACTCCACAGAAATTATCCTGCCATAGTCTTCTTCGGAATTCATTGAAACAATTTTATTCCTTCAAAAACTCTGGTTGCCATGGCAACAAACTGAAAAATATAGATTTTTTTTTTTTAATCTTCTTATTTGAAATCATAAGGCTTGGGCTACCAAATTTGGCATGTAGCTTCTTCTACAAAGTTCCTTCAAATAATAGCCCTGGACTCAAAATTGGCCCCGCCCCGGGGTCACAAGTTTTATGTGGGCTTATATAGGGAAAACTTTAAAATCCGTCTGGTACCTAGCCATAGGGCCTAGAGCTACCAAATTTGGCTTGTATCTTTATCAAGTGTTTGTTTACCAAGAGTGCCCAAATGACAGCCAATGGGTAAAATTTTTGGCTGGCCCCGGGGGTCACAAGTTTTATATTGGCTTATATAGGGAAAAGTTCGAAAATCTTCTAGTACCAAGCCATAAGGCCTAGGGCTACTCAAATTTGCATCTAGCTTTATGAAGTGGTTGTCTACTAAAGGTGCCCAAATTATAGCCCTGGGATTAAATTTGGCCCCGTCCTAAGGGTCACAAGTTTTACATGGGCTCATATTGGACATTTTTTAAAAATCTACTTGTACCTTGCCATGAGACCTAGGGCTACCAAATTTTCCAGTGGGCCTCCACCAGGAGGGCACAACTTATAGCCTTGGAATTAAGGTTGTCCCCACACCAGGGGTCACAAGTTTTACATGGGTTTATCTGGTGAAAACTTTCTACGTCGTCTTGTCAGTAACCATTATAAAGACTAGGGCTACTAAATTTAGCCCTGTCTCATGGGTTTCATGTTTTACAGGGCCTTTTATTGAGGAAACTTCGAAAATCTTTTTGCTTATAACCAAACATTCTTGACCTGTATTATATTTTATGGGGCTTTATCTTGTGGACCTCCACCAGGATTCAAGTAATTATAGCTCTGTGGTCAAAATTGGCTTTTCATGGGGTTACAACTTTCTTGTAGGATTTTGTAGAAAAACATTTTATGTCCTCAAGTTTGAAACCAATTGGCCAAATACTGTAATGTTTGGCTTGTAGTGTCTTTGCTTATTAGCCAGTGGAGCGATACAGTGCCATCATGGCCCTCCTGTTAACGTCTTTTATCAATTCCGATTGAAGTTTTCACCGACAGATAGACAGATGTGGATAACTTCATCGAGGTTGTTTATGTCGTTGCTATTGCACATGTAAACATTCTGTTTCGAATTGGCCAGGTCAAAGTTAAAAATTAGCGGGTAAGGTAGATTTTGAATGAAATTCTGATAAGAAGAGTAGTTATTACAACCATGAATTGTGTTGGATTAAGGAAAAAAGCATTTAGTTTGTATGTGAAACAGGGGTGTCATGACCTTTCCTTTTTTGTTTTAAGTGAAGGGTAATGGAGTTAACGGATATTTTTAGCAGCGAAAACAAGGGTAGGGTGAGGGCACGAAATATAGCGAAAAAACGGCATGGTAAGGTGCTATTTTGGATTTTGTCCCCAGATTATGTGTTGTTTCAAGTTTCAGTTTAGCTTGGCTTTTTGAGGCTAGCTTCCTGGGGGTTTGCATTTTGTGAATTTTGGAATATAGGCTAAAATGGCGTATCTTTTTCATTTTGTTTTTTCCTGACCATGCCACTTTCTTATATTGATCATCAATATCACTATTTCACAAGTTGAACGTGATTTATTGATAAAATGTATAGAATTAGGATTGTGCTGTTGTTATAAGTGACCCTTATAATTTCAGGCTGACTGTATAGACCTTTGTTTGAGGAAGTTCAGATCGGCGTATTGCGTACCAAGACGAGTTTAGCCGACAACTGTGTACTGCCACCTTGGCACGTCATGCATAAGATCACGTGATTCACTGTTCGAATAGAAACGACCGTTTTCGGACGAGGTTAGATGTAGGTACGGAATCGACCGAGTTATGACGAGTGTCATACGTGAGTAAGAATTGGATTGAGGATCTCTGTGTGTAAGACCATAGTTATTCTTCGAATAGACCTCTTCCTTCTTTCGCATGCCGAGCACAAAACATTAACTCAGCTTAATCTTTTGGATCTATTATCAGTTCATTTCTAGGTGGAATGGAAACACACCGATTCACCAAAGCGCACATCAGAAATGGGAATCTAGTCTTAGGATTTTTGTTGGCGATCAGAGAATTTACTGCAATGCCACCGCTCTCCCTGTAGGTGAGGAAAATGCAGTTCAGAGAGTAAGCTTAAACTTAAGCTTGCCTTCTTTTCAACGTCCTCTAGCATTTAATCCAAAATAGTCGTTTAAAAAAGAATCAACGTACTTTGGAACCTCAGACAAAACTGTTCACTGTTGATTCACATGTACCTCAAATCAGAAAAAAAAAAACATCAAGAACAATGCAAGGGAGCTAATTTCGTATTAGAGAGCGAGTTCCATCGTGACATTATCATTCCCCTTTGTAATTTCAGTCTGTCTATTCAACGACTGTCATGTTACGAAAAACTCTTCCCAAGCGATTTAACCTTTTCCCAAACAAGCCCTGGTTTTTACGTATCTGCAGTAAAAATCTTTTGAAAACACTGTGGGAAAAGGAGAAATTGCTCGTAACGAGCAATTTCTCCTTTTCCCAAAGTGTTTTCTACCCTTTTTGAGAACTTTCTGCCATTTTTTCAAAATCTAAAATTGTCGTCTGCAAACCCTTTCGGTTTGGAAGAGTCCAACTTTTGTCGTTTGGGAAAGGGTTAAACAATATCAATAGATAAAGCTGAGAGAAAAACCGGTTTCACAATGACCTGTTCTCAAGAAAATTTAGGCTGTACAATAAATTTTGATCGAGGCATAGATCTATGCCTCGATCAAAATTTATTAATACATGACATACTATAGTAATTGTAATTTAGACGATCACCGTTACCTAGTAGATTTCTATTAGGATAATATCCTTTGAATTTTTTATATAAAGAGCTGCATTGTGGGGGTAAATATTTGTTCATCGGTTTTTCATCAATTTCCAAGAGTTTTAATTTGATGTACAGCGTTTTTAGATTTAGGTCTAGTAGAGCTCTATACGCTAACATACCCGAAGGAATACAGAACAAAAATTACCCATTATAAAACGCTACTTGCTGCAGTAAACACCTTGGATGATACATGACGTGAATGGTTCAGTGTGCACATTCAAAATGACGCCGCATCTTAAAATCAAAGTACTGATAGTACTGAAGGCCAGGAAATTGAGGATACGAAACTATACAAAAGGTCAATTTTAATTAATACAAACAGGTAGACGGACAGGGATGCAAGCGGATTCCACCAAGCCCCTGGAATTCTTGCTTTTAACAGGAAATGTTGGACTGATACAAGAAAGCACCAGCCAGAAACTAATTAAGCCAGAGCAAGGCATGTGCTCACAGTTATGGGGTGCTTGATAATGGCTTAGAATACCTAGTAATTTGTCGTGCTTGTAATCAATCTCAAGTCAAAATTGAACTGTTCAAACGGTGCAATACCAAATTTGGTTATCTTAATTTTCTGAAAACACGTGAAGTCCTGAATGATGTTATTTTTCACATTTATGAGTCGTCTGTTAACAGTAGCATATTTTTCCCCAAAATTTATCCTAATCAAATGAGAAGTCTCTTTATTGTAAATTACGTCGCACAGTAGATTGTGTACATGCATTAAAAATGTTTTATCACTATTTTAATTGCCAAATCAACTACCTCTATTTAATTTCCATTGATGACCCACATGAAATTAGTAATCACTTCATGAGAGATTATAGGACCAACATATAATTACAATTAAAAACTGAGATTTATAGGCAACTTTTACAGATGATAAATTAAAGTGCTTCATCAGAGGCAAAATTTAACATGGTGTTAGCCGAAAGAGCCTTTAAAAATATTGTGGTTTTGTCTCAAAATCAGGATGCTCTGTGGACAACACGCTTTTTTAAATCAGCCTGGCTGGTGTAACGTAATTTTGAGAGAGAGAGAAAATAGGCTGTTTGAAAGATATTTGTAGCTTGCACTAGTCAGTAAGCCTCCAATCCCCAGATTTTCAGAATTATCAACATTGAAAGTATCTTGCAGACAACTTAAGTGTTGCTAAAATGATGGTTTTATCAGTGGAATATAGTTCAGTTGGTAGCGACGTACACTTTAAGAGTCCACAAGCTCGGTCAATTTCCTATTGAGGATTGATGATAGGTATTGTAATAGGGTACAATTCTCTCTCGTCACATACTAAACATACAGGTCTCTGAAATCTAAGTCCTTTGAATCTGTGTAAATAAGTGTTTTTTTTTTTTTTTTTTTTTAAGAAATCTCCCTTAACCAAAAAGTTGAAAGCAGTTGCAGAAGACAAATCAAATATTAATAAAAAAAAAACTAACATTCGTCTTTCAAATGCTAGAAAATAATGTGGGAAAAGGAGGAACCAGAGATGTGATTCAACAAAACACTTTATGGGATCGAACTAATGACTTCACGATCGACGGCTGGGCATGAATCTCGTATAGGATGATGGAAAATGTACAAGTAGGAAAGAGCAGGAAAATATACGAGACAGAGAGAGAGAGGGGGGGGGGGTGAAAGATCTTCATACAATAAATCAAAATTATGGGCATATATGAATATGAAAAAATACATTAAATGACAAGCGAACCACTACAGAAAAAAAAAATATAAGCATTTATTTGGTTTCAAATCAAAGTCAATCAAATATATATTTTAAGAATCACACAGGTGTAACCTATTTGTGACAGGTGTTAAATACATCCTATCAGTGTGAAATATGCAGTTATAAACAATGGCAAAACTACCAAATAACTCTTGGATAAAGGTAACTAATACACATAATGTACGTACTAAAGACATCGAAGTTTCAAAAATAATTTTTATACATAACTTGAATAACGATATGGATGAAATTTGATGTTGGGGTCGACTTCTCTAAAATTTTATTTAGGGACGATTTCACCAGATTTCACCGGAGACAGTTTTGGGACGATTTTTCCAGGGGCCGATTTCTCCAGCGGTCGGAAAATGCTATCACAATAGCGGGTGGTATGCAGAGAAGTGGACACGCTAGTGGGAAATAGTTTGATTTTTGTCGGTGTAGAAAGTACCACAGTCAAAGTACCCTAGATTTAGTCGATATACATGTACATAAGAAAAAGCGATAAACGTAAGACGGGCCAATATTCTATATGTACATGCAATTTACTTTATTTACAATCACATTTCAGCGGAGAGGCGTTTTGTGACACATATGTTCAAATGTAAACACAACGTTATAGATATTAACCGTATAGCGTAGGAATACACAACTGCTGGATAAAGCTAAGTTTATTAGGTTATCCCGTTATTAGGTCAATGTCAATGACGAAAACGGGATAAAAAACACACATTCGTCAGTTATTTAAGGGTCGTAATACCCTTGCAATTCCATGACATTTTGCAGATGAAAGCTTTGAGGGAAACTAGTTGTTTTGGCGGACTCAGCGATATCGAGTGGACACACCTTCAACATTTTGTCTAAAAGTAGTCCGGAAAAGGCAGCTTACGATCCCTATAGGCAAGGGAATCCCTTGAGAGGGATTCCCTGGCCTAAAAACAGAATGAACTGGGGTCTATATAATGATAGACAAAGTAGACATTTGCGATCCTTAAAACGTTTGATCAAGAGACATTGAAACTTAATTTAACGTAGTAGACCCCTAATAGAAAACAGCTATTTCCACAATAATAATTTATAATCCAACAAAATTTGCTATATTTAAAAAAAAGTGTTATTGTACTGCTTTAACCAAGCCACTTTTCCCTTTTCGTCTTTTCTAGAATTATCATTTCTATATCTAAAACCACTATATTTTCATTACAAAGAGATACTAATTAACTCCCTTTTCTGGAAACTAACAAAAATATCTAAAATAATTTCAAAATAGGCATAAAGACATTTGTGGTCGATTAAAATGTGCAAAAGTGTTATACCTGTATAAATCCATATTTATCAACTGTCAAGAAAAATTTATGCATTGCAGCACTAGAGGTATTAGGAGTCTACTACCTTAATTGCACACTATGTAAATTGAATATTTTTGACGAACACAAAGTAACATTTTAGATTTGCGTTTTAATAAAATGCTGAGGAGAGGTGGCTGAGGCCCCCTCCCGTTCCTATGGCTTGTATTGGGTTCAGGTCCGGGCTTTTGGTTAACCAAGGCATGACGTGGACATTGCTAGCTGCCAACGTAATGTCAGGTGGCATTATCCTGTGTCAAAAGCAATCCGTGATTGGCATACAATGACATGCTGTATAATTTCTCGTAAAGAGATTTAATACTTTTTGAACTTTAGATTTCCCTGAATTTGCACAGTGATATTAGTGTCTTCGTATGCTCAAATTAGAATGGATCTATCCCAAATCGATCGTGATGTAACAGACAATTCTGGCAATTCCTCTTCCCGCGTTGCCAGTAAACCATAACAGGGCGATCACTCGAGCGATGCTTTATCCGGACATCGTCCAAAAACAAGACTGGTCATTTCGGCCCTCGTGTACCTCAGATATCTCCTCGCCCAGGCTAGCCTGACCTTACAATAGCTTGCATGAAGGAAAGGTACCTTTTTAGGGCAATTAGGCTTCAGACTATGGAAGCGATTTAGAATAGTCTGCAGAAACACAACGATTGTTTATGCTAATTGTCTGAAGAGCAGTCTCCGTTGCGGCGGAAAATCTGTCATGCAAGTAAGAAAGAACAAAGTACCTGTCTGGTTTCCTATTCTACCTCCTGCGCGTCACGGTCGGTTATTCACACTTCCAGTCGCTTGTTCTTCAGCCAGAGTTGATAGACGCTTGAAAGACCCCTCGCAATGACTTGCAGCCTGGAAGAGCAAAAAGGAAAAGATAAGACATTACTGGCAAAAGTAAGGAACCATATTTAGCTAGTAAATTCATCTTCTTTATATCATGTCATAACGTACCTGTGGTACAGACATGCTAGACTGGAGCATATCCACTGCCCTACCTCTGTCCTATCTTCGCGAGTAAAGGTTACGATCACTACGTGGATCTTACCTTGGCGGATCGATCCCGATTTCGAGATTTCCGCGATACGCCCCCTATTGGATACTGCTTATTATCGCCCTTTACATCATATTTCTTATAGCCAATGAAATATCGTTTGACAAACAGCTTATGAATACAACAATTCAACATGAAGCAATAACCACAAACGTACTTCGACATTCCATGCTCAGGTGCTGGGATACAGCCTCTGATAATTGATTGGTCACACTGAAACTTTTTGGAAATATTGTTCGTTTATGTCTTTTTCGGTAATAAATCATGACAGATCCTGCACACATCTACGGAGGTATTCATGTTTACCTTCTATTTTTATCCGAAAGGTGGCGACCCTGTTCTATTTTTATCAAAGATGAAATGCTACGAGCGATTTGATTTCATGCAGCTAGAGCTAGCTGCAACCAACGTCGAAATCAAGCTCAATCCGCCAAGGGTAGAGTAGCGTAGTGGATCGTCACCCTTGGCTTGCGAAGATGCCTCCGTCCGTAACGGACTTTTTTAACCACGTTCTATTAACTCAGGATACTATATAAAACAACAGATAAAATTGAAATGGGTTTCATAAGAAGTTTTGAAATGTACAGTTCCCGTGCAGATTTATTAATATAAAGCTATTGCACCTCCAAGTCAAATTCAAAAGAAGAAATTTTCAATTTGATTGTGTATACTTAGATGTGTTATGAAATATTACAGAAGTTTTCCCGAAAGTGTTTATCTGGACCAAGATTAGATAGTACATAACGCGCTGTAAGACGATCTTAGTTCTACACAATTGCATATTTCTGTCTAATTGCAATATTTTATAATTTACGACTGCAGCCTTCTACCAAATAACGCAGCGTTTATTGAAGCCTTGAGCCTTGCTCTGACAAAAGTCTGAGTATCTGTGTAATGCTTTGAACCTAGCAATCCATCGAACGATTATGGATCCCTAAAGTTTATTCAGTGTAATAGTGGACTGGATCTTCATGTACAGTAGGTTTTTGGCATGCAAACAATTAACAAAAAGCAAAAAAAGTTTAGATTCCTTTAGCAGATACATCGTACCCCTTTTTCACACAGTATGTTTCTCCGATATCTTAACCTTTGAGACTTAAAATAGAGCGCATAAGTTCCATGTTTGTGATATAGAAGTTTACTTCAAGCTCAAAACAGACCCTAACTCAAGGGAGGCAACACTCTAATTTTATAGTAATGGACTAAATCAGACGGTGATGTGGTTTACTTTCGAATAGAATTGACTGGAATAATTTTTCCCTGCCACAAACAAACACATGTACACGTATACTTACTGTTTGACCAGATAAGAATGCGTGCAAAGACATATACATTGTCTGTTCGCGAATCTTTTTGTCTGCCTAGTACTTCAAAATCTGATTTGACTGTAAATCCTCACACGCTATAACTCCACCGCAGTGATCTCCCTTTCTATACTGTACAAATAACGGTGTCATGTTGCTGTGTTTTTCCCTACATTGAAAACAAAGTAAAACTCAGAATCTATGACCCACTGCTATCTTTACAGGAAAACTCGAAGCCTTTAGCTTCCTTTTCTATCAAATATATGTCTTGTGGCCGGCACATAGAACTAAGAATGTCACTCCAACCGAGCGCAGCATTACCAAACGACAAATTTTAGGCTTGTCCAAATTGAAAGCATTTGCAGACGACAAAAAAAGTGACTGAAAATTTGAAATTTCTTTTATGAAGGGTAGAAAACATTGTGGAAAAAGGAGAAAATGCTGGTTACCAGCATTTTCTCCTTTTCCCACAATGTTTTCCAAAGGCATCTTTCTCAGGGGCGTCAAAAGTAGGGATTGTGTGGTAATGGGTTAAACAATCCTAACTTAGAAAAAAGCCTGTTGAAACTGGGCTCTTACAGGTGGTAGACAAAATTAATAAAAGACCTGTTTCACTAACAAAAGTAAATTTCATATTTTACCATGAAGAAATATGGCGATTATGACGACTTTCACGATATGTCACTGTGTAGTTCGTAAAAATTCCATTCAATGGCAGAAAGAAAATAAAGTAGAACAAATCCTACCATGTCGCATTATCTGTTTGTTTACATCGATGATCGCTGACGATCATCCGACATTTCGTCGTAAATCTCCGCAGTGACGTAATAGTGACGCAATAGTGATGTAAACAACTAATCATTAAAGCCGCTATTTTTAAAACGAAACTCTCATGTTCACTTGATCATTTTATCCCCATTGCAGGCTTGAAAAACGTAAATCAATTGACATTGACGGAAAAGACGATACATGCTGATCATCGTTTATTCGTTTATACTGAAAGAGTTACTACATCTAAATAAGAAAACAGTTTTAGAATGAGCAATCTTACTCTGTGATGATATGATTTTGGAAGTGTTTAACGATAGTCCTTTATTATACTGCAAAGAACTTTTCGTAATCTGATTTGAGAATTTGCCCCGTACATGTATACATACATGTATGATGTACACTGGTAAAACCAACGTAAAAGCAGTTTCCCTTTCGAGAGCCCCGTATACATGACTACACTATCAACACAACATCCCAATTGGCGGCCTCGAAGGTTTCAACGACGTCAGTCCCCAGTGACGTCAGTTTTCATTCAGTTGGGGCATTCAAAAGGGAAATTCTACTTCGTCAGCGTATTCAATTTTTTAAACCAAAAACGGGTTAAATTCGCTCAACAAACAATGGATTGGTAAAACGTTTCAGCACAATAAATTCTTGTACGGGGAGGGTACTTGAAAACTTGTTTAACTTGTTTACGGTTGTGTTGAATCATGCTGCCACCTCGCCTTCGGCTCGGGGCGACATGATTTACAACAGCCGTGAACAATATTAGTTGTAGGGTCAGATGGCAGGGGACTTGGAAACTTGTTCACGGCTGTGGTTAATCATGTTATCCCGAGCCTTAGACGAGGCCGCGACATGATTCACTAAAACCTTGAACAAGTTTCCAAGTCCCTTGCCACCTGACCGTACAACGAATTTATCATATATCTACTGCAAAGTTTTACCATTTTACCGTTTCAAAGCTAGTTAAACGAAATTTTCCTGTATTGCAACCTCCCGAATGGAGTATGCTGACGAAATAGAAATTCCCCTCTGAATGCTCAAATTCAATGATAACTGACGTCACTGGAAACTGACTTCCCTAAAACGTGCAGTTTGGTGCATAGATGTGCAGTCTGGTGATCGACTGACGCCACCATTTTAGATGTTGTGTTGCACGTGTAGTGATGTTTACGGGGCACTCAAAAAGGAAACTGCCTTTACGTGGTTTTTGCAAGGAAACATGATATATATGTTCCCGGCATGTTAACCAATCAGATCACGAGAAATTTCTTTGCAGTGTAACAAGTTTCCAAGTCCCCTGTCAACTGACCGTACAACTAGTAGTGTACTACGTCATAGCACAAATAAGAAGCAATGTTATCACGTGAAATTCTCGAAGACATAGTTCTTCGAATATCCACGAACGATGACGAAGGCAGTCTCGAACAATCACGGTCGTCCCTGAAATCGACGGGCTTGTCCGTGCATTTTCGCGCACGTATATCACGGCAACTATTGCAGTAAGCTGATTGCGACCCCTGGCTCGGTCAGTTTCTTTCCGAGGATTGATGATAGCCACTACAATAAGATTCATTCCTCTCCCGCCGCTGACCATTGTTTCGATGATGGTCACATGGGAAAGCAGCCATTGGCTTGGAAGGAAAATTCTGCGTAGAACTGGTAAAATAAACTGAGAAACGCATGGAAAGTCAGACTGGCCGCCGCGATATATCTGAAGTAATGTTGAAAATGGCGTTAAACGCTTGCAATCAATCAATCAAATGTAGTAAGTGACACGCTACACTGCTGGAACAAAAATACGCACATACGGTTGTACCACACAGAGTGCTTTTGGGACGAAGAGCATGAAAATTCCACTGAAGTCTAAAAATTGTGATGTTATAGTACAGAGTTAAAGTCTAAATAACCCTTTACCCCATAAGGCATTTCTATGGTATCTCTAATTGACCCTAAATGACAGCAAAGATGAAGCTGTTTCTTATGTGTATACGACGTCTTTTGATAGCACAGAAAACATTGTGGCAAAAGGTGAAATTGCTCGTCACGAGCAATTTCACCTTTTGCCACAATGTTTTCCATAGGCTCATACAAGCAAGGCGTAGAAATGAGTATCTATGGAGTAAAGGGTTAAGAAAGAGTTATGGTTTTGCAACAAGATCTATGAAGATCACAACGAAACGTGGCTTCTCTCCAAAAAACCTTTAACGCGTTTAAAATTGACAAAGGTAAACTTATGCAGAACTTGATTAGAAATGTGCTGAGAAGTCCTAAACAATATTTAGAATGCTAATAAAAACTGAAAAAAGGAGAGAAACCAATAACGGTAAGACACAATCATAGCCATTCCTCGGTGACATTTAGGCTAATTTCAATTGGAGCTATGTACAAAAGAATTTGTCATTCGGCAAACAACATAAGAAAATAACTCTGTAGCGATGGTATTCGAGAATTCCAGAATTCTATTCTTGGTCTAAACCCTTTATTAACGTCATTTATGTTTGGGAACAGCTGGATTAGGGTCAAAATTATGTAAAGAAGACCTAGATTGCGATGAAAAACAGGGAAACAACTATAACCATTTGTTAAATTCTGTATTCTAGGTTAGCTCCCTTCAGCTACACATTTTTGGGCCTATGTCGTGTTTCTCTTACCTGTTTGCTACATCTTAAATAAGTAGCACAAATTGCGAAGCTGTTTTTTCCTGTTTTCATTTTTGACATTAGCTCCGTATATTGTTGATGTTTAGGTCTGCGATGCGGAGGGTTGCGGGCTCTTTATGCTACCGCAATACGACGACTGTTCAAATACGGCTTTCCATTGTCGCACGTCTGCTAGTCCTCCTAATCCTGTGTAGATTGCAGTTATCCTTGAAGATGTGAGCAGAAACACTTCGTTGGTCATAGGGTTTATGCGGACGGCCAAGAAGTAAAGATCAGGCTGCACAGAACGTGCTGTCTGATCTTAGAGCTAGATCTATATACCGTCCGCTTCTCAATCCTATAAGACAAGATTATTTCTGTGTAGCTGTCAAACAGATGACTGTGTATGTTACACATGTATATCATAGTGCAACAATGAATTGCTCTCGTGTGATACTAGATTAACTAAATCTGCTTGTAGAGAAACGCAACTCTGTGCGGCTCTAGACATTTTTCAAAATGGCAGTTAGAATCAAAATTACTTTTACAGAACTGTTAAATGGCTAATCCTTTCAAAGTTTTTAGTTTCAAAGTTTATTCCTATCTTCCTATGACTAGGACTTCCAAAAGTCATTTCATTGTACATTACACGTGTATGTCTTTTTAATATTTAAGTATTTAACTGACAACATACCTCTGCGCTTGAGAAAAAAGTACTCCAGGTTGGACCATATTCAATAGCTTGAAGATAGTAAGTAAAAAAAAACATTGACACAAATGTTAATACTATCTCTGAAAAGGAAGAAAAATATTTCATATTGTTGGCTTTTGAGAAAATGCTGGTTACAAGCATTTCGTTTTTATCCCACAAAATTGTTACCATTCTGAGATTTCTTTTAATTTCTATCACTACGTTTTCAGTCTGCCATAGTATAGTCATCGTTTCCGCTGTTCTCGTGGTCTGGTAATGATAGATTGGAGTAAGTAATAAATTATATACAAGTAATATTGTACATTTGCATAACGTACAATTTCAAATTTGTCCCACTTTCTCTATGCCAAATATTTTTCCCTGGTCGAAAACCGGAACGTCATTACCAAATGTGTCACCTTTTTGTTTTTGTTTTTTTATTGTAGGTAAGAACTAGGAAGTGAACCACGACGGTGTTAGACCTATCCGGTGGTGAAGCCGCTTATTCTATGCAGTTAGCTCCTGATCTACGCTATACAAACATAATCAGAGTTTACATACGAGTGCTTGTCTAGCCCGATGTGGCGGTACGGTCTGTTTTTTTTTTTATTTCTTTCGCCTGTAGACCATTAAAATTCTAAACCTTACCTTTACCTTACAAAATAATTGAAATGAAACTTTCAACCTGGGTCCGTATCCACAAACCATTCTTTAGAACTGTCTTATTTTTGAAGATTTTCTGCCAATGAAAGTAACAGAACTTCTAATTGGCTAAACCGAATGGTTTAGCCAATCAGAAGTTTTGTTACTTTCACATTGACGAAATTCTGAAGAATAAGACTAAGCATTTTCTAAAGAATGGTTGGTGAATACAGACCCTGATAGTAAAACCCCGAATAATGCTTTTTCAAATTCTTTTTTGTAAAAATTACCTCCTTGTCGGACAATGTAGACCTAAAGTCAGACTGCAAGTTCTGTACAGCCAAAACTTTATCTACACTGTCTGCAAAAGTTCAGTTAGTGTCGCTAAGCAACCTAACACAGGCTTAAATTTCTAAAACGTACAAAGGGAGGTAAATCCATCAATCCTAAATGTACTGCGACGAACTACTTTCAAAATGTAAACAACGATTTGAGACGACCGTGTATTCCTCCGCCAGTATGATTGAGTGTCATTTCCCTTTCTCGAGATGTAGTTTGGCCATCAATCTAAGAGTTTTTAATGGTATTTTAAACAGATAATTATTTACGACGTGCTACATTATATAACTGTCTAGTAAGTGAAAAGAAAAGCGTCAAAAGAACAATAAGATGAGACAGAAATTGACAAATGAGGTAGGAATTTAAAAAAAAAATACGGTTCCCCTTTGCAGTTTCTTTTTTTTTTTAGATGAATAGGGCGAAACTTATTTCTTGCTAAAGTCGCTCGTTATAAATGATTCGATATTTGATGAATTAAATCTGTGTAAAGTGTTATATAACGTTGCTTGCTACAGATACGTGTAGGTTCTATTGTTTCATGCTCCTAATAGTTCGCTTGCTATTAACGAACCCGTCTTTACCTTCAGGTAGTAGACCCCTAATACCTCTAGAGCTGCATTGCATAAAGTTTTCTTGACAGTTGATAAATACCGATTTATACAGGTATAATGCCCTGTACATTTTTAACCAACCAGAAATTTCTTTATGCCTATCTTGAAATTATTTGTAGATACTTTTGTTAGTTTCCAGGAAAGGGAGGTTATTACTATATCTCTTTGTAATGAAAATATAGTGGTTTTAGATTTATAAATGATAATTCTAGAAAAGACAAAAAGGGAAAAGTGGGTTGTTTAAAGCAGTACAATAACGGTCTTTTTTAATCATGGCAAATTTTGTAGGATAATATTATTGTGGAAGTAGCTGTTTTCTAATACGTTGAAATGCCTACAGAACTAAACTTGCTCTTTCGGCAAATGCAATTAGTCTGTACAAATATGCAGTCTAATCCGAAATCTCATCCGAACCTTTTACGTCAGTCTATCTTGCAAAAGCGATCAGTATTGTTCTATCGAAATGTGAATACCAGCCGTAGTATCGAATTAGCTAATATATGTACATCATTTATTTATGCGAACGAAGTAACATGGAAGATAACTAGTCCAGCCATGCTCTGTGAAAAGAGGGTTTGACCCAGGTTGACATGGATTGAAAATATTTGCTACTTGTAAATTTTCTGGTCGGTTATATATTAGAAAAAAAAAAACAACATATTTTATAGATCTATAAGTATTATGGACTCGTAATCACCAAGCATTCTTGAGAATCTTCTCAAGTCTTATTCTCAAAGGTTGTCTAAATTTGTGAGGTTAGCCAATCAGAAGTTGTGCTACTTACAAATTTAGACAACCTTTGAGAATAAGACTGAGACGATTTTCAAGAATGGTTGGTGAATACGGCAATGATGTCTTGCTTGGTATTTCAAAATAAGGGATATTTTGAGATCGAAATAACATAAACACGCCCTCTATTCTTTGAGCAAATCCTCGTGACGAATTGTGACCTGGGCCCGTATTCACCAACTATTCTTGAAAATATTCTTAGTCTTTCTCTCCAAGGTTTTCTAAATGTGTAAGTAAAACAACTTCTGATTTGCTAAACCATTCGGTTTAGCCCGTCAGATGTTGTTTTACTAACAAATGTAGAGAATTCTGGAGAATAAAACAAAGAACGTTGTAAATAATGGTTGGTGAATACGGGCCCTAGTTAGGAATAAAAGAAAAAGCCTTTAAGGTAGTGAACCCGTAATAGGCCTAGAGCAGCATGGCATAATTTTTTTTTGACGCTTGATAAAGACAGATTTGTACAGATATAATACTTTTTCCACATTTTTAACCGCCCAGAAATTCCTTTGATGTCTCTCTTGAAATTATTTGTTGATACCTTTGTTAGTTTCCAGAAAAGGGAGGTAATTATCATATCCATTTGAAATGAAAATATAGTGGTTTTAGATTTATAAATGATAATTCTAGGAAGGACAAAATGGGAAAAGTGGCATGGTGAAAGTAGTACAATAATACTCATTTTTAATCTTAGCAAATTTTGTAGGATAATATTATAGTGGAAATAGCTGTTTTCTGTTACGGGTCCACTACGTTAAAATACAATAGTTACGTATCACCCCTCACAGCGTACGTCAGTGTGACGTCACAGCTAGTGATATCGGACCCTTGTTATAAAGTCAGTGTGTGTTTGATAAGGCTGTTTTTCTTTTTTGTAATCTTTCCTTTAAATGATCTGAAAAAGTCTTTAGACCTCCAAAGCGTACAATGCCTAGGGACTTTGTTTTTGTCAAAGCTTTTGTTAACTACTTATAATAATGGAATAGACTTCGACCAACTATTTAAACCCAATCACTTTTCGATGTTTGGTCAAAATGTTTGTGCATATAGACATCTGCTTCCTGTCTAAAACATCAGAATATTAAATGTATTCATCTAATGTCTTTGATAAATACATGATAGTCTTTGTAGTCCGTTTGTATCCACCCAAGCTAGCCTCACTCTATCTTCATATCGTACTTACTTTTCAATATAAGTTACGAAAATGCGCAGGTCCGATATCACTTCCTGTGACGTAGGTTGTTACCCTTGGTATTGTTCATCGGACCATGAACCTCTACCTCGTCGATTTGATGCAAAAGCTCCTTCACAAACATATCCTGAATGCACATAATGAAAATGAATTGTTTGACCTTTACCAAACAATCCCTGGATTTTATGGCCCTGAGATAGAAACCTTTTGAAAACAATGTGGGAAAAGGAGAAAATGTTGGAAACCAGCATTTTCTCCTTTTTCCATAATCTTTTCTGCCCTGCTTGAAACAAATTTCAATGTTTGAGTTGCCTTTATTTTGTCGTCTACAAGTGCTTTCATTTTAGACCAGTCTAAATTTTTTTGGTTTTATGAACGGGTTAAAATGATCGAAACCCACAATATGGAAAACCATCTATTTCTTACCTACTTTTTTTTATTTAAAGTGGGAATGTGTCTTCTGCTATACACAATTCAATGACCTTTTGCAGACATTGTACATAAAAGCCAGAATTCACAAAATGTGCAGCAGTTTCATCTTAGATCTACACTATACAACAACGAGATTGTTGCCCCCCCCCCCCCCCCCACATACCCCTTTCCGAAAAAATACCTTTGAACTAGCAAAATCTTGGCTTTTATTCTCTGCTTTTAACTCTTTACAAAACGACAAGAATTCAGACTAGTTCAAATTGAAAGCACTTGCAGGCGACAAAATAAACGTAAATCAAAAACTGAAATTTGTTCCCGGCAGGACAGAAAACATTGTGGGAAAAGGGAGAAAATGCTGGTTACCAGCATTTTCTCCTTTTCCCACAATGTTTTCGAAAGTCTTCTGTCTCAGGGTCGTAAAAACCAGGAATTGTTTGGTAAAGGGTTAATATTTCTCTTATTGAACAGGTGAAGGGTGAATTGATATCATAGGTCTAACTTTCTTTTCCTTATAAAGAGTTCGAAAGCCAAATTTTGTTCGAGGATTGATGATGATCATTACCCCTTAATTCGCTCCTTTTCTCACTGTTGGTCATTGTTTAAATGATTCTTTTGTGGGAAAGCAGCCATTTTCTTCGGAAGAAGTCTATAGTACTAGTATTAAGAAAATCCAAGTGCATGCAATGCCCTCTTCTACAAACTTAGAATATCTTTAAAGTATTCTTAAACAACAAAGAGCAACAAACAACAGATACCTTTTATTTACCTGTTATTCTCTTTCCGCAGTTTGTTACTATATTATACTCTTTCGCTTTTAACCCTTTACTCCATAGATACTCATTTCTACACATGGCTTGTAGGAGCTTTTGGAAAACATTGTAGCAAAAGGTGAAATTGCTTGTGATAAGCAATTTCACCTTTTGCCACAATGTTTTCTATGCTATCAAAAAGTGTCATATACACATAAGAAATAGCTTCATCCTTACTGTTATTAGGGTCAATTAGAGGTACCACAGAAATGTCTTAAGGGGTAAAGGGTTAAGTTAATCCTCTCTGACCACTGATCATTTTTCCCCAGGCTCATAGTATGGAATTTCAGTCAGTGGCTTTGGGAGAAGTTCTGGTTAAAGAAAATCCGGGAAAGCATTGATAGGTGAATAGACCGCTGCCATAAAACTGAAGTGATAATTATACGGCGTTAAACACCACAAAACATGGTAAAATGAAAGGAATTGCTGGTGGCTCCAGGACCATTAATTCTTTACAGGCAGCAACATTTTGGACTCCTTAACCCTTTACCTCACAAGGCATTTCTGTGGTATCTCTAACTGACCCTGAATAACAGCAAGGATGATGCTGTTTCTTATATGTATATGACACCTTCTGATAGCATAGAAAACATTGTGGCAAAAGGTGAAATTGCTCGTCACGAGCAATTTCACCTTTTGCCACAATGTTTTCCAAAGGCTCCTAAAAGCAGTGCGTAGAAATGAGTATCTATGGAGTAAAGGGTTAAAGTTGGTAGAGCCTGCAGGTGACAAAACAAACGTGGCTGAAATACCAGAATCTGTCTCTAAAAGGGTATAAAACATTGAAGTAAATTAGTCCGGTCTGTTAACTCGATTTTTTAGCAAAATGTTTACACTCCGGACGAAAGCAACAAATTTTGCATACAGTTAATAGACATCATTCCGAACCATTTGTGCCTGGTGTGCCCGATTTTAGTGGCCTAGTTCATTAATTACTGCCTATTATATATTCGGATAGATGTAGTGTCCGAATACTCTTCCTTTGTATTTTATCAGAACACATATATTAGTATCTCACAATGATTTGATCACTGAGGGTCGATCAAAACGCTTTCAAATTTGAGAGAACTTCGTTTCTTTATCGAAAATTTGTTTTTTTGTTTACTTTGTAGGTGGATTTTGGTTTATTTTCAGTAATAGAGATATGAATAAATCCGAAATGATACCCAGAATGGGCATTTTAGTAATTTTTTCACTTTTATATGAAGTTCCGAAATTTTTGAAAGGTCAAAAAAACCTAAAACGGCTGTGCCGGTAGTTTTATTAATCATCTTTTTCGAAGATACAAACACACAAAAAAAATACATGTCGTTTTATCAATCTTTAGGTAGACTTCAGAGAGTAAAGCAGTACCATAAGCGCTATTTTCTGTCGGGCGTGTTGATAGAACTTTTAGTATGCAGACTGCATTAACCCTTAGGCTGCCAAGCGCGACTTAATGATCTTTTGCAGACAATATAGACTAAGATCAGACTACGAAGAACGTGCAGTCTGATCCTAGATCATCTACACTGTCCGATAGGGAGATATTTTTCCTCGAGATATTCCTCTGAAATAACATTTGGGATTTTACGATCGGCTTTAAAGTGTCATTTAATTAGTAGGATAAGGTTTAATAATTTGAAAACAAATCCCGCAGCCCATTCCGAAAGAAATAAGTGCAGATATACAGTTAAACTGGGGCCGATTAAATCAGGTTACATAATAATGCATTTGAAAACCGAAAAAAAAAATGCTCGGACAGAAAAATGCATGTTTTAGGTCCAGTAATTAGAACAGACTTATCCCCTGTAACAGATTTTAATCATTCCAAACCTTTATAAGTGATATCAACGTACGGCTGAACGGGATAAACGCTTAATTATGACACTTGTGTGTTAGTCGGTGCTCGAACTTCTGTTTTTTTCTAGAAGAAATGGGAGGTTTGAGATTTCAATTGAATTTTGTTATTACGATAGTAAATTTATAAGGTAGTTCAAACAGGAACATGACAAAAATGCAACTATAGAGACCTTAAATATTATTTCAAAGTCAGGATTTTCGCTGTAACTTGAAAATGTATAATATCCCAGTTTTTTTGGTAAATAAACTGTCTCTGTCTATTTGCAGAATACTGGAACGATTTTTTTTTTTAAACAAAAATTATTACTTTAATAGTTTAAATAAATCAAACTACCGATTCCTGGATTTCGAGCCAGTACGTTAAAAAACTTAGCCACGGAATTCGGCAAACATTAGTTGATCAATCAGACATAAAAATAGGAAAGGTCTACTGCAGTTATATTAATGTTACTTTTCTCTCTTTTCCACAATTTCTTACAATACTGAATCTTCATCAACTCTTTACCAAACGAAAATTTGAGACTTGCCATAATTGCAAGCCTTTCCAGACAATTTGAATGTGACCTGAAAAAATGAAATTGTTTGTAAGAAGGATAGCAAATGGAAAAGGAGAAAAAGGTGGTTACCAGAACTTTATCACTTTTCTACAACATTTTTAAAAACTATATTTCTCAGGGTCGTGAAAAGCTTGTGTTATGCGGGATAGGGTTTTAAATAGTTACGGTGAATGTTTTCACTCGACGACGTCTATATACTTAGTATATGGGCAACGGACAAAAGTCCACTGGACAAAAGCCCACTGGGCAAAAGCTCACTTCTAATTTTGACAGGGAGGACAAAATTAATGCCCACTGCTTATAAAAAGAAGTGTATAAAAAAATTTTTTTAATCATTTTTGTAGAAAAAACACAGAGATTTAATGATCAGAATGATCAAATTGCTTTTTTTTTTCTTCTCAGTGTTTAATTCTCTGCAACATTTCCTACTCTGATAACAACCATGTGAAAGAAGAAGAAAATGCTGCTTATCAGCATTTTCTGCTTTTCACATAACGTTTTCTGCTATTTGTAGAGACAAGTCACAAAGTATATACGAAACTTATTAATTCCATACATGATTAGAACTAAAAGTTCTATTGGGCTATTGTCCCAGTGAGTTTTTGACCTAGTGGGCTTTTGTCCAGTGGGCTTTTGTTCCATTGGGTTTTTGTCCTATACCCAGCATATGGAGACGATAGAGTAAAGGTGGTTCAAATGGTTGTAATTGTCCTTGAAAAAGTAAAACATATTGTTGAAGCTGGAGAAAGATTGCTTTTTTTCCCCCAAGATTTTCCTCACACTTTGAAAATTTATTTTTCACAGATATTTTTTAACTATACATTGATTACTTATTTTTTTGCGGGGGGTGGGGGTGGTGTTGAGGTTGGGGATGTGAGACAAAAAATAGAAAGTGGGACAAATCAGCACGTGTGACCCTTTTTTTCAGTTTGCCAAAACACGAAATACTTTGGTAAAAGATTAAATAGCTGTCCAGTGTCTTCAGAGAGACAGGGACAGTCCATTTACTGATATTACAGCACTATTATCAAACCGTCTTTGTGGCGTTTTCAGGCATGTTCCTATTGACGAATAACTTCATGCTATAGATCATGAGCAAAAGAAACGTGGCTTCAGATCAAATTTCAAACCTTCCATACCGTCTTCCCAAAATATTTATTCAAACTTCATTTTGAGCATTTAAAGATGTGAAAAATGGGTAAAGGGTTAACTCGGTTTTCCTTTGATCTCGGTATCGCACTGCAGGGTGGGTGACCTTTAGAAGAGTTGTAATGTACTGTCTTCTTACAGATTTACAAACATGTGTCACAATAAACTGACTCTTCCGTATCTTTTGTTTTATATTAATTAATTGTGGTGATCATTAATGGACGGGATTTTGAATTATACACAGGTTACAGAGGATTCATTCTTAGTCTCTATATGCTCTTTATTTCAATACGATCTCATAAAATGCATATTTTGTCTGTTTATGATTTTTTTTTTTCAAAAGCAATACCACGAAATATTACTAAATTGAGATAGAATTTATTTCCTCTAGATTTTTTGCTATGTCATTTTCTTTTCAGTTGTGAATTTGTCCAAATTTAAAGGGTTTGCGAACGGGACATACAGCATTTGTCACTGAAAAAAAAAATGCTTTGGATTAAAAGAAAATATGCGTTACATCAAATGTAATCAGCAAATCGTCTATTGCATTGTATGCGGAAATCTGAAGGCAATTTGATTTGTCCTGCCGATCGACCAAATTCAAAGGAATCCTAAACGCGAAATTCAAAGTCAGTTCTTTTTAAGTATATAAAGTGCAAGCAAATGACAGGCAAATGGACGGACAGATAAACACACAGATACGAAAAACATATAGAATATTCATAAAATCAATCCCTAAATACAGATGTGCCTTTAAAATGGCAAAATACTTCTGAAACACCATTTTTTGTCGATCATACATTGTGACTAAACGGGAAACAACCAAATTACTGTTCTACAAAGGAAGAGTATTCGGACAGTACAGTTATCCGAATTTCAAATCGCAATAAAAATTGATCTAGGGACTTAAAATCGGGCACACCCCTTTTTTTCGTTTAAGAAACGTATTGTTTACATCATATAAAATTTTCACACTTTCGTCCGGCGAGTAAACATTTTTGAGCTAACAGACCGGACTAAATGGAGAAATCTCGTTGTCAGCATTTCTCCTTTGCCCGCAATGTTTTCAAAAGCTTTCTTTTTTTCAAAGTATTTCGAAGTATTTCAAACAAAAGGAAACTGGATCAATATTATCATGTCAGCAAAGCAACTTCATTATTTTATTTTTCGGGTTTTCTCTGCCAAAATATTTAAAACTTTGCAATAGACAGAGAGGATATTAATACTTTTTTACGGTGAACGATCGAAATTTATTTGATAGAATGAACATCATTGGTGATATTTTCATGAGTTGCGCAGCCACGAGTGAAAATCTTACTAATGATATACACTCTATAAAATAAATTCCGATCTTTCACAAGAAAACATTTCTATCTATTCCATGCTTTTAATCCTTTCTGGGGGAACTTAATCAAAATCCAGCGCAGTTCTTTTCGGTTGTTCCCCGTGACGTACTCCCTTCCACATTGCAGTGCAATACGATATTACGTGAAGAGCGAGAAATGTAAGATGAATTACTTGTTTCATGCTTTCCGTTAGGATATCGAGAAATAGCAGTGAAAATATTTTTCGATCTTACACTGGAACCACCAGTGAAAATACCGATTTTCACATTCTTGTTGCCTAGGTAAATTGCGCGTGCCTAACAACCAGATGGGAAATATGACGTCATATACCTTACATTTCTCGCGCTTGACGTAACGTTGCTATGCGGGAGGGGTACGCCACGGGGAATAAGGGAAAAGACCTGTACTGAATTTTGATATAGCTCCTCACAGAAAGGGTTAAAAGCATAAAATAAATAGAATATTTGTTTTTTTTCGGTGAAAGATCGAAATTCATTTCATCTCGTGAAAATATTACCGATGGTGTCCACTCGATGAAATAAATTTCGATCTTTCACCGAAAAAACAAATATCCTCTATGTCATATTTCCATCTGGTTGTGAGACATACGCATTTTACCTAGGTAACTAGTGCACGAGAACAAATGTTTCCGCCTTCAATTGAAGAGGTAGAATATAAAAAACGGTAATTTAACTGGTCGTAACCATGAAATATCGATAAAATATTTCACCGGTATCTCGATAACCTACCGGAAAGCATGAAATAAAGTATTAAAACCCTTTACTCCATAGATACTCATTTCTACGCATTGCTTCTAGGAGCCTTTGGAAAACATTGTGGCAAAAGGTGAAATTGCTCGTCACGAGCAATTTCACCTTTTGCCACAATGTTTTCTGTGCTATCAAAAGGTGTCATATACACATAAGAAACGGCTTCATCCTTTCTGTTATTTAGGGTCAGTTAGAGAAACTATAGAAATTCCTTATGGGGTAAAGGGTTAAGTATTCTGATCTACTTTGTATGACTAGGCATCTTCTGTAGGTTTCAAGGCATTAACTCTTTACCACTCGACAATTATACAGACTTAATCAAATTGAAAGCATTTGCAGGGGTTTGGGGGTAATTCAGGTGTAGCTCAAATAGTGGAATTAATCTCTAATTTCATCGTTGAACACATCGGGGGAAAAAGAGAGAATCCTGGTCTCTAACATTTCTCCTTTTCTCAGATTGTTTTCAAAAGGCCTTATGGTCGTTAGAATTGATAATTGTCAGGTTAACCCTTTCCCAAGCAATCCCTTTTTTTTACGGGTCTGGAAGAGTAGCCTTTGGAAAACATTGTGGGAAAAGGAGAAAATGCTGGTAACCAGCATTTTCTCCTTTTCCCACAATGTTTTCTACCCTATCGTAGACAGAAATCATCTTTCCAGCAAGAGTTGAATTGTCGTCTGCAAATGCTTTCAATTTGGTCTAGTCCAAATGTTTGTCGTTTGGGAAAGGGTTAAGGGCCATGTGCTAATAGAATCATTTGTTGCGATGTTGTCATTTTTATACCATTTACAGTTGGGAAGGAAACGCTGAATTATGAATGCTTCAACCGTTTTCCCAAGACTATAGACATATAAAAGAATGCATTTGTCTTTTTTTTTTTTAATTACGGACAATGGATTACTTTTGCTCCAATGATGAGTATTTGAAACGGTAGAGTACACTGTTGAAAATTGGGTACCAGCATTTCTAACCTTTTCCTGCCGCAAGGTTCTCAAACATCTTCTTCACCCGAGTCGCAGTCTTTATCGGAGTAAACAGTTGTAACGTTTCCAAGGCCGTTCTAGCCAAAGGGTCTCTCAAAAAGTTGTTCAGTGTGGATCCAAGATCACAGTATACGTTCTGCATGTTCTTATCTTGATCCGCACCGTCCGCGTTAGCAAAGTTATGCCAAGTACTCAAAGGGCTTGTAAAGGCATGAGTGTTCACAAAATAATTACTCTCACCACCCAGTATATCATGTTCCTCTAACAAAGGGAGGCGGTATTTCATATAATTTGCTAGAAAACAATGGGAAACCAAGTCTTTTGTTTTTTTTTAGAATGATGTTAGCTGTTTACGTTTTTATGGAATTTACTTATACGAAACAAAAGGTTCGACATGACTGGTAAAATGTACTCTTCAAGCTGTAATTTACAAGTCACAAGGCTAGAATAATTTCAGTACAAATAGGACTTCGCTAGCCCCTGAAGCTCGCGTCTGAAAATATTGTCTGTCCAAAGCAATCGATCCCTTTTCTGTTATGTCGTAAGTGTGGATATTTCCTTGTCTTCCAGTGTTTTCCTTTATGTTGTACGATGGCTGTTTGAGCTCTCGAAATATTAAGTAAATTTGACAGCTTACGACAACTCTTCGCTGCTCTTGAAAATCTACTAAATCATATTCAAAATCTTTATCTTTATCTTTGTCATAAAGGTGATAGATTTGGAAAACATACCATATGGATCAATTCACGTGCACACGTCATTTTGCAAAGATTTCTCACTAGAAAATGGCTGTAAAGAAAAGGTTAAAATCAATGTATGTCACAGAAAAGAAGCCAGCAAGACGGTTCTTAAAGTAATTTGACAAAGGATTTGATTGTTCGATCCAAAGTGGGATTAATATTCAACATCCAAGCCAGCAGTCCTCCTGCTTAAACTGAAAAACTGGCTTTTAATATGGGTAAATGGTTTCTAAACGCATAATAACACCGTATAAAATAACCTCTATCTACATTTGTAGATTAATAATATGCAGAAAAATACAGTTACATTTCTCTTGCATGAAATTGGATCAGTAATAGAAAAAAAAAAGAAATTTTCCTGGTAAAAAGGAATTGTTCTTTTCCTTTCCCACCGAAAAAGCTTTCCTGTTGTCTTTCATGTGTTTTCTACAAGCGAAAGTTGCAGGATTAATCCGTTACATATTATCTCTATTATATGGACTTTACAAGCCGTTTGAAATAGCCACAAAGAAAACAAGTCAGAAGCAAGGTAGGCACTTAAAAAAGAAGCCAGCCAAACAATCTTTGTCATGAACTGGCAAACACTTTGAATACTTATATCATTCTTTTTATGAATACTTAATATCAGATGGTGTCTACAGTAAAAAAAAATGACTCATAAAAAATGTAAATACATGTACTTACTTTGTATGTATTTTGCTTTATGCAGAAAATCATACACAAGTGATAAAATGTATGTTTTAGTTGCCTTCGCATTCTATCAGAGGTGACTTGATACCCCTATTACAATTCAACCAAGTCTTTTGTTGTTACAGCAGACATGTAGCGACGTTAAAATATTAAACCAATAATAGCGATAGCACTAGCACTGTAGGTCTTTGCCAGTTCAGGATAAAGGTGCATTCCAGGTTTCTTTTTTGTTTTGAACCGGTTTTTACTTCTTGTTTTTCATCCACTCTTTAAATGGACAACGTGGTGGAAATGGCCTGTAAACTTAACAGAATCTATTACCACAAAATTGCTGGGTCCCTGCAATTGTCCTGGTATGATAGTTGGCTTAGTTATGCAAAGCTTGGTCTGTTCATATGAACTACTTTGCTTATGAAATATACTTGTAAGCAAATATACTCTCGCATATACTTTTCAAGAAATGCTAATATAATTAACCTTAATGTACTCCACCAGGGTCATATCCACTAACCAATCTTAAAAACATTCTTTGTCATATTCTCCACTATTTTCTAAATTTTTAAGTGGCACATTATAAACAAAACCTGTTCTCAGCAATGGTTATTGAAGACCTAGGAGTATTTGTATTTACTTTAGTGAATGCGCTAACATGACACCATAATGTAAATTCACTCACGTAATTATCATTGATTAAGTAAGTAAACGTCTGAATGTGAACTGGACCTAAGATGGACCTAAGATGTGGAAACTTCTTTCACAATCGATGTAAAACTATGTATACTTTTGAAAATATAATATAATGCATTGTCTGCGCATGTCAAATTCTTCGAAGATTCGATCCGCCTGCTATGACACATCACCCATCCCCGTAAACATGGGAAAAGTAGGGCTTATACCGAAGCTATTTGCCTATTACCCAAGCATGTAGGGGCTGTTTTAATAATTTAATGGCCGGTTCATAGGTTACACGAGCTACACGCTAGCCGATCATATCTGAATGTATCACACCAGGTATTACTCTCAGATGATGATATTTTTAGCCTTTGTTGACATACACATACACTATCGATGCCTTTTTAAGGCAATTCAATGCATTTTACCTATCTTACCTTTTATGTGTTTGTTTTGTTATATTGTGTATGTCAACAAAGGCTAAGATTTTCATCTGAGAGTAATAGGTAAAATGCATTGCTACATTATAGACAGTACAATGGACATATTAGTAGGAAGGAATACCTGTTTCCCCTATTATTATGATGTCAGTCGGCCGTAAAAAAGCATCGATAGTGTCTGAGAGTAATAGCATTTTATTCATTATACGTTTTTTTTCTATTTTGAAATTTGAAGTAACGGTTGTTTTGAAAAGTAGTCTGGTTGTGTACTCAGAACGCCCGATGTACATAAATGTGTATATGTAGAATTCAGTCTAGAGAGAGACAATGAAATACAGTGTCAGGTGTCCAGTCCTTCTGTTCTCTTTTTTTTTTCACAAACTTTTAACTTTTACAGACTCACCCTGTCATTCAAGCCACAATGAGCTCGGCCTGGATGCTCAGTGGTTAGCGTATCTGACTCTTGACCTGGAGGTTGTGGGTTCGATACACGGGTGCTGCGAACTTTCTTTCCAGTGATTTTTCGCATTTCACCTCATGCATGTTAGGAAAGTAGTCAGTGGCTTTGGAAAAACAGTTGTATCAGTGTTACAGAGAGAAAGCCAGAAAACACATATGTGTGTCAATGACTTCCACGATATGGTTTAAGTTGTTCAATGGGGTTAAACTCGAATACGAAGGTTGTCCCAAAACTCCGTGACAAATATCATAAACGAACCTTTTTTAGAGTCAGGACATTCATTTTCACACATTTCATCCACGTAGATGTTATTTCACTTTAAATTAAGTCTCCAATGAAATCTGAAATTTATTTTTACTTACAAACCAAATCAGCCCACAATGAAATTTCTACAGTCACTAAAACGAAAAATCTTTATGTGAATGGTCAAAGCTCACCTTTGACTTGTTTAGAAATGGAAGGTAACTTATTACTGCATGCATCACCTGGCATGTCTGTGATAAAAGCGTCTATAAATATTGTATTGGGTGTCGCAATTGTCGAAAACGTACTCATTTTTTGTATGATTTGCCATTCATTTTAAAATACATGTGCATCTACAAATTCGATTAAAGTCAGAGTGTAGTATACTGGTCTGTCCCACAGATAGATGTAAAGGTATAGCGTGCGTTGGTATAAGGGAACACTTATACTACCTTCCTATAGAGCTAGCTTTCGTAACGACGTTGTAGAGTGTTCGCCTTGAGACCTGAAGGTCCAGGGTTCAAACCCCGAAAGTAATGGCTGTTTGTGAGAACTGTTACAATAGTATAACAAGTAAAACAGTCATGAAAACCGAATACTTGGAGTTCTCTGTTTTTTTAGACATCTGAAAAAGCAATCAAGATAAAAATTGTGGTGGAAAAGAAGCGATCTAGAAATACTACTGAACAAACAATGAAATATATAGATTTAGAGCAAATTGGATATTACAGAAAGTGATTCTTAAAAACCTCCATGATTAAAGGCGCCAAATATAGTCTTCTTTGGCATTTAGATTATACAAAAATGATCAAAGTCCAATGCCTTGTATGGGACATGAGATTTTTTCTACATTTGCATATTCAAATAAGGGTGTATGTATATTTTCCCCCAGAGTGCTTTTGATTTTGTGGCGCGTTTCTTTTTTCATCTAACGAAACGCTGGCCGTCGTTTGAAGTCTAGCGCTATGATTGCTTTTTGTAATAAAAAAAAAAAACATTTTCTGCAATGTTTGATTACGAAACGTCCTTTACGAGGAAATAAACTCTTTTCCAGATGAATTAAAACTGAGGATATTGTGAAGCATTCCGTGAAACAGATTGAATTTTTCTGAAAGATTAGGGTTCCTATTTTTGAAATTGTTGGAAACATAGTGGGAAAAGGAGGGAGTGTAGTTACTATCTAGCTTGTTCTTCTTTTCCCACGACGTGTGTAAAGTAAAGTCTTGCTACCCTTGTGTCGTTAAAACATGACATCGTTTAGTTGGGAGATATGGGTAATTTCAAGCTACTATTAACCCATTACCACACAATCCCTACTTTTGACGCCCCTGAGAAAGAAGCCGTTAGAAAACATTGTGGGAAAAGGAGAAAATGCTGGTTACCAGCATTTTCTCCTTTTCCTACAATGTTTTCTACCCGTTACAAAAGAATTTTCAAATTTTCAGTCACTTTTATTTTGTCGTCTGCAAATGCTTTCAATTTGGACAAGTCTAAAATATTGTCGTCTGGTAATGAGTTAAGCGTTCTTTTTCATTCAGAAAATGCAATATAAAAGAGCTTCGCGGTAATTATACCAAAGTCTGCCTTTTTTTTTCATCCTATGTAATTATTGTATTAAAATAATTACTGTATTAATACTAGTACTCTCTTTATTTTATTGCCATGACAATAGCTTTGTTAGAAGAGAGAAAGAACACTGTATTTTGTAATAATTCTTATAATTATAATGGAGGTTAAATGTGCCTATAATTGAAGGATAAATTATGAGAACTTGCTAATTAAGTCCTTATTATATAAATATATATGTCGTTAACATTTTTACCTAGAAAAATCCATTTTAAACGAATAGAAATGTTTCTGTAGTTGAAACAACTAAACACTGCAATTCCTGCCATGTTTTTTCAAGAATACCCTTACCGGTCAATTGGTGTTGATCAAGATCAGAATGCATAATAGTCTTGTTTCGATCTATACAACTATCATAGAACGCCAACTATCAGTTGAAGCTAAATTGTGTAGCGTAAAACCATAACTCTTTACCAAACGACAAAATTTTAGTCTTGTACAAATCGAAAGCATTTGCAGACGACAAAATAAAACTGACCGAAAATCTAAAATTTGTTTTGTAAAGGGTAGAAAACATTGTGTAGGAAAAGGAGAAAATGCTGATAACCAGCATTTTTTTTCCCTTTTCTCACAAAGTTTTTAAAGGCTTCTTTCTCGGGGTCGCCAAAAGTAGGCATTGGGTTAACTCTTTACCACGACATAATTTTGAACTTATCCTGATCCAAAGCATTTGCAGACGAAAAATTGCATATAGCACAAATAATTGAAACTTACTGTCCTTAGAATGTTCTGAAAACACTGTGGGAAAAGGAGAAAATGCTATTTACCAGCATTTTTCTCTTTTTCCCACAATATTCTCAAAAACTTTATTTTACAGGGTTGTTTCAACATGGAATCCTTTGGAAAAGGATTAAAATGCTGAATTATTGTAATGGACCTTTTCAATTAGAACAAACAATCGAAATATTGCCACTTAACGGTTTGTTTTTGTCTCAGTATATACACCGTACCAACATCATTAGTTGTTCGGTCAGGTGGCAGGGAACTTGGAATCTTGCTCACAGCTGTGATGAATCACGTCGCCCCGAGCCGAAGGCGAAGTGGCGACATGATTCGACACAGCCGTGAACAAGTTTCCAAGTCCCCTGCCGCCTGACCGTACAACGAATTTCTTACCCCTTCAAAGCGCTTTAAGCGAAGTTTTCCCGTTGTTATGTCTGATGAATCGGGTATGCTGACGAAATAGAAATTCCCTTCTGAGTGCCTTAATTCAATTAAAACTGACGTCACCGGAAAATGACGTCACTAAACGTGCATAAACGTGCAGTCTGGTGATCGATCGACGTTGGATGTTGTGTTGCAATTGTTGTGGTGTTTACGAGGCACTCAAAAGGAAAGCTGGCTTTACGTGGTTTTTGCCAGGGTACATAATATATATGTTCCCCCCATGTTAACCAATCAGATCACGAGAAATTTCTTTGCATTAAAATAATGGATAAGTAAGTATTAAACAAAAAAACAACACGTTTAACAACATTTCATATTTTATCTAATGTTTCGGCGTAACGCCTTCTTCAGGAATAACATTTATAAACGGACATGACGTCACGTCAAAAAACACTAATTATCAATATTTTGGCGGAAAAACACTGTTTCGCGGAAAAGTGGTTAAATGAAAGAATGTCAATACAAGGGAAACAGATCCACATTGGATGCCATATCAGCGAAATGTTTTCCGATCAAGGTGTGTCTCCCTTGAAATAAACATAATGGACTATATTGATAGTGTAGATTCTGATCGGCTGTCTCATCAAAGGCGGAACCCTCGAAGGAGGTCCACACTATTACTTTTGTAATCTTTGAAACGTTTGAACCATGCTGAATGTCATCGGATCATTAATATACTTAATTTCCTATATAAATTGTACACATTTTTTTTCAGTATAATAATGTTGATAGTGCTGATCCACATTGTCGAAGCATTCCAATCAAATGATCGTCATTTATAGTAAATTTGCACACACTCCCTCAGAAAACGTTTAATTGTTTTATCTCAAATAAAGTTCACATGCAATAGACTTTTATTCAACGCAAGTTTACTTATGTTATGCATTTTGCTATTTATACGTATTATGCACGGTCAGGTGATAGGCAGGGGATTCGCAAACTTATTCACGGCTGTGGGGGAATCATGTCTCTCCGAGCCGAAGTTTCCTAGTCTCCTGATACACTGACCGTCTAACGAATCTTTTATACTGTAAGTTGTTATCATTCCAACGTGATTTTATTTATTCATTGAAATTTAGCCTACTTGCTTTATCGTCCCAAGAAGTTAGTTTGCAGGCGAGTTTCCCTCCTGAGTGCCCCAATATAATGAAAACTGACGTCACCGAGAAATGACGTCACACAAATCTGGGTTAGAAAGTGCAGTTTGGTGCGTGAAGTTGATGATGTAACTGCGATAGACATTCGATGTGCATGTATTTGTTTTTAAACACAGGTTTAAAAATCTTCAAGATAGGTGGCTATGCATCTTATAATTTGTTGGCAAAATTAAACGACCAATAGTTACCTCAAGCATCAGGATATCCTTTAAACGTTAAAATGTACAAATTTCGACACATCACAATTTGCTTACCTGACGAAGGTATGGTTCGTTTTAACCCCATTTGAATGATAGCAAACTATAATACATGTAGGCTAACTTTATTCATTTATTTTCAAAAATAATCAGTTCGTTCCGCTTTTGCGACAACCATGAAGGAAACCTCGTTTTAATATGTAATACTCAATACTTTGTCTTTCGAGCGGCTTTTATCGATCTACGTCGCCATTTTGGATGTTATGTTGACAGTGTATTTATGTGCAGGGCTCCCGAAAGGGAAACTACTTTTATGCAAGATTTAACAGGAATATATTTTCGGGGCATATAATCCACTAGATTGTGAGAATTTATTTTGAAGCTTAATAAGTACTAATGAACCATGCTTTGTGAAATAGCAGTTGAATGCAGCTGTAAAAACTATCTAATCGTGTCAGTTTGTGTAGTCGGAGCAAGCTGATTTGGTCGCTTTTTTACCTACTATTAAATTAAATTCTGTTTTGCGCCAGACCACAGAAGAACAAAATATAATGTTGTCATAAAGTGCCGTCTCGGATTAGCCTGCGCGGACTGCGCAGGCTGATCCGAGAAGACACTTTACGCAAATGTCCGAATGTCCCTATTCTTGTGTTGCATGCCATATAGTAAGCTTGATAAAGTTTATGAATCCATGATTATGTGATGACTTGCTTGGATGCATAAAACCCTTTTCTTACACATAATAGAAATTCACTCTGTGTAATTTACGACAACCGGACATTGGTATCATTAAAGAGCCCACCTAGCAATCAAAACGACCATAATTCTGTATTTTAATGGACCATTACGTATGTACGTATCCTTTGTCAAATGACATGTACTATGAGAAGTAAAATACGCACGTCTGAGATTGTATGTATAAGTTTCGTGTGTCGGAGAATATGTTAGTCGCCTTGTTTCAGATTATTTCAGGAACTATGTAATATTTTAGAAATACTCTTCTTTCTATCGTGGTATATCGTTCTATAAACCACAGTTGTGAGTTATGAGGCACAATAAATAATCCACGAGGGCGATAGCCCGAGGGGTTATTCATTGCGCCGCATAACTCACAACGTGGTTTATTGGACGATATACCACGAAAGAAAAAAGATTATTTCGATTCTAACATGGCCAATCCCTAGTGAAATGAAAACAAGTTCAAACTTAGAGTCAAAACGCGGATGAAGATTATGTTCCATTGAATAACTCACTCATTGAATGACGTCACTCTACATGGATTGTCGCAGATTTTACCACGTTTTCCTTGCACTGTGTTTATAGAACCAAAGTCGCGTGTCATGTTATATTTGCTGTTTGAATATGGATGTCCTTTTAGTTTAAACATAATTATTTTTCATCGATTGAGAAACAAGTACTTACAACTCAAACTAATCTCTCTCGATTCTGCTTCCTGGGAACTACACCAGTACTCGCGCCGAATGAGTGGGCCAATAGACAAGTCCCAAAGTTGACACCCGCTCCCGGGTATCGAACTCAAGACCTTTAGGTTATGAGGCCGACGCTCAACCCTAAGACCACGGACACCACAATTTAGTTTAATGACAGGCTATTAACCCTTTGGCTGCTAAGCGCGACTAACTTACCCTTTTGGTGGTGTCCGTGGTCGTGAGGTAGAGCGTCGGCCTCATAACATAAAGGTCCTGAGTTCGATACCCGGGAGCGGGTGTCAACTTTTCATAGGCCCACACATTCGGCGCGAGTACTAGTGTAGTTCCCAGGAAGAAGAATCGAGAGAGATTAGTATAAGTTGTAAGAACTTGTTTCTCAATCGATGTAAAATAGATATGTTTAAACTAACTTACCTTTTGATGACAGTGTGAATCAAGATCAAATTGCACAGGCCGAGATGTTATTCCCAAAGAACACAACACTGAAACAGCAATATTTGGGATTTTTACTATCGAACTGAAGATTTCATTTTATATATAGTTTGCTTGATAAGGGTTAATTAAATACATTCCCTAGTCACCCATTAATATCCTTCTCGCTCCTTGCAAATCGAGTAAAGCCCAGTGATGAAAAGAACACAATACATCACATTTTGCCTGCTACGTGCGAAAGGGGCATTCGGACATATGCGTAAAGTGTTGTCTCGGGTTAGCCTGCGCAGTCCGCGCAGGCTAACCCGAGACGACACTTTCCGTTTTAGGTAATGTGATTTTCTGTTTCGCGCAAGTGAACTGTAGGACAAATTCTAATGTAGTCATAAAGTGCCTTCTCGGATTAGCCTGCGAGAACTGCGCAGGCTGATCTGTGACGAAAGCTTATGCAAATGTCCGAAAGCCCCTTTTTGCGTATTGCAAGCTTTTATAGTACATTCTATAGGAGAAGATAGTTACTTGGAAATAGGAAGATGTTCCATTTCTTGTAAAATGCCTGGAAATATATAATTATGTTGGATAAGGAATAATTATGAAAACCAAACGATGTTTAAATACAGCAAGTGACACTTTGCAGAAAAAAAAATGTTGTCAGCGCATTGACTGAAACAACAGTAGAATGCATTGTCAATGGGTTTGATCACATTTTGTATGACGTTATGTACTGTGACTGATATTCTCTGTGTGAATTAAGTTAGTTTATTCATCTAATGAATATTGTTTTGTTTGATAACATGGGTTTAGAATGAAAAAATCTTTACAGATACCTAACAAGTTGTAAAGTTTATCAGTTTGCAGTTATTCTGAACTGTCATGTATGTTATCATATATTTTATGGTACTCGTTGTGTGTGAAATACCTGCAGGTTCATTCTTTTCGTGAGCGCTATCAGAGAAATACTAAAGTTTTGTACTTTTTAGTAAGTTAATGCTACCTATGGGATATAGAGGATATTTGTTTTTTTCGGTGAAAGATCGAAATTTATTTCATCGAGTGGACACCATCGGTAATATTTTTCACGAGTGGCGCAGCCACGAGTGAAAATATTACCGATGGTGTTCACGAGATGAAATAAATTTCGATCTTTCACCGAAAAAAACAAATATTCTATTTATTTTATGCTTTTAACCCTTTCTGGGAGGAGCTTTATCAAAATTCAGTACAGTTCTTTTCCCTTATTCCCCGTGGCGTACCCCTCCCGCATAGCAACGTTACGTCAAGCGCGAGAAATGTAAGGTATATGACGTCATATTTCCCATCTGGTTGTTAAGCACACGCAATTTACCTAGGCAAGAAGAACGTGAAAATCGGTATTTTCATTGGTGGTACCAGTGTAAGATCAAAAAAAAATTTCACTGCTATTTCTCGATATCCTACCGGAATGCATGAAATAAAAACGTGTATTTTGACATAGCGATTAAGACCCAACGTAAGTCAGTATAAAATAGCATGACGAAAATGACAGAATTCATTGAGGAAATAAATAATAAGGGGAAGAAATCCTAACATAATACATCTGATCGTCAATCACGGAGACGAACATTTAATTCTAGAAATACTATAAAATAAGTGTTTTTCCTGACACAGATTCTATTGTAACATTTACAAATCTCAAGTTTTAAATAAATGTGTCCCTGGAAACACGAGAAGAAACTGCCGAATAAACAATTGGCCTTTTGGCTACAGGTGTTTGTTGAGAATAAAAAGAGGCTACAAACTATTCAAAGAAATGAGAAGTTTCTTTCAAGCAAAATACTAAAATGTAGGAATGAATGGCAGTGAAATATCAAATTACTGCGATGAAATTACAAAAAACTAAAACATGGCGATTGAATATTCCACGTTTATTATTGTTTCATTGCCTTTATGTAAATGTATTAGATATCATACTGAGGCATTATCTTAGCAGGTAAGTCACTGTTTAGGCGATTTAGAACCGTAATGGCATTTCCGAAAACGTTTTCTGATATTTTAATTGTTCTCTTAAAGGTCTAACTACATTTTTCTGAATATGTTACACGATCTTACACCGTTCTATTAATGTCAGTGATCAAGTTCGCATAGCGGAGTCTTTGTTGATTCTGTATTGTCACCAGCGATACCCAAAGAAAGTTTAAATTTCACTACAGCTTGTTTAATTTCTTCACAATTATGAAGATTTCAGACCAAAAAGCATCTCACGAAATGTATGATATACAATCTGAATGTTTCGCATTCAAACAAACTTTCTTCGAATGATACGACAACCGTCTTGGAGAAGGAGCATTAGCTATTTTATGTTTATTCGTTATCTGCCCCCCGTAGTTGAATTCCTGTCATCAACAAGGGCTTCACTGTCGTATTTGTGCCGAAAAAAGGGGCTACGAAGTGGCATCATATGTCTACGTATAAGGAGGGACCTAAACAATAAGAATTGTTCGACTGTGGATACTATTATATTTTTCCAAACCAACAAAGAATATCATTAAATGAATATACTTAAAAATAAGAAACAAAGTCTGAACATGGGCAGAGTTCACAGCCAAGCACGGAATCCTTATCCATCATACTGCAGAAAGCAACGGTAGCAAAGGCTTTAGATCATAAAACAAGATCTGTATGATACAATTACAGGGACACTGCTGGGCACCAATGTCCTCTTAAACTTTAGAGTGCTGAGCGCGTCTCAATAACCTTTTGAGAACGGTGTAGACCTAGATAAGATTTTAATTCATGTAGCACTTTAATTTTAATTCTTTATTCCAAGACTAACGATTTGGTTGGCCAGGATGGTCTCTCTTGGCCAATCAGATAGATGGGCTTGGAATGGTAGTGTGTACGGCCCTGTTTACTTACTAGTATTTGATATTTAGGTATATAAGTAAGGGTATGCATGTTAATGCTGAAGTCGTCATGCATTTCGACACTGGAATAGTTTACACCCAATCACTTATTTTGATGATAGGTTCAGAAGCATTGGTTAAGGCATTTATTGATAGTTTTGATTAATTTGATTAATTCATCGTTATACTATTTCCATTTTTCTGGGAAATGTCATGTATTTTTCGGCACTGGAATCAGACGGCTGACAAGATAAACTAGAAGGCCCTGAAGGGCCTGATATCGCTCTACTGGCAGAGATTTTGCTTTTATTCTAGCATATACTATGAATTCATGATGCAAAAAGAAAAAAAAAATACAATGATTAAACCAGAAATGCCGACTTCAACAGATTAAATAAGGAATCAAAATTTTCAACTTGAAATGGCTTCTCTTCCCATACTGATTGTCGGATTTTTTTCAAAATCGATAGGGTTGAAGCTATTGATGAGATAAACAAACTCTACAAGTTTCACAAAAATCTGATAACAAATGCAGACTTTATCACGTACACAAGAAATAAACAAGAAATGCATATTTTAATGCGTAAACAAGAATCGGTAATTTTTAACTTGAAATGGCTACTTTCCCCATACTGTTTGTTGGATTTATTTCAAAATCGATACCGCTGAAGCTTTTGGCGAGATAAACAAACTGTGCACGTTTCACAAAAATCTAATTACAAATGCACATTTTATCCCGTGAACAAGAATTTGAAATTTTCAACTTGAAATGGCTACTTTTCCCATACTGTTGGTTGGATTTTTCTCAAAATACATTGGGTTGAAGCAACTGATAAGATAAAAAAAAAACTGTGATTTTCATGAAAATCTGACAAGAAAGACCGACTTTATTGTGTAAACATGAATTAGAAATTTTCAACTTGAAAGGCCACTTTTCCCATACCGTTAGTTGGATATTTTTTCAAAATCAATAGGGTTGAAACTATTGATGAGATAAACAAACTGTGCAAGTTTCACAAAAATCAGGCAACAATTGCAGACTTTATCGAGTAAACAAGAATTAGAAATTTTCAACTTGAAATGGCTACTTTTCCCATACTGTTTGTTGGATTTTTCTCAAAATCAATAGGGTTAAAGCTATTGATGAGATAAATAAACTGTGCAAGTTTCACAAAAAACTGACCCCAAATGCAGACTTTATTTCGTAAACAAGAATTAGAAATTTTCAACTTGAAATGGCTACTTTTCCCAAACTATTTGTTGGATTTTTCTCAATATCAATAGGGTTGAAGCTATTTATAAGATAAACAAACTGTGCAAGTTTCACAAAAATCTGACCAGAAATGAAGATTTTATCGCGTAAACAATAATTAGAAACTTTCAATTTGAAAGGGCTACTTTTCCCATACCATTTGTTGGATTTTTCTCAAAATCAATAGGCTTGAAGCTATTGATGAGATAAACAAACTGTGCAATTTTCACGAAAATCTTACGACAAATGCAGACTTTATCGCGTAAACAAGAATTGGAAATTTTCAACTTGAAATGGCTACTTTTCCATTACTGTTTGTTGGATTTTTCTCAAAATCAATAGGGTTGAAGCTATTAATGAGGTAAACAAACTGTGCAAGTTTCATGAAAATCGGGCAACAAGTACAGACTTTATCGCCTAAACAAGAAAAAGACTAAGGGACGGACAGACGGACGGACGGACAGACGGACAGACAGACGGACGGACGGACGACGGAAACCACGCCATGACATAAGCTCTGCTGGCTGAAAGCCAGTAGAGCTAAAAAAAATATACCCTAAAACTTTTCTAGAACTGATTTAAGTCTGATTTCGCTAGCATAAATTGATCATCGAGTAACTTATTAATTTGCTTGTATTAAGCTCACAAGAAGTTTTAATTCTTTGATCCTCTGGCCACTCTGTTTGCAGAAGTGGTCTGCTCCAGGACGAAAGGGTTTTGTTTTATGGTAAAGCGTTCCACTTACAAATGAAAAATTTTACAAATGAAAACTTATAATAAATACATACTTTTCTGGCAATAATCAATGACATCAAAGCTACATCTAACTAAATATTGATTTCTTTTTATTTTATCTTAAATAAGTACAGTTATGATTAAACATTAATCTGAAGTAAAAGAGACCGTACATAGATAAGCAACGCTGTGCTAACTAAAATATTTGTAGAGTATGGGTTCCAAGTCTTGTTTCTTACTACTGTTTGTCAAAAATGTCTAGTTTAAAGTTAGAATTTGGGCTGTGCGTAGCACAAAACTTAGTTATACCGAAGTTATTTTAAGGGCAACTCTTTCGCCGATTCCTTCTTCAATATATCGATGGGTGAGTGCAGCACTATCCTAAGTGCCTATACTTTGTATAGGCACTTAGGATAGTGTTGCATTCACCCATCGATATGACATGAAGCTCTGCTAAATAATCGTCTCTGCTCAATCTGCTCTGGTACTATCTTTAGTGTGACCTCCAGCCTGACCTGCCTACTTCCACAGTACTAGTAATGCATGCATCAAAACAACCACTTATTTGTAATTTAAATGGTAGCATTTTCAAATAGACTGGATTTGAAAAATAGAAGGCTTGACTGCACTTGTTCCATCTGCCATTCGGTATACCTTTCTGTTTTTTACATGCAATTAGTTGTTAACTCTTTCGGCGTTAAGTATATAAATTCGAACTCTTTTATAGGCTTATAGTACAATTAGTTGCAACTCTGAAGATTAACATTCAATAGGCATGACTAAACTAGTGGGCAGTGCAGATCTTAGATCAGACTGCCCATTCTGTGCAGCATGATCTTGATCTTTGCCGCCAGCAAAAGCTCCTGTGTTTGTCCACAGTGTTTTGAGGGTTAAAGTAATATTTAACTTACCACAATGACCTCTCTCTGAACAAACGGCGATCGACCACCGCCGTAAAATAGGATAGTTTTGTGGTGAACTAATTAATAGGTAGTGAATAGCTACGGGATTCGACCTTCAAGTGCAGCCCTATCAGACCAGCGATCAAAGCGCAATTATATAGTAAACTTTCACCAATGTCACGATATTCAATCCATTTCTTTTTCTGGAATAAACTTTTTTTGAGTATGGTATAGTTTTTTCTCTATGGAAAGGACTGATCGACTGAGTAGTGTCTATCCACTGTGCAGATCTAGACTGGGAGATTTTTATTTGTTTCTTGGCCAGATTATGGAACAAGAGATATCTTTTATATATAAATAGATTAAGATCTATTTCATGCTTACCGGTTTGTTGTCTAGAAATATCGGTGAAATATTTTTTCGATACTTCATGCTTGTGAAAATACCGATTTTTATATTCTAGTTACCCAGGTAAAAATACGCTTGACTCACTACCAAATGGAAACATGACGTCAGTTACCTTACATTTTTCACTCTTGACGTAATATTTTAATGCGTTGCTATGCGGAGGGGGTACACCACAGAGAATAACTTAAAAGAACTGTACTAGATGTTGATAAAGTTCCTAACAAAAAGGAATAAAAAAGAAAATTTACTTTATTTATTTGTTAACATCATAGGTAATATTTTCATGAGTGGCGCATTAGATTTTTCGGTTAAAGATCGAAATTTATTTCATCTTGTGAACACCATAGGTAATAATACAGCCCAGGTCGACACTGAAGGGAAACACCGTCTATTTTTACATCAGCAACTCGCCCATTTACATACCGGAAATATACAGACGAGGCTTCAAACATAGCGTCCGAACTTCTAGACACAATGGAATATAATTACATGTTTGTCATGTTATGGAATTTAAGAGTCATTAGTCACGCGTCCATCACTTAACATTCCCACAATGCTTTTTTTAAATTTTTGGCAGGAGATCTAAAAATAGCTTAAAAGGCTATGGTGCGCGTAGAAAATCTAAATATAAACCTAAAAACTCAGAAGTATGGCACTGCGCAAAGGCTATATATATACATGTACTAGTAACTCTAAATGGTTCTCAGATTCTAGAATTAACTAACATTGGCTGATTCACACCGACTGTCTCAGCGTATTAGATACCTGGGCCTGTATTCACCAACCATTCTTAAGAACGTTCTTTGTCTCATTCTCCGGAATTTTATACATTTGTAAGTAACATAACTTCTGATTGGCTAAACCATTCGGTTTAGCCAATCAGAAGTTGTGTTACTTACAAATTTAGAAAACTTTGGAAAATTAGACTAAGAATATTCTCAAGAATGGTTGGTGAATATGGGCCCTGGTATTGGACACTGGCTTCAAGATTAAATCACTGATTGATTAAGAAAATGTGTGACACCTGCCGTTCCACGCCGCTTTCAGGATTGTTTAAGCCAAATCAAGGCGTTAGCCAATGTGTTCATGTATTTCCTTGGATTCACCGGCACTCGGCTAAGGTTCTGAACCTTTTTGTTCAAGGTAACTCGCATGAAAACTGAAAAGTCAATTAACCCTTTACAAAAGAATCCCTGGTTTTTAAGACCCTGAGATGGGAGCCTTATGAAAACCTTGTGGGAAAAGGAGAAAATGCTGGTTACCAGCATTTTCTCCTTTTCCCATAATGTTTTCTACTATCGCGGCTGGAAAGCAAATTATAATTTTTGAGTTGCGTTTGTTTTGTAGTCTGCAAAGGCTTTTAATTTGGACCAGTCTAAAATTTTGTCATTTGGTAAAGGGTTTATTCCATTAAGACTCAAACCCGAGGCTTGTACTTCACCATTAAGCCACGCAGGACCCCAGAGATTGAATCAAGGATGGGTGGTAAATGCAAATCATGTTCCAAAGCATGTCGCGCTATTTTGGCACTGTTAGCCTAAAATTAGCATTGCCTTTGATGATTATAGGCTAATAAATGTTCCTCGGCCCATAAACATAATCGATATATTGCCTAATAAGCAATTTAATGCAGTTGCCATATTACCACGACCGTTGAGAGAACTGGGAAGTTTGAAAGCTAAATGATGTTAATGTTCAAAGAAAGGAGAAAACTTACATCGCGACACATGAACCCTTCGACTCTTCTTGACAAACTCTTCTGTACAAATGCTTAAAGCTACTTTAACACGCTTCTGCTTGGGTTTTGCAAACATTGTGAGGAAAAGAGAAAATGCACTGTACAAGGATGGTAATTGCCATAATGGTTTTGCATGAAATGTATTGATTTATCTAACTAAAGTTCATTTTGACGATTTTACGTGCATGGTTTCAAAATGTCTAAAAGATCAAAGGAGTTATTCAAATATTTTAGTACTTTGAAACAGTTGATTATTCCGAAGCACGTGACTTCAATGGACATGTCATAGAAACATATGGACTATGCTATGACAAGAACAGAGTTTAATGCATCTCCGTTGTGCATATCTTTACTTGATCAGGGATCTATAATTTATTAAATAACTTCCCTTATTTTCAGTGTAATATACCCATTACGAATTTTCCTCTCTTACACGCGTTTGATATCACATTTTTGTCACGTCATTTTGTACGCATTTCATACAATTGACTGGGTCTCATGGAAAATACCCCTGGTGCATTTATGAATGTTTTTGCATCGTCTGATCTGTATTTTTTTAAATATCGTTATGTGATAAAAAGAAGCTGACACTCGTGGGTGTTTGAGATAAGATTTTATTAAACTCGTCAAGGAAAATGTAATTAAGCTCGCCAAAGGCTCGCTTAATAATGTTTTCCTAGACTCGTTTAATAAAATCTTATCTCAAAAACCAACTCATGTCAGATCCTATATGTCTCTTTTGTTTGCCTAAACCATCAGATACACAGGTTGTCTTTGACATGCAGAAAATTAACATTTAGAAAAAGGTTTCGGTCCAGGTCACCCTGCAGACTGATCTGAGTCGTTTCTTTTTGCAGATGCATTAGAGAGTTTTCAGCAAGTTTTTAACCCCTGCAATCCTTATTTCGTGGAACCATGATTATTCTTTTATTTCATGCTTTCCGGTAGGATATCAAGAAATAGCGGTGAAAATATTTTTCGATCCTACTGTGGTACAACCAGTGAAAATACCAATTTTCATGTTCTTGCTGCCTAGGTAAATTGCGCGTGCCTCACTACCAGATAGGAAATATGACGTCATATACCTTATATTTCTCGCGCTTGACCTAATATTGTAATGCGTTGCTATGCAGGAGGGGTACGCCACGGGAGAATAACGGAAAAGAACTGTACTGGATTTTGATAAAGCTCCTCCCAGAAACGGTTAAAAGCATGAAATAAATAGAATATTTGTTTTCTTTTTTTTTCGGTGAAAGATTGAAAATTATTTCATCTCTTGAACACCAAAGGTAATATTTTCACGCGTGGCACAGCCACTCGGGAAAATATTACCAATGGTGTCCACTCGATGAAATAAATTTCGATCTATCACCGAAAACAACAAATATCCTCAATGTATCTCTGTAAGAAATATTGTCCCTGACGGCTGCAAGGCTACACAGATAGTGACAAATAGAAAAAGCATTTCATGTTTTTGAAGCTTTTGAGGTAAGATCTGTGTAATGGAAAACGGCTATTTCCACTAAAAGATCATCCTGCAAATTTAGCTATAATTAAAAATGAGTATTATTGAACTACTTTCACCTTTTCATTTTTTCAATTGTTTTCCTTCTTTGAATTATCATTTATAAATCTAAAACCACTATATTCTCAATTCAAAAAGAGATAATAATTACCTCCCTTTTTAGAAAACAAACAAAAGTATCAAAAATAGTTTCAAGATAGACATAAACGGAATTTTTGATCCGTTAGAAATATGCAAAAATGTTATTTCTGCGTAAATCCTTATTTATCTTTATTTATCAACCAATTAGAATTTTTGCCCAATGTTCACCGGAAGTGCAATACACAGGTCTTACCTTAAAGTAACGGTTGTTGTCGTTTCCGGTTTTAAATGAGGACAAATCTCTTGAGCTTTTTTTTTTTTATATTTTACACTACGTACACTATTGTTTTCTATGTTTACACAGTCAGGCCATTCTACACACTTTCAAGTTTTAGCAGATTTTTTCTAGCTGTAAACATAGGTCTTTAAGCCCCCACCCATTTTAAACCGAGTATGGCTCATAATAGATGACTAGCAGATCATGCCATCTGTCAGATCTGCTGCTGACTGTGTGTTTGCATCTTTCAGAACAAGGTTCGGGTGTCTACCTTTGGTAACTCGTGTCACTGATAACTCGCACGTGCAATGGTTTGTCTGCTATTTGAAAACATTGAGGGAAATGATAAGATGCTACTAACCAGCATCTTCCCCTTGTTTCACAGAGAATGCAACTCTTTAAAAGACATTTCTTTCTTAATTTGTCCCTGAATTTACTTTCAACACGATCAAATTGTGAATGTTGTGGTCTGGTAAAGTGTTAAAATGTATTTGAGGCATGCTGTGTGATACTTTTTTTACATCTGCAAACGTATCCACTTATGTCAGCCTGCGCACAGTGTTATGTAGAATGAATCAAAATCTTCTGATTTCGGTTAACTTTCTGCATGTCAAAGATCCATTCTACGCCATGTCTCAGTAGGCTGTTAGAAAAAATGAATTTAATTGATATCACGAAAAGGGGCATTCGGACATTTGCGTAAAGTGCCATCTCGGATCAGCCTGCGCAGTCCGCGCAGGCTGATCCGAGACGGCACTTTACGACTACATTAGATTTTGTTCCTCAGTAGATTTGCATGAAACAGCAGAAATACATTAAAACGGAAAGTGTCGTTTCGGATTAGCCTGTGCAGACTGCACAGGCTGATTCGATTTGACATTTGACGCAAATGTCCAAATGTCCTTTTTACCGTGTTGCAAGCCATATGGTGACCTGTTTTTCATCGTGCATTAGGGAAACGCATCTAACGTTATTTTGCTAGAGATAGTTTTTTCTTACTGAGAATGAATCAAATGTGTAAATTTTAGATCAACCAAGCTCTGTGACTGCTTCCTAGAACTGTCGCCTTGATGTGCTTTGAAAGCTTGACTCCGATCATCAGGGGAGTCGAACTCGAACACTCTGATGGGAAAGATCGGCACTAGATCCCTACTCTAATGTTTACTACTTTACAAAGGCTGTCTTTTATTTCGTGCTTTCCGGTTGGATATCGAGAAATAGCAGTGAAAATATTTTTCGATCTTACACTGGTACCACCAGTGAAAATACCGATGTTCATGTTCTTGTTGCCTAGGTTAATTGCACGTGCCTTACAACTAGATGGAAATATGACGTCATTTACCTTACATTTCTCGCGCTTCACGTAATAGTGTAATGCGTTGCTATGCAGGAGGGGTATGCCACGGGGAATAACGGAAAAAAAAAACTGTACTGGATTTTGATAAAACTCCTCTCAGAAAGGGTTAAAAGCATGAAATAAATAGAATATTTGTTGGGGTTTTTTTTCGGTGGAAGACCGAAATTTATTTCATTTCATGAACACCATCACTAATATTTTCACTCGTGGCTGCGACACACGTGAAAATGTTACCGACGATGTCTGCTCGATAGAATGAATTTCGATCTTTCACCGAAAAATACAAAATATCCTCTATCTATTGTTCTTTCATATCGAGCGGCTCAGCTGACCAGTGCCACGAAGGGCTTGTAACCCAGGGCTCGTCAGTTAGTACACTACATGTATCTAGGCCTAACATCTTTTAATCGATCAACAATAGATATGAGCCATTTGCTGGTAAAAGTGTGCGTGTGTGTGTGGGGTGGGGGGGGGGGGGGGGTTGTGATGCATCCATGATTTATTGTAACAGACAAGTCATCAAGTACTTACTGACCATATATCCATTTTGTCACAATTCTCTGGATGTGGAGAAAGTATGGTCCTTTGACATGAAATTTCACAAATAACAAAAAGTATCAACCCGTGTCAGCCTGTGCGGACTGTGCAGGCCGGCATGGGTAAAAAAATTTCAGATGTATATATCCCCCCTCCCCACTTTTTTCACAGAGAATGACTCGTATGTAAATAGTAATCACCCTTTCGCTTTATCCATACTGGTTTGCCTCATTTGAACTATCTTCACGGGTAAAGCAGATTGTTGCAAAAAAATCGTGTTGTATATAGAACCCGTTTTTAGGGACATTTTTCAATGGAAAGATAGGTGTCTTGTGCGATCGGGTGTTACAAAACATTCCTGTTGAAAGTGGCATGAATGCTATAAACACAAAAACATGCCGTTATACATATGTGGCACTGATGTCAATTCGTGATAAACAAATAAAGCTAAGTTTCAAGAATTCATTAAATTGTGAAATGCCACGTCCTTTAGAAGGCATTGTTGAAGTGCATTACTTACATAAAATTAACTTTAATCATAATAGCCTAGCACTTCAGTAGGTTGTAAGATGACATTAAACACTGCGCAAGACCTTTAAATAATCCCTTGATTTAAGGACCATTAGAGGAAAGGCTTTTTAGATAATTGCTGAAAAAGGAGGCATTACTGTTGACCGGCATTATTGTTTTTTTTTTCTTTTTCCAACAATGCTTTGCAATCTTCTGAAGACAAAAAACACTATTGCATTTGCATTTTATTAGTGCTCCGAAATGCTTACCGTGGGAAAGATTTTAAAATTCCGTCGTCAGATCAAAGAAAGACCTTAAGTGCGGAAATGACTATTCTGATAGTCCTTTATTAAGAATGCCAGTCACTGAAACATATAAATGTTATCGCAAACATTTCAACAGATATTAACCCATTACCACACTATCCCTACTTTTGACGCCCCTGAGAAAGAAGCCTTTAGAAAACACTGTAGGAAAAGGAGAAAATGCTGGTAACCAGCATTTTCTCCTTTTCCCACAGTGTTTTCTACCCTTGCCAGAACAAATTTCAATTTTTCAGTCACCTTTATTTTGTCGTCTGCAAATGCTTTAAATTTGAACCAGTCTAAACTTTTCTCGTGTGGTACAAAGTTAAGAATGAAGATCCTAGACCAGATTGCATCATCCGTGCAGCCTTATATTTACCTGCTTTGTCAACAAAAGCAAATCAAATTCCCATTTTAGTATCGTAATAGAAAATGATGTTCTTTGAATTTTGATTTATTTTGTTTCCCCCGAAATTTGAAATGCAATACTACAGCTCTTGGTCTTGCATTCATATACACCTGTTGGTCAGTAGAAACAGAAGACAAAAACGTAAACATTCTGTGAAGTCTGTTGATCTACGCTGTCCAAATTTTCTTGTATACTTGTATTACTTGTAGCAGAAAAGTGGGAATTATATAAAAGAAAAAAAAATCCGCAATAAAAGTAATAGTATATATTTACGACAAAACCGCAAATAGGCTGTTTTGAAGAAGTTCGAGCCTTTGATTAATCAGTTTGTTTGTAGTCCAGCTTGTTTTAAAGTAAACAAAATAAAACATAGTTTGATGAAATGCGACGTGAAAACATCTTAAGGAATAGAAATACAGTTTTCTTCATTTGCATTGAATGCAATAAAGGCAGAGGATAATTAACTTGTTGCACGCAGTCGATCATATTCCTTCAAATTTGTCAAATTGTGTCTTTTGCGGCTTCGTAAACATTCTATCGTTGCAGGAATGGGCTATCACGTGATTTACTGGGTTGGTCGCCATTAGAGAGCAAAGGGCGCCTACGAAGTGATCTAACAAAGCAGCCTTTGATTTAACCTTTAAACGAGGCTTTTCTTATTAACAAACTATTGCTATCAATCAGGGAATAGCGATATAATTTATTTACGGTCTCTTTATGCCTTTCTTCTATAATTACAAGTGATTTACTGCTTTCTTCCTTCCTTGTTCGATCAACATAGAATGAACGTAATAGCTGGACGCCTGTGGTAGATCTTTACCGTAACTGATCTTGTTTCATACATATTTCTTCGTGTCGTCATTTTAATGTGTTGAAAAATTTCAATAGCCGATATTTTACGTAACGAAACTTTTGATCAAGGGACCTCTGGTGATTCATTTCCGAGATGAAGACGCGCATTTTCATTTTATGGTATAATTTTGAAAATAACTTGTGACAAACCCATATCATTATTACCAGTTCCATGCCTGTGGAGACTTATATAACTGTAGGTGGTCTTCGAATGAAAAATGCATAAAATAGCAAGACCCTTTTTCAACTGCCTTTAAAATTGTTTTGCTCAAAGGGACAATGTTGTATAATACCGCCTTACTTTAGATGGTACATAAATTTGCTATTCCCACGAATGTATGAATTTCATTATGTGTATTATAATATTTTAGAATGAGGAGTGGCCAGGGCTTTAGATAAAAGGGAGTGATGGTATTCTTAATGCATTATTTTTCTTTGAAACCCTATGTTGTGGGCACTCATTAGAATCGTCTCGATGAGACGATTCTAATTGGTACCCACAACATAGGGTTCAGAGGGTGATAATTGTCATCTTTAATTTTGAAATCAAAATCACTCCCACGATCTGGAGCTCTGGCCGAGCCTGTATGTATAACGGGAAAAATAGCCATGCTCTTGCAAAATAAGGTTAAATGCATTTCTTTGATGTATTCTACCAGACAAGTTATCATCTGTTCAGGGACCCTCTAAAACAGATACGTTTTGAAAACAACAGAATCATGAGGTAGACTGGTCTGTTTGTATGCAGAAAACTCAAAATTAGCAGAAAGCTTCGGTTCATGTCAGTCTGCTCAGACTATACAGGCTGACATAGACCGAAACTGTTTGCAAATACGCTGAGCCCCCCTTTTCACAATGCAATATTCAAATGTAACGGTTTGTTCACACTGAGCTAACGGACGTGTAACGGACAAAAATCTGTTCGTGTCCTTTCGTATGTTCGTCTCTTTCTCGGTGAATCCGCTATTTGCCAGGCGACGTCCAGTGATGACAGTTTCGTCCGATGGGAAGTTCTGAGCTTGTTCAAGAATTTCAACTGGACAAAACGGATAGAGACGTGCAAATGATAGACTTTCGATGCATCTGGATTATTTATACCATCGGCATGTCACGTGACCAGTATGTTCTTCGTACGTTGGTGTTCGGTACATTTCCGTTCATGTACGTTGGAAGAACGTTTTGTCCGCTTCTAAGAAGCTTCTCTGAATGGTACATATAAAGGATAATCAAATGGTTATTTTTGATATGAAAAATATCTCACGAGGATGCGTTGTTAGGCGTTGAAAAAACGAGTGCGCAGCACGAGTGTTTTTAACGCCTTACGACGCATCCGAGTGAGATATTTTTCATATCAAAAATAACCAGTTGATTATTCTATTTATTATATACCTTATAAACATTATTATTTTTAATTTTTCGTTTTTTTTTTTAAAAGTAGTTCATAAATTACTGCAGGAAGTGAAAGTGAAAGTTGATATCGTCACTAGTGATGATATCAAAATTAAATCCGAGACGGCACTTTACGACTACATTAGATGTGCTATAGTAGACCTGTGCAAAACATAAAATTACACAATAACGGAAAGTGTCGTTTCGGATAAGCCTGCGCGGACTGCGCAGGCTGATCCGAGACGACATTTTACGCAAATGTCCGAATACCCATGTACTTCATCGGTCGTTTTAACCCTTATTGTGCCAAATAACTTACATGGAAAATTAATGCCCATAGTGAAAACAAGAATCTTGCTTTTGAAAGGTATTTTGGTAAGATAGATACCTCTGTATCACGTTCTGTGCAGTCTGATCTTGATCGACACTATCCTCTGAAGGTCAGTGAGTCGCACTTAGCTGCCAAAGGGTTTATTTCAGTAGGAAATGATAATGTACAATTTAATTTTTCTTACTAGCAGTTATCTATTAAATCTTTCAGTTTCGTTAAGCAGCCGGCTAGGACGCACTTAATCTTTCCCGATTCCAGCTAATAGAAGTTGACAGTCGCATTAGAATAAAGTTTCACAAAACACACAGCAATCCAAAACGACGTATTCTCCTCATAATGAGCAAAGAGAATCTAACACTGCATTCATTGAATCAGACCCGAAAATTGCCTTTAAAGGTGGGTATTTAGAATTTTCACATCACACCAAATTAAAAAAAAAATATATATGTCACTGAAATTTATATGTAAAAAACAATACAAATCTCCTATAATTTAAAATTTGGTGGTATTCCCTTAAAAGGCTACGTAGCCTCTTAAGTTATTTTTAGATTTCCCGCCAAAATCAAAAAAGCATTGTGGGAATTTTAAATGACTTGCACGTGACTTATGACCATTAAATTCCATAACATATTTTCCATAATGTCTGGGACTTCGGATGCTTTGTTTGAAGCTTCGTCTGTATATTTCCGGTATGTAAATGAGCGAGTTACTCATGTAAAAATAGACCATGATTCCCTCCAGTGTCGACCTGGGCTGTAGTAAATCTCTAATTTATCTAGCTGCCTGATAGTTTTCGACTTTTGGGTTTTAATAAATGAAAATTATAAGGCTTTGGGAGTACAAGGATGATTATTTTGTATTTTTGTAAAAATTTCGACCCAAAATCTGAAGGGCCACCTTTAAAAGAGCATATTTTGTTCAAGGTAGTATTTATAAACCGGAATCAAGATGGATGTCTCTTGTAGTCTGGCCTTGGTTGATGCCTGTCACAATAAGAACTTGCTTATACTGCCCCATCTTTGCCTAGTAGTCAGAACAGAGTGTGATAGCGTCGCTTTCTCAGTGAAAACGTAATTCACTAATTTATTACACATTACAAAGTGATTTAAGATATCCTAGTGATGTTCATGCACTTGGCATTCTTGCACTGAACCATCATGATACTGAAGTGGCCAATAATTGCATGAAACCCAATCTCCGCCTGTTTGTCAAGATATGGGGGTCGGCTGCCCTTTGAACTGGCATATGGTGCGGTTTTACCTTTTGTTTTAACCTTGATATTTTTTTTATTCGTGCTTAGAATTATCTTTTGTTTCATTCAGCGATTCCTACAGGGCGAACGATTTGAAATTTAACAGCGCTAGAAATGTTTGTGGAATACTTATTTGTTTAAGGCACAATATATGTTAATTAATAAACCACAATAGTCCGTTCTAATCAAATTGCATAACACGTAAAATAATGATCCATGCTCTAATAAAAGGGGGTTTGGTTTTAAGTATCTCAGTGATGTATCGTAGCAAGCAAGTCATCATATAGTTATTGATCTATTATGTTCTACAACCGCATGAATCATGAGGTGGACTGGTCCTTGGAAAGGCAGAAAATTTACCCATAGCAAAAGGTTTCAATCAAGGTCAGCCCTTCGGACTGCGGAGGCCGACAAAGGTCGATAGCTTTTGCAGATGCAATGAGCCCCCCCCCCCTCCCCCACTTCCCTTCCTCCCACTCCCACTTTGAACGGCGCGACAAACGTTTGTCATGACGGAGTTGTGTGCGAGACAACGACAGGCTGTAATGTAAACTTAAAGCCAGAGGATCTTCATCTCGATTAATTCTTTGAGTGTCCAATTCGTAAAATGTTTCTTTGAAGACCAAGATTTTGAAAATTCCAAGATCCTTTTTGTCAAAAAATCTCAAGTAAAATATCGGATGTGTAGATGAAAGATTAAACATGTGCAGTCCGATCTTGATTTACACTGCCCACAAGGATACTGTAATTTGTATTATGACTTCGATCAGGTTAAACTATCCATCAGTTTGCTGTGAACGTACCATGACGACCAGAATACCAGGTTATGTCCTTTTTATGGTTTCACTAGTTATACTTTAACCTCACACGTATTTGCTCTCTTGACTTTTCACAATCAACCATGACGGCGTTTATAAACCAGGCCCTCAACGGATATATAAAATTGTGAAAATAGATTGAAGCCATGGTTATGTAACACAACCGATCTTTCATAAAAATTTATCCGGCCTTTTGTCCGTCTGCACTCTTTTGCACTCTTCGCGGCACACGCTGCGTAAAACTGTCAGTTTTAAATATTTTCAGACAACAATATTTCGAATGGATTAATTCATTACAAACCGACTGATTTAGCCAACGTTGATGCTTGCCAGATTGTTTGCTATGACACGATCCCGTGTCTCTTTGAAAGACGTGGTAGACTTAGGATCAAGAATATGTTTTGACCGAGAATTCAAAAATGCCTCTGCATAATATATGTGGGCCATTGTGAGAATTTACCAGCAATGTAGCGAAATCCACAGTACATGCTAAACCCTTTCTCGAACGACAAATTTTTTACTTCCAAACTGAGAGCGATGATCCACAGACGACAATTTCAGGATTGGTACAAATCAGCTCTAGGTCTAGGGAAGAAAACATAGTGAAAAGGGGAAAAAAGTGTTGGGTACCGGTATTTTCTCCTTTTCCCACAATGTTTCCTACAGCTTCTTTCCCATAGCCGTGAAAACCAGGGAATGTTTTGTAAAGGCTAAACACCTTCATAACCGAATATCTCACACGATTTCTTTCAAAGTCTTGAAAAAATCGATTCCCAGAAACTCATATCCAAAGATATTTATCTTAAAAGCTTAGCTAAAAAGCCAACGGTATAGACCATAATCAGACCGCACAGATCTTTGCACCCTTATCCGTATCTATGCCGCCCACAGAAGCCCTTGCTTTTATGCCTATCACTTTGAAAGGGTTTATGACATGTATCCTCATTGGAGACCAGTGGGCGCCTTGAACCTTCATAGTAACCAGAAATCCTTCCTAAAAAAAGAGACTAGTTTCAGCAATTGATGCTATCACGCTGCTCTTTGCCTTCTATACAACGATAGGAAAGCGTCCCGGCAAAAAACACTGGAAGTTTGTATGGAAATTGGCTTTAACATTCCTGTAACCAAATGTTTCCCATTTAAGAAGACTGTCCAGGGAAATCAGTTCCAATGATTCCATCATTAGAAATTCATTTTATTGATTCACGGTGGACGCATTGGAATCACGGCATCAATGAAACTAGCTTTCTTTGTAAGAGTACCTTACTGAGAAAAAGACATTTTCAAGTGGAGGACAAGAATCCTTCTCCCTCCCCCATCTGCTTCTCCACCTCCAGACAAAGAAGAAATGTATACTTCAGTAGAAAGCCAGTATACGATTTTCTTGTAGACGTTTCCTTGGTCGGTATGACATGGGATTTTCGATTGATATGTTGTTTTCAAAATCTTCTACTACAAAAGGACAAAAGCTTATTTTAGTCAACCAGCACCAATGATTTAATCAAGGGTATCAAGCTTTTTTTTTTACTCCTTCAGCGTTAAATATATGAGCGGTGTCCTGGAAAACGGGGTTGAACTCTCATATCAAACGACATGATCGTAGCCCAGCCAAAATTGACAGTGCAGATAGCAAAATTCGTACATGTGACTAAAAAATTGAAACTTGTTTTGGGAATGGAAGAAACCATTGTGGGAAAAGCAGAAAATATTGGTTACCAGTTCTTTCTCCTTTCCCAAAATATTTTTAAAAGTCCTTTTTCTCAGGGTCGATAAAGGTAATTATTTTGTGGCCGAGGGTTAATATATCTTCTGTATACCACTGAAGAATGTCGCACAATAAGTTATAATTATGACCAAACTATGACATAAAGTGGTCTTTTGATATGCAGAAAATTCGCCAACATCAAACTGTTTCTATACAGGCCGACCCGCACGCACTGCTCAGGCTGACATGCGCCGGTTCTTTTTTACAAAGATGCGTCAACCCAGCTGTTCAAAGACCATGATCTTATTATTATGAATTCAACCTCTTGAAGAACGAAAGCTGTCCATGGCTTTAGAATGGTATCTACCCATTTGCACTTTGAGCTTTATGCAAGGTTTCGTTGAACATTTTACTTTTATCTTAACACTTAACCCTTTACTCCATAGATACTCGTTTCTACGCATTGCTTGTAGGAGCCTTTTGAAAACATTGTGACAAAAGGTGAAATTGCTCGTGACGAGCAATTTCACCTTTTGTCACAATGCTTTCTATGCTATCAAAAGTTGTCATATACACATAAGAAACGGATTCATCCCTGCTGTTATTTAGGGTCAATTAGAGAAACCATAGAAATGCCTTATGGGGTAGAGGGTTAAGCTGCTATACGAAACTCGCAATCCTTTTGCGGACAGTGTAGACTAAGATCAGACTGCACAGAACGGGCAGTCTTATCTTGGATCAACACTGTCCGATAAGGGTAAAATTTTCCCTTAAACGTAACTTTGAACCAGCACTATTTGGGTTTACACTATCGAATTTATAGTGGTAGCGCGCAGTGCTTGACGATAGTCATTGCGACAGGATTCATTCCTCTCCCACCGCTGACCATTGTGTCGATGATTATTAAATGGGAAAGCAGCCAGTGGCTTAGAAAAAAAATTAAGCGGGGTACTGACTCCGGAAAAGTAGGGAAAGGTGCACTGGCCGCCGCGATATAACTGAAATAATGTTAAAAAGACGTTAAATACCATTAAATTAATCAATCAAATTCAGAAAATTTTGGAGAATAAGGTTTATGATGTTCTTAAGAATGGCTGTTAAATACGGATCCAGGAACTTAAACTTCAAGTCCGCTTTGGAGAGACCATCTGTTAAAGGTGGCACTTCAGACTATGGGACGGAAATTTTACAAAAGTACCAAAGAAAGAAAATCATCCTTATACTCGCAAAGCCCATTTTTTTTCATAAAACTCCAGTAGTCGAAAACCACCCATCAACAAGAGAAATTAGAAAATAATTTTCTCAGTGATATATATATTTTTCAATTTGACGTGATATGAAAAATCTAAATACCCACCTTTAAGCATCCTAACTCTTCTATTATAAATTGGAATGACATTTCTTATTAGTTGATAAACAAGAATGTATACTGATATAATATTTTTGCACATTTCTTGCCTACCAGAAATTCTTTTGATGTCCATCTTGAAATTATTTGTCGATATTTTTATTAGTTTTCAGTAAAGGGAGGTAATTATTTTGGCTCTTTGTAATAAGAATATAGAGTGGCCCTAAATTCATAAATTATAACTCTAAGAAGGAAAAAATGGGAAAAAAGTGGCGCAGTCAAATTATTACAACAATACTCACTTTCAATCATGGCAACTTTTTTAGGATAATATTATAGTGGAAATAGCTGTTCTCCATTAGAATGGTACTACCTCAAGATATATGCATATCATAACCAAAGGACACCCTTTTATAATTTAACTCATTACCACACAAGAAAATTTTAGACTGGTTCAAATTGAAAGCATTTGCAGACGACAAAATAAAGTTGACTGAAAATTTGAAAATTGATCTGGGAAGGATAGAAAACACTGTGGGAAAAGGAGAAAATGCTGGTTACCAGCATTTTCTCCTTTTCCTACAGTGTTTTCAAAAGGCTTCTTTCTCAGGGGCGTCAAAAAAGGGATTGTGTGGTAATGGGTTAATGCTTGCGCAGAAGAAAAATCCAATATGGCTCAACAGATGGATAGGATCAGGAAAAGGAGAAAGTTTTTTATACAAGTATTTTCTTCTTTTCCCATATTTTTTTTCAACAGCCTTTTATCTCGGGATCGTCAAAACTTAGGATTGTTTGGGAAAGAGTTAAGCCTTAGGCTGCTCAGCGCGACTCAAAGACCTCTAGCGGAAAGTGTAGAACAAGATCAGAGTGCACAGAACGTGCAGTCTGATCTTGGATCTACACTGTCCGATAAGGAGATACCTTTCCTCTCAATACCTTTGAAATAACAAAAATTGGGGTTTTCCTATTGGCCTGAAAGTTTCATTTCGCTTATGAGGATTAAGATTGACAGTAAGAAAGTTCTTTTTTTTTTGGTTTTTTTTTGCGGTCTAGTCTGTATCCACAAAGTCCCAAATGCAACCAACTTTGCCCCTGATGTCGTAAAGGTTAGATAAAGGTAAAGCACAGCTGAAACAGGTCTTTATATCATAAAATAAAGCAATTTAAACTATGCTACTTGCTAAAAAGTTATGTCCCATTGAGTCTTTAATAGACTGCATGGAGTTGCAAAACATTTAAAGGTTGGGTAGCACAATCGCTTTGCCATCGGGTAGCTAGAATCTACAGGCTTAAAATAGTATCGATCTTAATCTTTCTGTGATATCCGAGCTCTATCTTAAATCTTGCATAAATGTTACACATAATTAAATAAAGTAAACAAAAATCCACCAGGATGTATTTGAATCTTTGCATTATGACAATGCTTGAAAATAATCATGATGGGGGCCTTGTGGTCGTGATTTGAAAGTAGAATTGGTTACCGTTCTGTAAACGATATTACAGGTATCATGACATAGTTTCTCACGTGGCTTTGTTCTCAAAAGCACAGGGAACCAGTATACCTCCATATGTGATGAACGATATCTTTTGATGTATTCCAGCCCATTTACCAACAGCGGCGCAGTTTTCATCTTTAAATATTATGGTTTGGTTTGTGCGGTAAATGGCCAATAAAACTAGATCCCTGCGGGGAGATTCAGATAGAACGGGATTTTATGATCATCGGGGTACTTTTGCAGGATTACTTTTTGAACGTTTTTTCACCGTTTCGGATATCCCGGGTTTCGCTAAATGGATGTTTTTACGAGCCTTTACGATAATGCTATGATAAAAAAGCAGAAAACTCTTGGTGCAATACATGGTTCGTTATGTGGAAGCTTAAAACTTTTAACTGTGGTGATTCGATATCGCATTTGTTTAATTAAAAGGAAACCACAATAAGACTTGCTATGATGCACTGCTTCAGTGCGTAGTAAGCGCCATGTCTATATCAAGAAATCAGCGATGCTGTGCAAGGTTAAAAAGTCTCATAAGAGGTCATTCAAGGTGGTTAAGGTTATTGCATTATATGTGTCATGTATTGTGGCATAGCTATGATATTGAAATGAATAATTGTGACCCGTCATGCAAAAAGGGACAATCTGGGAATTCTGTACATCAATTAGATGAAAACAGATCAACGTTAGTACAGGTCAGTTTAAGTTGATAACTCAAAAATGACTGCATAACAAGGTACAATGACCACTTTTCATACAGAAAATGCCATTAAAGCGAAAAGTGTCAACCCTGGACAGCCTGTGCAATTCGCGCAGCCTGGCCAGGGCTGACACTTTTTGCAGTCCCAAGAAGGTCCCTTTTTGCGTGATTGGTCACAAATATGAAATGTCCTCAAGGAGGCACGAGCTTAAACGTTGATGAAGCATTTATATAGAGACTCTTACATGTTGTTTAAGACCTTTCCTGTTGTAGCCTTTCATATAGCATTTGAACACTATTTACAAATAGTTCTGATTCCCATCAAAATTATGGGGCTTTAGTCCAGGTAATAGCACAAACAAATCAGATATCGTTTTTTGATGATGTTTTCTCAACCCTATCAACTGTATTAAAGTCAAACCAACAAGACATTTTTATTGTATTTCCTTCTTTGATTTTACCATTACTACTATTAAACTCTGCAAGGTATTGTCAAAAGAAATGGCAACTTAACCAGCGCCTCCTAATGCTAAGAAGTTCTCTCGTTGTCCGTCATAGAGAAATATGTAATCGAACACAATCCACAAGAATTTTCTTCAAATGAGAGAATTACTTGTATATATACAGTCAGACATAAGTTAAGCATCACCAAAACTGACCAGCAATAACTCATGTGCATAGACCAGCATTATGCCACAAAATTTGCCATTTCTTGGCTTGGGAAAGTTTTCTCGTAGCCATCCTTTCATTTGGCTCATAAAGCAGCTTTTTACCTGTCTAGTGGGTGCGTGCATGGCTTGAAAATATACCAAATAAAAGGTTATCCATTAAATGAAAATATGACTAAATTTGTTCGGATGAAGCTTAACTTAATAAAGTCTGACTGTATATATCTAAACATACGATTGTTTGATCTTTACCATTACTTTGATAGGCTGCAGGTGCGAAAAAAAAATCCGTTTGCAGACAGTGTAGATTAAGATCAGACTGCAGTCGGTCTTGGATTTACACAGTGCGATAATGAAACATTTTAACAAAAAAAAAACCTTTGAAATATCAACATTTGGGATTTCACAATCGGCGTGAAAGTTTCATTTTCTTTATTAACCCTTTCCCAAATGACACATTTTAGACTGTCCCAAACTCAAAGTGTTTGTAGATGACAATTTTGAATTTGATGAGAATGGCAGAAAGTTTTACGATAGGCTAGAAAACACGGTGGGATAAGGAGAAATTGCTCTTTACGAGCAATTTCTCCCTTTCCCACAGTGTTTTCTAAAGACTCGTACTGCAGACACTTCAAAACCAGGGCTTGTTTGGGATTTTTATTGAGTTAAGTAGGATAAAGTTTAACACCTTTATTATTACAATAGCCTAATCTCGAGCCTTGTAATGTACAGGTTATATAAACGTTTCACAAGCCATGCCATACAGATCAGTTTTCAAACAATGAACACTGAAATAAACTCTGACGATTCAAATCCCTGTAGATGCGACTTTAGAAATAGAAACAGTGTTTTCTGAGATCTCAATTTTGGTGAAGCGTCGGAGATTAAAAGTGGACCGCACTAAAAGCAACGCTGCTGACGTAATAAATATAGACAGCACTACCACTTTGCTAATTCTGGAACATAGACAATCTGTTCTAGTGTATTTTGTAAACAGTAATGACACTTCCATACAGATTCATTTACTTTATTTATTAAATATACCTTTTTGTACAATTAGCTAAAAACATTATTATGAATATCAAAGTAACATTCAGTTTCAACAATAATTATGTCGGCCTTTTATGTTTAACATTATACATTATAAACAATACATTCAATATTAGATATTAACCGTACAGTGGCATGTCTTAATAGCAAGATTAGACAATATCAGATGGATTTTGTTTTGTCTTTACAAGCCAACAACCTTGACGAGATTGAAATAGAATATGCACTAGAACGAATACCACCACTTATTTCATGCTTTCCGGTAGGATATCGAGAAATAGCAGTGAAAATATTTTTCGATCTTACACTGGTACCACCAGTGAAAATACCGATTTTGACGTTCTTGTTGCCTAGGTAAATTGCGCGTGCAAAACAACCAGATGGGAAATATGGCGTCATATACCTTACATTTCTCGCGCTTGACGTAACGTTGCTATGCGGGAGGGGTACACCACGGGGTAAGGGAAAAGAATTGTACTGAATTTTGATAAAGCTCCTCCCAGAAAGGGTTAAAAGCATAAATTAAATAGAATATTTGCTTTTTTCGGTGAAAGGTCGAAATTCATTTCATCTCGTGAACACCATCGGTAATATTTTCACGAGTGGCGCAGCCACTCGTGAAAATATTACCGATGGTGTCCACTCGATGAAATAAATTTCGATCGTTCACCGAAAAAAACAAATATCCTCTATATCTATTTCAACATTTTGGTATCGTTGCCAGTTAGAGCTGCATCGACCAACAGTGATATTGACATACTGATTAGATACATTATTCTGAAAGAAAATTTAGGCTATGCCACCTGTTATAAATTGCATGTATATTATAATCTGCATATCTATATGAGCACAGTGTGTTCGTCATGGTAAAAGTGTCATTTATGAACCAGTTTACTATACAAGAATGAGCGAATATCAAACAATCAAATTGTTAAATCTATGTTTCAACACCTATATGTACGGTCATGATATGCAAACTCGTGTAGCCTGCACAAAATGTTACACTTTTAGTTTAAATTGTTTTTATGTTGAAATAAGATGATATTGAAGAACCTCTTTGACTTAAGTTGTATAACATAACTCTTATGAATTAAATGGCGAGTCTCGGGCCCCTAGAGGTTAGAATCCCGAAGGCTGGCAAACTAAAATTAAAGATAGACTTATGGATGACGCGATAATCATATGTTCCAGGCGACACCGAGCAAATTATAGAACCAGGGCCCGTATTCACCAACCATTCTGAAGAACATTCTTTGTCTTATTCTCCAGAAATGTCTATATTTGAAAGTATCACAACTGATTGGCTAAACCATTCGGTTTAGCCAAACAGGAGTTGTGTTATTTTCAAACTTTGAAAATCTTGGAGAATAAGGCTAAGAAAATTTTCAAGAATTGTTGGTGAATACGGGCCCAGGCGTAACTCAGGATGAATTTCAGCCTGTATTGCGCTATTCTCCCCGTAACATAACGAACAGTTATCCCCCATGTTGGCAACCACTGGCGACGACAAATAAACGAAAATCAATCGAACAACCAGCTGATGCTCTTACATTGTTTTGAAATGTTGTATATCTCAACCTGTTACCTGTGTCAGAGCTCTAGCAAGGCAATGTCCATTATGCGATTGATTGTATTTAGAAGACATAGAGGATAATTTGGTTTTGTTCTTTTACTGTGAAAGATAAAAAAAATCGATCTTTCACCACCCCCCCCCCCAAGAAAAAAAATAATACAAATATTCAATCTATTCAATTCATTTCACGCCTTAAACCCTTTCGGGGGGAAGGTTTTTTTTTATTTCAATTATTCCCCGTGGCGTACCTCTTCCGCCTAGCAAAGCATTACAATATTACATCAAGCGCGAGAAATGTAAGGTAAATGACGTCAAATTCCCATCTGGCTGTAAGGCTTCAATTGTAAGAATATAAAAATCGGTATTTTCACTGGTTATAACCATGAAAAATCGAAAAATATTTCACCGATACTTTTCGATAACCTACCACAAAGGATGAAATAAAGGGGTACGGGTATCATGGCGAAATATAAAAGGAATCTAGTCGTTATAGTAATGTTTCTAACATGCATTTAGCTTTTAGAATAAACCTGGCTATATTCAATCGGCCGGAATTATTGAATTTTCAATTGATTAGCAGCTTAATGCTGAACTATCCTATTCAACAGATGGGTTCTTTGGCTCTTTAAACGTTGACCCACTGGTCATAAGACTTTATGTGTGTAAACGAAAACTGAAACGTATAGCTGGTGCATAAAGGCAGGTAAAAACGATGACTGACAATTGCGTTTTGTTCTTTCCGATTCTGTTCATGTAAACTGGTTCAAAAGTGACGCGTTTTACCATGACGTACACGATGCCCACTCTAAGTTCCCTTGATATACAGAACACCCATGGCGACGAAGGAGTAAAAAGTGACCTAGTTCTGTGACAGCCAAGCGGAAAGTCAACCATACAATACAATTTCGGTCTTGTTTAACACACATGATTTTGGTACTTTTCAGTGTCGTCAAGGTAGATACACAACGAAGTAAATTTGGACGCTTTGTGAACAAAAACGGTCGTACCAGCGGTACTCGTAGTATTCGATCCATATTCCCTTATGCCGCCTTTGGTAAGGCAAAAATAGAGGCAAGATTACATGTAAAGGGTTGTTTCCAATTAATTTTCGAGCTTCCCATGGATGAAGAACGAATAAAGGTTACCCTTTCAGAATACCCATAAGACCTGCAAAGAAGTGCAGATGACGGAAGAAAGACGACAAGGATCAAAAGATAGATGGTGAAAAAGTCATATCGTTGACTGTCCATTGTTCCAAGTTTACAATAGTTACTTTCTGTTATGCACTGACCCGAGGATGTCAGAATAAGTATAAGGAAGCCTTCTTTCTTTTAATCTTGTACTTAGTACCGAAACCAAAACCGTAAAAAATGGCTAATATAAATTTAATAAGATTGAGAAAAATAAAGCTTTTTCATTATCAAATTAAAAATTTCCCTGTTTTGTTATTTCTTGAAAGTTATTGAAAGTATGAAGTAGACTATCACCTCATGCTGCATAAATATATAAATCTGTAGCATACCAAGAATAAGCATTTCTAGATTTAGAGGTATATCAACACATATAAAACAAAGACACGTTTGCTAAAGAATATTGATATAATTTTTCTCCTTCAGTGTGTTGCCTGCTGACATCATTAACGGAAACCTAATTATGAAAGGTGGTTATTTACACAATAAAATCTAATATCTTTTTCTTCTTTTTTTTTTTGTTTTTAATCTTCCGGCCAAAAAAAGTGTCACAAATGTGTTTTACAAATAAAAACAATGTATTTCCTTGCCACCTTTTACAATCAGTAAAATGCGTGTTGAAGAAGTGACTTTTGAAATACAAATTTAAGTATACATATTTATCATGATAATCCTAAAGATCAGTTTTTGACCTATTCGTTAACGTTTCCAAGCCATATGCAAGCTGAATTGTATTTTGAAGGATGCACATAATTATTACACAAATAGACATGCATAATGTCATTTATGTCCCAATTCTTTGCTGTGAAGAAAAGAAGACAAGTAGGGTGTGAAAGTAACGAACTAGTATCTATACGCCATTATATGACAGATTAACCTGGAAGAAACAAGGGAAAAAATTGAAATAAAGCCTTGGTACAATACTAGGATGAGATCGCAGTATTTCTTTGTCCCAACATTTGCCTTTTGTTGTATTAGGCATACCTGTGTACTGTTTCAAATGAGCGAGTTTTATTGTGTAAAGCTGTAAAGTTTTTGGTCGCTTTTCCTGTTAGATATACACAAGCGACCGATCTTTGTAACCGAAAGATGGGGAAATTCAGCACTTACCTTTAAAATTTGAATGGAGAAAGAATACACCAACATGAAATTTCATGATGTCATCTATTAAGATATATTCTTCTTCAACGTACTCTTGTTTATCACCTAGTCTTCTTTTATTTGCTTTTTCCAATCTTTTTGTCATGTGTGCTAATCATCGTTTTGTAAAGAAATGCAAATTAGCAAAGAGATATTTCCTGTCTGATGATTGATTCAGGGCGATATAATTGGTCGTAAACTGCAAACGTATAGACATGCTAAAGAAATTCAAAGGCTCTCTCTTGTAGTTTAAATTATTCCTTTAACTTATGTCATTTGAAAATTATCAATTAAAATCAGTCAGAAATTATCATACTATCTTGGAAATAAAAAACATAATAACTGAATGTAAGATGAGAAATGAGAGACCACCGGTTTGACTGAAAACCACAGTTCGCCTCACTAATTTGGTAATTCAAAGCAACGTAAACACATCTACCATTCATTATCTGTTAATTCGTCTAAATAAGTAGGCTTAAGATAATTTCAAATACAACTGATTGGTACAATTGATATCCACAGAACAACAAGCAAAGAAACGATGTGTTCTGCATAGCACTGCTAGACCTTTAAGCAAGCAGGACTTGTTTTATAATTTTATAACCTCTATTTATGGTTTGTATCATACAACATTTCATTAACAATAGAAACATGTGAATAGAAACATGGTTAACATAAAAGAAATACACTCAAGCTTCTTTTTATCATATGGACACTGAAAGGCACATGTTCTCCGTTGCATTCGGCTACATATATGACGTTGTTATTTTATCAAAAAGGCGTTTCACAGCCTGAAAATAAGTAGTGTAAATATTGTGTTTTTTTTTAAAATACACGAAATACAATATGATTCATTGAACCAATAAAAAGTAATAAAAAACAAATACTTAGGTATATAGAGCAGCGACAATCTATATCAGTTTTTTTTCTATTCCAGTTCAGATGAAATTTTGTTTCCTGGAATGTGTAGGTTTCACTTCAGTCAGTCCATTAATTAAAGTTCGTGTTGTAATATTTTCCAGAAAAATGTTAGTCTTCAAGTTTGTGAAAAAATAGTTAACTGCTTGACGGTGTTTATAACATTAAATGCAGGTCGAACCATAAAACATTAAGTTACTACAATAAGGTCGCACTAATAAATGCAATCAATAATAAACCGTATTTCTAAAGAAAATTTTGGTAAATATAATCCTTAAACACGGAAAAAAAGAGTAAAACATAAGGCATTATCGCTGCTGTTACAAAACATATTACAATACATATTTTACATGACTACATTATGTGGGAAATAATGAATGTTGAACAGAAAACACATAATAATTATTGACCTTTTCAAGAGCATGCCATTTAATTTTGTTTAAAAGACAGGCTGGGGTTTCCTATCAAATAAAAACACCGCATTCATCATTTTATTTTCTTTTCAAAACACATGCGAAATAGTAATACTTTGTTGATAGTGCATCTGCTTTTGCCATGTATATACAAACATGCGACATATTTTTAGAATATCAAATATTTTATGTTTCAGTCTGAAACAAACTTTCTGGTCATATTCGAAACGTAATACGATTAGCTTGAATTAGAAAAGATATATAGACAAAAAAAGATTTGAAGATGTTTTTGCATTCATCATTCACATTTTACAGAAGGCTTCTTTATCGCTACTTAAGTTACTCTCCTTTTTTTTTTTGTTTCATGCAAGTTAATGTTAAATGACACTCTAAAAGATAACATGGAACTGCTCGTATTCGTAAGTAAACTAATGAAAGTAGAATACAATTTTATCAATCAAATAGATCTATACATTGCAAGTTGTCAAGATTTGATCATTAAGATTCTTGATATTTTTAATGTGACCATCAAATTGAAGAACACGGACACAGTCACCGATTTAGTAAAAAACAGTATTTCAGTAATATAAATTGATCTTTTACTCCTGTAATGAATTTCAAATAAAGATTATTAAACATGTTTTCTACAGACATTGAAGGGTGAAAAGAAAATTGATATTACCGACGCTAAGGTAAAAAATATCAGAAAGTGAAAAGCTTCAACGGAACTAACGAATATGTTAAATGATGAAAATCGGGTCTACTACACAAACCTTGAGGAAAGCCCGACTCGTGATGGTGTAAATGTGTTTCTAATGGCTACTTTAACGCTTGATTCAGTGACAATGTTTTCTATGTCATCGAGGGAAGTCTAGCAAGAAAAACACATTTATTATAAAAACATTTTAACATCGCCCTCTCATCGTCTCACCTCCTCATGTTAATGTTAGACCTCACGCATTTTCGAAAGGGTATACGAAACCCCGTCGGATTTTATTTTAACAAGAAGTTATATCATTTCTAAGACAATTATTCATTTTTAATATTATTTCAAACCGTTTTTACGAACCATTCAATCCCGATGCAAACCGTATTTATATTTCATATAATTTATTATTATCAGTATATCATTTTAAAAACTCAACATTTGTGGAGAGGATTGTTTGTTTAACGATCGTGTTTTGATTGCAATAATACTATTTTCGAGAAGGAGTAAGCATATGCGATAAACTGAACTCACAAAAGAAGTAAAAGAATTGAAGACAACCATCAAGTTTTGATGAATATGCTAAGACGCTCACACAATTGTATACTGTCGATTATGAATTCCGCCGAACTGTGTACACAGCTACGCTTCAAAATAAACATTACACCGCTGTAGTAGGCTGCTTAATTATGGCGGCGAAAATATTGTTCGACTGAAGAACTGGTTACTCTTGATAAATGAGTTTTACAAGAGACAGTATTTTCATGTTTGGGAATTTGTTGTATTTATCTTTTATTCCCGATTCATACCTTTATTCCGATGCTGGTCATAATGTCGTTTAGTTACAATTGTCGCACATTATTCGAAAGAATTACTCGCGAAGAGCGAGATTTTATTTTGAAAAATTACGTAATGTAAATACTAGCTTATCAAATCATCTTATCACTTTAAAGTGATTTAAAAGAACCTAGGGAAGAATAATGACGTATATTGAGTTACAGCACACTTTTACGTTTCTTGTCATCTTGTTTTTTTGTTGTTGTTGTTGTTCCTCTGAATACTACAAATATTCGAAAGAAAGCAACGCTTGAAATGGTTGCTTAACTGTGTTTCTTTTTATATCATAAACACTATCTCATTTTTGTCGATTTTGCATACGTCAGCACGGCATCATGGTAATCACAGTAATATTATAATCCATTTTCAAAAGTAGAGAAAATGATACATCAGGGAGAACATGTCAAAAATCTTTAACAGATGGACATATTTTTTTCATTGTTTTTGACACCGGATTTTTGCAACCCTTTGTGAAGGCAATATTTTTTTTAAACTTTTAACCATAATTCGAATTTTCATGACAATAAATTAGATTTACCTTAAATACAAAAATAATTGATTTTATAGTGATATGCATATCCACATCTGGACCTTAATTAATTTTCAAAGTTCAGCGAATCAAATTTTCCAAAGTGTTTCAAGTTTACAACTGACTGCAGTTAATATTATTTATTTACATGTACTTGTTTATCTATGTATTTATGTCCTTGTAATCTGCACATGGGGGACTCATAGTAGGAGAATCACGCAAAGAAAAACAGGCGGTATTGCTTTGATGCATTATATGAATTTTTTGTGCAGCTGGGCATGTTCATTATTTCATTATGTGCATTCTCAAATTATTTCTTCAAGAAATCCCTTATCTATATTTACATCTATTGCTACTATAAATCGCGTGATTTACACGTAACGCCAGTTTCAAATGACTTTAGGTCGAGATAGACTTTTAGTTACATGTTCATCATGAAAGAGAAAAGCAAATGTCTATCAATTAAGAGAATAACATATAACACAAAACTAAGCAATTAAGCAAAATACACCTGGGTATCTCGTTGACACATGGAAGTCATGACACGGAATTGTCAATCGATAAAAAAAAATAAATTGTGTCATTGTTTGTTTTAAAGAATTGAAATAATAACCTTCAGCATTGTTTTTACAGCGAACTCTTGTTTGAGAAAGATAAATACATAAACAGTAATATTTTCCACGTTTGTTTGTTATTTAACTCCAAAGATCCATGCACATTGCTGTTTCAAAACGGCATTTTCCTATGGTAACAAACACTTCTTATACTTGATTATAGTCATTGTATTCGCAAAGGGGTTGGAAAACACATTATCTTTCCAAGACACATGTTGATTAAACGTCTGATTCTTTTGGTGTGTTTTGATAATTAGATTAATCCACAATTATTACACAATTCATACCAAAAAACGATGGCAAACATTCCAACTGAAAGGAACACTCTGTTATGCATATATAAATACACAAACAATTATTACACGTGCAGTAAAACTGCAAAGCATGGTATACACAGGCAAGTTACCAAAACATCCCTAAATTCACGTGTTTCTTAATTTCCTACTTCATCGCGACTAAAAAGCAGGTGTTCTCAGGCGAAACTTATATTTCTCGAGCAAAAAGGAATTTTATGACCCTCACAAAACTTAGTGTGGACGATAGAGGTAGAAAAACGACATAAAATGTCTAGGGCAACTCATAACTATAGAAATATTGCCGTCTCTGCTTTTAACTCTTGTTTTATTGAAATACCGAGCGAAATCAAATACGTTTAGACCCCGGCCGTAAAATTACCACCCTCGGGAAGTCAATTGACCGAAAATAGTCGAAATTTAATCGTGTATAAGACCACTTCTTTGACTGATTTGGTAAAACTGAGGGCAATCCTTGAATATTTTGATAATTTTAGAGTTGAAAGCCATATATCTAATGGAAGCCAAAACAACTTGACTTTACAATGAAACGTTCCGAGTACTTTATGATTTCGGCTTGTCAATTTAAGTTTCCCATTACCTCGTTTGCAATTATTGGACTAGTTCATTGCAATACAAAAGGATAATAGAAGAAACAAACAACAAACACGAAGTTAGATTGGAATTGAATGATAAATTTCAAATCTAGAATTCCATACGTGTCACTTAATGGGCTTTCTCTTTTTTTATCTCTGTACTCCCAGCATTGCAATGTTGTGTGTACCTTCAGATATTTGGATGAAATTCTTTTACAGCCCTTGGCCTGGTTTTTCGTTAGTTTGCTGTTTTCGAAAGCATTTGTTTGACTTTTGCGTTTATGGGATAGTCAGTGGGCATCTAATTATCATGATTAAAAAAAGTTATGGAATTTTATTCTATTTCTATCCCTGATATAAACAATGAAGTCTAATGTTGCCGACAAACTATAAATCATTTAAGTCGACACAATTTTTTCCTTTTTCAATTGCTAGATGCCCAGTTTTCCTCTTTTGAGTTCGACCTGCTTTAGCGTGACTTTAAATTCCTATTTCATATCAATAGGGAAAAGGTGTCAGTTTTAATAGGAAATTTATAACCGCTGCTCCCAAGTGCTGCATTTTTATTTATATGAAGCATTTTTTGACATACCATCATTTTTTAAAGTGTTGTATCCTGATATGAATGAAAGATAAAACCGTATTTTGAATAAAAAATAAACACTGGTTCTGTCCATCCTCTCAGCCTGTGCCCGCTTTACCGAGTGTCGAACAAAGTTGTAGATCGACTGTTCTGTTACCTCTCTGAATACCGTTTATTTATTAATAAAAGGTTATTTTTTCAATTTTGTAATATTCTGATATTTTATTGCCGTTTTAATTCTTCACAAATGATACCAGAGATCTAGTCATTTTTGTGTGAGTTAATTGAATATTATGGCTATAAATAAAAAACTCGAAACATTTTTTTTTTTTATTTTTTAAACTAATTTCATCGAAATTGAATTTAGAGTAAAAGTAATAACTGTTGGTTTTTTTTTCATGTTGTTTTGTCTACTGAAGGACAAAAATCTAGAGACGCTTCTCACATTTCAGTCCTGACAGATCTTATTGCTAAGCTGTCAATTCTTTCACTGTTTATAATATGTATTCCGTTTAAAACAAATATAATTTGAATTCTGTTTAAAACAAATAGAAAACAATACAAGATAATGTATTTTCACTTTTGTACGGAGACAGGTGTTACGTGTTTTCATCACTAGCTTGATGGAAATATTTCAAGCTTTTGTGTATTCATTAAAATATTTTAACCAAAATATCTTGCTAGGCATGTGAAAAAATTTTGTTTTTTTTTTATTATTGAAATTAAGGGAAAAATGTTGCGATCCTTTTACAAAGGCAACCAAGATGATTTCTTGTATTTTAGTACTCACATATTAATAAATACCTGCATGCTTTCATAGTGATCTGATCCGCATTGATGTAATGATGAATGGTATTCGTCTCAAATAATCTTTATGTGTACAATAAAAAAATTAATTACTCCGATGGGCAGTCTAACGGCCAATAAATCTTTACAACATATATCCTGAAAGGAATTTACTACTAACCGGTTTAAATATAAAACATTCTAGAAAATATCGAAGTAGACCTTATTTTAGCTATGAATAATTGTGAGGTAATTGAACTACAAAAAGTTAAACAAGTTATTTTCCTTCCATGCAGTTGGCAGCAATATCATCAAGAGATAAATCATTTAACTTAGCTTTCGCGACTGTTATATTAGCAAAATAAACCTCAAGCTTTGATGATGGTAGAATATCAGTTTTGTGGGTGATATCCATTAACTTTTAAAAATTTTTACTGCGTACACCGTAACACAAGAATAAGCATTATGAGAGCAATAAAAATCGACCGAATGTGAAAAAAGTTGGACGCGGATACAATCTTCATCTCTGATGAAAATGGAAGAAAAGAGAAAACCAACCCGACTTACTCATTCCAAGTAGTCACGGGCGTGTGGTTTTTATGGTGTAGCATGTGGAATTCTTTCCGTGTATTCGATTTTGTAATATAGAAGACAGTCAGCGGAAAAGACTATGTTTTACTTGGACATTCACATTCTTTTTTTTCTAAAATACAAAATAGTAGATTTGTTTTATTACTAACATTACAATGTTTTCCCATGTAATATTCATAATTCGGACGAGTTTGTAAAAATGATGAAAAACCAGTCTGTGTTTACAGATGTTTGTCTAAAACTTGCTGCATAAGAACCCACTTGAGATGTCTTTCACAATGAACATCTTCCTTGTTGTGTAGTTGCAAATAATTAAAACACAATAATTAAATTGTATAGGTCTTCTTGAACAATTGGGAATAAAGACGATTATTCTGTTTTGCCTTTTGTCACATGCTAAAGCCAGTAACTTATTACGGTGTGTTTGAAAAGCCTGAAGGATTTTTTTCGATTCTGATCAACACTTCCCCCGTTGTTTTGTTGATATAAAAGCAACCACATAAATAGTAATAAGGTTTATAATCTTTAATCATTTTTTTTTGTAATTTTTCCACTTTTTCGTCGTATGTTGATACAGTACAAGTATCAAAATTGTAGAGATCTATACAGTCATTTGAAAATAAATATGACCGAAAATCTGTGAAAGATATATAATCTTAAAAAAGATGTTTCTTGTTAAACTTACACAGTAAATTAAAGTTTTAGATTAAAACTAGGTGTACAAAAGTTATTAAAGGTGTCAAAATTCAACTTATTAAATTAGTAGTCCTAAGGGGTAAAAAGCATACTTTTTGTACAAAAACATTTAAATAACTTGAAAAACAATGTATATCATTTTGCATCATCATAACATCGAAGGGTGATAGTACCCATCCAAGTCGGATTAGAAAGCCATGCAGCAAAGATTAATAATCAATTATTCAAATAAAACTTCGCAAATAAAGAATGAATTTATTTCAATTAAAAGAAAGTTTAACCCAGATTTGAGACAATAATTATTCTTTAAAAATCTAAAAAAATATTTATATAAAACTGAATACGACTATGTTTCATATAAAAAAACACACTATCGCCATGATAAGAAACCATATTTTCTATGCTGATCTATAAAGGCCTTTCTTTCGTGCATAAACTATGTTTTTTCCACTCAAATGTTGAGCTAAAACTTGAACATTTTTACTTATGACTACGACCGTCTTGACCAGTAGAGTAAGCACATTGCATTCAACATCTTTGAGTACAAGATAAACTGAAAGATACGAATTCATTTAAAACTAAATCATTTAAAACTAAAAATATTACTAAGGTATCGTTTCGTCAGAGAGTGGTATATTGGGTGGGGAGAAAAGGATCAGTATGCTGTCATTGGGACAGATAAGAGGAGAACATCACACCTGTTTTTTCAGGGTGAAAGCCGAAACCGACTTCATTTACATCACGTTCTGGGCTTTTTGTAATGCAAGTTATTTATGTGTTTTAATTTTGCGTTCGTTCATTTGATATGCTTTAGCGGAATATTTACAAATATTTTGTTGTCACAGATTTAGTGATTTTCTAGACTTCTATCCATGACTGCAGTATTTTGAGCCAAAGGGGGTACTTACCATTTTCTTCATATATCTTAAACCTTTTTATTTACTAACTGTAATACCTTTTAAAGACAGATGGAGAAAAAAATCCTCCCCATTTTACCAGAAGTTGTTAAGGAACATGGCTATTGTTTTAACGAATTAACTTTTGGAATAAAAATTCCTTACAATATGATATCGTCCCAGGACTCTGGGGTGAAAAATCTGTTGATGTGCAAAGTATTGTCACGTGGCACATAATTATCTTGGAAAAATAATACTTAAATATTATTACCAAGTTACATTAACTTAGGACATATCATTTTAGAAACGCCTTAGTTCAAATTATTGATCTCTTTTTCACATATTTAGTTATCAAATATTTCTCGTTTCAAAAGCAAAGTGGTGAAAGCTGTGAATTACAATTATAATTTACCTTCTTTTTAAACAAATTTTGTGATAACTATTGTTTTACAAAACATCTTAATATAAACATATCTGATATTGCCTGAAATGATGGTTATGATTATGATTATAATAACGGTGTTAACCAGTTTTCCGGTAAATAATTGAAAGAAAGTTTGAAATAATGGCACAATCTCTCAAAAACATGCCCTATTTGTTAACATTTCAGATATGAAATAACTTTTAAAACAGACCTGAAATTAAAGAAAAAATCGATATCGTCAAATCGAGTCTAGATCGGCACGTCAAATTGCATGACAAAATGGCGTTGACATTACATTAACACATTGCAATAATCTGGCAACACGAACATAATAAGAACAATTCACCTGAAAAATCAGAGGTGTTCCGAATCTCGTAAACGCTTCATTATTCTATGTGATTGAAGGGGGAAAATAAACTGTGTCACTGTATAGGAAACCAAGTCGTTTGACAAATATCCAAGGAATATCGTGGAAAATACACGTGTTTGTGAATATATTTTCACTGTTACTGCGTAAGACAAACTACATTTAAATATCGATTAGTGAGCGGGAAGTTCCCGTATTTATAAACATTTATATTGAGTTATAAACCCAAATAACCCGCCATTGAAGTCCAGACAGAGTAATAAGGTATACAATTTGCAAAATCTGTAAATAATGAGCTCTGTGTCAGTCAAACGCTTTGATCTGTTGAGTTACAGTCAATGCAGATGACCCCAGTGTTGCTCGTCCCCTCTCAAACCTAATCGTCTTTCGTTGAAAACGAGCCGCTAGCCTGCTACGGTAAGCCAACGTGTGAAATATTTGCCATCATTTGTTTATATAATCATCAAATACACCACGTTAAACTTGTAGCTCTGTCAGTATACCTACGCAACAACATTCAAAAGCAGGGGAGTATTTTCTCTAGCGGAAGGATCGATTCGGAGTGTTCAAGCGTCTCGGGGTCACAGGAGGTCAACCTTCCCGTAACTGTGATTGGTTGTGAGGAAAATGTGCACATTATTCTTCTGTTCTGCCTGCATGGCTTTCAGCATTCCCAATGATTTTCCACTCTTTAATATTTTTTTCACGCGATAGATGGTTTCACTATCAATAAACAGTGGAGGAAGGGATAATACGATATTCGTTGCGCAAGAGATGAGCTCTTATTTACCTATACGGCATAGTAGTGCTCCAAGGTCTGATCATCACGATACACATGCAACGGAAAATACAAGTTATATGGAGCATTTTTTAAACATCCCAGATATATGTCCGACCGGGACGGACTACCGGTCTTCAAGATATTACATGAACTCATACCAAGCTGAGCAATGCCGGATGGAAGCTTTACAACAACGTAACCACGATTTTAGAATGGGATTTCAGGGACGACCGTCTTTCTACCCGAATATGAGTGTGGCATCAAACCTAAGGTTTCGTGAAAACATGGAGAGCTTACAAGTAAATGGCAACAAAAATGAGCCCATGAGTCCGGTGTGTGGGCCAACAGGACTGCCGACCGCAGGAACGGACGGAGAAGCACCTTCATTCTATCCTTGGATGTCTATTGTGGGTATGTACATTGTGATAAAACCAGTTTATACTTTTTAACCACATTTTTCTTCTGTGTCCTTACATCTTGAAAATGATAAAACAAATTTACGGCTGTCGGCAAGAGCTTACTAAAGCGTCTCGTCTGTTTATGACCTGGGTGTAATTACCGAAGCTTAAGTGATTGTGTATTGACCTCTTTAAAAGTACTGAAATATATACGATTGTCCCATTTCAATGATCTAAACAAATGACATGTCTCTGAAGGTGATATTGGAATACTCACTGCAGCTTGTGGCTTGTTAGGGGCTGTTTTATTGTTTTTATTACCATTATATGACCGAAAATCGCAATTATATTACAGATTTATGTGTCTTGCCCGGATCGACTTTCGACAGACGTGAGAATTATTCATTCTTCCTTTAAACCGCTGACAATTTTCTTTATTTCTTTGTAAAGGAAAAAGTTTGTCGTCTGGAAGTTAAATATTGCCAACAAACTGTAATCCTCTAATTAGTTTACCCTTTTAGAGCCAATGAAAGTATTCGACACTTTATTTAAATGCACTTGATATCATCGGATTCAGAACAAAGTCAGACAGATATAATGTAAACGATTCTCCAAAAAATACTCAAAGGACACGTAAAAAACGAAAATAGTAAATTACTTCCCTTTTGTTATCAGAGTTTAGCACGCATCATCATTTTACTTGTTCTGTGATATAACAATATTCCAAAAGACTGTGCCATGTATTTTTTCTGAAATCCCTTTATTAAAGATTTCACACTCACATAATAGGTTTCATGTCACTGCTTTATTGTAATTACTTCAAATTATATTTAAAATTGTTAGGTATATTAATTATGCCTATATTCTGGGCAAATCAACAAATTAATTAAGTATGTCCTGGTTTAACTTTTTATTAATCCATTAGAGTGCAAGCACGACACAAGTCTTTGTGGTCTGTTTAAAGAAATAAGTAGCGTAAGGGAAAGTCCGGTCTACATTGAAAATAAATTTCACGCAAGTATTTCTTTAATAAAACTTGGCGTTCCTGCTTTGAAACGTTATTTCCAAGATACTGTTTAGACATTTATATCATTTTAACCTCCAAAAATGTGTGTGTCCAATTTTGAAACTGTGGAATCATAACTAAAAAAATGTATATCATTAAGATGAGCACAAAGAAATGGTTACTTTTATAAATGAGGCTTAATTTGCTATTTCTTACTCTGGTGTGCTGTAGAAAATATGAATGTCGGGGAACCTTGGTTTTTTTTCCCAAAATAATTTAAATGTATAAAAACCTACCATTTAGTGCAAACCTCTCAACAGTTCTCTTTCTGATAAACTATTCATAGAATGGCCTGGTTTAATAGTATAAATGTTTGATGTATATAGATAGTCAAAGCCATATTAGTACTTTATGTGAAGTTTACACTGAAAAGAAACATGTTAACTTTAACTAAAGAAAGCCTATAACATTAGTGACCATTGCATCTTCTGAAATGTGAAGCATGTATATTCAAAGTGTGCGGTATTCTAAGCAAATTCAGGGTAAGCTATCATTCTAAAACGAATTACCTTTCTACTTTTGTATCAAAATTGCAACAGGTGCCAACGTCAAAGAGCCAGACTACTGTAGCTATAAGTAATACCAATAAAAGAAAATCACACAATACTGAATTACAATATAAAATAAACATTAAATAAAATAAATATCTCAAGGTTGAGAAATGTAAAAAAAAAGAACTAAAGAAGGTAACCTAGGGGCCTTGTGATTTCTAATGCTTGTTAAACATTGCTATTTAAAAAAAAAAATCAGTAAATGCCCCCCTCCCCCCCCCCCCCCGAGAAAAAAGATGTCAGTAATAATTAAAGAATAAGTTTCTGTTAGAGCAGCCCTGGTAAGAATGGTTCATGCTGGTGACAAACCTGAATGAACATGTAAATGATAGATCATGAAATCTACATGATGAATGAGCCCCCAATCTGCACATCCGAGACGTCTCATGGTGTATAATTAACACATTAACAACGACGAACGTTTTTTTCCAAGTCATGCAGCAGACCCCTTTGAAAAAAAATTAGCAAAAGAAGAAATAACGGGAAACGAGCTATTTCTTATATTGTTGCAATATTTTTAATTAATCTGAGGGCATCGAACACTTTTTTCACAATGATAATCCATCTCTTAAGAGCTGATGTTTTGAAAGAAATTTGCTTCATTTCTACCACTTGAGGTGCGTTAAGTCTTCAGCGTTACTTGACATATCGACTCTATTCATAAGGTAGGTACTCTTATAAAAAGATGTTGAATGCATCTACGTGATGCATAGTACCAAGTAGGCCATCAGATAACGTCGGTTTACTTGGAAAACCTCGTAACTACAGCTTCTTACAAGCTGTAGTTACGAGGTTTTCCAAGTAAACCGACGATAATTCTGTATCCATAAGATCCTACAACCAGCTAAATCCTAGGGTGGAAGGGAACTTTCAAATGCTGAAAATTTACAAGTAGCAAAGTTTAGACCCATGTCAGCTTGTGCAAACTGCGCAGGCTGACATGGGTAGAAAATTGTCGGCAGTTACATTAAGCCTGCTTTTCGCAGAGCATGGCACAAATATGTAGACATATTAGAATTCCAAAGACGGGAAAAAAATAAAGAGGAGGGACTGATGTATCTCCATCCTGATTGATTGGGAAAGGCAGGGTTAATTTGATTTAAAGTTTGCATTTTAAATTAATGAATGGACGGACTGTTAAGAATGTATGTGAAGAGAGTGAAATTGAAATAAGAGAAGTTTACTGCCTCAGCTAATAGAAGTAACAAAGTTAACTTTCATTATGTTGGAACTAAAAACGAAGGGGGAAATAATAGCATACATCTAGTGGTTTAGTGTTTGCTTTTTGATGCAGTGTGAACCTTATTTATTTCTTAATGAATGGAGCATTGTTGGTACTGTTATCTTAGACCTCCCCCGCCCCCCTCCCCCTCCCTCAAACCCCCCAGAATCGATTCTAGGGGTTGCAACACCCACTATTTAAGCCAACTGTTCTTTGGTTATATTCCCCACTATTTTGTAAGGTTGATTCAAGTTCTAGATTTTAAGGCGAGTCAACGGATTGGCTGAGACAGATCTCTTACCTGGCTAGATCAATACCCTTTGAATTCAGAAACGGAACAACGACACGCACTGTTGCTGAATCCGACTACTTGACTCTTGTTCACATGGAGTAAAGAAGAAGAAACCGTTTCTTTTTTTTCTTCCATAGCATTTGAATAATGAATTACATCTATAAATGTCAATAGTATTTTCTCAATGATATTTCTCAGAGTGCTTATGTCATTTCATCCATTCAAATCGAAGGCAATTTTAACGTCACTCGTAGATCGACCAGTTTTGAAAACATTCTTAAATAAAAAAAAACTATCAACAAGCAAGTGCTCTTTTTTGTTCACTATCAACATGCAAGTGCTCTTTTTTGGTCTAAAATCTTTGAAACTATTTTTTCTTTTACTCGGAGCAATTAAACGGGTAGACTTAAATTTAAATCTTTTACACAGAAGACTACATTTTCTGGAAAAAAAAATAACACTTTGGAATAAGTCGGTACAGGATTAGGCTTGCTCTAGTTATTTGAAAAATCTTGTGTATTGCTCATATTTCCTATACATGTATAGCCATGTTACATTTCCAAAACTTACTACAAATACATAATAAATATTTTCTGAGTTAAGCATGGAAATACTGATGAATGCGTAAAACATTTTTGCACTTTGGTCATCCGAATGATTGTTAATAGCTAAATAACTAAAATGAAATTTTCATTACGATAGTGAAAACCAAAATATTTCTATTTCAAAAGTATATTTTGGGAAATAATATCTCCTTGTCGGATATGTAGATCTAAGATCAGATTGCATGTTCTGTGCAGTCTGGTTTTGATCATCTATAATGTCTGCAAAAGGTCAGTGAGTCGCGCTTAGCTGCACAAGGCTTAAAACATCACTAAAACTTTTTCCAAATCAATAAGCCAACTCTGGGATATGATTGGTTCCTTCATTCTTCAAGTTTATGAAACCAAAATAAAGCTTAAAACACATAAAATAGAGTTCATTCTTTATGACTGTTTCAAATATTTTATGAAAACATTCTACATTATCTCTCTCTCTCTCTCTCTCTCTCTCTCTCTCAAAGTAAGATCTTGAATGCTTGCATTGTTACAAATGTAAAGCTTTCCATAAACAAACCCCGTGTATCAAATGTGAGAAAGAAGCCTATAGTAACCAGTATTGGCGCATTTCATGTTTTCTATCCTTTAATGATAGTTGCTTTTACTAGTGTCTGCAATGCTTTCAGTCTGGACACGTCTTATAAGTGTGCTATCTGTTAACTCTTTACCACACGAGAAAGTTTTAGACTTGTCCAAATTGAAAGCATTTGCAGACGACAAAATAAAGGTGACTGAAAAATAGAAATTTGTTCTAGGAAGGGTAGAAAACACTGTGGGAAAAAGAGAAAATGCTGGTTACCAGCATTTTCTCCTTTTCCCACAGTGTTTTCAAAAGGCTTCTTTCTCATGGGCGTCAAAAGTAGGGATTGTGTGGTAATGGGTTCACAGAGTCGTGAAATGCAATGTTCCAGAGAAAAGTCCATCGTCATCTTGATCACGACAGTGTTTTGCAAATTTTTATATTACCCCGAAATTCCAAAATAAAAAAGTGAAAAGTTAAGGCAGTAAAATCAGAGTTCTTCAACTTTTTATTGCCAAAGCGTTTACGTTTCAATTCAATATGATGTATAACAGCTTTATTTCAATATAACAGCGTCTTAGAAGTCTTTATTGTTCCTTTAGAACGACATCGAATAAATTGACACATAAAAACATCAACAAGGCTGTTTGCCATTTTTGATTAATATTTTCTTTTGTTTCCTCGTGTAAATTTTATGCATAGCTTAAAAATTGTATCGAGTAATTTTTCACTGCTATTGTGGTACAAAATGATAATATTGCATCTTTTTATGTTTGCTATGCTCTCGACAAAAAGGAGCTTAATTCGTTCACGTGATACATAGCACCCAGTAACACATCACGTAATTATGGAGAAGTAAGATAAATCTTGCCGAACAACTTACTAAATCATGTGGTAGAAATGCAGAAAATCGACTGAGTGTAAGAAAGGTTTGGGCCGAGATCAGCCTGTGCGGAACGTGCAGACTGAGCTGAGTCGATACCTTGTGCAGACGCTTCACCGAGCATGGTTCATCTTGTAAGATTTTATCCAAACATTTCGAGTAAAGAATAACTTCGAGTCACAGCTTTGAATCAAGTCAAAATCACTGCTGGGGTTTCCAGAAAAAAAAAGAAGTGGTCACTTACTTTCTGTTATTCAGGTACGTCAATTGATGACACTGCTTTAGTATTTCCAAGATTAACAAAATGATAATATGTGTGAAAATCTTGTGAATTCATGTTTAAAAATAAAATAAAATAAAATGATTTACAGCAAGTTTTAAGATGGTTAAGTCTGGGTTACTGGACGAAAGAATGATAAGAAATTAATGGATGATTTAAAATATTTGATAGAAAGAACGAAATTTTAGTTGTGGATATAAATTGGATGAGCAATCAGACCTGTTGCTCCACTGATTTCAACCAAAGAAAAATATTTTGATATGATGAAATACTCAGGACCTTATAAATTTGCAAGTATTTGTTTGAATTGAGTCGACATTTTCACTCTTTCTTGGTCCTGGTTCTGGTCAATTAATCAGGGGTTTATAATTATCATCATAAAAAAGTAAATGAAAAACGAAAAGAGTTCTTTTTCAAAGTAATTTCCTGGGCAATTGGTCAATGGTAATATTTTCACGATGTAATGATTTTTCAGTTTTCATAAATGGTGATAAATTTTGTCTTCGCACATTGCAGAATCCTTTTTTTAAATAAGTAAGTAAGTTTACCATATTTGAATTGGCACAAATTGCGTTGACAGATGTGAAATTGGCATTTTGAGTGAATCAGATGAAATTTATTTTGGGAAGTTTTTGTTTTTTTCCTTGTCGAAATATCAGTAAACAGGCAGTGTACATAAAAATAAAACTATACACAATGTGGAGTCAGAACTAGTACTTAATCAGTAAACAAACCCGACTGAAATTATTTTTTTCTATTTGAAAACAAATTAGTTTAAGTCATAGCATATAAATTCACATGAACAATAAAGATGTTATTCTGCAAGAGAGGGAATGGATATTGGTAATGGTAAAGGAGTATTTGCTGAAAACACACAACTGTCTTTCTTGGAACGACGCCTTGTTCTCAAAGCTTATGCTGTTAGTGTTTCAAATCATCCTAGGCAAATATTGATTTTTTATTACAATTATTCTTATATTACTTTATTTATAAAGTAAAAATCGATGGTTACAAAGCTTTTTAGAGTTTTTGGTTGTACAAATCACTGACCTGGCAATCTAGCATCAGCATGAAGTTTAATGCAGTTTTATGATTTTGCTCCCACCGCCAATTAATAATATGATACATATACATATTCCTTTATGCATTCAATGCAAATCTCCATGGTATAAAACTTTTCCAAAGGATATTTTCGTCTGCCAGAATTTTTTTTTTTTTTTTAGATTTTGCCAGTTAAGTTTGATTGATTGTTTTGCAATTTTGTAACTCATCAAACATAGGAACAAATATGATATGACAACAAGATGTTAAAAGATTATTCAAAATATTTCAAAGAAAATTCAGTACTTATCAATATCTTGAGTAGGTTTGGCCAAGAAAATATTTAAGATTACAAATGCATTATTGTTATTTATATTTCATACCTTACTCACTATTAATAAATTCGTATTTTGTTTCCATTTTTATTTGTCACTGCAAATGCTACAATTGTAGTTAACTTCAATAATGCATCCATTTACCCACGGATGTGATTTGGTTCCTCTCAATATTAACGTATCTAAATGTAAGTTTTCTGGGAAAATCATCGATATAGCTACATGTAATAAAGCAATGAATAATAAGAGTACAAAAAGATAACGTTCTGTTGTTACAAGGCAAAAATAAAATGCTGTTTTTTTTTTTTCAAGGCAAAAATAAAATGCTGTTGACTAAAACGAGTAATACTGAAAGAAGAGATGCCAAAATTACTGAAACTAAAAATGACAAATTGTGCCATTATCAGACATATCATAAAAATGGATTTTATTTATTTATTTGTCTACTTATTTGTCTATTTATTTATTTATTTCGATTGAAAAATTTTTACTACAAGTAGCTGTTGTCAATGAAATAATGCAAAAAAAAAGGAAAAAAAAATTGTATAAGTTATGCAAAAGCATTGCAAAATCTTGTCTTTTGTTATTTATCGTACTTTCTTATTTTACTGTAATGATTACGGAAAAAATATAAAACTTTCTCCTTGTTTATTTTATCTGATATCTTTAGGTTTTGAAACATGTTTCACAGACTATATACATTCAGTCCATAAAAATCTGAAGATTTAAGCTGTAAATACATAAGGGCGTTACTTCGCTTAACACTTTCCCAAACGACAAACTTTTGGACTAGACCAAATTGAAAGCATTTGCAGACGACAATTCAACTCTTGTTGAAAAGATGATTTCTGTCTATGATAGGGTAGAAAACATTGTGGGAAAAGGAGAAAATGCTGGTTACCAGCATTTTCTCCTTTTCCCACAATGTTTTTAAAAGGCTACTATTCCAGACTCGTAAAAACCAGGGATTGTTTGGGAAAGGCTTAAAGGGTTTCTATACAATTGTAAACGTATCGATTGATGTCAGCCTGCGCTTTTAGTAAAATTTCTGCATCTGAAAGACCATTCTCCTTCATTATACAGTCTTAGACTTGAAAAGTATAAATAAATTAAACATAATTAAATATTGAAAATTAAGTAAAAAAATGGCATTTAGTCTTCAAAGGGTAGCAAACATTGCTGGGGGAAAATAACAAAAGTTTGATATCAGTTACTAATTTTTCTTTTTCCTATAATTTGTTTAAAAAAGTCTTCCTGTAAAACACAATTTTGTTTTATACAGGGTTTTGAGAGTCTTAATTTTATATTTGAATGTATAAAAATCTTTATTTTCGTTTTGAATGTAACAGATGCACAAAATGAATTGTCTACATTATATGTGTCGAATGATTTTTGGTATAAAAAACGGACGAACCATGTTTTGCCAAAATGGGACTTAAAGAACCACAAAAATGCATTATATCAAACAAGTCATTGATCAGACAATTATGAATCTATAATAGGGATCTATATGGACAAACAATTTGTTAGGTAGAATGATCCTTTGGCGTGCAGAAAACTGACAAAGAACAAACAATTTTCATACAGTCCGCCCAGGCTGATCTTAATCGATACTTTTTTGAAAATTTATTATAACTCGTTATTTCATAGGGCATGGCTCGGATGCAGAAGAATGGTTCATTATAATTCAGTAATGCCTGACAAAAGGGGTCACAACCCATTACCACACAATCCCTACTTTTGACGACCCTGAGAAAGAAGCTTTTTGAAAACATTGTGGGAAAAGGAGAAAATGCTGGTAACCAGCATTTTCTCCTTATCCCACAATGTTTTCTACTCTTCACAATACAATGTTTTTTAAATTTTCAGTCTCTTTTACTTTTTCGTCTGTAAATGCTTTCGATTTCGACAAGCCTAAAATATTGTTGTTTGGTAATGACTTAATGCTTCTCCGTGATGCATGATACCGAGAAAGTCAGCATATTATTATACATCCCCCAAATCTGTGTTATATAAAAATCTAGTAAATCATAAGGTACGCTGGTCCTTTGACATACAGAATATTTACTAATAGCGATAAGGTTTTTGCTCAGGTCAGCCTGCGCGCAGTGCGCAGGCTGACCTGGACAAAAACCTTATCGCAGATTCATTAAGCCTCCTTTTTCAAAGGGTATAGCTCATATAGTAATTGTCTCAAGTGTAAGAGGTAAGAAAATCAAGTGTTATGACATGAACACAAATAAAATATATGTTCGTCACAGAACCAAATCTTTTCGGTAATGTTGATAAAATATCATTTCAAGACAATTCACAGAAGTAATTCATACATCTTGGTATAAAATAAAAACAACAAAGATTTTGAAAAAAAAAAAACATAAAATGAAAAGCTCTGATTTTTCACCAAACTCCGATGTTTTTGTCGCTCATTTGAATTATACCTTCGAGAGTTTTGTAATGAATTTCAATAACTATACCCGAAAGTGACACATAAATGAACAGACATTCTCAGTCAGAATTGATGATTCAGATAATGCGATTCCAAAAGCTGTTTTAGACCGTATATTTTGCTAGGAAGCGAATTGTGCACATCAAAGATCAGATTGCACTAATTATGTCTGATTTTGATCTACAATGTCTGCATATGAAGGTTGATTAGGGGTCAACGAAACAAAAGAACAGTGTTTGAATTCAAGCCTTAAAAGAGGGGCACAGATGAAAACATGTTCGTCGTGATTTCTGCATTGTTCCAGATATTTGGTATCAGTTCATTGAGCATATTCCCAGATACCTACTTGTATTTAAACACCGATTAGAGCATTTTCCTCCAGACATCTATTTCGACCCTTTACCGAACGATCAAATTTTAACCTAGGCCAAATTGAAAGCACTTGAGACGACAAATAAAACGTAACTCAAAAATTTGAAACATGTTTCCATCAGGGTAGAAACTATTGTGGGAAAAGGAGAAAATGCTGGTTACCAGCATTTTCTCCTTTTCCTACAATATTTTCAATAGGCTTCCATATCAGGGGCGTAAAAGGTAAAGGGTTAAACTCCCACTTAGAGCATTTTCGCCGCAGACATCTTTTTGAATTCTCGATTCGAGCATCCGCCGATATCTTTTAAACCTCGAATAGAGCACGGTTTCCCAAGATATCTATTTTAAACTTTTTGTCAGAGAATTTTTATCCAAAGATAACTATTTTAAACCATGATTATTTCGACAAAATTCACGATCTATCCCGTTTTGTTTCATCAAACTTTTCAAACCCGAAACCGGTAAATTAGCGAAACGGATAATTTTCAGATAGATACCCCTATGGTGCAAATTTGAATATATCTATATTTAAAGCAAGAATAGTCTCCCATGGCTATTTAGAGCTGAAACTGTTGGTCAATGTATCTACTGCACACTCTGTGCAGTCTGATCTTGATCTGTATATATATATTGTCAGCAAAAGCAACTATATTTTTGCCTTGCACGTCAATGGCGACTAAAATGTGGTCTGAGTCTGTCTGTCTGTCTATCTGTTTATTTGTCTTCCAAACCTCTTCTCTCTGTCCGTCCGTCTGTCTATCAGTTTACCTGTCTTCTAAATCCCCCTTCTCTTTGTCCGTCTGTCCGTGTCTGTCTCTCTGTCTCTTTCTGTTTCTCTCTGTCTCTCTTTTTCTCTCTCTCTCTGTCACTCTCTCTGTACGTTTGATTGGAAAAAGAATATTAAACCGAAACAGTGTAAATTTAATCGCTTTGTGATAGGGCGGGGAAGCCATTTATTGCAAAAATAAATCGGCATTTCGTTTCTTTGGCCCTTTGCTCTTTACCAAACAATCATGTGATTTCACCATGCTGAATTGGGATTTGTTATTAACTGTAACCAGCGCAAATTCTCATTTTCCCCTCGTACTTACTATTTCAAAGACGAATTCGAATCTTTAAGTACTATTTGTTCTGTTGTCTGTAAATGCTTTCAAATTGAGCTCGTCTAGAACTTTGTTGTTTGGTAACTCTTCAGCCTGATTTCCTTTGCATTTCTTTTAATAGACGGACTTACGCATATCTATCACTTTAATGTGTGCTTTTGTGTGCGAAACGATCTGTCACTAAAATGTTACGTAATTTACTCTTTGCACCCTTTCAATGCCAAAGGCGAAGAAGGTGTGTTTCTTTTGCGGACGGCACAGATAAAGATCAGACTGCACAGAACGTGCAGTCTGATCTTGATCTATTCCGTCCGCTTGTTTTAACTATAGCATAAAAAGAAGATCTTTCTGAGTATTAATGAATTATATACTTGTATTCATCGATCGAAAGAGGTAGAAAGTATTATATTTGGGGGCTGAAGGAATTTAAATCTTTATATACTAAGAACGAGTTGCTTTTTACGACCATGTAGAACAAGATAGGAATAAACAAAAGTGCAATCCAATCGTTAGATGTTTTGGCGAAAGCAGCATCGGAAATTGCAATAACTTTATTCCGTTTTTATTCTTTATTTGTAATGGTATTGATCGTTTCATTTCTTTACTAATCAAGTGTAAAGCGAGTTCTGGTATTATATTTGTACGGAAAACTTACGTTAGTAAATACATGCAAAAAAAAACGTTACGAATTCTTTAAACAGTACTTATTTTTTAACATAAAAAAAAATATTTATACGTTTTGCTTAAGCGTTTATCGTCTAGATAAAAAGCAGTAAGAATTTTCAAACGAAATTAGAGGCCAAACACTTTCAATTCAAAACTGGAAGGATGTAGAGCAGAGTATTTGGAGACGAAACTGCAAACAATAGGTCATTTGCCGCAGAAAAACAAGAATAATGTTGAAAATGGCATTAAACATAAATCCATCTATCCATTCATCTGTCGATCAATTAATTAATCAATTAATCGATCGACCAATTAATCAATCAATCGATGAATTGACTAATCAATTAATAAATAAATAAATAAATCAGCCGATCAATCAATCAGCTAATCAATTAATCAATCGACCAATCAATCAATCGATGAGTTGACGAATCAATCAATCGATCAATCTATCAATCAATCAATCAATTGGTAGATTGACGAATCAATCACTCAATATATCTATTAATCAGCCGATCGATCAACCAATCGATTAATTGACCAACCAATCAATTCGTCAGTCAATCGATCAATCAATCAATCAATCAACCAGTCAATCAATCAATTGATGAATTGACGAATGAATCAACTAATCAATCACTCAATCCATCAATCAGCAGATCAATCAATCAATCAGCCAATCACTCAATCATTCAATTAGGCAGCCAATCACTCAATCATTCAATTAGGCAGCCAAGCAAATCAATCTATCAATCAAGCAAGTAATCAATATGTCAATCAAACAATCAGCCAATTAATCAATTAAAACAGAGACACAAACGTCACTTTTACATTTTGTAGTGCCGCGCCAGTGACAAACGTTATATAACTTAATCAATGGGAAGGTATTTTTAAACACATAATTCATGCCGACAGAATGAATACATTTTAATGCATTACTTCATTTTCAATTTCTGAACTGCATCATAGCAGGTGCAACGATCTAAAATGAGAAACAAAAAAAAGCACATATGAGCTATGCTTTGTGAAAAGAGGGCTTAACCCATTACCACACTACCCTATTTTTGACACCCCTGATAGCGGAAGCCTTTAGAAAACTTTGTGGAAAAAGGAGAAAATGCTGGTAACCAGCATTTTCTCCTTTTTCCCACAATGTTTTCTACCCTTCACAAAACAAAAATTCAAATTTTCAGTCACTTTTATTTTGCCGTTTGCAAAATTTTTCGATTTGGACAAACCGAAAATTTTGTCGTTTTGGTAATGAGTTAATTCATCTGGGAAAAGTATCGACCCAGGCCAGCCTGTGCAGACTTCGCTATTGGTCAATTTTCCGCATGCCCAAGGACCAGTCTATCTCATTATTAAGCTGGTTGTTAAAAACGTTGATATTTTGGATCCATAAGTATGTGATAGCTTGATTGGTACCATGGATCACGGAGATGTATTAAGCCCCCTTCTGTCAGAGCATGGTTGTATTATGTAAGTATGATTACCCTTTAAGTTTGTACTTACGAACGACATAATATTAGACTCATCTAAATCCGAAATCGTCCGCAGACGACAAATTAGATGTAACTCGAATTATGAAATTTGTCCATTGAAAGGTTTTATAACATTGTGACAAAAAAAGAGAAAATGCTGGTTACCAGCATTTTCTTCTTTTTCCACGATGTTTTAAATGTCTTTTCCTCAAGCTCGTTAAAGAACGGGATTGTTTAGAAAAGGTTTAGATAAACTACAACAGTAATTTTCAGTCAATAAAAAAGATTCAGATATGCGACTTTAAGCAATTTCGAGAGAACACCTGGACAAGGGGCGGGCAATGTGGATCTAAGATCAGACGACAAGTATTGTACGGTCTGATCCTAATCGAAACTGATCGGGAAAGCGATTTCACCATTTAAAGGTTAACTCTCTCAGCGTTTAACCCTTTACCAAACAACAAAATTTTAGACTGGTCCAAATTGAAAGCATGTGCAGACAACAAAAGGAACGTATCTCAGAAATGAAATTTGTTCCAGCAGGATAAAAAACAGTGTAGGAAAAGGAGAAAATGCTGGCTACCAGCATTTTCTCCTTTTCCCACAATGTTTTCATAAGGCTTCCATCTCAGGGTCGTAAAAACCAGGAACTGTTTGGTAAAGGGTTAATATGTAAAGTCAATCTTTTTCTATGACTCAAAATATTCATAAAGGTTATTATCTTGCAAGCTAAACCTAACTCTGACTGATTCTGTGCAGTCTGGACTTAGTCTATGCCCCGTCTGTTGTTGGCGTCTTTCGTACTGAAAGCTTTAGGGGATGCATGGAATAAGAAACAGTTTCAACGACTTGATTTGAAGCTTTTTGAAAACGGACAAAAACTCCAAAATATCGATGGATAGATAAATCGGACAGTCTGCCTTCCATCTAACCAACCAATAATCCAACCACACACCAACCAATCAACCAACCATCCATCCTTTCGACCAACCATAAAATCGGAATCGGTCGGTAGGTCCATCCATTGATCCATCAATAAATCAATGGATCGATCAATCAATTAATCAATCATTTAACCAACTAACCTACCGACCTACTGATCAATCAACCAATCAATCAATCAATCAATCAACCTACCAACCAACCGATCGATCGATCGATCGATCGATCGATCGATCGATCGATCGATCGATCGATCGATCGATCGATCGATCGATCGATCGATCGATCAATCAATCAATCAATCAATCAATCAACCAACTAACCTACCGACCGACTGATCAATCAATCAATCAATCAATCAATCAACCAACCGACCAACCAACCAACAAGCAACCAACCAATCAATCAACCAATCAATCAAATGAACAGGTCGCCAAAGGTGTAAAGGGATAAATTGACCGACTTAAATAAAACCAGTAAAATCTATGCTTCGTTTATCATACAATAATTACAAATCTTTCTCTTTGTCACAAAATTTATGAGGGAAAAATCGATAATGAATCGAAAGACAACTTTTATCAAGATTTTTGAACATTTTACTGTCGTTTTTTATTGCTCATACTGAAAATGTGAAAGCTATGGGGCAAATATTTTCTAGGCAGTTCGCTCGACGCGGTAAAACTCAACTTTTGAACATTCACTGTAAAGGAATCGCTTCACCGAACATTGCAATAAAGATGGATTTAAATCTTTTACTAAAGATCCTATGCATGACGACCAAGGGGTTGACAGCTGTTAAAAACATCGTAGAAAAAAGGAGAAAAATGCTGGTAATACCAGTCTCTATTTGAAATACTGTTTTCTATTCTTTTGTAGAAAATTTCCATCAACCAAACTATCCTGACTCTTAACCCTTTTCCCCATAAGGCATTTCTATGGTATCTCTATTTGACCCTAAATAACAGTAAGGATGAAGCCGTTTCTTATGCGTTTATGACATCTTTTGATAATGTAGAAAACATTGTGGTAAAAGGTGAAATTGCTCGTGACGAGCAATTTCACCTTTTGCCACAAAGTTTTCCAAAGGCTCATACAAGCAGTGCGCAGGAATGAGTATCTATGAAGTAAAAGGTTAACCAGCTTAATAACTGAAATGATACGTTTGAGACGAAAGTAAAAGCTTGTATTTGGGTATGTCATAATAATTTTTTTGGTGAAAAATATGCATATCTCCATGTCCAACAAATCTAGGTTCAAGACCATACTGCACGTTCAGTACCGTCTCATCTTTATCTGCACTGTCCACAATAGGCAATTTAGTCCTGCTCAATAGCCTAGGGGTTTACATGGACGATCCCGATTTGTGATCTATTGGCAAAGGGTAAACCCATTCTCATTAACATACAGGTTTTTCTAGGGCATAACAATAGAAAGTGCGACTGACAAAAGAAAAGGACTTGGAGGAAAAGAAGAGCGTCATCTTTCTAATGATAATGAAAACATTGTTGAATTGGGATAATAATAATAATGATAATTATGACGATGATAATAATAAAGATAAATAATAACAATAATAATAATAATAATAATAATAATAATAATAATAATAATATTATTATTATTATTATTATTATTATTATTATTATTATCATTAATCATCATCATCATCATCATCATTACTAGCATCATCACTGCCATCATTGTCATCATCATCCTCGTCGTTGTCTTTTACTATTACCTATACTGCTGTTACTTTATCTTCTACTACTAGCAGTAATAACAAGGACTGTCTGTAAAATATATAGATGGCGTAAATTGGCCAGTAAATTGACAGGGGCCTTAGAGTAAACACACCCCCATTTTTAACCAATCACGAATTTCAACTTATTCATTTGTCAATAAGTATCAAAGAGTAGGTCAAAAGCCAGCACGTTGATCTACGCTGAAAGATCAGTCATACTCAACCATGATTATTTGGAAAAGCAAACATATGGTTTTGGTAGAGGAATATTGTGTGAAGTGCTGGAAACGAAATCCCAGGACAATATGGATAAATAGACAAGCCACCATGATATAAAAGAAACAATGTAGAAAACGTTGTTAACGTCATAAAAACGAAGGCAAACAAAACTTTATACGCTATCTCATTTATGATTATAGCCTGTAATATGACAACTGCGAAAAGTGAAGAATACGTCTGATTCTTTTTCCCACCAGTGAGAAATACACAGAGGCAATTTGTTTTTTTACGGTGAAAGATCGAAATTTATTTCATCGAGTTAACATCATCGGTAATATTTTCCGATGATGTGCACGAGACGAAACAAATTTCAGTCTTCATGAAAAAAACAACAACAACAAATGTTCTATTTATTTCATGCTTGAGGGGAAAGAGGACTTAATGAAAATCCAGCACAGTTCCTTTCGATTATTCCCTGTGGCGTACCCCCTCTGCATAGCAACGCATTAAAATATTACGTCAAGCGCAAGAAATGTAAGGGTAAATTACGTCATATTTCTTTCCGCTTGTGAGGAACGGGAGCAACTGTTTCCGGTGTAATGCAGAGAAACGACCCTCCTCTGCAAAATGACCCGGGTCATTTTTCTTCGTAGAGAAATGACCCCAGAAGTCATTTCACTACGTAGAGGAATGACCCGGGTCATTCCTCTGCGTAGAGAAATGATCCATGGGTCTTTTTGTAGGTGAGGGCCATTTCTCTGCATTACACCGGCTTCAAATGAAGAGCTAAAATTGAAAAATCTGTATTTTCACTGATCGTAACCATGAAATATCGAAAAATATTTCACCGACCTTTCTCGATAACCACGTCAAAATTATCGAAATAAAGCATGAATTAATAAACTGCGTAGACCCAAGATAAGAGCATTCAAAGATCTAGGCAACAGAACTTGGCTGCTTTACATACCCTTGGCAGTGAAAAAGTTCGTTATCATAATTCATTCTAATAATATGAACATTATAACAGCTGAGAAATGCCCTGGCAAAAGAGGACTTAACCTTTTATCAAACGACAAAATTTTAGACTGGTCCAAATTGAAGCACTTGCAGACAACAAAATTAACATTACTCAAAAAGCAAAATTTCTTTCCAGCAGGGAAGAAAACATTGTGGGAAAAGGAGAAAATGCTGGTTACCAGCATTTTCTCCTTTTCCCACAATGTTTTCAAAAGGCTTATCTTTCATTGCCGTAAAAACCAGGGACTATTTGGTAAAGGGTTAACCGATTACCACACAATCCCTACTTATGACGCCCCTGAGAAAGAAGCCTTTAGAAAACATTGTGGGAAAAGGAGAAAATGCTGGTAACCAGCATTTTCTCCTTTTCCCTACAATGTTTTCTACCCTTCACAAAACAAATTTCAAATTTTCAGTCACTTATTTTGTCGGCTGCAAATGATTTCAATTTGGACCAGTCTAAAATATTGTCGTTTGGTAATGGGTTGACGCATCTCCATTATGTATATTACCGAGCAAGTCATCATATGGAGTGCAACACGCGAAAAGGTGCATTCGGACATTTGCGTAAAGTGTCGTCCCGGATTAGCCTGCGCAGTCCGCGCAGGCTAATCCGAGACGGCACTTTACGACTACATTAGATTTTGTGTTACAGTATACTTGCGTAAAACAGAAAATCACATAAAATCGGAAAATGTCGTTTCGGATTAGCCTGTGCGGAGTGCACACTCTGATCAGAGACGACACTTTACGTAAATGTCCGAATGACCCTTTTCGCGTGTTGCACTCCATATTATCATGGCCCCATGAATTCTGCTTTGTCTAAGTGCCGACTGTAAGACCCAGTCGACTCGTCTTTGGACGTGCAGAAAACTGAACACTAGCAAAAAGTTTCGGTCAAGATCGGCCTGCGTGGACCGAGCATGCTGACCTTGGTCTTTACTTTTTGCAGATGCATTAAGGTCCCTTTTCACAAAACGTGATTTATATATTAATGTAGCAAGTTCTGCGTTTGATGAAATGCATCCTCTAACATAAGCTTCTTTACTTTGACAGGTTACGCTTCGTTAGCATGCTTTATGCTGCTGGCGTGTTCTGAATCATTGCTCTCCGATACATTTTATCTATTTTCTTTTTCAAATTAATGAATGGTAACTTTCAGAAGAGTACGGAGAGAGAGAGAGAGAGAAAGAGAGAGAGAGAGAGACAGGCAGACAGACAGACAGACAGAGAGAAGGAGTGTGGGACTGAGAAAAACAAATAAATGAGATTCAGACCAAACGCGGCAGCACGACAGAAATGCGGACAGTTTTAGAAAGGAATAAACAGACTTATATCAAAAATGTTTTGTAAGTTGAATTCTGGTTTTTAGAGACTGATCAAAACCACTGAAATACATGAAAAAAATGTATTTTGACTAAAAAAACGAAATCTACCTGTAAGCAACATGCTCTATATCACGAGTAATACCTTGGATAGCTGATAAAAATGAAAGATATAATCTGACATGGTTCATTTCAGAAAAGATACGTATTTATTCTTGGAGCAACTAACGGTTGAATTTTGAACAAATATTGTTTTGCTGATTGTCGAAATCTTACGTGGAATTATCATTCGTTCTGCACCAGACAACACAATTTGGCTTTTCCAAACTCAGCATTTACAGGCAATAAATGTGACTCAAAAACTGAAATCTGTCCTTAATGTGAAGATGTTAGTAACCAACATCTTCTTCTATTCTCACAATATTTTCAAGAGCCGGTGTTTTGCAGAGAAATGACCCTCCCTACAAAATGACCCATGGGCCATTTTACTACGTAAAGGAATGAGGCGGGTCATTATTCTACGTGGAGAAATGACCCAAGGGGATTATTTCTCTACGTAGAACAAGGACCTGGGTCATTTCTGTATGAGGTGAAATAACCCATGGGTCATTATGTAGGGGAGGATCAATTCTCTGCATTACACCGGCCTTTCTCAAGATCGTTAAAAATCAAAATTATTTGGTAAAGGTGTCTGTAAAGTCTCACTTTCAGAAAAGCAATCAAAAAGGTCTTGAACCTGCAAATAATGAAGCAGCACTTAATCGTCAAAGGCTAAATACTTTCGGACAAAAAAAACCCCTAATCTTGCAAATAGGCCTAATCTATGCGTAATCTCTGGTTTACTGTCTTTATTTCTGAAAAGGACTGAAATCGCTTCATTAAAGAAGATGAAGCTTAGAGTGTGAATGCACAGGAAGGCTGCAGCTTTTATTTTTTCTGCATATTAATCAGTATTATCACGTCATTAAACAGATACGGAAACAGTTAACTGCAAAGAAGCATCATAATTCCGTGGTAAATTACCGTTATTGCATTATTAAGGATTCTCCGATGAGATAAGTAGAGCAAGAAATCCGTCGTTTATTCACCGATCAACAATCTTACACCCGACGGTGACAAGTACAAATCAGCCTTGAGGGGAAAAAAGAAATATTGAATAAGGACCATTTTTTTTTTAAGTTACAAGAGATTGCCCCTTATGGTTCCGAAGATGCAATAATAATGAAATGTAAGGGCATAAAATAGGTATCGGTATGACCACTTTAGTATTTGACAAAAATCTGAACTTGTTTATATTGACTACATTTGCAGTCGACTGATCGATAGTTGTTTTTGTAGATTTTGTAACCTTTTTTTCTCATGGCTTTATTAAAATGTATCACCCATCAAGCATAAACGAACCTTCTTGGAACTGCGAAAAGTGTCAACCCTGGTCAGACTGCGCAAACTGCGCAGGCTGACCAGGGTTGACACTTTTCGCTTTAATGACATCTTCTGTGTGAAAAGTGGTCATTGTACCTTGTTAAAACAATCATTTTTAATTATCAACTAAAACTGACCTTCACTATCGTTGATCTGTTTTACTCTAATTGATGTACAGAATTCCCAGATGGTCCCTTTTTTGCATGATCGGTTACAATTATATGTACAAAAAAATCCAAAACAAAAATATAGAAGAGTTCTTATGAATTTCGAAGTTTCTGTGAAGCTTACACCAGAGTTAAAGTTTTATTCTTTAAAACTTCTGCTCTATTTTATTTATTACTACCCAAAAACCATAGATGGTTTTACCTTTTCCAGGTTACTACTATGACCATCTAACTATACTGCATATGTTTAAAAAAAATGTTTTATTCACCAACCTGTGGACGAATTTAAGTCAACAAAGAAACATTTAATCGTATTAAGTTATACATAAAATGTGACAAGTACAAATAATCGATTTTGAACAGATATGAACAGAACTGAACAAAATTGAACAGAACTGAGCATTGAGTCACAGGATGAAGCTTCACCTCCCAATAAAATTTTCCGTATTGAAAGCATTTGCATGCGACAAATTTAGGACATAGTTCAAAATCAAAGAACGCGTTTAGCGAAATACAGAAATTGCTTTTTACTGGCATTCTTTTTCTCCATTTCACACAATGTTTTCAAAAAGGCTTTCTCCCTTAGGGTCTTTAACCCTTTCCCAAATGGCAAATTTTGGACAAGACCAAATTGAAAACATTTTGCAGATGACAAATTAACAGTTGCTAAAAAGATATTTTTTGTATATGATAGGGTAGAAAACATTGTGGGAATAGGAGAAAATGCTGGTTACCAGCATTTTCTCCTTTTCCCACAATGTTTTCAAAAGGCTTCTATTCCTGACCCGTAAAAACCAGGAATTGTTTGGGAAAGGGTTAAAGTAAAAAGAAATGGTCATATGCGGACAGATGAATTGAATTGTCAGAAAGAAATACTATACTGGTATGGTAGATTGGTGTGGATTTCCCGCCAAACGAGAAGCTGCAGAATATTTGTTTGGAAATTATTAATTAACACATTACCTGAGGTAGCTATATTTTTTGTCTTTGAGTGGAACACTTCCAACAATTGAATTGTGACAAAAGGAGAAAATCCTCGCAACCAGCAATTTCTTCCTTTGGCACAATGTCCTGTTTCTTTTTAAAGTTTATGTATTTCGCTTCTGTGTATGTAGAATACATGTTTCCCTATATTTTACGAGGATATCTTTCATAGTTACCAGATTTAAAATTTGTTTCAAGACGTAATGGGTATGGAAGGCTGGTTTTTAATGACGTATTGTATTTCTTCACCTTTTTGCTGGTGAACAAATAAATCAAACACGGTAACAATCCAATAGTTTCCCCGCAAATAAGTTTGTTTTTCCTGATTTCTTAACAGCAACATTGTCTTTATATCTCCGTTATCTAAATTATTTCCAGTAATAACCATTATTTAAAAAAAACTTTTTTTCTTTTGCCGAAGCATATTTTATTGTTAATTTTATTGACATCGTTACAGATACATGTATTAATTGATCATGCGGAGAATGATTGATTGAATGTTTGATTGATTAATTCGTATATTCATCGATTCAGTGACTTAATCATTAATTGATTGATTGATTGGTTCGTCAGTTAATCGACTAATTGATTAATTGATTGATTGATTGATTTTTTGATTGATTGATTGATTGATTAATTCGTATATTCATCGATTCAGTGACCGAATCATTAATTGATTGATCGATTGATTCGTTAATTTACCGATTGATTGATTGATTGATTGATTGATTGATTGATATGTTGTAATGGATTCTAATAAGCAAGCGTCACAAATTGCTATTAATGTCTAGATCAATTGTGTAGTGGCGTTGTTACCACAAGCATACAATAGTCAAAACCAGCACTGTCATTATAATATTTTAGACCGTTATGTAATCATACAACAGCTTGACAGAAAGTCTTTCCGAGGCTTGATGAAAGTAAAAGAGAAAGAAATAGAGTCATCTCTCGCAGCTTTATACCATTCTGGTTTCGGTTGTCCAAGAAAAGCTTTTGTGGCTTGAACAAGGTGTTATATAGAGTAGCAGTAATGGAATTTGACGATTGCATAAACATGTGAACTGTCAGCCTCGATAGGTCCGAAAGACTTCTACAAAAGCCTTTACATATAAACATACCATACTCTGAAAGGGGGGTCTTAGTGCATTTGCAAAAGGTGTCGGCCTATTTGTGCTTGCCTAGTCCTTGCAGGCTGACATGGGTCGAAACCTAGTATATTTTCAAATGCAACCGTTCGGTTGTTAAACATTAATTTCTTTCATGGCTCCATAAAAATGTGACGACTCTTTTGGTATTATGGAAATGCATTAATCTCCCGTTTGTCAGAGCGTTGTTAAAAAAAAAGAAAAACATGCTTAGATTAAAAAAAAAAAGAATAAAGAAACAAACTTACACAAACCAAATAGTGAGGGTCAATTTAAAGTTGGGTATTTAGATTCTTCACATCACACCAAATTAAAATAAATATACATCAGTGAAATTTATATGAAAAAACAATACAAATCATCAATAATTAAGAACCATAAAATTACCAAAAATATATTTTTTTTCGTGGTATTCCCTTAAAAGGCTACGCTACGTAGCCTCTTAAGCTATTTTTAGATTTGTCGCCAAAAAAAAAAAAACATTGTGGGATTGTTAAGTGACTGGTACGTGACTAATGACTATTAAATTCCATAACATAACAAACATGTAATTATTTTCCATGATGTCTAGAACTTAGGACGCTATGTTTGAAGGTTCGCCTGTGTATTTCCGGTATGTGAATGAGCGAGTTGCTGATGTAAAAATAGACCGTGGTTCCCTTCGGTGTCGACCTGGACTGTAGTAAATCTCTAATTTCTCTTGTAGTCGGATGGTTTTCGACCACTGGGGTTTTATGAAAGAAAATTATAAGGCTTTGGGAGTATAAGGATGATTTTTTTGTATTTTTGTTAAAATTTTCGTCCCAAAATCTGAAGGGCCACCTTTAAAGGTTACTTTCGATACCGTTTTACTGGTTCAATAATCTTAGCAAAGTGTTTTTGTATAAAGAACTGCAAACAACGAAAAATAAAATAGACTGAGAAAGTAAACTTCAAACGAGTTATCTACTTTGATTTTACGGAGTTAATGTCAAAAGAAAGCTATCGATCGGATTTTTTTCACTAATTCATCTTATCTTTCCTGTTTCGTTATGTAAAACCGATACAAGATATGTGTCGAAACAAACCACCTCTAATTGCGTCTTCCCTTGAACATGAATTTTCAATTACCGTTGGTCTCAAATCAAAGACTTCCCTGTACTTAAGTCGTAACCCCCTGATGACGACATTTTCGACATGCAGCAGACCTCTTTTTAAAAACTTTGTGACCAAAGGAGAATAATCCCTATTTTTAGTTCTTTCTGTAGAGTTTACAAATTAATCCTTCGTTGATACTGATTTTTACATATTTAACCCTACCCTATAAGGCATTTTTATTGTATCTCTAATAGACCCTTAATAACAGCAAGGATGAAGCCGTTTCTTATGTGTATATGATACCTTTTGATAGCATAGAAAACATTGTGACAAAAGGTGAAATTGCTCGTGACGAGCAATTTCACCTTTTGCCACAATGTTTTCCAAAGGCTACTACAAGCAATGCGTAGAAATGAGTGCCTAGGGAGTAAAGGGTTAAGAGGACGTTTTGATTTCTACAGACTCAGCCGAACAATTTTGGAAGGCAAGATTTTAAAACACTGTAAGAAAAACAATCATTTCAAACCTCCTAAAGACGAAATACATTATTGAAGCAACTTAAGATTTGTCTGCATGCTAGTGCTTCCGGTATGGACAAGTCTTATAGATCACTTGTTTCGATAGAGGCGGGGGTGGGGAAGGGGAAACGTATAAAATATAACTAATAACACTTACAAGCTTCTTTATGGCGTTTCTGAAACATTCCATTTTTACATCGGTAGCACTAGTATCTACATCTTTAAAAATTTCAAGCCAGGATATTACTTCGAGAATTACATTTTGTTCAGCCCATGTCTTCCAATTCAGGGTCTGTATTCACTAATCATTCTTAAGAACGTTCTTGGTCTTATTCTTCAAGATTTCCTGACTGTGAAAGTAACAGAACTTCTGATTGGCTAGACCAAATGGTTTAGCCAATCAGAAGTTCTGTTACTTTCACACTGACAAACTTCTGAAGAATAAGACAAAGAATATTGTTAAGAATGGTTGGTGAATACGGGCCCAGATCCTATACTTCATCTGGGTGCTCTTTTCCATTTTCACGTTTTGCATCCTCAAGCAATGGATATAACTATAAGCTAATAATATTGCCTGTAGTTTCGGCATAAATCTATCTGTATGAACTGGTATGTGTACGTAAACTTCGTGCTAAAAGGCTGAGATGGGCTATAAGTAAAACATATTCACAGCTCAATAATTTTAAAACTATTAACGGGACGACAGAACTGAAGACTCCACGAATTGAGGGCAATAGCAGAGACAACGAATTAAATGCGATCCGAATAATGCAATTTGTATTTTGAGGGATAAAAACATAGTGGGAAAAGAGAAAATGCTGGTTACCAGCATATTCTCCTTTCCCACTTAGTTTTCAAAAGCGTACTAGACCATGGTCGTTAAAACTCGGTATTTCGTGGCAAAGTATTGAAGCTGTGGATATTGAACGGGAAAAACACTAAACCTCGATTTCCACTGATAATGCGGCAATATTGGACAAAGCAACGCAATTCCTGGTTGACTGATATGAGTACAACCCAGAAAAGAAAGGAATAAGTAGACAGTTACTATGGTGTGACTGAAAGACTAACGAAAGCGGTATTAACCATCATTTAAACACAAGCAAATGATAATTGTGTGGTACTTTTTTCAAACTATCAAATAATAAAGAAAACAATTCGTGTGTTGGAAGACAGGAAGAGAAAGTCTTCATGGTTTAACCCTTTACCACACGGCAAAATTTCAGATTTATCCAAATTGAAAGCATTTGCAGACGACAATTTCAAAGTGGCTCCAATGATGCAGTTTTGCTTTGATTGGGTAGAAAACTTTGTGGGAAAAGGAGAAAATGCTGGTTACCAGCATTTTCTCCTTTTCTCACAATGTTTTCAAAAGGCTTCTTCCTCAGGGGTGTTAAAAGTCGTCATTATGTGGTAAAGGGTTACGGAGCAACAGTATGGTTCAGCAAGATCGCGAACTGTTTTTTTAATCGTATTCAAATTAACGTAGACGATGATCACAGCAAATACTTGCCTCTTCCATGACCCGGTCCGCCTTACTTAACTGGGCTTACGAAAATTATAAAGGAAGAAAGGTAATTTAATGCTGGACGTAGCCGAGTGCAAATATCTGTGCAATTTTGATAAAACACTTTGTGAAATAACACGCCGGCATCAAAGACAAAGTACGGTGAGTATTACATAACCCCTCTCTGGTTATCGCAATATGGATGTGTCACAGTGTACCGGCAATAGAGCCTTGCACAGCAACGAGATGCTATCTTTTCTCGATGGCAAAAAGGCTGTATCTGATAAAGGCCCCACCATTTAGGTTAATTTGATATTGCATCGAGTTATTATGATATCGATTACTCTTTTAAATGCCCCGGATGTAAGTGTCATTCAGCCATTTTCTATTCTACCAACTCTCCATAGGTCGTTTTGGAGTAAGACCAAGGTAATGGGCAGACGTAGATTGGGAAAATGGCCTGTTCCCTTGCTCGTATTTTGAACCTCTGTTTTGGGACCTATATATAATGCATCCAAAATGAATCGATGATTAGCCTGCAATACGCGAAAAAGTTCATTCGGACTTCTGCGTAAAGTGTCGTCTCGGATCAGCCTGCGCGATCTGCGCAGGCTGATCCGAGACGACACTTTACGACTACATTAGATTTTGTGCTACAGTAGATTTGCGCAAAACAGGAGATGACATAAAAACGGAAAGTGTCGTTTCGCGGACTACGCAGGCTGATCCGAGATGACACTTTACGCAGATGTCCGAAAGTCACTTTTTGCGTGTTGCATGCCATACGTTAATAAGCCGCATTATTTCATGCTTTCCGGTAGGATATCGAGAAATAGCAGTGAAAATATTTTTCGATCTTACACTGGTACCACCAGTGAAAATACCGATTTTCACGTTCTTGTTGCCTAGGTAAATTGCGCGTGCCTAACAACCAGATGGGAAATATGACGTCATATACCTTAAAATTCTCGCGCTTGACGTAACGTTGCTATGCAGGAGGGGTACGCCACGAGGAATAAGGGAAAAGAACTGTACCGGATTTTGATAAAGCTCCTCCCAGAAAGGGTAAAAAGCATGAAATGAATAGAATATTTGTTTTTTTTTCGGTGAAAGATCGAAATTTATTTCATCTCATGAACTCCATCGGTAATATTTTCACTCGTGGCTGAGCCACTCGTGGAAATATTACCGATAGTGTCCACTTGATGAAATAAATTTCGATCTTTCACCGAAAAAAAAAACAAATATACTCTATTTCTTGGAAAAGAGGGTTTAGTACATCTTCCATGATTTACTTTATCAAACAGGTCATCAGATAGTTATGGATGCATAAAATCCAATTTTTCTAACAATTCACTGAACCATAAGGTAGAACCATGAGCTAGAATGATCCTTTAACATGCGGACTGCATGTGCATACAGCAGAGCCGTCTGTTCACAGAGCTTAACTCGAATGAAGTCATTGATCCTAGACATATTGACGGGTGGATGCGAAAGTATTCCATCTGTATTTTGGAAAATTTTACAAGGTGACGGAAAAAAAAAATTCACATTTCTCTGAAAAGCATCGTTAAACCATATTTTTTAGATCTGTTGTGTTGAATTCATTTCAATCCAACACAACTTGATTTAAAAAAGTGATCTAACAAATCTTTTCAGAGAAATGACAAGTTTTTTTTCTCCCAATACCTGTAAAATTTTTCGAAATGCAGAAAGAATAGTTTCTCATTCACCACTCGATATAAGCCATGCATGTTGAACCTTTTCCCTTGAGACTCGGTCTCCGATGCTGTAAGAACGATTATATTTTACTGGTCTACTAGGTTCAACCTTTAAGACTGAGTAGATCAAATTGATATTATAAAGAACAAGCAGCCTGGTCGTTGATCTGAATCGTCCAATGGTTTGTTGTAATAGGCCTGCAGCACGCGAAAAGGGGCATTCGGACATTTTCGTAAAGTATCGTTTCGGATCAGCCTGTGCAGTCTACGCAGGCTTATCCGAAACGACACTCTCCGTTTTTTATGTAATATTCCGTTTTGCACAAGTTTCAGCGAAGAAGAAAATCTAATGAAGTCGTAAAGTGCCGTCTCGGATTAGCCTGCGCGGACTGCGCAGGCTGATCCGAGATGACACTTTACGCAGATGTCCAAATACCCTTATTGGCACATTGCAGGCCAAACATTGACCAAAAGAATTTATATTTCTACTGTATCTTACCACATGTCTGACATTGGATGGTACTATCACCTTTTTCTAGACAATAATGCTTTTGGATTCGTCCATATTGAAAGTATTTTCGGATGTTATAGAAAACATGGCGTTTAGACCCAGTGGCGACCAAAAGAAAAAAAAATCGTTTGTGAAAATACATTAAAATCTAAACCATACCATCTAACAGTACATGTATGCAAAATGTTTGTGAAGGTGACTATCTGCCATTGTGTAGAGTCGGTCCGAAGGTTAGTCTCCGACAGAAATTAATTCTTAAACTAGTTAAAAAATTGACAACTAGCAATATCTTTTGTTTATTCTTTTATTTTAAAAAATATTCTACCAGTGACTAACACTTGGACCCAATGTAGGATAACATATTGTCATCTGTACAATAATTTCCATCTTTTGAATGATATGATTTGAAGATACATGTTTACGCATTTTTACACCCGAATTGTTTACTTTTAGCCGCTATCAAGCGTTTTTGAAAAATGATGCGATTCGTCAGAAAGTACAGGGAAAAAGGAAAAGGAGAAAGTTCTGATCACCAGCATTTTTTGGTTGTTGTTTTCACAGGCTGTTTTTAAAAGTTCTATTCCTTGGATATCTTAAAACTTTGTAAAGTTTGGAACAGTATTTAACGAAAGTGAAAGTGAAGACTGAAACTGACCTATTTTACCATTTACTAAATAATCTGCTTTTAAGTTGGAGGAAGAAACTACTTATCTGCGAGGATCAACTCGGGGGAGTTTTTCCCGGAGTATATTATGCTGAAAGATGGGCATAAATTCAGACTAACATATGGCTTACTCCGTTCCATGTGTGCTACAATTGATTTCTTTTAAGGTCATGTATAGTCATTTCCTTGCAGGTGTTTAAGAGCCTATAATAGATCCCGAACACAAAAATCTATAAATAGCTACGATACGCTGATTACGTAATATACCCTTATAATGCATTATCGTTTCGCCATGTACCTATAGAAGGCCACACCTAAACATACGCTCTCTTCCATTAGTATTGGGCTCTGTTTGGAGTTTTTACGAATTTCCTATAAAAACCTCACAAGATTAAGGCCTGCTTATTATTACTCTCTCGTTACATTTGTGAAAAATGTAAACATCGCCAAACATGAAACGAGTGAGCCTGGTTTTAACAAACATTATACAAATACGTTTCCCCGAACAGAGCGAGCCGGTATTATTTATGTGACAAGTCTGTCGGCAAATTGTTGTCTACGAGCATGTGAAATTAACATCTGGATCCTGGAATTACGGCACACACTCGGATCTTGCCTGTTTTCTCCCGGTCATGTAAGCAGGAAATAACGTTTTTTCAGGCGGCAGACAGAAAAATAGTGGGATAGTAGATAGACAAGCTTTATAATTTCAGTTTTTAGTTTTATGAATGGACCATGTTTATTTTGGACTTTTTTCATAATTGGTAGAATATACAATGTACAATTACGACCAGAATGACATGGCATTATGGAAACATTGCTTGAAATGGACAATTTGGCTGAACTCACAATGTTTTCAAAATTCTTTTACATCAGATACGTGTAAGCTGGCGCCTACAGGGTTAAGTGGTCCCCTAAAACATTTTAAAGTAAATGTTCCAGAAAAGCTACAGTGACGTCTTTACAAACCATTTATGCATGAAGGGAGAATTCTGACGCTGGGGCGCACAAGGAACTCGACTTATTAGAAATAATATTCTTTGAAGGCATATAGGCATGTACACTTGCCACCATGATATATAATTATGGAATACACTTGAGAAAAAATAAATAAAATACTAAACGAAGGATGTAGAAAATTAGAATTATTTTACCATTGAACTAAATCAATTGTAGATCCAGCAACATTTACTTGCTTTTGTTACCGAAAATACAATTATCACTGGCTATCGTTTTGGTAAGTTATGAAGAAACGGATAGTTATTCGCCGGCGAAATTGATCAGTTTATATATAGTAGGTGTGGGTTTTCATGGTACAGTAAGTGGTTTAGTAAGAAAGTAAGCCATGAACCTATTTTATCGTAGGTATTCATGGTCAAGCAGTAGTTTAGTTAACGCATTACCAAACGACAAAAGTTTAGGCTTGTCCAAATTGAAAGGATTTGCAGACGACAAAATAAAAGTTACTGAAAATTTAGAATTTGTTTTGTGAAGGGCAGAAAACATTGTGGGAAAAGGAGAAAATGCTGGTTACCAGCATTTTCTCCTTTTCCCACAATGTTTTCTGAAGGCTCCTTTCTCAGGGGCGTTAAAAGTAGGGATTGTGTGGTAATGGGTTAAACAGTGAAACTTAAATCTATGTTACTGTGAGCTTCCATGGTTAAGTAGTGCTGGAGGTAAAAAGTAACAATTGAAATTAGGTTTCTGAAGGTTTTTCTTGTCCAGGAGCGTTTTAACCAGAAAGGTGAAACGGCTTTTATGGTATAGCAGTATTTTTTGTCAGAGGCTGTGCTTTGAAAATAAACTTCTGTAGGCTTCACGTTCCAGCACCGTTCCAGAAAAAGAAACAAGCATTGAAACTAGGCTTCTGAAGGCCTTCAGGGCTCAGCAGTGTTTAAGTCAGAAATTGAGCTTTGAAACTAGGGTCCAAGCTTGACAGCAAACACAAACAATGAAAACCGACTTGTTTCAGCATGCGGCTTAAAATGATCCCTGGGCCTGTATACACCAACCATTCTCAACAATGTTTTTTGTCTTATTCTCCGGAATTTTCTGCATTTGTAAGTAACTCGACTTTTGATTTGCTAAATCATTCGGTTTAGCCAATCAGAAGTTGTGTTACTTACAAATGCAGAAAACCTTGAAGAATAAGACTAGGAATATTCTCAAGAATGGTTGGTGAATACAGGCCCAGGTAATATAACCGGGTTTTATCTTGATTTACTGATTGACTGATCACTATGATCATGAAATAAACATGCGACAGAGGCTGTTAAAGTTACAAATTCATTTAATTAGATAGAATCTACCATCTAGAACTACGCTTTGATAAATTCATTAATTTTGAAAACATTGTGGAAAAAAGGAGAAAATTCTTCTTAAATGGTAATACTTCTGTCTTTCCTGATTTTTTTTTCGTTTTGAAAGGTTGTCTGTATGGAGCAATGGGTTGAGCTGGTATTAAATGTAGACCATCTGTGATTTAAAGAAGGCAGTATGTTTCGTTTGAATTTTTAATAGACAACAAGCTTTTTAGATAAGTCCAAAGTGAAAGCATATACAGACGACAAAATTTCAAATGTTGAGATTTGCCTTGGAAAGGGTAAAAACCTTGTTGGAAAACGTGAAAATACCGGTTACCAGCATCTTTCTCCTTTTTCAACAATTTTTTTCAACGGGCTTTTTCTTTGCGATCTTTAACTGCTTGACTATTTGGGAAAAGGTTAAACCAAGCCTATGATTGTACATGTAGAATATTTAATACCCTAATAAATTTTACCAGAGCATAGAAAATACCCCTACAAAAGACATCATGACACAAAAACAATTCTAATTGGTTCTACATATTAAAACGTGGGCATGCAGGGAATTTTGATGTAGTAAAAATAGAGAGAAAAGAATATCTTTCTGCATGCCTTATCGGAACCTAATTGGCAATAAAACAAAAAAGATATCTTTTTATTCAACTAATTGGAAATCTGGAAAAAAAGGTTTCAGTACTTTCTTTCACATGTGCTTTTACAATTGACAAGTTCGATAGCAAAATCTTCATTGGGTCTCTGGGTTCCAATAAAAAATCCGACATCTTTTTCGTAGATTAGGAATAAAATCAACCTAAGCTGACCAGCCTCAAAACCAGATGATTGCTGGCTCAGTCTGCAAAATATTTTCCGTTGATTTAATTCTTTACCAAACGACAAAATTACAGACTAGTCCAAATTGAAAGCATTTGCAGACGACAAAATCAAAAACAAAATGTGACTGAAAATTTGAAATTTGTTTTGTGAAGGGTAGAAAACACTGTGGAAAAAGGAGAAAATGCTGGTTCCCACAATGTTTTCTAAAGGCTTCTTTCTCAGGGTCGGCAAAGGTAGGAATTGTGTGGTAATGGTTTAAGACAGGCTCTTCTCTCATCGGTGAACTTCGTTTCCATGATGTGTGTGAGTGTATTTTTTCTTGGGGGCGGGGGGGGGGGGGGGGGGGAAGGGAGCATACGGGTAGGGAGGAACATTGTGCTCGGTATCGTGACCGCCACCATAAAAAAAAAGAATGTTGAATAGATGCATTAAACACCATATAAAAACAAAGAAGCAAACATCCTCGATTAAAGAGACTTATAGCAATCATTAAAGGACAAGAAAGTTAACAATTTGCAAAATCCGTTTTAGAGAGCGTGTTCTGGTCAGTCTGCGTGGCCCATTGATTAAGTTTTGTAGCCTACTTGCCGATTCATAAAATTTCAAACAAATATACCTAGTGAGTGAAAAAGACATAATAATATTGATAAAACGGACCAAAAAACTATTCAGCCAAATCGTGGTTGTGGCAAAGGATAAGAAGAGTTGATGAACTTTTTCACTTGACCATCCGAGACGAATTAATTAACCTTTAAATTAGAAAGGCAAATGGGATCCACTTTAGTAAATCTAGTAACGGTCAAGTGTAAGATGGGCGAATTAAGCAGAAAGCCGTAACAACTGGCCAGTCTAATAGTAACTCCGACTGGCAAGCCATAAGTCACCACGAAAGAGACAAAATAGCCCATTACTGACCGTATTTTGTCCGTTTAAATGACTGGTCAAGTGCGCTGGTCAGTAATTGTAAACGGACCAAAGAAAGAAATAGCAGTATATGCTTGCACCTTATCGATTTTCGATTACAGTTTGTTTTATTTGGTGCCTCAAACGAACCATTCTTCCGGTCTTTTTCTTGCTTTAACGCCGTTTTGACAAACCCGTAGATTTCGCGTTCTTTTGTGTTATGCAAATTGGAACCATAAATTTGGCTTGATGCTTTTGCGCATATTGATTGAAAAATATTGACATTCAAGGCAAGTCCCGCTTTCCATCCTTCGTTTCCACGAAATTCTCTGCGAGTTTTTGTAGTGCGGGGCGCCCGGGAAAATCGCTACATTATTGAATTTTATGAAAGGTTTGCCTCTAAACGTGATAGTTTATTCGAGATAGAAGGTTATTTACGATTTGAAGAAATAATTGGATTTTTTTTATTAATTCTAGATAAAGTTAGCGACCGAAATATTAACTAGAGGAGCTTGTCTTAGAAACTATACGTCATTTTTTGGACTGGCCTCTTATCTTAGATTTCCTATTCTGGAAATGAAATGAAATGTTCGAGATGTAATAATGTTCTACGTTTTACGACCATATGATACTATTATATTGTTTTGTCGTAGACTATAAAATTATCGAGTGATATCTTTAATATGAACAAACCCCATAGAATGGTAAACATTGTACCAAACCAACAGGACTCTTTATGTACTTTTATTTGATACGGTCTGCAACACGAGAAAAGAGGCATTCGGACATTTGCGGACAGTGTCGCCTCAGATCAGCCTGCGCAGTCCGTGCAGGCTAAACCGAAACGACACTTCCCGTTTTTATGTATGTTTTCTGTTTGCACAAGTCTACTGTAATTCAAAATCTAATGCAATCGTAAAGTGCTGTCTAAGATTAGCTTGTGCGGACTGTGCAGGCTGAGCCGAGACGACACTTAGCGCAAATGTCCAAAATGGGCCATTTTAATTGTTGCAAGCCCTACCAACAAAGCCTGTAACAAAGAAACAAATGAATAAATGCATGGCAGAAATAAGGGACCGGGCAGTATTCGAACCCCTGAACTCCCGGACGAAAGGCCAATGCCTTACCCACTGAGCCAAAGAGTATTGTTTACAACGGTAATGTGTTCATAAATGTACGTTGAAAATCGGGCAAGAACTGGACACTTGCTTAACCTCCCCCTACCCTTCACCCCACCCCTCCCCCACAATGTTTCAGCTTTCAAGCTTGTCATTTTGACGTGCAGAAAGACCGGGTTTTTTTTTATTACGTTAACGTAACATCCGTGTTTCAATCCACCAAAAGATCGCTTGAAGTTATTGTTTCTACACGTCAGGAAATGATTTCATTGATGATGTGCAGTTTGACCCTTTACCACGTAATAGCAATTTTAGCAATTCCAACGACGAAGGCTCTTTGGAAAGATTCTGGGAAAAGAAAGAAAATATGGTCCTCCTTTTCCAAAAAATGAGTGTTAAATTTTGTTGCTTGGTAAAGAGTTCACCTATCGGTGTAAAATATTATAATGCAAAGGCATGAGTACTTCTCAGCCCTTTACCACACAAGGGTTTAACTCTTTACCACGCAATCCAGACTTTTAACGATCCTTAGAAAGAAGCATTATAAAAAAAATGTAGGAAAAGGAGAAAATGCTGGTGACCAGCATTTTCTCCTTTTACCACAACATTTTCTACTCTTCCGAAACCAAAATTCACCTTCTTCAGTCACATTTATTTTGTCGTCCGCAATTGCTTTCAACTGGGACCTATCTATAATTTTGTCATTTTGGTAAAGAGTTAAACGCCCCTGAGGTCATATCTTTATGTGTAAAATCAATTATTAAACTAGAATAAAAGTTGGCTGGAGTTGTAGTTTTATGGTGGATTGTTGTTTTGTCAGTGACTTTGTAGGACCGGACTGTTATACTTTGGTAAGACTCATGTCCATACTTATGAATGATGTGACACAAATTTGCCTGACATTTTACAGAATGAGAACCATTTGAATAGTTTAGTATGGCCATCAGAGCCCGCCCGGCTACCTCAGTGGTAAGCGTATCTGACTCGTGACCTGGTGGTTGCGAATTAGATACCTGGTTGAGGCAAACTTTCTTTTCCTATGATTCTTCGCCTCTCACTTCCCATGCACGTGAGAAAAGTAGTCAGGGTGTTTATCCCGACTGATATTTAGTATTTAAGGTAGTGGACCCATAATACTTCTGGTTCAGCAAAGCATAACATTTCTTGACAGTTGATAGAGACAGATTCATACAGATATAATATCTTTTGCACATTTTTAACCTACGAGAAATTCCTTTGATGTCTACCTTGAAATTATTTGTTTGTAACTTTTGTTAGGTTCAGAAAAGGGAGGTAATTATCATATCCATTTGTAATGAGAATATAGTTGTTTTAGATTTATAAATGATAATTCTAGGAAGAATATAAAGGAAAAAGTGGCTGGATGAAAGTAGTACAATAATACTCATTTTTAATATTAGCAAATTTTGTAGGATAATATTACAGTGGAAATAGCTTTTTTCCATTACGGGTCCACTACGTTAAACCTTTTACCTTGCGATCCCGAGTTTGAACAGCCCGAAAAAGGGACGGCTTTTGAAAACATCGTCGTGTTTTGAAAAAAATACTGGCTAGCATTTTTTTCATTTAATCACAATCAGCTGCCATTGCTTTCAATTTGGACGAGTATAGGCATGTTGGTCTTTGGTAAAAAGCTAACAGCATAAGGACTATCGGTAACCATTGGCCAGTCGACCCATGTCGTAGACTTGTCCAAGATGTAAGCATTCACAACATAAATCGGACGACAAATTTAATATTGCCCAAATGAAAGAGTTAATCGTAGAACGGTTACAAAATGCAGGGAAAACCATTAATTAGATGCTGATTACAAATATTTTCTTCTTTTCCCACAATACTCAGTTTTAGTATTCGCCCTTTTCCTTCCAGGGTAATAAAAATCATTGAACAATGTGGTAAAAGGTGAATCCTTAGGTTGATATGCGGAACTGTAGTGTAACTGCGGTTAGGGTAGACTGAGATCAGTTTACAAAAAGATGCGCTGTTTCATCGTTAATCTATAACTTCATCTTTGTTGCATTTTGGACATATTCCGGCCATTCTAAAAAAGAAAATGTCAGAAAAAATTAATTCTTACGATTTCAATAATTTAGAATTGTTTTCCCGAACAGAAATCATCTGTTTCTTTTAGGCAGCATTCTAGGGATTCAGATGTGAACAGCTTAGAAATCTTTATTGCATATAAATGTCACCTCAAGTTATAATTAATTATCATTATTTATAAGGGGCCTTTAGAGTTATGTTATGGTTCATAGAATGAATCTGCTTAACCCTTCATCAAATACTACCGTGTTTCAAAGATCCTGAGAAGGAAAGCTATTGAAAGCATTGTGGAAAAAGGAGAAAATGCTGGGAACCAGCATTTTCTCCTTTTCCCGCAATGCTTTCTGTTATCTTATCATTGACAAATACTATCATTTATATCATGTATGTTTGTGTCGTCTGCAATTGCTTTCGATCGGGACTTGTCTAAGATTTTGTAGTTTGGAAAAGAGTTAATCCATGAATTGAATACACAGATGATTCAGCCAATCAGAAAGTGTGTTGGTTCCCAATTTAGAAAAATTTTCGAGAACTAAGATTTGAATGTGTGGCAGAGACTTAAATTATAATGGTTGATGGATACGGTTCCTGAATTCATAAAATGTGTTTGGCATTTTACAGTAGTAATTAAATGCCATACAATCAGTTTCCCTTTTACAAGATTTAGAAGAATATCTAAAGAATAACATGCAACCTTCATACCCCTGCAAATGTGGTTTTAAGACAGAGACTTAAAGACTTAAAACTTAAAAAAATGTTAGGACCATTCAATTGTTTTATTACTTCCAGTTTTCTTATATTCTGAATTTTCACGGGATGGTTGTTATCGTGTATAGTTATGGATAACTATACTTTAACCCTTTACCACAAAATCCCGACTTTTAACACCCCTTTGAAAGAAACCTTTTGAAAAAATTGTGGGAAAAGGAGAAAATGCTGGTAACCAGCATTTTCTCCTATTCCCACTATGTTTTCTGCCCTTCCTAAAATAAAATTCAATTCTTATATCATGTTCATTTTGTTGTCTGCAAATGCTTTCAATTTGAACCAGTCTAAAATTTTGTGGTTTGGTAAAGAGTTAACCCATTACCAAACAACGAAATTTTAGACTAGTCCGAATTGAAAGCACCTGCAGACGACAAAATAAACATAACTCAAAAATTAAAATTTGTTTCCAGCAGGGTAGAAAACATTGTTGGAAAAGGAGAAAATGCTGGTTACCAGCATTTTCTCCTTTTCCTACGATGTTTTCAAAAGGATTCCATCTCGGGGTCGTAAAAACCAGGGATTGTTTGGTAAAGAGTTAAGCACGCTTGACCTATAACAATGCTTTGAAAGCTCAGTCGATATAGTTGCTGAATTACAGTTTTGAAGGTCAAGAGTTAGAATACCAGCGATAGAAAATGATTAGTGTGCTTCTCGTTTTTGTTCAAGTAGTGCGAGCGCTTGTGCGTTTTTATTGACTTTTAAAAGAACGAGTGCACTGTTTCTTAGCTTTTGCTATTTTTTGTCGATGAAAATAGCAACTTTCTACTGAAGCGTTTGCCAAAGTCTAGTTTGGTGCAGCTTTCAATCATATATTCTAGTCTCGTTACGCATGTGCTCTAATCATTTGTGAATATTATGATATTTTTACTCAGACCACAAAGTTTCAGACCATTCCATAAGGATTAAATACTTAATTTGTAAAACCAGTATTAAATTGGTAGAAAAGGAGAGTATGCTGGTTGCCTGTTTGCAATGCAGAGAAAATACCCTCCCCTATACAAAACGACCCATGGGTCATTTCAAACCGAAGAGAAATGACCAATGGGTGATTTCGCTACGTAGGGAAATGACCCGGGTCATTATTCTAGGTAGCGAAATAACTCCCCAGGGATCATTTCTCTACGGAGAATGATGAATGATTCCTCTACGTAGTGAAATGATCCATGGGTCATTTGTAGGGAGCGTCATTTCTCTGCATTTTTTCCTTTCTGAAAGTGTTTTTTTCTGTCGACGTGGTAAACATCTGAACTTGCTGTCTTTGTGTACGTTTTTTTTTAGCTCAGCTAAACACAACGTACTCAAGGGGAGCTTTTAGAATCACCCGGTGTCTGTCGTCCGTCGTCAACAGTTCTTTAAACATCGACTCCTCCTAAACCGCTGGGCCAATTTGGACCAAACTTGGCAGGAATGTTCTTTCGGAGGTCCTCTTTAAAAATTATTCACAGAATTTGATTCCGTCTAAAACTCTGGTTGCCATGGTAACCAAATGGCATTTTCAAAGAAATTCTTTAAAAATCTTCTTCTCTGAAACCACTGGTCAAATTTTAAAATAATTTCACAGAGATGTTCCTTGGGTGACCTTTTTCAAAAATTGTTCGTGAAAGTTTGATCCGTCAAGAAACATGGCTCTGGTGAATGGGGGCTACTTGCACTATACAGAAATGAAGAAATTCTTCAAAAATTCTTCTTCTCTGAAACCGCTGGTCAAATTTAGAAATAATTTCTCAGGGTTGTTCCTTTGATGACCCTTTTCAAAAATTGTTCACGAAATTTTGATCCATCAAGAAACATGGTGAATGGGGGCTACTTGCACCATATGGAAATGAAGACATTCTTGAAAATTCTTCTTCTCTGAAACCCCTGGTTAGATTTTAAAACAATTTGACAGGACTGAGATGTTCCTTGTATGACCCTTTTCAAAAACTGTTCATATAATTTTGATCCGTCCAGAATCATGGCTCTTGTGAATGGGTGTTACTTGCACTATACGGACATGATGGAATTCTTGGAAATTCTCTTTCTCTGAAACCCCTGGTCAGATTTTAAAATAATTTGTCAACAATGTTCCTTGGGTAAACCTTTTCAAAACTTGTTCGTAAATTTTGATCCATAAAGAAACATGGCTCTCGTGGATGGGGGCTATTTGCTGTTATACAGAAATGAAGAATTCTTAAAAATTCTTCTTTTTGAAAATGATGGTCAGATTTCGAAATGACTTTTACAGGTGACCTTTCGAAAATTTCTTGGCAAAATTATAATTTTGGTTCCAATGTTACAATACTTCAAAAAAACAGCAACAAAAAATAGGTTATGGTCATCTCAAAAATTCAGGTGAGCGATCCGGGGCCATCTTGGCCCTCTTGTTTTAATTTTTTGGGTTTAGCCAATCAGAAGTTATCTTACTTTCAAATTCAGAAAATTTTGAAGAATAAGACTAAAAATATTCTTAAGAATGGTTGGTGAATACAGGCCCTGGATATATTTTTTTTTTCAGATGCATTAAAGAAAACCTCTTTTCACAGAGGATGGTTCATTTGGTAGTGGGTTTACGAGCTTTTGTCAAATGTTCATGATTACAAAGATGTAGCTAAGGGCTCTCATAATGCAGAATTTACTATTTCTGAAATGTAGGATCTGACATGAGTTTGCTTTTGATAGTCTATAAGATTTTATTCAACAAGTCAAGGGAAATGTTATCAAGCGAGCCTTTGGCGAGCTTACTAACATTTTTCCTTGACGAGTTTAATAAACGTCCACGAATGTCAGATTCTTTTTATCACATAACGACATCTCACAAAATATAGATTAAATCATTTAAAAGCATTTATAAATGCACCCGCACTAATATCCATATTAACCCTTCGATTCTATATAATACGTGCAAAATGACGTCAAAAATGACGTCACGCAATTGCGATATCAAACGTGTATAAACCATGATATATCCTATTCTTGAGATATGTAACTTTTAATAATAAAATGAACACAAGCTTTCGGCGGTACAACCGCCTTCTTCAAGTGTGATCCTGTGAAGATCCTGTGTACCGATTGTGTTCATTTTATAATTAAACGTGTATAAGATAAGAAAATTTGTAATGGGTATTTTACACTGAAAACGAGGGAGGTTATATGATAAATGTATATCTGGCAAGAAGTTTGACATTTTACCAAACAACCATTTGCCTTATGTCCCTTAGAAAAGGGGCCGTTTGAAAGTACTTTGAGAAAGGGAGAAAATGATGATAATCCTCTAGTCCACATGTATTTTCAAAAGGTCGGTGAAGCTTTTGTGTTTCCATTGGCAAAAAATTCTAGCAGTGGTACTAATTACCCAGAGAAGCAATTGAAATCTGGTATATTATTTTGGATAAGCATTGCTGCCGATGTCCATACTTTTGATACAGCTGTTTGAACCTTTTTTTGGTAAAATGGTCTCTATGCGCCTGCAAAACGTGTCGACTTACGTAATCCTGCCTAATAGACACAGGTTCAAAACGTTTGTGCTATTGCTACATGTCCGAAGACATTTTGCCAAAGGATTTAACCATTTGTTGAATAATATTGATGTTATGGAGCCATTTGTAAGAGAATGATAATGTTATGGATCCAAAATGATGGGACGAGTCCTTGATATGGCTTGAAACACGCGAAAAGGGGCATTCGGACATTTACGTAAAGTGTCGTTTCGTATCTGCCTGCGCAGTCCGCGCAGGCTAATTCGAGACGGCACTTTACGACTGCACTAGATTTTGTGCTGCGGTTGACTCGTGCAAATCAGAAAAATACATAAAAACGGAAAGTGTCGTCCAGGATTAGGCTAATCCGAGACGACACTTTACGCAAATGGCTGAATGCCCCTTTTCATGTGTTGTAAGCCAATTATGATGTACCATAGAGATGCAGTAAACCTCCTTTAGCCAAAGAATGGCTCAGTTATCGAAGTCCTGACATCTTCGAATAACGAAAAATTCACCGCCTCTAAGGTTTCGTTATTGTTTTCATGCCTCATACGTACTTTAGCCATCCGCTAGTACAGAATTTGGACCAAAAATGATCAATAATTCATTTGCCGAAGACATGCAAGCCGTTTTTTATAATTCATTAATTCGTCCCATTGCATGTCAACGAAAACCCTACCTAGATCCTTTCTACCGTTCGTCTCCCTTAACCGTCTTATTTTAAAGTGGGCAGATGTTTCTTTATCAGGGGAGTATCACTGTTAGCACTCGGAGATTGGAGGTTCAAGTCTACTGTGCAAGACGGATCGAGCATCGATTCCCCCTGTAACATCGTTAGGATGCACAAATAAATAACCCATGCTCTAGTAAAAGGTTTAATACATATCGTCTAGGCATATCGTCACAAAAAAAATGAATTTATAAACCCATGGATATAACAGCGAAATGAGTCATGAGTAACTCCAGTCCATTGACACGCAGAAAATAGACCAGCAGCAAAACGTTTCGTCCAGGGTTATTTTAAGCTGATCGCATAGGCTGACTGCACAGGCTAATCTGGGTAGATACCCTGTGCAGGTGCATTACGCTCCCTTTCTTAGAACATGGCTCAAATGCAAGCACTGCAGCAGATGGCGTAGTTCAGGGTCTGTATTTACCAATTGTTTTAAATTGAATTCTAAATGCAATTTTAAATCAAGTATGTAACAAAATGCCTGATTGTCTAAACCGTGTGATTTAGCCAATCAGAAATTGTTTTACTCTACAGTTTGGAAAAATAGGTCAAAGAATGCATTTTTGCACAGTTTTTAAATATAGCCCTTCAAACATCGACTTCAAGGAACATGCAATCAGATTTTGGGGACACTTTCCGAAATTTTCGCGAGCTATTTCGATTTTAAAACATAAGACCTAGACAACTGACTTTTTCATACTGTTAGAAACTACCAAACAAATTCATTCAGCAATTATGTTGGCTAAGGTTTTGGTATAAGTTTTTTTTTTTATCGATGTAAATCTTCAAAATTCAATGGCACAAAACTGAAACACCAACATTTTAACTTCACAAAGTAATATATTTCTCGATAATTAAATTATGCGAAAGGACACGTGATATAGACAAAGTGCTAAAAAAAACTAACCGGCAGTAAACCGCAAATGATCATAATTATGGTATTCTCCGTTGATTTTCAGAACGTCAAATAAGTGAAAATTTTATGAGGGAACCCTGTTATGACCAATGATTTCAACTTTTTAAGCCTGCAAAGCAATAAATTGCTCGATATGTATGTGAAATAACACATAGAATAGACAAATTTGAAGTGTTAAAAAAGAAAAAAAGCTGCACGCAAATAAATTGGAAATGATCACGTGGTATTATCGTACTGATTTTAACAGCAAATAAGTAAAAGATAGTTTGACCAATACTTTCAACTATTAAAGCTTCGATATTTTTTCATGTATAGCGTAAGGTGTTGAATCAATATCAGATTTTATGATGTTAATGTCTCATTTTGCCCTTTGAAACAACTTTATAGCAGGCTACTTTGAAAATAGTGATAATCAATACAAGTTCAGGTTTGATCCGTGAACACATCTGAGTATATTGTGACAAAAAACGTGGACAAGGAGCAAAATCTCATGTTTAGACTTGACCGGTAAAAGAACCACAAAAAACAGATTCAAGCAGAAAAAATATCCAAAGTAGCACTCGGAATTCTAGTTTTTTAACCGGAGCAAACTTATAAAGGAGTTATCTTTCGATTAAAATTTCCGAATTTTTGTTTGTCCGGTTCGACGATCTCGGAATACTCCCTCGATTTATAGAATGTCTTTGTATATTGTTCTCTATATTTTAAGGAAAGTCCATTGTTTGCCTTGCACAACCAATCAATCGATCAACCAGACAGTCAGCCAATCAATCAATCGATCGATCGATCAAATAAAGTTTTTTTTTTATAATGCTATTTTGAAATTATCATCGAACTGAATCGTATAATACAATTCAAAAAATGAAATGAAACAGGTCATTCTGTCAGAGCGGAGACTAATATTGCACAACTAATGTACAAACATGTACATTTATGTAAATCAGTTTGCATACCTCAGATTGTTTCATCCTCATTTATTCATTTAAATTCAATCACATTGTTCATTAAATCTTCACCAGACTACTAACCTTCAGACCTGTCCAAATCAAAAGCATTTGCAGATGACGAATTGAATGTGGCTAGAAGGATCTGTTGAAGGGTATAGAAAACATTTCCGAAAAGAGGAGACAACCCTGGTCACCAGCATATACTTTTCTTTCCAGTTTTATGAAAAATATTCCCCAGAGTCATTTAAAGACAGGGATATTTGGTGAAGGGTCCAATTCAATTGCATTGTTCGTTAATTTATGACTCATTTATAACGTTTGGTGTGAATGTCTCATTCTGACTGATATGCACCGTACTGAACAAACTTTGGACTTTACTTTATTTGGAGTATTTAGTGTTTATCCCTTTACCCCATGAGGCATTTCTATGGTATCTCTAACTGACCCTAAATAACAGCAAGGATCAAGCCATTTTTTATGTGTATATGACACCTTTTGATGGCATAGAAAACATTGTGACAAAAGGTGAAATTGCTCGTCACGAGCAATTTCACCTTTTGCCACAATGTTTTCCAAAGGCTCCTGCAAGCAATGCGTAGAAATGAGTATCTATGGAGTAAAGGGTTAACCTTTTACCAAACAATATCCTGTCTAAACCGTCTTTACCATTTACCGCTCAATAACGACTTTTATTGACTTTGAGGACTAAGCCCTTCGAAAATATAGTGGGAAAAGCAGAAACCTTCTGTGCTGTCTGTCTTGAACTATAGTTTTTTGACAAAAAAATAAGAGAGTCGCGGTTAGCACCCTATTGGTTATGTTTACATTCTATATCGCATGAAAACGTAACTGCAGTTATATCCCCTCGATTATTTATTAAATAGGTTCGCTAAACTACTACGTAAATAGCGTATTCTCTGCTGGGGATGATTTTGCGGAGGGATCGTGCTTGTCAGACATATCCCATTAATGCTGATTGCCCATCAAAATGTGTACCTGCAAACTCTGCAGATTCAGATAAGATGCGGGAATACGTCTATTGATTAGGATGCACAAACATAGATATCTTTATTTGTCTGATGGGTGCCTTAAATATATGAATTACTCTCAGATGATAATTTAAGCCTTTGTTGACATACACAACATTACAAAACAAACACATAAAAGGTAAGACAGGTAAAAATACATCGCTTCATTACATAGACAGTACAGCGGGTATTTAACCCTTTACTCCGTAAGGCATTTCTATGGTATCTCTAATTGACCATAAATAAGAGCAAGGATAACGCCGTTTCTTATGTGTATATGACACCTCTTGGTAGTGTAGAAAACATTGTGACAAAAGGTGAAATTGCTCGTGACGAGCAATTTCACCTTTTGTCCCAATGTTTTCCAAAGGCTCTTACAAGCAATTCGTAGAGATGAGTATCAATGGAGTAAAGGGTTAAGCTGTGAGGAATACCCGTTTCCCCTTCTAATTATGAAGTCAGTCGACCCTGAAAAGACACTGCTATCGTCTGAGAGTAATACAGTAAAGGTAAAGGTATAAAGTTTACAAAAGATAGAGCAACCTGGCAACTTTTGTCTTGCTTTAAAACTAATTTTCTGCCAGCGACTAACAAACACTTGGACTGACTTGATAAAACAGATTGTCATCGTCACAATAATTTCATGGTGTGGTTTAAATTCAAATATATTTTTACACGTCCCAATGTTTGCTTTTGGTCGCTATAGGTGCTTTTTAACACAGGTTGCTTGCTCAGTTTACGTAGCCAATTAGACAGGGTATCCACGTAAAAAGCAATTTACTTAAAGGAGCCCCATATGTACACACTTAACTGCACTTTCAACACAGCACCGAATATTGCGGCGTCGATCGATACGAGCCGCCCATAAGACAAACATACCGAGTCACCTACACCAAATTAATTGTAGTTTCCCTTGATGGTTGTCATTAAAACCTAAAGAGTAGATCTTTATTTTTGAAATATAAATGAATTGTAGTAACATGTATTATCATTTGTTATCATTCGTAAACAATTACACGAGTCATCCCTTCGTCAGCAAACTGTGAAGAGTCGAAAATCATACTTTGTACCGTTTAAAGGATAACCTTATGGTCGTTTGAGGCAACTAATGGTTGTGTAATTTTGCAAAAAATCACCGAAACGTATAATTACTTACACTGAAGTCGTTTAAATCCATGTTTAATCAAAAACGTCGAATGTCTATCGCAGTGACCTCATCGAGTTTATGCGTCAAACTGCACGTTTTACCAAGGTTTCAATGACGTCATTTCTCAGTGACGTAAGTTTTCATTGAATTAAGGCACTTGTGCGGAAATTATCTTTCGTCAGGGCACTCAATTCGCAAGACCATAATACAGGGGAATTTCGCATAATACACGTTGGAATGGTGAAATTTTGCAGCATAATAAATTCTTTATGCCAAAAGGTGGTAGGGGACTTGGAAACTTGTTCGGCGAATTGGCAACATTATTTGCCACAGCCATGAACAAGTTTCCGTGCCAGCTACCCGTACAACTAATATTGTATTTCATTTGGTATTTAAAGATATAACACGAGTACCAGCCAAATTCTGAATATCTGAGCCGTGTTCTGGCAAAAGGGGGCTTTAATATATCTCTTTGATGTATGGTATCAAGCAAGGCATCACGTAATGATGGATCCACAAGTCCTTTTCTTTCTAACAACTAGCTGAATTATGAGGTAAACAGGGTCCGTATACATGTACCAACCATTCTTAAGAATGTTCTTTGACTTATTCTCCAGAATTTTCAACAGTTGTAAGTAACACAACTTCTGATTGGCTAAACCATTCGGTTTAGCCAATCAGAAGTTGTGTTAGGCCCTACTTACAAATTTAGAAAACCTTGGAGAACAAGACTGAGAATATTCTCGAGAATGGTCGGTGAATACGGGCCCTGGCCCATCGACATGCAGAAATTCACCAACAGCAAAAGGTTTCAGCCCAGAGCATACTGCGCAGACTGATATGGGTTGATACTTTTTTGCAGATGTACTAAGCTCCGATTTCACAGAGTATTGCTGTAATAGCATATGAAACAATCTGATATAGCAAACCAACGTGGGGAAGGAGTTCGTAATCAGATATCATAGAAAGTTGACCTACCGCCGAAATTTCCTAATGTACATTAATATCCAATAAAAGTGATAAATGGGACAATTTTCCAGCTTCAATGGGCATACTTTAAACTCGAGCTCCCCTTTTCATCCCTTTTTTCACAGAAATCATAATATATGACTTAAACCATGATGATGTAAAATTTTAATATGATTTATTTCTCACCATGGGCTTTTACCCTTTACTAACTAATTGGACCCCTGAAGAAGAAAGGTTTCGAAAACATTGTTTGAAAAGGAGAAAATGCTGGTAACCAGCATTTTCTCCTTTTAACACAATGTATTCTACCCTGACAAAGATACAATCCACTATTTAACTCTTAAACATACAAAAACAAAACAACCAAACTTGTCCAAAATGAAGGCATTTCGAGACGACAATTTGAATTTGGCCCAAGTTGTGGAACTTTGTTATGGTAACAAAACTTGTGATTAAGACGAGAAAATACTGTTTACCTGTATTTTCTCCTTTTATCCCACAGTGTTTTCCGCAGGCTTCTTCCTTGTGGACAGTAGAACTCCGGATTGTGTGGTAAAGGGTTAAGCTACATATGTTAAGTAGTCTATAGATGTTTTCAATATAGAGAAATCTAGGATTGTATCGTTTGGTTTCAGAAATGTTATTTAAAGCCGGTGTAATGCAGAGAAATGACCCTCCCCTACAAAATGACCCATGGGTCATTTCACTATGTAAAGAAATGAACCATGAGTCATTTCACTACGTAGAGAAATGACCCAGGTCATTATTCTACGTAGAGAAATAAACCTCTGGGATCATTTCTCTACGTAGAATAATGGCGGTCATTTTGTAGGGAGGGTAATTTCTCTGCATTACACCGGATCTTGATGTACACCGTTTGCTAAATTGCCTTCAGCCATCATCTATCTTTAAAGGTTGAAGAATGGATTAGGCAACAGTACTTTGCTATCCTTATAGCAGAAATCAGGTTAAACTGTATTTGTTTATTTGTACGGGAGTTCCCTTCCTCTGTGACTGGTGTCCAGGCTCTCTCAGAATGTATCATATGTTAAAGGGAAAGCTGAAAAATTTTAATATGTAAAGTCAAAATCTTTACTATCTACTTCTTAAGCTATTGTATAGACGACTACAATGATTATTCCGTTTAGTTGTGTTCGGCAGTCATTGTGACAAGAAATATGCGTAATAGCGCCTAGATTGACACCTGTGAGTTGAGATGACATAGCAAAATTGAAACCTACCACTGATATAACTTATCGCATGCCTGTATAGTCTGGCCCATCTGTATCAGACTGATCTTTCAAGCTTTCATAACCACCAAAGAAACTGCCAAGTGCGAGTGTTCCTCTATTTGGCTCGACCTTTTCATATCAGTCTGTAGATATAGTAATCTTTCTTTTCACTTTTTTACATTTTTGAAGTAGATTTTGAGTAAACCTGAGATCCTTGTGAGGGAAATGATGGAAATGTGGCAGAGCCAAACAATATGAATCTGGAAACAATTTTTGAAGTAAAGAAACTTTAAAAACCTTGCTTTGAAATGCGTGTGAACGTTTGTTCAATGTAAAGTAAGCTGTAAGAATTAGAGCGCTTCAAACACTCTCTTGCCATTGGAGAAATCGGCCTGTAAGGCGCAATTATTCTATTTGCCTTTATGTTTTAAAAAGTCGTCTGACGAATGAACAAAGAATGCTCCTGTAGGAGGTAATATATTTAACTTTTTAACAGACGGCAAAATGGTAAACTTGTCCAATATGAGTGCACTTTCAGACGAAAAATTAAATGTATCAGATGACGAACTTTGTCTCTTAAAAGAAAGATAACATTTTGAAATGCGGAGAAAATACTGGTTACCATGAGTTTTCCTTTTTCCACAATGTTTTATAAGGCTTCTTTCTCAGATTCGTTAAAACATGGAATTGTTTTGTAAAGCGTTAAGCAATACGTCATATAATAATTGTCTGCAGTCGTTGAATGTATGATTTACGGCAGACATCGCGGAACTTTCGCGTAATTTTTTGTCGCGAATAATGCCCCCTTATCTTAGACATCCCGTATATTTTATGATTTTTACCGAAGATTTGTGAATGTGCATGTTGCATTTGAGTCATGCTTTGTGAAAAGGTGCGTTAATCCAATGGTTTAAAAATACTGACTTCTGTAAGCCTGTGTAGTCCATCTTTTCTGCATGTTAAAGGACAATGATTCAGTCGTTATTTTAAACAAAATGCTCTGCAATGTTGATACTGCTTGCTATAACACATCAAGATGTTGCAAAGTACCCCCTTTGCGTCTTATCAATTTACTGAAGATTTATGACTGTGTATATTGCATTGATTTTCAAGTGAAGATTTCCAAAGTTCTATCCCAAAGTAATAATGACAAGCCAATTTCAACAAACCGTGGTATGGGCCTTTTACATCGAATTTCATCACGATTAAAGCTGCTTATTATTGATTAGCATAATATCATCATGAAAAATGATTTTGATAACTCACAAGGGAAATTTCGTCCCATTTTTTGGGCTTGTAATCGAAATTGTATTTTAATGGCATAACCATTCTAAATAATATGTCGAATTCATCAATAAATATTTCGATATCATAATTTGATGAGAAAGAAATTTCGTTGTAGTAAGGTTGTATGGAATATGTTGCAAGATAATTACTGATTGTCCATAGACGTATAACTTTCAGAAGCGCTCTCTGGGAATTTGAAGAAGCACGTTAAAATGCAATAATCACTTTTGTGTAGATTTGGAATATCCTGGTATATGCCACAGATCTAGACAGATTAGAAAACATGTACTACTAAACTTATATAACAACAATACGTAACAAAACAATTGCCCACACACGCACCGCCATCACGCTTTCCTCCCTCTATAGGCGTTTCGTGTTTAACGCTTCTCCGATTCATGAGGAAGACGGCTTTTAATCGCGTCTGCGGGAATAGAGAACATAACAGTATCAAGCATTTTCTCCGTTTCCAATACTTCTACTAGTCTGAAAAACAATCACATAATTAGAGGCATGTTTAAATTGTTGTCTGCAATTGGTTTCAATATCGAAGATTCTACTACTGTATTGTTTGGTAAAGAATTTAAGTTCTCTTTGAAGACAGAGCTGACTTTATCTACATACACACAAGGTAATCACGGTAAAGCCAAATATAAACATATCTCTCTCAATATGTCGTCCTAATGAAAAACCAAGACATATTGTTCAAAATGCATTTATCAAGCTAGCCAATGGATTGCAGATTGCATAAAATGGTCTTACAACGAAACTACTTTTCATATATCACCTGCAACGATTCGTTCTATAAATTTACGGCGTCCTCTCATGTCGGGTTTTCACGGTTTACCCCGAGAAACGTTTGATCTTCTTTGATTGCTTAGTATCACCCTTGAACAATGTTGCGCAACTCGCCTATCCCTTATCACTGTCAGATATAGAAGTTCAGATACGCTATTTAGATTTACCAATTTTTATGCTTATTATCAGAATTCAGTATCATAAGATTAATTAAGCCCGCCTATATGTTTAGGCAGAGAAACCAAGTGAAATCCCTGATAAGAATATATTACATCAGTCAATTGTTGGTGGCAAAGGTTAATTTCCAGTGGATGGATATTAATAGCATAATATAAGGGTTTGTTTGAGCCATATTTGTTTGGGTACAATGCATGTATCTTTACTGATTCCCTCTATAGCTTTATTGGTGTTACTTTTCATGTAGCTGTGTAATATACTCTTAACCAGTCAAACGTATGGTGGTGTGCTTGCATGATTTTTTTCCTCAACGGAAACTTATCCTGTTTTACATACACGAGGTCTTTCCAAAAGTTAAAACACTGGATCACAATATTCTCCCGAAAAACAGAACTTTGTCATGTGATAATAGACAATGATATTTGCTATTGTAGTTTTTTCTTTCATTTAACGTGACCATAGACTAACTCTTCCGCAAATCCCTTTGATGAATAAGTTGCATGTTTTATGTCACTTTCAACATTATTTCAGTCATATCATGGCTACAGATCTCTTAATCGTATTATTTTCGGGTTTCCCGAAGCATCCAGTTGGACATCCTGGTTGACCCAGTTTCGATTCATACTGTAATCGACCCTGGGTTATATGGCTGGCGTTTTCTTGTTCTCATGAATTATTCATGAAGCATTTTGATTGGTAATCACAGTTTTTCTTTGAGAAAACTTAAACTAGATTTATCACAAATATGCCTTCATTTCTATTTTAGTAACTGGCGAAATGAAATGCTCTCCCTATAAGAGAGAATGAATATATTATCGATCTTTCGATTGGCTATGGCTATTAGGGTACTTTCCGATCATATGAATATTCATTTAAAAACGAAGATTTGCTTGTCAATTTTCCCAGGAGTAATGCATTGAGTGTAAAGTGATGCTTAAACCTGGGTTCCGAGGATGCCAGTTGGAATATTAGAGTGTCCTTACCAAATACACTCTTCAAAGACTTAAAAAAAAAAGATTCAAATATTTACTTCTTAGCAACACTCGACCTATTAGGATCCTGGAAATACCTTGAAAGGCATTACTCTCTCTAGCGCAATACGATCTAGAATCATACGGGTCCAATAGTATGGCTCCATACATATAAAGGACATGACTGTCCTTTGTAAAATAACTAAAACTGATGAAATGAAATCAGAATGAATAAGCTATCTGATTGAAATTAACTTGTATGAAGTTAGGGCATTGAACACGCACCGGATTTTAGACAGTGTGAGTTTTGATATCAGTAGAACAGTCAGTCAAGTTTGAAATGTTTACTAAAACAAAATTCATGTCATTATTTTTGTAACATCATTGGTAGACATTTATGAGAGTTTGCACTTATGCACAATTTGCTTCATCTTTATTTCTACCCTGCAAAATATATTACATAAGCCACTTTTTTGAGTGCTAAGATTCAAATCCATCTGAAATGAAAAATCTTTCGGCATGAAAAGGAAAAAAAAAAAGGTATTGAGTGTTTTGTAGATAGATCAATGATAACAAATAACGCTCTTCGAAGATTAGTTTAGAACTGTCCTGGCCGCACACGCTCTTTTTCATCCATGAGCTTGAAACGTTACAGCACTTGTACTATCATAGATGAAGGGCACCTTGGTCAATGAAAAAAGTGTGCTTCTGGTACAGGACTTTGTTGTCACAGTAGGAATAACTCTTGCTTTTGATACGTCTCATATCAAATCCTCAGCAACTTTATCAGTGTATTGATTTTAGTGGACCAATTTTCTCCATTATCTAATGCAATTCAGTATTCAGAGATTTCCTTGTGCTGATTATTTATGGCTTTGGTAATGACAGAGCCATCGAGAAAGCTGTATGGAATATGACCAGTGCAAGAAAAAAAACTTTAACTACATGAAGATGTTGCCATCTAATCACTATTCCTGAATAAATTCAGATGACAATCAATTCAGTAAAATAAAAAATCAACAAGATGAGAGTATGATGCTTTTACTACGATGAATGTTGAAACTATTTTACTTTTGGTTATTAAAGGCATTAATGCAGGCAGAACTTGAAAGTTTAGTGAAGTAGGGTCTAAAAATTCGTAGTTTAGATGAACTTCAAACACTAAAAAGTATCCATGCCACGACTATTCATTAAGTCATCATATAATTTTTTTAACAAGAGGCAAATTCGGTTTATCATTGATTGTGTAGTCAATGTAGATTTAGAAAACTTTTACCCACTCAATGTGGTGTGCCGTCTGCTTCTGAACCAACCATAGCCATTATCATTTGAGATATCATAACCAAATGAAAAGAGTTGAAGTTTAAATACATTGTTTTCCTTTTACTGTAGTAAGCCCTTTGCGTTTGATTGGTACCCCAATATGACAACTACTCGATATGCAGAATTGGCAAGACAAATTTCACAAATAGGCCTTCTTTTTTCATCCTAGAGATGTGCGAGGCTTCAATTAATGCATGTGTACTATCGAACAAGGAACAATAGAAACATACATATTCAGTGTGTTCTGCATTATTTTCATCATTTGCTTTTCATCCTTTGTGGGCAATGGCCAGACATCTGCAAACACATCACATACAGGCAAACACATCACATACAGTAAGTATGGATGCAAAAAAGCAGACGTGACACGGCGCCTTCTTTCGATAAACTTTAATGATTACAAGAAGTGGAACACGTATTTCGACTGCTTACAAAATCGCCAAAGGACATCAATTTACCACCTTTAGGACGAACAGAAACGAACATAATAACCCAAGAGATATCTGGGTATTTATAAGGACCATAAAGGATCACGTTTTGCACCCTTTTGCCATGTCGTACAATTAACTGTGAGTGTGGGCGCTCATTGAAGTTGTCCATGGTATCTTTCATCCCTGCCTACAGTCGGGTGTGCGTCACGAGATATCGATTTAGTGCGTTACTTCCCCCATAGGACAATAGCCATGGTTTTGAAAATATTGTTACCAAAGGAGAAATTGCTAATTATGAATAAGGTTCTCCTTTTGTCACATCACTTTTCAATTGTATCTATGCCTAAAAGTTAGTTTATGGTTTTAGTGGTCCCATTCTACAAACATTTTTGCGAAGTAGTCTAATACAAATCAAATGAGCAATTTAATTGTTGTTTGGGGTAGGTCAATATTTTTTCTTTTTATTCAGTAAAAGGTAAATTTGTTACATTTCGATTGTTTTCTATAAAATAACTGCTTTTTAATCAACGCGTCAACAACTTGTCTTGAAGTTTGGGTCGCTGTCATTAAAAGGAGATGGATAAATAACTCTTTGTACTGCTGTAAGAGGATTTATTCATTTTTGAAATGCAAAAACATTATAGGCATGCATCGCATAATTCTGGCTCTGAAAATTTCTATTTTAGGTGTCTGAAAATATTTATCTATTGCAGACAGTGATGATACGTTGCCCCATCATAATTATGGAATCGTGGAAATTATTAAAGTGGTCCAAGGCTTGTATTCAATGGAGAACCTTAACCCTTATCCTGCTAGAGAACTTAAATAAAATAGTCATTTCGATCATTAAAATCGAAACTGCTGTTTCAAAGTTATCTTTAAGGGAATAATATCTCCTTATCGGACAGTGTTGATCAAAGATCAGACTGCACGTTCTGTGCAGTCTGATCTTGATCTACTCTGTCCGCTAAAGGTCAGTGAGTCGCTCTTGGTGGCCTAAGGTTGAAAACCTCACTATGCTCCATAAAACATCTTTTAACTCTGTCTTCGTCAAAAGTATAAACTCGACCGCTTTCGCCAGCTAATATATAGTTCACTGAAACTCGAAAGAATTTTATTCTGCAAGCTCGACCATAGCAGTGGACGGCATAGATCCAGATCAGACAATACGCTCTGTAGAGTCTGGTCTTGGCCTTTGTATTGCAGTAAAAAGTGTACTTTATCCTGTGGCGGTGAAATGGTTAAGGAAAACAATCAATGTTTAAGATAGGATTACTGAACTCGGATGGCTATTGTTTAGCTAAAGCATTGAATGTGGAATTCTCAAAAGAAGAGGGAACAAGCAGACATGTCTTGGTAACCCTCTTTGCAAAGGATATATATAGTTCCAAAGGACCTGTTCTGAGAGAATGCCTTTTCTTCTGTACCAACAAAAAATCATAAGTCGTACTTAACTCGAAATATTTCTCCGATATTTTCTAAATTTGAAAGTAACATAAGTTTTGATGGCTTAACCCTTGCCCAAACAATCCCTGGTTTTTACGGGCCTGGAATAGTGGCCTTTGGAAAACACTGTAGGAAAAGGAGAAAATGCTGGTAACCAGCATTTTCTCCTTTTCCCACAAGGTTTTCTACCCTATCACAGAAATTATCTTTTCAGCAAGAGTTGAATTGTCGTCTGCAAATGCTTTCAATTCGGTATAGTCCAAAAGTTTGTCGTTTGGGAAAGGGTTAACCATGTAGTTTAGCCAATCAGAACTTGTGTTACTTTCCGAATCGAAGATAAGGCAAAGAGTATTAAACAGAATGGTTGGTTAATGCGGATTCTGATGTCTTGGTTGTCAGTCCGACACAAAACATTTGCTAGACATTTTATTTTATCTATTTACATATAAATGATACTTTGCACTATTTAGAAGTATAAAATATCAAGCGTACTTTATAGCTTACAACTGCTTGCTTTGTCTACATCTATTTCTGTGAAATGTGGAGGCAAAACTATATGCCAATTATCGGCGAATCAATTTCAGTTTAAGACATTTAGAGTTTTAGCAGTGCGTAACATACGTTTTTTTATGGCCATATAAATTTAGCGCTTGCGAATTGGCCTTGATATTCCACGGGAAACTTACGAGCTACAATTGGTACCATGAATCTGGGATATTTCATGTTTATCAGCAAAGACGCTAATATAAATCAAAACATGTTACATATTAGATTTATCATCAGTATTAATTTATAATCTATCAGGGATTTTATTTCTACAGCTTACGTTCGGTGAATAAACCTGCTCATGAAAATATGGGCACAAGTCTTCAATGGTTGATAAAACAATCTTTATCGTAGAAAGCTTAGAGTGATTCATTTCATTACGTTACGTTTTGGTATGCGTTTGGAATAATTCAGGAAAAAAGAGACCTCGACCCCGGCGAGAATAATCAAAATGGCGGATAAAAGAAATCAATATGGCGGCAGTCAATATATTACAAGCATGGAGTAATAATGGGTCTTGATATAATAACTGTACACGGCGTTGTTGCCATTCTTCTGGACCCACAATTAGTTGAATACATTGGTAGAATTTGTAATAACTAAAGACTCTATCAGGGGAAATGTTAATGGAAATGAGGGGAATAGATCTAAGGAAGCGTCTGACTACAGTGATGTAATAAGTACTGTTTTGGACTAGTTTTCTAAAATTTACAAATTTCGGTGTCTGATTGACGTCAGACAGATTTTCAGAAAAACTGGCGCCGGAGTCAGGCAACCCTCGATTTTGACTTGATTGGGGAAATTAATTCCTTGTTGTTTTTTCCTTCGGTGGAAGGCCAGGTCTTGTTACTATGGTGATCGTATGCAATTAAATTTGATTTATAATTTCTTGAAAGTGATGTAATTATCAAACAGCCCAATATCGCTAGAATGACACACTTAGATACAAGGCTTTGTTTTGTCTTTGTCTGTATCGAATAATCAGACTCCAAAATAGTCAGCTGCTTCTTTATTAATTATCTACTTGTATGAGCCAATGATACAATTCATGATAAAAACATTATCACAAAAAGGTCTGGTTCTCGGCAAAATAATTTCATCTGGCGTTTCAACGTTTTCAGATGCTATCGATGACAAAAAGCCTCCTGTGCTTAAACCCCTGGCCAAAACTGCCTGATCAAAGCAGGATTTTGAAAATATTTTTCAAAATGCTATTTGCCAGTAATTTTTCGTTTTCACGATAATGTTTTCTGTAGTTTCAGTTGTAAATCGCACCAAGTGAGCGACGTTTCTTTTAACATAAAAAGAGTAAAAAGAAAATACGTGTGGTGAAGAGTTAAAATATTGATACTGAAGCGCAAACTGATAAATCTCTTTATAACACGGTTCGTCTAAAGAAACAAACTTCAAACCCGTAAAAGGCAGTGCAAAAAGGTTGGTGGTGTTTTCTTTGCAACGATTATGAAATGCATAAATGCTTTGATGCGCTGTTTGCCTTGGCCTTATAGAAATGCGCTGAGTGTACTTTTTTTATCTGCTTCAACTCTCTACCTATCGTTCACATGCTTTGTTGCTATTTCAAAGAAGGCTTTTTAACACCTCTGGTATGAGAAAGGGGGAACTATAGATAGACAGCATTTCTTTTCTTCTTCCCGCTATTTTTACGATATGTCTCATACTCCTATAAAGACATATTCCATTATTAAACTTGTCATCTGTAAACATATTTTATAAGCACGAGTTTAAAAAATGCCGTCTGGTAAAGAGTCAAACCTGCTTTGTTTAAATACTTCTGTAACATTTTCTTTAGATGGCTTACAATTAGACCATTGAATAGAAATGTTCAATTTATCCTCTGTTTGCTTACTGCAAATAAAGTAATTTGTAATAAGTATCAATAAAAGCGGCCTTTATTGGTATTTTGAAGTGCAAAAGTGGTTATTAGTATGGATAATGTTTGGGAATAGAATAAAGATGATTAAGGCTATTTGCATTTTATAGGTTAGATTTGTCACGTGATTTAGCCGAAGTACGAACCCTTCAGATTATGCAGTTGTCATTGCTTTTCCTTGAAGGGATTATTCTTGTTATTTAACTAAATGGCGATATGATTTTGATATACCTATGTATTTATGACCAAAAATCTTTCAATGGGTTTCATCACAGGAAAACGATAATCCTTTGACAGACAGCGTAGACGTCCAGATTGAGAACATTTGATTTCAAAATGTGGCCAAAATATCGAATTAGATTTGGGTAGAATATAAAGCATTGCGGTCAAACCTTTAGCAGGATCGAAAAAATACGAGATGGCTTGGTCACTTTTCAAGGACGTAAATGGAAAACTATCGTTATTAGAGTTACATGTCCGATAGCGCTGGTTTAAGATCAGATAATAGTTTCTGTGTTGTCTCATTCCGATTTATACGGTGAGCAATCCATCGAACAACACTCAAAACCTCGTTTATGAACTATCAGTAAGCTGTACTTGCTTTTTAAAATTTGTGTACGTTAAGATATATCAAATAATTATGCAAAAGTATAATAGAACATAACATGCTGGTGCCAAAGCTAGGCTACCGCTGCTTATTCAAAGTTCGACGTTGAAAAAGTTGCATATCTACATGTATGTCAAATTATCTGAGAGGCCCGTCCGTATGAAGGTGATGCATGCACCTCCGTGAAGCTTTATACAAAGCAAGTCATTAAACAATAAAACCCATATGGTGTGCAACACGCGAAAAGGGACATTCGGACATCTGCGTAAAGTGTCGTCTCGGATCAGCCTGCGCAGTCCGCGCAGGCTAATCCGAGACGGCACTTTATGACTACATTAGATTTTGTGCTACAGTAGACATGCGCAAAACAGAAAATGGCATTAAAACGGAAAGTGCCGTCTCGGATTAGCCTGCGCGGACTGCGCAGGCTGATCCGAGACGACACTTTACGCAGATGTCCGAATATCCCTTTTCGTGTGTTGCAAGCCATATCGTCTAACAACCGTTTAAATTATGATGTAACCGGCAGGAAAGCACATGGGCTCGAACCACGCCAGCCTGAGCGGACTGCACACTCAAATAATATTTTTTTTTTTGGAGATACATGACACCCATTTTCACGACTCATTTCGCGAGTTACATCGAACTGGCCTTTCTAGTATTTCCACAACAGTAAAAAGCTCTTGTTTCATGTAAAATTCTTCAGAAATGAGAGATATCAAAGTTGCGCATGACGACATTGACCCAGGCACGATAAGGCCAGGCAATACATTTACTTACATGAAGTTTCCTTCGAAAAGAGCCGAGGTAAAATGAATCTTAAAACATGTCTTGTTTTCTTGACTGGTATGAAGCTAGACGATCTTGGTTAACAAAGAGTTGCCCATTCTTGATTCAAATGCTATATGACAATCTTCCTAAATGTGATGGGCTTTTGGCAACCACCATTGTTTTTCTCATAGCACTATCGTATGATTCGTTGGCAGACGTAACCTTATTCTGTATCTGACAGGAATTTTTCCCTTCGTTTGAAATACAAGCTTTTAATCACGTACCGAGTGCAAAAATCAAAGAAAGAGTAGATCAAATAACGAGCGTTTCACAGTAAAATGAAATATTACGTGTTTATAATGATAACAGCAAGCTATTGTTTCAGTTTGGTTTACTCGCCATTATAGTTCCGGAATTATTTATGGCTATGGGTCATATATTGTTGCGCAGAAACCGTCTTCAGCGAGGGAGAAAATAATTCCCAGAGATCATGAATCAGTCTATACCTACGAACACTCAGTGATCAAACGGGTTTGTTGTTGACTTACTTTCAAACAGCATCGTATTTAGTCAAAGCGGTCGTTAGTATCTCGGGCAATTCCATTTTTCTATACAAGTCTTTGGCCACAACATATTAGTGTCTTTCGTATATATGACGAATGTAAGTAATCATAATATTAACGTGAAAGCATAATCAACCATGGCTAATGCTTTACAAACGGGCAACATTCTGAAAGCTACAAAATAGACATAGTAACCCTAAGCTGCTACGGGCGACTCAAGGACCTTTTACTAACAGTAAACTTCTAGATCAGTCCGCACGTTCTTACAGTCTGAGTTTGGATTTACATTGTCCGATTAAGAGATATTTTTTAAAGATAAATACATTTGGGAAGGCAAAATTTGCTTATGTTGGCTTGTACGTTTCATTCCACTTATTTAGTAGGTTAAACCTTTACTTACTGTGTTTGAAGTCTTGGGTGGATAACTTTTGACAGTTATGGCACATCTGTCCTGCTAGATAGTTTATAAATAGTTTATCCAATTCTAAGATTTTAGAATAGACTTTTTACTTGTCGAGCAAGGACATCCCAATCAATTAAATGCTTTGTCTTGAAATTTATACGATTAGTTTTGAATTGAGAATATGTGGTGAATACAATGCATGTAGTCCCATCTGACTTAAACTGAGATTCATTTCAGTGTAGTTGGTAGAAATGACGATATCGTTGTGAGTTAGGGTGAAGCCGCAGATCTAAAACTTGAGCAGTCTGACGTTGATCTTCATTTTCCGTCAATCACCTCATAGAAATGTTTATAATGTACAGTGTTTATGATAGATTTCTGCAGATAAGATAAATGGGCAATATGCGATTCCTGATGGTTGCTAACTCTGTACCAGGCAACATATTTTAGACATGTCCAATTTGGATTCAATGAAGGGATTTGAAATGGTAAAAAATAAAACATAGAGGGAAATGGAGAAAATACTTGCGCCAGCATCTTGTCCTTTTCCTATATGGTTTTCAAACACCCTCTTCCTAAGGGTAGTTTAATACTGCTTGGTAAATGAATGATGGTTATGTTTCTTTTGTATATACAGTACTGTCAAAATGGAATGTGTGCTCTCTCTGTATTTATAACTATACTACCTTTCGCCCTTGGGTCTCTTCCAAAACAAAAATAGAGTATCATATTTTAGTTTCTCTTTTTTTTTCAAAAGCATGCATTCACATGAAACTATTCCAGGTATTCTGCACAAAATTTAGATACTCCTCGAATTCATGTTGTACTTACAGGATATGTGTTTAAGCAGTCCCGTATACATGTTTTGTCTTTTTTCAATTATCCGAAAATGTTAATTTGTCTACAAATTTAAAAGTCAAAGAATAAATCTGCGAATGAATCTCTTTAATGTCACAAGAAAAGGAGAAAAAAGAACGGCGACGGTGTAAATATAATTAATTTGTGTAATAGCAAATGAAAACTCCCCAGGTTTGCTTATAAAACACGTAAGAAATGAACAAAAACTAGGATGCATGTGGTTTTAAAGCATCAGCTGCCGACGTAAGGCCACAGATTTCCCATAGATTTCTTTGTTTTCGCCACTACAAATATTACTTACTTGAGTGAATTTAGTCGGAACACGCCTCAGGTTAACACACCTATAGGGTAAGGTTACTTTAATGCGCTTGTTAGCAGAAATAACACTAAACTCGCTGTATTCTGGTCATAAATGGTAGCGCCGTCCATAAAAACGTGTTTTATAATTGCTCTTAATGGCAGAGGTAATGTTTATGACCTGGCGGAGGGATGCCTTTAATACAAAATACACTTTTGGGCCTATGCCAATGACAGCTACTGCTTTTCCAATACTGGACCTCATTGGTCTTTCCCCTTAACCCTTAATCTGCTACTTAAGTGAAATGAAACTTTCATGGGAGCAACAACTCAACTTTTGCTATTTTAAAGCTAATTTAGGGGGAAAGATATCTCTTTATCGACCAGTGTAGATCCAAGATCAGATTTCACTTTCTGTGCAATCTGCTCTTGATCAACAGTGTCCACAGATGGTCCTTGAGTCGTACACAGCAGCCTAAGGGTTTAAGATGGTTCTTTGCTGAAATGACTTCATCTTGGTCATAGTTTTAGAAGAAGCAATGCTGTATTCACAATCTAAGTATCGGTTACTTGAACTCGTTTCGACCCGTTTCGTCGACGTTTCATTGACTCTATTTGGAGGTGTGAAAGAACAATAAAAACAACAAAAAATAACAGACTAATGTTCAATATTTCGACTATTGCCTTTTTCAAGAGTTAGAGACAAATGTATCTAGCTCTTGAAAAGGACAATAGCCGAAACTTTTTTCATAGTGTTTTAATTATTCCCTAAGGAACTTAGTGTCAATTTACAGAGCAGACACAGAATATTATCACTATCAGACAAAATAATAGACCTTCGGTGATAAATAAACATACGGTTTTTCTGCTTGGTCAGTGATTATCTTGGCTAAAAAGTGACAAGTTCAGCTTTTTAGTTTCTCTTTTTGTCATTCCAAATAGAACTGCAAAATTAAGCTCAAAATTATCGATACAGTTCATCATTTGCGTTACGTACATTGACATACATGAAAACAAGATAAATTCTATATTACCTCGTCTCAGAAATATGCAAAAAAGTTTATAAATAGGCGTCTTGTACCCTAGTCTATTTAAGATTCGTAATTGTATGGTTACAGGTTTAAACGCTGTCAAATTTAAACAAACTTCATATATTCTTACGTAATAGCTGGGGATTTGTTCATTTTCCAATCTGTTTTGCACTCCCAAAGTTGGAAGAACCTATGATATAAACCGTTCATTATCTATAATTGCAAAACGCAACGTATGATTAAAGTAAACAACACATTGTTTGGCATAACATTTGAATAGGCCATGTGGCGCATTTTCTTCGACAACTGGGGTCTATTACATAATCATATCGAATAAAATCAGGTGGTAGGGCGAGGGGCCGCTTGTTTAGATTAACATTAGTCTGTCCCATGACAGGAGAAGCCAAAAGGTTGGCCTCGTAGACAACCATTATGTGTAATTGTATGGCGGAGTCAAAACTCATACTGTTTCTTTCAATTAGTATGAAAGCAACTCCACCGTCGCGGTCCTTTGCTATGAAATTGGCTTTAATTAATTGGGTGGTGTAATATTACATATCAGGTTTTATATAAAGCTAGCGTAGGCTTTTGCCACACATTTAAAAGCGCACACGACTAGTTAAAGAGTATAACAATATTTGGTTGCTTTCACGAAGCATTTTGTAGGTGTTTGCGCCTTTTTCATATTGACGGCATATGAAACATTGTTAGACATATATATGAAACTGATTATTATTAAAACATAGCCTATCTGCGCCGTAAAAAGTAATACCCCTTCAGCCTATTGACTGCTTCGATTTCAAGGTGGCCTTGCTTTGGATTTACAGTTATTATCAAGAATAAATTCTACGATAAAAAATCGTTCTTCTTACTAAAACACTAATACGAAGTTGTTAATTCCAGCAAACTGCTAACACTTCGGTGAATGTTATATATGAGCAATAGTCTTGCAAAAGGGCGCTTAATGTATCCTCATAATACATGGATCCAAGCAAACCATCACAAAAGAAATCAATTAAGTATAACACTTGATTGAATGATGAGGTCGACTGGTCCTTTGATACGCAGAAAATCAACTAGCAGCAAAAATCTACGACCCGAATCAGCCTGCGCAAACTTGCAGAGGCTGACTTGGGTGGGTACTTTTTGCAGATGCATTAACCCTTAAAGCGCTGGAAACGATTAACTTGTTGGTTTTTTTTTTTTGTGTGGACAGTGTAGATCTAAGATCAGACTGCAAGGTCAGACCGTGCAGTCTGATCTTAGATCTACATTGTCCACTATTTTGTTACATATTCTGGCTTAAAAAAACTTGGTGGTACAGCAATATTTCACGTTTTTCCTATTTAAAAATGTCTCTTGTTATTGTTCAGCACATTAGGGGTTAAGTCCCCTTTTCAAAGAGCATGGCTTGATATTACAGTGCATGCAGTTGGTAAGTAAGGAACATCCAAGAGCCTTGGTTTTTAGTACACCTATCTTTCGTCACATTTCTATGTATAACCTGATTTTGGTCCATTTTGTCAGAAAAAAAAATCAAAAGAACCCTTTACCAGAGAGTTAAGTTTTGGACTTGTCCTTATCGAAATCTTTGGCATAAACCAAATCAGCTGTAGTTCGAATGATGAGATTTGTCATTTGCGGGAGAAAAAGAAAACAAGTTGGCTTCGTTAAAAAAGCAAGAATCTTTCTGTGTATAGCATCCGTAACTGACTCCTTTTCCCCTTTTGGCACCTTTTTTTCTTTTACTTGTCAAATCAATTAATGAATGAATAAAACAGGACTGATACCATCTCTCCATGGAAAGACAAAGGAACAGTATAAGCTTACGCTTTCGTTCCAATCCATTTTGTAGCATATTCTAAAGTATATTTCGTAATTGTCTTATCATATTTTGTATGTAAAATGTTGCAAATAAAATATGTTTAAACTAAAAAAGAAACCAGGAGAGGTCAGCATCAATATTTTCAAATATTTTATTGTCTTTTAATTTCAATATGTTTTAATACATGTAAACAAACAAGTAAAAAAGCCGTAGAAATCTCATATGCTTTACATGACGGTAATCTGACCTTCTTGTCGCGTTTTCAAGTTGCATGTTCTTGTCCAGCGATCTTCCTTCTCATTTTTAACGAAATTCTTCTTATTTTTTCTTCTGCTTGGAATATTTGCTTACTGAAAAAAGAAAAATACAATTATTAGAGAGGTTATTTGAAGCCATGGGAAATTACTAAATTAAATCTTTTCTAAAATTCGTCATTTATAAAAATAAACCACGACTATTTCCTGTTTCGGTTTATTTATTTCGCTTTATTTACAAAATCATGACGAAACAGAATGTGTATCAGAACAATTACGTTAGAAGAAATAAAATTAGACAGCAAATTCTGTGGCAGTCTGCCTTTTAAACTCACCACTGTTGAAGAGGTCTGATGACCTCTCCAATCAGTCAGAAAAAGAAAAAATGTTGGCTCCCAGCTTTTTCCTCTGTTTCGCACAATGTTTCTAAAATACATCTACCACTGGCAGCCTGCTTTTCCCTCTTCAGCTTATTTCACAGTGCATTCAAATTACATCTACCACTTGGTCCTTAAAACTTTGGAATGTTTTATAGAACCTGAAGGTAACGATATTATTTGCAACGAAAAGGTATTATGAAACTACCTTTTGACAACTAATACAGGCAATACCATGACTTGGCCGAAAGTTTGCGTCTACGACGCCTTCATAGCAATTTATTTCATCATCCGATGCATCTGCCGTTTGCAGCAACAGAACATAGCTCACATGTGGCGAGCAAAGATCTTTTTTTTTTTCATGTGGTTTTCACGCTCGTTCATGCAATTAACTTAAATCAAGTGTTTTCCAGACTGCAAAAAAATGGTTACTACAAATTCAATGAATTTTGACACAACGAAACGAATTCAAGTCAAATTGTTGGATTTTTCCGTGAGAGAGTACAAACTAAAACCATTGTCGGACAAGGAGAATTTGCTCGTTGCCAGTATTTTCTCTTTTCTTCTACAATTGGATCAAACGCCCTCTTTGTACGTATCATTAAAGTTCGGCTGTTAGTGGTAAAGAGTCAATTTCGATCATCCTTTTGGTACAAAGAATTTTTTCAAAGATCGCTGCTGCGAATTTGTTTCATAAGGCAAGACATTCAGAAAAAAAGGCAGAACACAAAATATTCGATCCTTAGTCACTGAACAAGTCAAAGAATCTCAGCTTTAAAGCTCCTAAACATGCAAATGTTCTTCTCGATTTCAAAACGGATTTTACTTCTATCGTTCAGTCTATCTTTTAACGTAATTATCAGACGGCAAGATCAAAGGTATAGCATTTCGTGCCACGGTCAAATAGATGATAGAGCCTTAAATCATCACGATTGACAAGACGGTATCATCATCGATAACATGTCATAATTGAAGAGACGTCTGCATTCTTATAGGTCTTTGCAAAGTCAGTGCGCTTATGTAACTTTTTAACGTACTCCACGCAGCTGAGAATGACATTTCGAAACTGCATGAAAAGATGCATTTTAACCCTTTACCAGATGACAAAATTTAAGATATATCCCTAATGAAATACGCTGCAGACGAACAAGTAAATGTGGCTAGGTTGGGATTTTGACTTTTAACAGGATAGGAAATATTTCAAGGAGAGTAGAATATGCTGGTTACCAGCAATGTCTCCTTTCCTTGTGTTTACAAAAGACCTCTTTCTCAGGGTCGTTTAAACGTGAGACTGTTTGGTAGAAGGGTTAAACATTTAGAACTTTTCTTAATTTCCTCGAAAGTGAAAGTTTAACTCATTACCAAACGACAAGATTTTAGACTTGTCCAAATCGAAAGCATAAAAGTAAAATAAAAGTGACTGAAAAATTGAAATTTGTTTTGTGAAGGGTAGAAAACATTGTGGGAAAAGGAGAAAATGCTGGTTACCAGCATTTTCTCCTTTTCCCACAATGTTTTCTAAAGGCCTCTTTCTCATTGGGGGCGAAAGTAGGGATTGTGTGGTAATGGGTTAAATATCCTTTCCACTCAACACATTTATCAAACTTAATTTTCGGCACTCACCTTTGAATTCCATTTTTGTGGAACAGATCCTGAGTTCTAAACTTTTTTTAAAGCTACACCGTCCAATAGTGTGATAGTCACTCTTCCCCGCCCCCTCATCACCCCCGCGCAGATGAATTTGAAATAACAATATATTTGAATAAATACTATCGACTGGAAAGTTTCATTCAATTAAATTAATAGATTAGTAGTAAATTTTGTACTAGTGCCGTGACCAAGTCTGTGTCTCACTTTTTATGAGAGAGCACCTGTTCATTTTCCAACACTATTGTCAAAACCTGTTTTTAAAATAACGCGAAAAACATGTGTGATTTTACAGTCAAAGATTGGGTTCGTTTTTCATCAAGACTTAGTAGCACAGCTGATCTGCTAAAAATGATGATATTTGATACTCAGATACGAGCTTGACCTAGACTACATCAGCGCGCTCTGATTCAAAACTAGGTCAGATATTTCTTTCTGTTTTCACTCCCCCTCCCCCATTTCTCACATGGTTCGCGATCGTAGCATCAAAACAATTTTAAAATTTTGCATGATGATGGGAAATGTAACGGTTTTCTTCGACCACAGTAGATCCGAAATCAGACCAAACAAATTGTGAAATATATGTATTGTGGATCTAGACTAGCCGATATATATGTTATATCTTCTTAAAGCCAAGACTTCCGCATAGAGAGAGGCATCAGCCCATGGCTTTTCTTAAACGTATACGTACATGCATTTGTAAGATTATTCATATTATCGATGACAAATTTAAAAAGGGAAAGTATAGCGATAGACAAACCCTATCAAATGAAATAAATACCCTTCTAATGTAACATTCAGAGTTAGTCAGGCATTTAGTAAAAAACGAAAAAATACAATTGAAAAAAAATGAAAGAAAGAGAGAGGTTTGAAATTCTATGCTCTCAAAGAAATGCAAAATAATGGTTCCTAAAGTTAATAATTGCTTTTAAAAAAAGAAGAAAGCCTGCAATTTCAGACCCTTCCATCAATTAAGACTTTGCCATACATTCCCCAGTTTTATCCACCATGACAGAAGGCGTGCGATAATATCGAGGGAAAAGGTGGAAATGCTAGTTAACAGCATTTTCTCCTTTTCCTACGACATTTTCCACCAAATCAGAGACTAATCCAGTCTATTTATCATTTTTTACGTTGCTGTCTGTAGGCACTTTAAATTTGGACGGGTTTAAGATTTGGGTGTATGGTAAAGAGTTTGCCACGGAGTTGCATGTTGTAATCAGGTGCTACGTTCTAAATTGCTTATTGATCTTTGCCAACGAAGAATGGGGAAATTTGGTCCAATACGATGGAATCTAAGCAGAATTTAAAACAACTGACTCAAAAAATTAAAATTTACGACCTGGCATCTGAAATTGCAATCAAATACCGATCGAAGAAGAGCCGTAAGAGAGTTAGATTAACTGCAAGAGGAGAAAAAAAAATCTCAAGGAACATTTTTTGCAAAATTGTTTCTTCCGTGCTTAGAATTACGCAACATTTTGGCTTGTATTTCTCAACACTTTTCGGTGTTTTTCGGTGGTTCAGTCTTTCTGACTTAGCCAATCAGGTGGCGATTCATATAGTAGAGAATTAGAAGAATTGTGATTTTCTTTCATAAACATAATCCCTAGTATAGATATGTGCTGTGTCTGAATATTTTCTCATAATGACTTTGACTACATATGGTTTCCTTTGTTTCCTGGGTTAGATCATTTTTAGCCCATGCTTTGATGCTTCGAATCATTACAGTTTGAAGATCATAATCTCACAGAAACATACTCTTCTTCTGCCATTTCTGTTCATAATACTTACACTTTTTCGTTTAGATACAAGCCAACGACATGAAAGGAGAATGATCAGTTTTGTACAACTAGATCAAATTTTGAGAAAATATACATAAATTTGAAGACCGAAATCAACAATACAGTACATGAGAAGTTACTAGGTCAGAACAATTGGAAGTGTAAATAAAAAAAGGTGGAGTTTCTTACATGAAATACAAAGCCTCGAAAGCTAATTTTAGATTTCAGGCAGAACTTTCACCTCTCAAGGTTTTTGGGATTGTCAAACGATCAACCGCACGTGTGTACATGTATAATGTTGGGTCGTATTGACACAAGCACGATGACGTCATATCTGATCAAACAGAATGAACCCTTTCGGTGCTATAGGCGAACTCACAGGATGTGCAGCCTGATCTTGAATCTATACTGTTTGATTGTTAACTCTTTACCACACAAGAAAATTTTAGACTGGTCCAAATTGAAAGGATTTGCAGACGACAAAATAAAGATTACTGAAAAAGTGAAATTTGTTCTGGGAAGGGTAGAAAACACTGTGGGAAAAGGAGAAAATGCTGGTTACCAGCATTTTCTCCTTTTCCTACAGTGTTTTCAAAAGGCTTCTTTCTCAGGGACGTCAAAAGTAGGGATGGTGTGGTAATGGGTTAAGTCATGTCCATACAATAAAAATCGCTTCTACCAACAGCAGATTGTTCTTGTAGCGGTCAAAAGATTTCGACAGTGTAGGCCTATATTTTGTGTTGTCAAGAGTTAAACGTGTTTACTATATACAAAAAGACAATCCCATTCTTCAGCGTTTAATTTCTTTTTATTACTGCCATGGGATATAATGCTTCTTGAAAATGCATCTTATCTAGCAAGACATCACAAAATTAGGTATCCATAGAGACCAACAGACTGAATCCTGGGATAGAATGGTCCTTTCACAAGCAAACATTTGACCAATATCAAAGGGTTTTTGTCCAAATCAGCCTGCTCTGACTGACCCGGGTCGATACCTTTTGTACATGGATTAAGTTTTTGCCAAAGGAGAAAACTTGAAGGCATTGGCAGACGACAAAGTAAAGGTGACTGAAAAATTTTAATTCGTTTTGGGAAAGGTAGAAAGCGCTGTGGGAAAAGGAGAAAATGCTGGTTACCAGCATTTTCTTCTTTTCCCACAGTGTTTTCAAAAGGCTTCTTTTTCAGGGGCGTCAAAAGTAGGGATTGTTTGGTAATGGGTTAAGCCCCCTTTTCATCGACCATGTTTCATATGTATGTTGTAGTATTTATCTATGTTTTATCACACACATACTGAAGTCAACGGAATTTTTTTCATCACGCACCTTTCAAAGCTAAAATTGAATCGTCAATGAAAATCATCCGATCTAATTTCCGATTCCTTTTTTTTCATCTTATAATTCAATTTGATGAAGGTCCATCGTATTTAATTCGAGACATCTGTAACTTTAGAATATTATGTATTTCTACCTTTATATGATATTAGTTAAATTGTATAAGAGTTCCGAACTGTTTTAAATGGCGCGAGTGAAATATCTGTGAAACATTTCTCAAAAAAAAGTATTGGATGATTTGGTAAGACGTTTGTCCGATGGAATTGTTAAAAAATATATTTAAAACTATGGCAGACCCAACGACTGTAAAGAGGACAGTGGTCGATCCATGATATGCACCGTCCAGTTCTCTAAACCTTGACCTAAAAGCTCCCCGGTCTAGGTCGAATTGTTTTCAGCGACTGCGAAAAATATGAAAGTAGAAAAGTTATGATTGCTGAGGGATTGGAAGAGTACGACAAAATAATATATTGTTCTTTTAGAAATGAAATGTCGTACAACATGTAATACATGTTTTTTCTACAGATTGAAAGGGATCTAATATGTTAAAGATATTTGTAACGGTATTCCAATGATTTAAAACATGTACCCTTGATGTAGCGGTTACTGGAATATTAAAATATTGTGTCTATATCTATAAATTTTCTTTATATTTAAACACAAAATTATATTGTATAAAGTCAAAAATTATAAATTCCGTATGGGTGCTATAGAAGGAAAATGTGTTCATTCTATGTACATTTTTATCATAGAATTCAATTAAGCCAAACTTATATAAACCTTGCCAGTGACCCGCTATCGGCGTTATATCTGCTTGACATTTATAGGGATATTTCATCTTTGAAATACATTTATTCTTTCTGTAACATTTCGTATGCAATACCAAACGGGTTTGCGTGGTAAATATATTTTTTCTTGTGTGTTTGTTATTTTTTTTTTTACATTTAGAAAAAAGTGACAATGCAAACATCGAGCTGATTATCATGCTGAAATCTCAAGTACAGTTTCATTATTATTTACTGCCTTTCACATCTCATTGCATTACATTCAATGGGTTATCTCCCCTAGAATATCAGCGCTTAATGTATAGGTGTATTTCTAATAACACATTTTGCAGTAAAACGAATAGCAATTATATGGTTCGTAAGATATTGGACAACTGTTAATTACGTTTATTAGTGCAGTTTATATGAGGCTTAATAAGTGTAATTACGATTTGATAAGCTGTAATGATTTGTTTCAAGTAGCATTCGTGCGCACATTAAAATGACGTTTTGTTTAACAGTAAAATGTTCCCATGTCTACCTGAAGAGTCGATTCTTTCGATAAATAATCCTTTCATAGCCATAGGCGAACACAGATACTTTCATGGAAGGTACATGTATATATCAAGATTAGACTGCACAATAACATGCAGTCTGAACTTGAATCTCCATCATATGATCGAATAGTTATAATGTTTCTTTTTATTTCTTTTTTAAACTGTAAACGAGTCAATGATATTTAATCTTAACTATAAGATAGAGTGCAATTTTCTGAAACGATATTGTGTGATCAGATGCGGACTGTGCCATAGGAGAAAGATAAGTCTCTAAATCGTGGTCTAGATGTATTGGCAGTAAATCCTAACAGTGCACTCTTAGATGGCATTATATTGACTCCACTAAGGTTAGCTTTAAATAAATTGCTGAATGAATAAGAGGACCAATTTGTCTAAGAAAAATGTGCACTTTCTTTGGGGACTGATTTTGATCTACAATGTCCGCAAAAGGCAATTTGTACTATCTGTAAATTTTTCTTGTGCTGGGCGCTAGATCGGTTGGAGAATTTGGCAAAAATAGTCATACTATTATAGATCTAGTTCTTTTTGCCATTGCTAAATATACGCCAGCTGTCTGAGGGTTACCTTTCTTTTGGAATGAAATATTGTGAATATACAATACTCTAATACACTGCTTCCATCACCGACATAGTTGAGTCTTAATAGTCTAATGTTCTGTTTGACCAAAGACAAAGAAAGGCCACAGAAGAAAACGTTTATTCAAATCTGCCAATGTTGTAAAACTACACGTCTTAAATAATAGAAAACTAAACGCAGAGAAATTTTGGTCTCGTTAACTCGGTGTAATTCAGTGGTATGTGAATAGCTCACTAAAAATACGTTTACTGCCCGGTTTAACGCCATAAATAGTTGAAAGATAATGTTCTAATAAATCCTTTTCCCAAAACAATGTTTGACGCTAAACAAAGATTTCCAAGATTTTGAAATCAATTATTAAAATGAAACATGTGTAATTAGATTAAGAGCTGCTTTAAATGGGAAGAAAAATTACAATGTCTTTTACCTTACTTTTATGGCATTTTAGATGACAAACGAACGCAAGTCTACAGAAATGTATATTTTAAGAGACAAGTTTGAATGTGACAGACATATATTTTACTTATATTTTCATATTTTCAAGCACCTTGTATACCGTCAAATCATACCAAACAGTTTTTTTCCCCATAATCACTAGAAATATTTTCTAACATCGTCTTATAATAGCATTTTTAATAAGCCTTTAACGTCTCTTTTTCCAAGCCGTGTTTTAGCTCCATTCAAAGCAATCAGCCTCTTCTAAAAGGTGAAAGAACTATACTTATACACGTCAACATGATCTTAAACGAACCTTAAAGAAAGGCTTGTCCTAAGAGTCACTGGACAGATGTTCTTCAAACCCTACGTATTGCGACATTTGATGTCATTTGCGAAGAGCATACAAACAGATCCGGCCTGACTTCAGTCCCTCAACATCAATTTAATGCTTTTTATAAACATCTCATGTTTTCTTTAAAATCTATGCGCTGGTTTCCTTTAATGATTTTCCCATTGGACAAGACAATTAATGGCTAAATAGTAGAGAATTCGCGCTAAAAAACCTTATTTTTTTTTTAATACTGTATCTATTTGTTCCATGCCCTTTTCAGTCTGTCAAGTCCGATACTTCATACAAAAGGGCTTTTTGCATCTGCTTGATTTATTTATAATTTCCTCGGAATGTCTTAACTTACAAAATAGCATAACCCAAACCGTTAAATGACCCTTGGGAAAAGGCGTTTTAAAAACACTATTAGAAAGGAGAAAATGCTGGTATTTATCCTTTCCCACATTGTTTTCTAACCATTCAAAAATAACTTTCATCTTTAAAGACATTTATAATATCGTCTGTAAATGCTCTCAGTTTTGAGCATTTGAAAACTTTATCGTTCGGTAAAAGATGTTTTACCCAGTCTGCCGAAATGTCCTCCATCTTACGCATGGATTACTTCAGTATCTGTATGGTATCTTGTCCTCATGCTATGTTATCTATTACGTGACCTTGTATAGACCTTTTGAGACATAAACAGTATCGAGTATCGTCAATTGAAGAATTGTTCTCTTGATCTAATTGAAACAAATACGAATAAGGACAATAAAAGGCCATCTCAAGATCATAAGTTCATACATCTATGGTGTGTGAATTGAGGAAGACAGGTTTCAAGGGCCAGCTGTCCGGGTTAGTCAGGATGACACATCCATGATGACCTGATATGGATATATGCAAACTTTTTTTAGGGGTCTTGCCACTTACTTATTCCCAAAACAATTTTGGAAGATGAATATTTCATACCTCCTTTTACCATAGTGTTTTACGTCCTGTGTAATCGTCTTACTACGACATAGAATGCAAGAAGTTCAGCAAAGTTTGAGAAGTGTATCCAAGTACGCCAACAACTTTCAGATTCAATTTTTGTTTGATATTTAATGTGAACATGTGTATCACGGCATTGAGTGAAGGGACAGAAATGCATGTATATGGCTATTAAAACTGGCAAAGTCAAAGCCAGTTAAAAAGATGATCACTGCATCAGTTCAGGTTTTATATTTTTCGTGTTTGTTATTTCAATAACCAGCTGATGAAATATCAAGTATCGGTTTTCAGTTTAGCCAGTAGACTTTCAGTTTGTTTTGGGCTCTTTGATAATGTTGTAGTTGTTTTTGGTACTGTTGTTTCATAGTTGTTTTTTTTTTATATTAGATTTATTTTGTGATTCAAATAGTTTAATACAGACTTTTTAGCCATCACTCCTTCATCATTTCCCGGATTTGTCGAGATGTTTTGTCAAAAATATAGAACATTACAAAGATATTATTGGACTGACTAAATATATCAATATATGACCACTTTCATTGGCGCTCTTACATCTCGAGTCATCATTCGCAAGTCGAAGATTGGCCTACATTTGAAAAGACTGAAGTCGTTTCCTCTGCGAATGCAGTTTATATTTGCAGTTTGTATTTTACTATATTATTGTTTTTTTAATCAAACATATCTTCAGATTATTATTGACAGACAACTAAGTGTCTCCCTGTTTTGTTTTAAATCAATACTGGATAACACGTGTTAATGGGTTACTTCGGTAGTCTTTATGATTTTGTCAATAACGATTGTGACTGTACCTTAGGACTAAGGTCGGGTGTAATTTGGTGTAATTTATGCTTGTTTGTGTCTACTGTAGTTTTTTGGTCAATAAATCATTGACTTAACAGCCATTATAGTTTGTTCATGGAAGCATAGCTGTATTGATACTATTCAAATTGACCCGACTTTTACGCCATGAAACGACTTTTATAAAATATGGCTCTGAGACATGTAATCTTATGCTTTCGCACCTTTCTTTCTCTCTGTGTTTCTTTGTTTAATTTGTTCTAATCCATTCTTTCTATTGATTGGGCATATGAAATAAACACACGTTAATCTGGATATTTGTTTACCTTGCTTGCGATTCACCTTAAATCATATTTTTTGCAACATCTTGTTAAACATTCTCACTTAGTTGCGTCATGTTGCAAGTATGGCAAGCATAGAGAAATCTTGGTTTCTAATCTGTCGACGGTAAATTGGCTTGTGTCTCAAATTAATGGTTTTTGGCGTATACTTATTGGTAATTAATCTAACCTTGATACGACGATAAGCACGAAGTTTTGCATCAATAGCAGGGAACCGAGTGTCGTATTTGTACTAAACACAAAGCTCTTTGCATTAATTACTGTTGTACAAAATGAACAAACCATTACGTCAATCTTTTTACGCTGACCATTATCGAATATGTCTCCAAGAACACATTGTCATTGCTGTACTGGATATTTAAGCATCCAATAAACAAGGGAAACATTTATTTGGTTACTTATTCAAATGTATAGTATAACGAAAACAAGCAATCGAAACAGTTTCTGAAAGAAACGATTCTTCAAGAAATAATGTTGCCATTTACCTGTTGCGTTGACTGTAGGAAAATTTTGTCTCCGTCTTATTTTTATGAAAGGAAAAAAAATACAGATAGAATAAATGAAATGATAAAAGCTTAATATGATAACGAATTCCTAATCTATAAAGTTTCTCTTTTCAGTTGTCTGCAAATACTGGTATATCTACAGTTAATTACTTTTATCCTTCTACCGAACAATGTAGTGTTCTAAGGGCTCTTGAAAAGAGACGCTTTGAAAGCTTGTGAGAAAATCTGGGTCCGTATTTACCAACTATTCTTAAGAATATTCTTAGGCTTATACTTCAGAATTTTGTCAATGTGAAAGTAACAGAACTTCTGATTGGCTTTCACAGTCAGAAAATCTTGAAGAATAAGACAAAGAATAATCTTAAGAATGGTCGGTGAATACGGACCCAGAAACTCCTGGCAACCGGCATTTCTCCTGTTGGTATCAACATGTTTTAAAACTTGCATTTCCAAAATGCTTGTGCCTTTCCAGAGTCATATTCATTACTGAAGCCACATCTACATTGTCTTCTGCAAAGGTTTTCGATTTGGGCGAGTCTAAAGATTTTTCGTATAGAGTTAGTACTAGTCTGACCGACAGTGTCTCAAATCACCCAAACGTTGCAAGCGTCATTTAGACCAAACCGGAACCATAACTAAAATATGTGAAAATAATTATTGTCTTTCTTCATAAATGAGATTGTTTCATGCCAGACGACGGTTTGGCACTTTGGAGTTAAAAGCTACCCATTATTGGGTTCTAAAATTACGGAATTGTGACAAAAACCATTTTATTGCACACTGTCGAAAGTGTTGCCTTGGAAATAATAAATTTGTGTACCCTGCGGGTTTCCTGGTCAGCCACCTAGGAAAATTAACAATCTCTCTGGACTTTCTTCCTTGGTTCTTATTTACTCGGCTTTTCATTTGTCTACTTTATTGTTCACCGTAAAATCTTTCTATCTAAGAATCCAGAATCTCCGTAAGAAATATATTTGATAAAGCCCCCCTGGTCAAGTCACGCACAGATACCAAAACCATGCTGATTTCTTTTCATTTTCAAGCCATGCTTTTGTGTCTTCCTTTGTAGATTCACAAGGAAACTTTATTTTTTACCCTTTTTTGGGTAGATATCGGTAGAAAAGGTGTTTTAAAGTTTAAAAAATCGTACATGTATGATTTTTTAAACTTTAAAATACCTTTTCTACCGATACTTGTATCATTACGCTTACTACGTTGACGTACTTTTTTCATGGAAGTTGGTGCACTTTTTCCGTTATCAGGTCGATTCACTTCCGTTTTGAAAGCTCAATTCGCCTCAACATTGACAATTTGAAAACATTAATCAGGGTTCATATCAAACAACCATTCTTAAGAACATTATTGGCCGAATTCTAGATTTATAAAGTTACACTACTTTTGATTGGCAAGCCGCTTTATTAAGCGGAAGTTAGCGGAAGTCAGAAGTTATGTTACTTTCAATTTCAATAAGGACCCAGGAAATCCTGGCTTGATCTGCACTGGAGGACCTTTTCACGTGGGCATTGCCATGTATTGCTTCGGCTAAGTAATCGAAGAATCCAAACATGATACAATGAAATAAGCTTGCGCCGTTACAATTACATAGCTAAAAATAGTCTAAAGTGGCGCAAAACAGCGTTTGAAACAAATGCGTAACTGATAAAATAGCCATACTATTTCAAATGAGTACTTAATCCGTTTGTAAAAAGCATTGATCCATGCTATGTTTAGCATTTTTGGGCAGGCTGACATGGATGGAAACTTTTTTTGTTATTTTTTCCCAGTGGCCTTTTCTACCCCATGATTTTGTTTGATGATAAATCCATATTTATATGATGACTTGCCTAATGTACTACTCAAAATTTGCTAGAGATCACCCTAAAGAATTCACTCTAATTATATATATGTGGTATGTTACGCGTATGGTTTTACAATATGTTACATTGCTACACTGATCAGTAAAATGACCAGTGGAAATGGATCGTTAAACCTTTACCTCACAATTCCGACTGTTAAAGATACTAAGAAAGAAGCCTTAGGAAAACATTGTTGGAAAAGGAGAAAATGCTTGATACCAGCATTTTCTCCTTTTCCAACGATCATTTCTACCCTATGACAGAGAGCATAGTGCATGTTGCACATAGTTTTTGGTCAGCAAATGCTTTCAACTTGGACAGATCTAGAATTTTATAGTATCGTAAAGAGTTTATGCAAAACTGTTGTAACATATAAACCCATATAGAGATGTGTAAGTGATCCCTATCAAAGTTTGAGTAGTATATAATGTATCACGAATATGCAATAGTCCCCGTTTTGCCAAAGCATGACTTATTTTTACAGTAACAAAGGTTGACTACACGGAAATGATAAAAAAAAACAATTAATTGACACACAAAAAAAATGCCAATCAATCTTGTATTGTATACTTTTTATCCAGCAAAACAATTAATCATAGTGCACACCTTATGCAATCAAATTGACTTTGATCTTTAATGATTTATCTGTCACATTAAAATATTGTTCAACAAACTCGTCACATTTTGGACGCCATAATTTTTAATGTTGTCAAAACCATAGATCATTCAACATGGTGCTGCAAGGCTACTTTAACACATAGGCTTTTAAGCCTTGGCGCGATCCAATGACCGTTTAAGAACAAGGTAGATCAAGACCAGACTGCACAAAACGTACAGTCTGATAATGAATATATTTTGTCTGAAAAGGAGATATTTTTCCTGTACAAATATCCTTGAAATAGCAAAACTTCGGTTTTTACTATTGGGTTGAAAGTTGCATTTCACTATGTAAGCAGATTAATGGTCAATCCTAGTAGCACTGAACAAAGATATTATCACTTATGTGGACAGTGTAGATCAAGATCCGGCTTAACAGTGTTACCGGTGACCACTCCTTCCTGCATGGCTTCGTCCCGATTTAAATACATTTCCTGGCACACAACTGCGTCAGGGAGATATCTCTTTGGCTCAGTGGTTGAGGTATTGGCCTTTCGTCCGGGAGTTCCGGGTTTCGAATCCCGCCTGGTCCCTTATTTCTGCCATGCATTTATTCATTTGTTTCCTTGTTACGGACTTTGTTCGTAAGAACAGACTTTGGTATGGTCTTGGATATACACACTCCGTTGATTTGTAGATCGTTGTTATTAGAGCAGTTTAAATTCTTTTTTTCCCTGAATGTTGGTTTTTACCCTTTCAAATTCAATTACGGACACAAAAATAAATAAGCCATGTCCTGTAAATGGGGGCGATGCACCACAACAAGCAAGGCATAACATACGTTTTATTCTGGATCTGGAAAATCGTTTGTTTTAAACAACCGGCTGAATTTTGGAATAGACCGGTCCTGGACACACAGAAAATTGACAGATTGTAAAAACATCTTTACTCATGTCAGCCTACGCGGACTATGTAGGCTGACATAGGTTGCTGCTTTCTGATGATGATTTAAGCTCGCCTTTAACAGATCACGATTCAAATGTACTTGTATTACTGGAAAATTTACAAGTAAAGTTTGAATATCAGTATCATTTTTAGGCAAGAGGTGTACAGACAGGTTGTTGAAAAAGAAAGCTACAATTTTACTGCCTATCTGTTATATCTTTACGTTATGCTAGATTAACGAAATTTTGAGCATGTATAGGCAATCGATATAAATTTCATTCTGTATCAGCTTTTAGATTTAAAGTATTTAATTTACAATGATTTAACAATAAATTTAAAGGCTTAGGCTGCTAAGCGCGACACAATGACCTTTTGCGGACATTGTAGATCCAAGATCAGGCTGCACGTTCTGTGCAGCCTGATCTTTGATCTACACTGTCCGATAAAAAAGGATATGTTTTCCAAAAAAAGTTCCCGTATATATAGAATAGAAAAATTGGAGGTTTTACTATCGGCTCAAAAATTTAATTTTTTAATTTTTTTTTAGCAGGACAAGGGTTAAAAATTATAATTTATGCACCGCACAGAATGTTCAGTCTACTCTTGGATCTATACCGTCTTTTGTTCAATCAAGATCTATTTAAGTTTCAGTGAACTGTGTCTTCCACCGTCAAAATAGGCTTCTTTTTATCACATAATCTCCCTTGTTTTTCAGTGTAATATACCCATTACGAATTTTCTTTTGTTTCATGCTTTCCGGTAAGATATCGAGAAATAGCAGAGAAAATATTTTTCGATCTTACCCTGGTACAACCAGTGAAAATACCGATTTTCACGTTCTTGTTGCCTAGGTAAATTGTGTGTACCTAACAACTAGATGGCAAATATGACGTCATATACTTTACATTTCTCGCGCTTGACGTAATATTGTAATGCGTTGCTATGCGGGAGGGGTACGCCACGGGGAATAACGAAAAAAAAAAACTATACTAGATTTTCATAAAGCTCCCCCCAGAAAGGGTTAAGGGCAAGTTCTTGTTCAAATGATACAGAGGAGCAATCGGTGAGGCAAAGTAACACTTTTCATCATTTACGACTTACCAAACAACAACATTTTAGACAATGCAAATTTGATGGGTTTGCAGACGACATATTAAATGTGCTCAAATGATGAAATTTGTCCTTGAAACGGGAGGAAAATATTATGTGAAAGAAGGGAACAGTTCGTTACCAGCATTATATGCTGGCAACGAATTATATCTGGCGTTAGTGCGTGCCAAACTGAAAGCACTTGCAGATTATAAAAAAAATGTGGCTGTTATCATATGTTTTTTTTTTTCCTGGAAAGGGTAGTAAACAGTGTGTAAAAGACCGGACGAACTCATAACAAGTATAACTGTTGGTAATTGGAGAGGTATTGAGACCTCTCCAACAGTGGTGAGTTTAAAAGGCAAACTGTCACAGAATTTGCTTTCTAAATCCATTTTTCTTGGGAGATTATTCTGATACACAGTCTGTTTCGTCATGGTTTTTAATTAAATCGAAATCAAAAACCCGAAACAGGAAATAGACGTGGTTTATTTTTACATGACTAATTTCAGAAAAAATATTTGTTACATAAATTTGCCATGGCTGCAAATGACCCTTCAAATAATTGTAATTTTTCATTAAGTAAATTAATCTTAACAGAAGAAGAAAAAAAAGAATAATTTCGTTAAGAAAGAGAAAGGAGACTGCTGGACAAGATCATGCGACTTGAAAACGCGACAAGAAGGTCAAATAACCGTCAAGTAAAGCATATTGATGTTTCTACGCGGCGGCTTTTTCACTTGTTTGTTTACTTGTACCAAAATGCATTGAAATTAAAAGCCAATGATCTATTTGAAAACATTGATGCTGACCTCTCCTGGCTTCTTTTTTAAAGAAGCCAACCTGTAACGAAACTGAACCTGACTTAATTCATTTCCAAACGACGAAATTTTAGGTTTGTCCTAATCGAAGGCATTTGCAGACGACAAAATAAAAGTGACTGAAAATTTGAAATTTGCTTTGTGAAGGGTAGAAAACATTGTGGGAAAAGGAGAAAATGCTGGTTACCAGCATTTTCTCCTTTTCCCACAATATTTTCTAAAGGCTTCTTTCTAAGGGGCGTCAAAAGTAAGGATTGTGTGATTACGGGAGAACGCCAAATTGAAAGCACTGGCAATCTTCAAACTGAATGTGACTCAGATGAAGATTTTTTTTTGTCTTCAAAGGGAAGAAAAAAAAGCTGCGGAAGGAGAAAATACGTGTAACAAGCATTTTTACCTTTGCCTCAGTCTTTCAAATGCCTTCATACTATTTGATAAACTTGTTTGTAAATAACTGCGAGCATCTATCCAAGAACTGGCGATTATTCGCACAGTGCAGGGCGAATCTGAATGAATCAATATCCTTCACCGATTTTATAGATTTATATAAGTATGACGTCTTTTTAGTGCAACAGTATATCATAGTGGTTTTTTCCCTATTTTCATCCACTCTTAACCACACAATCACGTGCTTTTAGCGACCCTGAGGCACATGGCTTTTTGACATAATCATAAAAGGCAAAATACCGGTAACCGGCATTTTTTTCCCACAACTTTTTCTATACTCCAAAACACAAAATTGATAATATAGAACATATTGAATTGGTTGCCTGCAAATGCTTTCAGCTTAGACAAGTCATACCCTGTAGAATGCAAAGCGCGACTCAAGAACCTTTTACAGAAAATACAGATCAAGATCGAACTGCACAGAACGCGCCTTCCGATCTTTGATTCAAACTTTTTGATTAGGAGAATGCATATTCCAAAAATATCTATGAGATAGCAAAATTTGATTTTTACAATTGGCGTGAAAGTTTCATATCATTTATTTAGCAAGTTAACCTTTTAACAGACGACAAAATATTAGCCTTATCCAAATTGAAAGCATTTGCAGACGAAGATTTCAGTGTGGCTGAAATGGTGTAATTTTCTTTGATAGAGTAGGAAACATTGTTGGAAAAGGAGAAAATGCTGGTTACCAGCATTTTCTTCTTTTCCCACAATGTTTTCAAAAGGCTTCTTTTCCAGGAGCGTCAAAAGTCGGCATTGTGTTGTATAAAGCTTTAGGGTAAAATTTTGATTTCCGGTAAAGTGTTGAATTTAATAAATTTAATAAGCTAGGAATTCGAGCAATGTTATGTGTTACTTTATGCGGGTCTTATTTGATAAATTCTGGTGATTGAAATCTTTAATGTTTTAAAAATTACGTATCATTTACGTATTTTGTATATTTATAGGTTTTTAAATATGTAATCTGAAATTAGATATCATTAGTAGTTGCTTACAGGCGTGAACTGTTTTTTTTTACCTATAATTTCTTGTCTTAATTTTTCTCTCTTTTTAATTTTTCTTTAAATCTATGAAGAAAAATGGATGACCAGCCCAATTTATCTGTATATTGTTCCAGAAAACAAAATTGAAGACTTTTCTAAATTGAAAGCCTTTGCAGACAACAAATCAGCCAGGTTCAATATATAGAATTTGACTTGAGAAGGTTGACCAACATTACGAACAAAGGAGAAAATGCTGGTTATCCGAATTTTCCAAAGCGTCTTGCCTAGAATCGTATAAATGAGGAATTGTTGGTCATTGGTTAACTCCATAGATACTCATTTTGACGTATCAACAATAGACAGTCTTTGAAAACATTGTGGGAAAAGGAGAAATTGCTGGTTACAAGCAATTTCTCCTTTTCCCACAATGTTTTTCACCAAATCAGATATTTGTTTCCTCATTTGTCCATATTTTTGACATCATATCTTTTTTTGCTGCTGAAATGGAAGAGCCTAAAATTGGCGTATGAGGTAAAGGGTTAATAAAGGATGAAAATAGAGAATACTGTAGCATCAGGAGAGATTGCTGCTTAAGATCGGGTACTTCTTCTGTCAAAATGTTTCTAAATGCGATCCATTGCAAGACAAAAAAATAGCCATTCTCTTGCAAAGGGAGATTTGATGTTTCTGTATATATGGTGCATTATACAAAACAAGTTATCACGAATTAAGGGGTCAATAAAATCTGTTTGCCTAAAAATCGACTCGATTTGGAGGTAGAATTGTCACTACGGTGTAAAAATTTTATAGATACATGTAGCTAAATGATTCAACCCATGTCAGTCTGGGCTAACATCGGTTTATCGTTTCCTAGATGCAGCAAGCCCCCTTTTCACTGAAGAGGGCTCAAAAACCAACTGCAAAAGGCAATGAATTTGAAAAAAGGATATCTTCAGTTTTGTTTGTTTTTAAAATGATGTATAACTTAGACACAAGGAAATAAACTGCAAGTCAATTCAAACCATTTTGTTTACAAGCTAGCTGATAATATTTACTTTATCACTCTCAATGTAATAAGTGTGCTTTTTGTATATAAAAGGCAAAATGATAATTCAGTTAGGGCAATACACCTGTGTTAAAGACGGATAGAAAAACTATTTCTAATAGTATCTTGTACGTCCCCATCTTTTTCGTCACATTGGTAACAGCATAATATAGAAAATACACAAGAACTATTCCAGTAAAAGTATCTGACCATTCTATACTAAAGAATTATAACTAACTTTTAACGAAATAAAACATACATTGTAAAAAGAATAAATAGCCTGATTAAGAAAAGTATTACCGCTACAGATTAAGTTGATTTGCGAACAGTTTGTTTACAGTATGTTTACGTGTGACTGGTTGTTTCGTCCCAGGCAGGGTTCGAGTTTCCCTCCACCCCATAGTGTTTGTTGTGCATCACTTAACACATTACCAAACACTATTTTAGGCTTGTCCAAATCGCAGGCATTTGCAGACGAAAAATAAAATGACTATAAATTTGAAATTTGTTTTGTGAAGGGTAGAAAACATTGTGGGACAAGGAGAAAATGCTGGTTACCAGCATTTTCTCCTTTACCTACAATGTTTTCTAAAGTATTTTTCTTTGGGTCGTAAAAAACAGGGTTTGTTTGGGAAAGGCTTAATGGACTAATTTCCTTCTACGACAAATCTGCTGCGGTCAATTCTACGCGAAAACATCTCTGTGAAATATGGACAATGGTCGTAAATCATGGTTAAGAATCCATGATACGTATGAAACATGTTTCAAAAGGACTGTTTTTTTTTCGTTATATCTAGAATAGGTGTATAGGATTAGTTTGCCAGTAACTTGTTTTGAAAGACTGAAGGTTGGAAAGAATTTAGTCTGCAGTGTTGTTTAAGAAAAAAAAATATTATATTTTGTTTACCACATTTAATAAAAAGAAAAAAAATCTACAAAAGCAATACCGAAAGCAATTGATATTGCACTTGCAATTGATGCTGCCCTATTTTCAATCATTTTCAACAAGAAATAAACGTTCTTACCAATACAATGTATTTATTCTTGTTCAAGAAATGACTTCCAATAACTCTTATGTACTGAGTTTTGCAGCACACTTTTCAGTCCAATTTCAGGAAATTGCAATTATACATTTGTTTTTTGTACAAAGGAGATAAGCAGACAATTACTTTCACCAATCATTTTTAAACGATTATTTCAAATTAAACGATAATTTACTTTTCATGGGTAATGCTTGTCCCATTGCGGACTATTTCACTTTATTTTTTCTTCGGTCGATAACAAATTCAATAGATAAACGGTTTTCCTCCGGAAAAATATACAGTGTACGTCTTTCTAGACGATATTTCGAATAATTCCAGTCGAAATATTGAATTTTTACTCTACATTATAATGCCAGTCCCATTCAAAGACTGTTCCAATTATAGTCTACTTTTATGTGCATGATAGATTAAGGAGATAAAACACTGTATAGTTATTATCTTGGTGAAAAAAAAAAGAATCGGAACTCCATGTTTAAGTAATCAGAGCACGAAAATACCACATAATTATCAAATAATTATAGGTCAATGCTGACATACCAGTCTCCACTAACACTTTCCCCTTGCGACACTATCTTTAGACTCGTCCAAATTGAAGGCATTTGCAGTATGCAAATTTAATCCGTTACCACACAATCCCTACTTTTGACGACCCTGAGAAAGAATCCTTTAGAAAACATTGTGGGAAAAGGAGAAAATGCTGGTTACCAGCATTTTCTCCTTTTCTCACAATTTTTTCTAATCTTCACAAAGCAAATTTCAAATTTGCAGTCACTTTTAATGTGTCGTCTGCAAATGCTTTCAATTTAGACAAATCAAAAATTTTATAGTTTGGTAATGAGTTAACCTTTTCCCAAACAATCCCTGGTTTTTACGACCATGAGACAGAACCCTATCGAAAATATTGTGGGAAAAGGAGAAAATGCTGGTAACCAAACATTTTCTCCCATTCCCACAATATTTTCAACCCTGCTGGAAACAAAATTTCAATTCTTAAGTAACGTTTATTTTGTCGTCTGCAAGTGCTTTCAATTTGGACCAGTCTAAAATTTGGTCGTTTGGTAAAGGGATAATATGGCTTGATATTGTGAGATTCGTTCTAAAACTGGTAGAAATCGAGAGTGCTTAAACGAGGAAAAATTATGGTTACCAACATTTGAACGTCTAGTAAATTCTACAGACCGTTCTGAAATTGTAAATTTGTGTAAATTTATCAAAATCATCATAAACTCCTTTTAACTGATGTAAAAGTAAATTTACTAATCTCTGCAACTTATCATTAATAGTTAGACAACCCTCTCTTTTCCCCCACCCCCCTTCTCTCTCTCTCTCTCTCTCTCTCTCTCTCTCTCTCTCTCCTTTACATTACGAACTATGTTTGTCTAAATACAATTTTTGCCTCGTTAAAATTGGTTTCATGTACATTTACCTCTTGTTTTCTGTAAAAGGAACAGAGTGAATAAAGGTATTGTATTGTATAACATTTTCTCGTTTTACCATACCAGATTTCAGTGTTAAACCCTTTCCCAAACGAAAAACTTTTGGACGAGACCAAATTGAAAGCATTTGCAGACGACAATTCATCTCTTGCTGAAAAGATGATTTCTGTCTATGATAGGGTAGAAAACATTGTGGGAAAAGGAGAAAATGCTGGTAACCAGCATTTTCTCCTTTTCCCACAATGTTTTCAAAAGGCTACTTTTCCAGACCCGTAAAAACCAGGGATTGTTTGGAAAAGGGTTAAAAAGAGTTCTACCTCGGTGTAGTGAAAACCTGGCACTGTTTGGAAAGGGTTTTAATTCGAATCGTTACCTATGTGTCTGGCAAAGAATATATTTCCATTTCTACTTAGCTGCTTAACTCGTTTCCCCATGATACAAATTTCTTACCGACGAGTTCGACAAAAGCATGGCAAAGTCTTTGAAATTGAATACATGTATGAATTCAGGCTTAATACACGAAAACATCTGAAAAAATTGTGGATATAAGAAAAATTTATGATCACCTGGGTTTTTACCTCCTGTCAAAAATAATGTTTTCAAACAGGTCTGTGGCAGAATGAGATGAAATTCTTCTGCAGGTGTTAATATGACATGCTTTTGAAAATTATGAATGTTAAACTCCTTTTTTTGGATCAAGATCAGGCTAAACAAAATTGCGCATGTATATTGTCATGAACAACGTATCCGAAACAGATGTTTTTGTATAACTACAGATAGAGACGTTTCTGGATTTCAAAGCAACGTAATTTGATTGGTAAACCAAACGCGATTTCTGATTAGCTAAAGCATTTGGTTCTGCAAGTAAGAAATATTATTAGTTTCAACACTTAGAATAAGTTCAAGTCTCAGTTTGAATGTTTTGTTAACCCATTACCACACAATCCCTACTTTTGACGCCCCTGAGAAAGAAGCCTTTTGAAAACACTGTAGGAAAAGGAGAAAATGCTGGTAACCAGCATTTTCTCCTTTTCCCACAGTGTTTTCTAACCTTCCCAGAACAAATTTCAATTTTTCAGTCACATTTATTTTGTCGTCTGCAAATGCTTTCAATTTGGACCAGTCTAAATTTTGTCGAGTGGTAAAGAGTTAATACAGGATTTTGTCTTTATGGTCATTATTGTCTATTTCGTGAAACAATCAGACCAAAACCAAAAGTTTGAAATTGCAGGGGTTTTTCTTTTTTTATCATACTGCGTCTATTTACTTATTCATTTATACATTTATTTGCTTATTTATTCATTTATGTACCTATTTGTAACAAAATTAGAGTATTTCTTTTATTCTTAAAGACTTGTTTCCAGGGCCCGTATTCACCAACCATTCTCAAGAACATTCTTAGGCTTATTCTTCAGAATTTTGTCAATGTGAAAGTAACAGAACTTCTGATTGGCTAAACCAATTGGTTTAGCCAATCAGAAGTTCTGTTACTTTCACAGTCACAAAATCTTGAAGAACAAGACAAAGAATATTCTTAAGAATGGTTGGTGAATACGGGCCCTGGGCAAACATTGTATTTGACTGTAAAGACTTAAAGGGCTTCATGATCATTATGCATCCAAAAGTGCATGGCGATGAACGTCCGTAAATATTATGCATGCTGTCACAACGGAAGGATCGATCGTAAGCCATGGGAAAATTTAGTGCCAAGCCCTTTGGGAAAGGTTTAAATTTGTATACGTTCACATATATTTATTGAAACCATGGCCAAACAAAACATATTATATTTTCAAGGTCAGCTATACAATGAGCGGTAGATATTTAAAGCATGTCATTTTGTTTCAACGTTTTATCTTTTACACCAAGTCCATCTAGCCTGAAGTCCTATTTTCTATCTTGTAAGTAACAAATACATTCAAAATATCTAAGAAAAAGAAAAACGGAGCATTGTGAAGGGTAAACAAATGAGGAAGTTACATAACTGTTAATTTCGTAACTAAATAACTCATAATCGTCGTATTATGTTTTTCTCACTAGCTTTACGGGCTCAATTATATAAAAGTCCAACAATATTTTTATTACTTTAGTACAAAAAGTACATGTTTATTGTACACCTTATACATCATGTTTACATCATTGCCAACAAATAGAAACCTAAGTTTTAATAGACGACAAAATTCTAGACTGGTCCAAATTGACTGCATTTGCAGACAACAGAATGTTGTATATATCATAGTATTATAGAAGACATTGTCAAGAAAAAAAAAAAACATGCTGATTCGCTGATTACTATTATTTTCTCCTTTTCACACGATGTTAGACCCAATGTTCCTTGGGTTATAAATGGATCTGGCCGTTTTGTTAATGGTAACAAAGCAGTAACAAGTTCCATGTACTTATTACAACAGATATTTTAAATTCATTGGAATAGGAAATGTTTTTTTCTGGACCAAATACATGTAGAATTACACTGTGGGTTGATGAGTGTTTGCTATTTACTAGCACCTTTTTCTTTATCCACTTTTTTAATCAGCTTTAAGGACCCCAAAGCATAGCCAACAAACCTGAGAGACTATTACTTTTGGCTGTAGTAGTAAGTGCATGGAAGCCTTTGTCTTGAGCACGTGATGCAAGAAACAAAAACAAATTCAAATATTGCAATTCGGGGATCAGAAAAAGCCATGAAGTTTTCTACATTTCTCTTTAACAGAAAAAAAAGGAAAATACTACTGAAAGTACCTTACTGGCTGCCGAGGTTTTACTGAACTACTGCTTACAAGGCGTATGCCTAAAAGAGCAACACTCATAACCCTATCAAACATTGTTGATAAACTTTTGAGCCAGGCTCTGTAAAAAGGACCTTAACTATTTACCAAACAATTCTTGGTTTTCAGGACTTTGAGAAAGAAGGCCTTTAAAAACTTTGTGGGAAAAGGAGAAAATGCTAGTAACCACAATGTTTGTTTTTACCTTATCAAGACCTAAACTAATTCGTACCAATTCTGAATTTGTCGTCTGCAGATGCTGTCAATTTGGAAGAATCTTAAATTTGTCGTTTGGGAAAGTGTTAATGCATTTGCAAAAAGTATCAACCATGTCGGCCTGCCGCTTTTGTTCACTTTTCTTCAGGTTAAAGGACTATAATTCCACTGAGAATCTTATTCAGCCGATTGTGAAACAAACTTTTATTGAAATATAAAATAAAAAGACTAAGTAGCTTTATTAAGAAAAATATGACCGCTACAGATTAAGTTGATACACTTGCGAACAGCTTCGTATAAATTGTTTATGTGTGATTGGTTGTTTCGCCTCAGGCTGCCGCTTTTGTTCACTTTTCTTCAGGTCAAAGGACTATTCTACTGAGGTTCTTATTCAGCCGATCGTGAAACAAACTTTTATTGAAATATAAAATAAAAAGAATAAGTAGCCTTATTAAGAAAAGTATGACCCTACAGATTAAGTTAATACACTTGCGAATAGTTTCGTATAATATGTTTGGTCCTTTCGTCCCTGGTAGGGCTCGAGTCCCCCCCACCCCCACCCAATTGCATTTGTTTGTACATTAATTAACTCGTTACCAAACGACAACATTGTAGGCTTGTCCAAATCGCAAGCATTTGCAGACGAAATAATAAAAAAATGACTGAAAATTTGAAATTTGTTTTGTGAAGTGTAGAAAACATTGTTGGACAAGGAATTTGCATTTGTTTGTACATCAATTAACTCGTTACCAAACGACAACATTTTATGCTTGTCCAAATCGCAAGCATTTGCAAACGAAATAATAAAAAATGACTGAAAATTTGAAATTTGCTTTGTGAAGGGTAGAAAACATTGTTGGACAAGGAGAAAATGCTGGTTACCAGCATTTTCTCATTGTCCTACAATGTTTTCCAAAGTCTTCTTTATTATTTTACGGTTCCATAATTATGAAGACTTATTTGCTTTAAAGCATCACGTATATGCATGAGACTTTCTTTTGCCAGACCACGGCATTGATCTAAATATGATGTAATTCTTGCTTTTTGACGTAAGTCTTTATCGTGAAGCTAAACCCTAAAGGCATGCGAATGGTATGAAGCGTACGCCGAGATACGAATTTCTTTGAAGAGGGTTTGTTCAGGGGGGCTATCACACATGTTCATAGCATATGTTACCGCCATCGTTTTGTAAGAAGTACGTCGTAAGTAAAGTGTAATGGTCCATAATTTCATTGCGATAATTATTTGAATCGCACATTAATCTCCAAACAGGAGCTTAATCCTTAGCCCAACTTTCATATGTATTTCAAGACTTAGATTAAGAAGTAGACTGAAAAAACATTATGGGGAAAAGAAGAAAATTGCAGCTCAGTATTACCTTTTTCTCTCACAATGTTCTTGTACCCGTTTCCAAGACGAACCCCTTTAATTAAGCCACTATTGGTTTTCCATCTAAAAATGTTATCAAAATGGACCAGTCTAACATTTTGTCTTTTAACAAAGAGTCAACTCATTGGGCGGCGGAGAGAAATCTCGAAATTATTCAAGGCAGCTCTTTCACACACACTCACATCTTTGAGGTATGTGGTACAGCAGGCCGGTGGGTACACACCTATGTGGGCTTTTTATCCTGTAGACTGCTTTGCCCTACTCAAGGCGATTTTGTAGATCAAGACCAGACTGAACAGAACGCGAAGTCTGATCTTGGATCTACACCGTCCGATAAGGCGATATTTTGCTCAAAAGTAACTTTGGAACTGAAATATTATTTTAACTTTAGTCTGGCAAGTTCCTTCACTTCATTTTGTAGGTTCAGGGCTAATGTAGAGCAAAAGCCCTATATTGAATTTATCATTAAGTTTAAGGGAACTTGGGCTCATTTCACTTTTAGTATATAATATATCTTCACAAAGAGAGAAAATATTGGATTTGTCCACACTGAAAGCGTCTGACGACGACAAATACCAGTTAGTGAAAGTAGAGTACTGTCTTTGAATCGGTAGGAAACTGTTAGAAAAGGGAAGGAATGCTTGGCAGCATCATTTCTTCCTTTTTCTACAAACGTTTTAATTGTTTTTTTTTATTCGTGGTCGAAAAAAGGACCGCTTGATAAAGGGTTCTACGCGCACTTTTGGCATTGGGTATTCAATTGCTTTCATTTTCTGATATTAGTCTCTAAGGAGGCATAGCGCCAAATTTTGTTTCATCGAGGTTTTCAGTAATTCTTAACATACTTTTCAATCCTTTGTACAAGTTACTTTAAAAAAAAACAACAACAAAAAATTCAACAACAACAAAGATAACAGAAATATATTGAGAAAACACGAGAAATAATATTTTTTTTGTAGCCTTATATTTCTAGAAGAAAAATGTTTTATCACGTTTGTGCTATTTAGTTACACGGAATAAGTATATTCTTAAATGTTGGATGGAAAGCTGGACGAATCGCTCTGGCTGAAATGTCGTTTAAGTAGGTTTTAAGGGTCGAAGTTTTGAATTCAAGCGACGGTATATATAATTCTGATAAAATGCAGTTGTGTAAACCCTTCAAGGTAAACAGTTATGTCCAAACATTAAGGAAATTAGGTAGCTGTTATTGCAAGGAAAAGAGTGAACTTGATCATTTACAAGCAATGTCTTCAAAATTAAAATAGTTTACATGTACAATAATTATGCATCAAGGCTTCTGCATGAACCTCAAGCCCCCCCTTTTTTTTTATAATGAATGAATATCGGGATAAGTTTAGTCATAATGTATATCAACGACAAAATTTAAGACGAGTCCGAATTGAAAGCATTGTCAGACGACATAATAAATGTAACTGAAAAATTGAAGGGAAGGATGGTAAGCATTATTGGAAAGGGAGAACATGCAGGATACCAGCATGTCCTCCTTTTCCCCCACACTATTTTCAGAAAATTTCTAAATTTCGGTCTCATATTCGTTTATTGTCGGGATTGTGTGGTAAAGTGTTATTAAACATAAGGGTGTAATGTGGGTTGTAACTTCGCGCCGCTTGACACAACCATTATTGCTAGGAGTATGAAGTAGTTTGTGGGATTCTTTTTTTGCCCCACGGAGTTTATGGGCTTTGCAGTGGGTAAATGGGTTTTCATGGTAAATAAATGTAATTTGATATTATAGCTGTGACTACTGATGCAAATGGTGCAAACAGAGAGAAAAACGATATATTAGAGCCAAGACGATATTTATTATAATGTACCCAAATATTAAATCGCTACAGAAATAATGGTTGACGAAGCATATCGAGTAAATTTTGATGGATTACTCTGTCTCTCTCCAACTCCCTCTCTCTCTGTTTCTCTCTCTCTCTCTCTCTCTCTCTCTCTCTCTCAGTCTCTTTCACCATGTTTTAATTTTCTTTCTGGACTTGGTCATATTTATGGTAGACAATAACATTTTGCAAACTGATGATATCATTGCTCTACATTTCTGAAATGTAAATGTTTCCTAAAATCTGTAATTTCTGTTCAGTCAGAGCAACTTTATCAAATAGTCACTAACACGTCATTGTATGGTATAATGTGGAATGCCCTACCCCTTTCCGATGTACTGCTTCATCCATTATTCTAGTTGGATCGTGCAGATTTGACAGAAAGGAAGCATTCACATTATGATGATACTTTAAGCACAGCGATTTGTTTATTAAAACCAAAGAAAAAAGTTTTATCGCGTATTCTTTTTAGTTTTTTTCCTAATTGATCTTAGATTCACAATTTCACATCTGCTGTTATTAATAAAGGAGTAAAGTCAAAAATTGTATTAAAAATCACAATGCAAACAAAACCTAGATATCTTTAGTTATCTGGTAAATCATTTATGCAGGTGTATCTAGATTTAAGATATATCAAGATGACAGACAAATTGGGATGTCAAACCCTGACTCCTTTCATGAGAAATATCTCATTCCTTTTACAGCAGAGGTCCAAGGTTAGACCACAGGGTCGGTAAACTCTGTCCTGATACTCAAAGCCCGTCAAGGAAGAAATGAACATTGATTAGTCTAACCCTATTTGTTTAAAACTTCAGAATTTCTACATTATAAGAAATTCAAATCAAAAACTTTCACATATAGATTATAATAAAATAGATGAATAAAAAAAAGTTAATTATGAGTATGAACAACTGTTTCCTGATATTCCAACACGGACAGATACAATATACCATGATGTGGACATTGAAAATTCAAAACCAGTGAAACAACATCCATATCGAATGAATCCAAGAAGTTGGAGCATCTCAGGGAGGAAATCAAGTATCTATTGCATAATGAATTCATTAAACCTATTCAAAGTAAATGAAGTTCCCCGCGCATTCTTGTACCAAAGCCAGATGAAACTTTTCTTATGTGCACTGACTAAAGAAAAGTTAACACTGTGACCAAGGGTGATTAGTTTCCAGTGTCATTGACAATATTGATCATGCAAATTATGTTGCCAAATTTAATCTTCTCGTTGAGTCGAACTTTATATAGTTTACGGTAAAACAATATAATAGATTTAAAGGGAAGAAAATAGGGATTCTGTAACTTTGCAATTTAACTATTTTTCATACATTTTATATTTTTCATCTTTTTATTCATCGCAGAGGAAATAGGCCTAGTTTGTTGTCATTAGATGAACATACATGTAATTATCTTAGTAAGATCATTATTACATACCGCACTTGTACTCCAGGTTATTATTGCTAAACCTAATTAAGGTAAGACCTGTGTAATGCACTTCCGGTGAACACTTGGCAAAAATTCTAATTAGTTGTTAAATAAGGATAAATAAGGATTTATGCAGAAATAATATTTTTGCACATTTCTAACGGATCAGAAATTCCGTTTATGTCTATCTTGAAACTATTTTTTTTTATACTTTTGTTTGTTTTCTAAAAAGGGAGGTAATTATAATCTGTTTTTCAATTGGGAATATAGTGGTTTTAGATTTATAAATGATAATTCAAAGAAGGCAAAAATGGAAAAAAAGAAAAGGTAAAAGTAGTTCAATAATACTCATTTTTAATTATAGCTAATTTTGCATGAGGATATTTTAGTGAAAATAGCTGTTTTCCATTACACAGGTCTTACCTTAACTCCTAGGGTGTTAAGTGCGACGCAATAGCCCTTAGTAGACAATGTAGAATCAGGATCAGACCACAGAATGTGCAGTCTGATCCTGAGTCTATAATGTCCGATAAGGAGATATTATTGCCCTAGAATAATTATGAAGTAGCCATATTCAGGATTTAACCGTCGGCTTGACAGTTTCATTTAAGTTATTAAGCAGGATAAGAATTAAATCATTATGCCTCTTGCAACACTACCTTAACCCTTTCCCAAACGACAACTTTTAGACTCTTCCAAACTCAAAGAGTTTGCAGACGACAATTCTAAATTTAATAAAAATGGCAGAAAGTTCTCCAAATAGGTAGACAACACTGTGGGAAAAGGAGAAATTGCTCGTTCCGAGCAATTTCTCCTTTTCCCACAGTGTTTTCAAAAGACTTGTACTGCAGACACGTAAAAACAAGGGCTTGTTTTGGGAATGGGTTAACACATAGTTAAGTCATTGGGACCCATGAGTCACAACAGAGCGTCAGTGCTGTTGCTGATGGCATAGATCAGAATCAAACTGCTCTAACTGCTTTCTGCCAACTTCGAAAAGCAATTTCCTAGGTATTTTGAAAACATCCTGCTCATCAGGTGACACTTTGTGACTCTTCCCCTGACAAAATAGCAAAATCACATCAGCACCATAATAGTTAACAGAACTTATTAACTCCCAAAACAAAGAAGCAGCCGACGGCTAACGTATTTGTTAAAATTAACGGAAAATTATGAAAGTTTAGGTTTACTTCAGAATTCCATGTGATCTGTTTTTTTTGGGCATAATGAAAAAAAATCCTGTATAGGAACATAAGAACATTTCCCTAATTTGAAACAAACTATTAAAAGGAGACTGCTAAAAGGCGTGAAAAAAACCTGCGGAAGGTAATGGGTAAAAAGGGTATATTTCTTTTCTTACAAATCGCGTCTCAATACCGTATACTTAAGCAATATTTACTGCAAGGTACCCATCAAAAGACAAGATATTTAATACATATCAATGTATCGAATTGCTCATTATTCTATGCAATTATTCAGAGGAACTAGTCATTATTGTATACCATTTCAACTTCTCGTCTAACGAACAATTTCAGAAAAAAAATCCGCAAATATGCGCTTCAGAGTTAGGTGTGTAACAGACGAAATTATTAACACGTTGTACAAATTAACAGCTTTATTTTGTTATTTTATCAAATAATTTCGTTGTTATAACGACCTTTAGTAAGAAAGCGTTTAGAAAGCACTGTACTATAGAAAAAATCCTGGTTTCTTACCGGAATTATCTTAGACAACGAAAATCAGATTTGCAAAATGGCATATTAATGTTTATTTCATGCTTTCCGGTGGGATATCGAGAAATAGCAGTGAAAATATTTTTCGATCTTACACCAGTGAAAATACCGATTTTCACGTTCTTGTTGCCTAGGTAAATTGCGCGTGCCTAACAACCAGATGGGAAATATGACGTCATATACCTTACATTTCTCGCGCTTGACGTCACGTTGCTATGCGGGAGGGGTACGCCACGGGGAATGAGGGAAAAAAATTGTACTGAATTTTGATAAAGCTCCTCCCAGAAAGGGTTAAAAGCATAAAATAAATAGAATATTTGTTTTTTTCGGTGAAAGATCGAAATTTATTTCATCTCGTGAACACCATCGGTAATATTTTCACTCGTGGCTGCGCCACGAGTGAAAATATTACCGATGGTGTTCACGAGATGAAATAAATTTCGATCTTACACCGAAAAAAAACAAATATCCTCTATATCCTTTATCAAATAATTACTTTTTGTAACGACCTATAGGAAAAAAAGTGTTTGAAAGCCTTGTGACTAAAGGAGGAGATGCCGGTTTCCTTTCAGATTTACCATACACAACACATTTAAGATTTTGAAAATTAACATAATTATTGATATACTTCTTTTACCAAAATATACCGTGTTGTAACGATCCTGTGCTAGTAGCCTGTTGAAAACATTATAGAAAGTGGGGAAGAGAATCGTAAGTGACATAGAAACGGAAAGTGCTGTTTCGGATTAGCCTGTGCGGACTGCGCTTGGTGATCCGAGACGACACTTTACGCAAATTTACGAATGCACCTTTTCGCGTGTTGCAAGCCATTAATAGAGTACCATGAGGATAGTTCATTTGGTAGACTCTCTTTGTTTTTTTTCACCTTCCATGATAATACCAAAAAATCGACAATATTGGCAAACCAATGGTAACTATGATGCAATTTTTGTGTACTTGCAGCATTGATGCAGTCTGCTACGTTCTATCAAACATTGAATATTCAGTGCTTCTATAGCTGCTAGCTCGCAATTTTTAGGTCAATATTAATCATAGTGGAAAACATCAAAGCAATCATTTTACAGCTGTCATAACACATCAGAGCACGCGCTACATCATTTTATAACGTTGAAAACTTCTGACCATCAAATTTCAATTACATAAAACATTATCAACAATGAAAATAAAGTAGAAATTGATCGCATTTTATAAATTGTGAAAAGGAAATAAAAAGATAGCGATGAATTTACATCGCAGTCATGTTTTTTTATCAGTAGTACAATTCAAGTATTCCTGTATTTTGAAACATAACATTGTCAATAGTAATCTTTCCTAGCTGTAAAAGGCCTTATTTTAAATACCTGTCGCATTATTTTGGATCTTTAGACAACTGTATGGAACGAATAGAGTCCCGGGTATGTAGAAAACTTAAATAGAATGAAATTAGACAAGAATGAATTTTTGGATTACTTTAAAAATTAGAAGAAGCAGAATGATGATAATGATGATGATGAGGATGATGATGAGGATAATACAAAATAAAGTGAAAAGGGAGATTCCACTGAACTGCCATATCTGGCCGCATTTTCCCGGTCAAGGTGTCCTGAAAATAAATAAACCATGATCGTTATTTCAACCTGATTAAAATTGGATAATATTTTATCGCCTTTCACCTGGGAAAAATATTAATAAATCATAACTCTATCATGTTTCTTTACATGGGTAAGACTTGACACTTGTGAGTGTAGAGGAGCAATCTCCAAGAAAATATGCAACAAACGACGATTCGGAGATCTATGTACACAAACTACGTATACTATGAATTTCCTTAATTACGGCAAGTCCTCTTTAAGCTGTTTCTTTGGGCAGCAGTGGTGGATCGGTTATTATCTAACTGCGACCTCAAACACATCTGAGGCAGATGACTTTAAAAATTCATATGGATGATAAACATAGAATAATTGTAGAAATATATACATATATGAATATATTGTGAATTTGGGAAAATGTTGACAGCGTTTTATTCTCATAATTTTCACAAAGATCGTCAGTTTGAAGGCACAAAAACGCCATCAGGAGGCAAAAAGTTAACTGAAAAGGAGTCAGTCGTCTAGATATGAGGAATAGGGAAAAAGTTACGTAGAAAACACATCGCAGTCCCCGTAGTCACGTGGGAGCCAGATCAAGCGTCGTGGAACAATGGTTCTCTCCGGGACTCGTCTATAACCTCAGCATAGTCTGTCAAACGAAGCGACACTCTAATGGTATCTCGCCGCATGACGGACCAAATTTGTCGTAAAAACCATGTAGCGTTATATTTAACTTATGCTCTGTTAATATTGGCTTTATGAACGAGTGAAATATTAAGTACCCCGTGAACCTCTGGGCTGTAATGTCAGGAAATAGTGTGAATTATCGAAGGCTCTAAATAACAATTTATGCCTATCCATGTTTATTACAAAAAATCCGCCACAAATGACTTGTGTATATGGGACAATCAGCCTTATGACGTTGATCTGAGACTTTTCTCTTACGATTGTGTCCTCCGCAGAACACTGCACGGCAAGAGCGCATCAAAACCTATTTGAAGGAGCAAGTAGGAGTCTTTGAAGCACACTGAGTTTTTTTTTTTCTCAAGATATTTTTGCTAGGGACGGTTCTTGAAAATGAGATGTGTCTTCTTACAAATACAACATCGTCAGTTCACTTCAAAACCTCGTAACTACAGCTGGTTTCCAGCTGTAGTTACGAGGTTTTTGAAGTGAACCGACGACATAATCATACTATGTGAAAAAGATATGCTCATTGCATCTGCAAAGAGTATTGACCAGATCAGCCTTTGCACCCTTGCAGGCAGACATAAGTTTTGTTATTAGTCAAATTTCTTCAAGTCATTCTACCTCGTGGTTCAAATCAAATAACTCCATACAAAGCATGCGATGACTTGCCTTGTATAGAATGCATTACGAACATGCATTTATCCTCCTTTTCCGTCCGCAGGGCCCATATTGATTTTTATGTGTTTGTCTCTCTGAGGGTAACAAGTATCGTTATAATATTAAACATGTTCATTGCCATCACACACGTGGCTTGACACACGCGAAAAGGCTTAGGGGCATTCGGACAAGTCTGCTTAAAGTGTCGCCTCGCATTAGCTTGGGTAGTCTGCGCAGGCTTATCCGAGACGACACTTTATGGCAACATTAGATTTTGTACTATGGTAGTCTTATGCAAAACAGAAAATTGCATAAAAACGGAAAGCGCCGTTTCGAATTAGCCCGTGTGGACTGCTCAGAAAGGTACGAGACGACACTTTACGCAAACGTCCGATTGCCCCTTTTCGCGTGTTGCATGCCAATAGCAACCCTAAACTTCTCAAGCTGGTATGAAGATCTCAATGAGTATCGAGAATAACACTATCACTTTGTTGAAGTATTAGACGCAATTGTGTCACAATCTGTGCGAAGGGGGCTTAACTCATTACTAAACACAATTTTAGATTTGTCCAAATCGACAGCATTTGTAGACGACAAAATAAAAGTGACTAAAGATCAGAAATTTGTTTGGTGAAGGGTAGAAAACATTGTTGGAAAAGGAGAAAATGCTGGTTACCAGCATTTTCTCCTTTTCCAACAATGTTTTCTAAAGGCTTCTTTCTCGGGGTCATCAAAAGTAGGGATTGATGGGTTAATACGTCTGCCAAAAAGAATCGACCCATATCAGCCTGCACCGACACTTTTTGCTATCGGTTAATTTTCTTAGGCTAAAAGGACCATTGTACCATTGTCGTAAAGAGTTGTCTCGGATTAGCCTGTGCGAACTGCGCAGGCTGGAACGAGATGACACTTTACGCAAATACGCGAATGGCATTAAGCGCGTGTTGCAAGCAATACCAGAGCAAAGCCAGGCCCGGGATGCCACACTTCCTTTTCTTTTATGAATTGTTCTTCCTGGCACTGAAGCTAGTGATTCTGTAAAAATGAAAGTAGCACTACCTACCTGAAGGATACAGGAAAAAGTGTGCAAAGCATTTTACTAAATGTTAAAGTATAGTATCTTAAGGTAAATTATTCGTGAGAACACTTCCCCTTTAATTTTGGAGCAAAATTGGATTCTTTTTCAGAACCTGTATCAGTGGTTAAAAAAGGAATGCTTTATATATGTTTTGAGAAAACTCAGTAAAGAAATATCTATTGTGAAAACTATTCTTTCCGCGGAGAATAAAAAAAAATGTAATCAAATTCAGAACGCGGAACCAGTTTTCGCACATGATATATTTAACAACACCTACGTTACATATTTTATTGGAGATCTCACTGGAACTAACGTGGAAGGCAGAATTGCGTTCATTAAAATCTACGATACAAAATTGATAATATATGGCCTGTGGAATGCCCCTATCACTTGTGTCTTAAATATTACATTCCCTGCGTTCAAAATCTTAACGGGATTATTTCGAGTAAAATTTTATTTATTAGTCCGCTCTCACAACTCTTGTTGCCTGGAAATTGAATTAAAGCAATGGCAGATTAAATTATGGAAAATTCCAACAGAAGAATTAGAAACAACAAGATTGGAGATCTTTCCAATAGGAAATCTAATGGAACATTAACTCCTACCTTTTACCAAACGTGTCTATATCGTTTTCAAAACGAAAGCTTTTCAAAACATTTGTTAGAGGGGGAATAGCTGAACTGGAAAATCATTAGTCTTTTTCCAACAATGATACATACACCTCCAATGGCAATTCTATTTCGTGAGCAACATTTGCAGTATCATTTACAAATGCTTACAATATCGATGAGTTTATCCTCGTTTTGTCAATTGTGAAATAAACTATCTTCAGTAGAACTTCGATGTAGTCTAATGTCAAGTGTCCTACTATTTTTCAGGTCCAAACTCAAATCAGAGGAGAAGAGGACGGCAGACTTACACACGATTTCAGACTTTAGAACTCGAAAAAGAGTTTAAGTTTAACCGTTACTTAACACGAAGGAGACGTATAGAACTGTCCCATATGTTGTGTTTAACAGAACGCCAGATTAAAATTTGGTTTCAAAATCGTCGAATGAAAGAAAAGAAAGAACTGCAGGCGATTAAAGAACTCAATGATCAAAGTAACCGATCGCCTGACCTGGTGAAAACAAAAACTACTTCGTCAACATCAGAAACGCCGACAAGTTGAAGCAAGTGTGAGTAGAACTAGTCAAGAATATGACGAAAAGAACGAGAATTTTGTACCTTATAGAAAATGATTTTCATAGAGCTGGCTCCCTGAAGATTGTGTTGTTCTATGAAAATGTAGTAGAAACTCGAAAAATGATCCTGCAAATAAAAGACACGATTGCTTTGATCGTGTCAGTTTCTTTCCTAAACGTGAAAAGTTTTGTTGGTGAAAACAGAAAAGAACATCGAGGGATCTATCTACAGTCGAAAACCAGGGAAGAGCCATCGATAGGATGGTAATGGACTATTCAAGATGAACCTTGCTTATAAAAGTAAAGCCATTCATTTCAACAAGACTGCCACGGATTTACAAAAAATGGTGCAAACATAATTATAGTTCTCCAGATACCATTTGAGGTGTTCACGTGTGTTGCGAATGGAAGTTAAACATTTTTCATGTGCCATGAACTGCAGCAAAATTAGCCTTTATTTTGTTAGATGATCACTGTTTCATGCAACAAAAATGTTTACGTCTAAGTTGCATATAACCTTCTAAAACAATAATGGAAATGAAACGATTGCTTGGTCTTTTTATCCAAAGTGTGTTCTTTATTATTTAGATGATATTTTTTTCTCTTTCATTTTTTTTTTTTGTTTCTCTGTTGTACCACCTATAGTCACTAATGGTTGCTATGAAAATGGCATTTATCAGAGCTCCAGATAAGAGGGTGTGATGGTATTCTAAATCCAATATTTCTCTATCAAACCCTATGTCGTGGGTAGACGATCCTAATGAGTACCAATAACATAGGGTTTAGTTGAGAACTAAATTATTATTTTCAATTTTTAAATCAAAATCACTCCCTCTGTCTGTAGCTCTGATTTATGGTAGTTACACAAAAATACAGTACCCAATTTTTGGAACGAGAAAATTTTTTAACCTTTAACGGTTAGCAATGGTTACAGGTAGTTTTTTAGGCGTTTTGGTAAAGATAAACTAGTCGTTTATAGATAACTGTTGCCTTGATGCTGAATCAGAATCATCATGTAGATTCTACTTCCGGGGAGAAGACGGACAGTCTTATTTGGTTACTCTACTTTAGAAGAAAATCTACAAGGGGGATATCGAAATTTTACCATACTCTTTGAATTTCAGTTTCTTATATGTTTGATTCTATTTTTTGTCATATACTTAATAATCCAAAAATGTAATATTTGCTTACCTTTTTGAAGCTTTGCTCTGTGTTTTCAGAGTTGTATGGATTGTATTGGGAACTTTAAAAGGGATCGGCGACCTCACAAATTTCAGTCGAAAAAGATAATAGATAAAACAATTCATCACTTCATCTAAATACTGGTTTTAGTTAATATTTAGCGACATTTTACCTGTGTTTACAAATGTCAAAAGCATTTAAACCCTTAGTCTGATAAACAAATGAAACAAATATTTCCTCTCAATAGGAAATCCACAAATATTGTGGTTTCAACGATCATTTCACCGGAAAAGAAAATTTTATTAGACAATGTGGATCAAGATTATACGGCACATAACATGCAGGCCGATCTTTAGTTAACAGTCTGAGCCAAAGCGGCTCAAGTTGCGCTTTAACCCTTTACCAAACACTCTCTGGTTTTTACGACCCTGAGATAAAAGCCTTTCGAAAACACTGTGGGAAAAGGAGACGATGCTGGTAACCAGCATTTTCTTCTTTTCCCACAATGATGTCTACCCTGCTTGAAACAAATTCAATTTTTTTAGTTACATTTATTGTCTTCTTTAATTGCTTTCAGTTTGGACCGGCCTAAGATTTTGTCGTTTGGTAAGGGGTTGAGACTTGGTTTTCAGCAAAAAATAGGACTTCTTTTTTTTAAATAAACCCCCTTAATTATCTCCGAGCTATACAAGAAAAATGTATTATACTTTCATCCGCAGAAAAAAATAGATATTCAAGTTAAAAGTGTTTTTTTTTTTTATTATCATTATTATTATTTTGTTTTTCTTTGAACGACGAGGTATCAAAAAAGCTGATCGTGAGGATAAAAGATTAAATTGGTCTTTCTTTGCACTGTGGTCTTGATCTCCACTGTCCTTGATGCAGCTGAAATCGCCTTCGGAGTCAACAGGGTCAAATAAGCAAGTTTTATTCCTTCTGTTATGTATATGTCAGATGTTATGTATCTATCGGATGTTTCCATGTGTTGTATGGTAGGATGGACTGTCAAGATGACGATGACAGTTTAATCTTCTTTTTTTTTTTGCTTTTATCAATTCCCGAGCTGATATTCTTAAATAATTCTAAAATGCATTTTGGTTCTTGATTCAGAAAGTAACACAATTTCGGATGGAATAAATGAAATCCGAAATTCCGTTGCTTTAAAATTCTCAGAATAATAACAAGAGTGTAATTTAGAATGATTCATGCTTGCACTATTTAAAAGAAAAATGACTAAATAGTTCGTAGTTTCAACATTAAGGCAATGACGCTGAGACAATGGTTTTCCTTTCACCAGGTTTCAATATTGAACAGTTTTAGACACTCGGAAACAATGATTCATCAAGTTCATTTAACCCAATACCACACAAGCCCACATTTAAACGACTTTGAGGAAAAAAGCTTTTGAAAAAATAATTTGAAATCGAGAAAATACATTTCTAACCATTAATATCTCATTTTCCCAAAACGTTTTCTTCTCTTCTAAAAAACAAATTGAATTATTTTAGCCAAATCTGATATTTCGTCTATAAATGCTTTTAATTTTTATTTGACTAAAATTTGGATATTTGTTATGGGGTAAAATCAATTGTTTCAAATGATGTGGAATCCTTAACTTGATTTATCAGAAATGCAGTCTCATAAAATAGAAATTGGCCACAGCGAGGGTTTATTACACAAACTATTCACCGGACTGATATACTAAAGAATATATAGAGGATATTTGTTTTTTTCGGTGAAAGATCGAAATTTATTTCATTGAGTGAACACCATCGGTGATATTTTCACGAGTAGCTGCGCCACTCGTGAAAATATTACCGATGGTGTTCTCGAGATGGAATAAATTTCGATCTTTCACCGAAAAAAAAAAACAAACAAATATTCTATTGATTTCATGCTTTTAACCTTTTCTTGGAGGAGCTTCATCAAAACCCAGTACAGTTCTTTTCCGTTATTCCCCGTGGCGTACCCCTCCCACATAGCAACGCATTACAATATTACGTCAAGCGCGAGAAATCTAAGGTATATGACGTCATATTTCCCATCTGGTTGTCAGGCACGCGCAATTAACCTTAGCAACAAGAACGTGAAAATCGGTATTTTCACTGGTGACACCAGTGTAAGATCGAAAAATATTTTCACTGCTATTTCTCGATATCCTACCGGAAAGCATGAAATAAAAGAATATAGTCTATATCTATGAAATAATTTAATTTCTGCATGGCCAAGCAATTTTCTTAAGCCAAACATACATCGCGTTACTTTCAAATTAAAGAATTTTTGAACATTGAATGAAATACATTTTTCAGAATCGTTGGTGAATACACGTCACAATATAATCCAAATTTATAAAAACAAAATCTTATAGAAAAAGATAAACAGGCCTGCCTTATGCTTCTGGGGGGAAAATATTAAATCTTAGAGTTTCCTTGTTACGTTTCAGCTAGCCTCAGGTTTTTCTTTTTCTTTAACCCATTACCACACAATCCCTACTTTTGACGCCCCTAAGAAAGAAGCCTTTAGAAAACATTGTGGGAAAAGGAGAAAATGCTGGTAACCAGCATTTTCTCCTTTTCCCACAATGTTTTCTACCCTTCACAAAACAAATTTCAAATTTTCAGTCATTTTTATTTTGTCGTCTGCAAATGCTTTCGATTTGGACAAACCTAAATTTTTGTCGTTTGGTAATGAGTTAAATATTATGTTCATTTGAAATTAAAGTGAAATGAGTTTGTTACTTGATTAATTTGTACTATTATTTTTCCGCCGTATGTATTTATTTTGTGTAACCTAGTTTTCTATTGATGTGTTAAGGGCCAACTAGGGGCCAAATGTGTACAAAACGAGAGGAAAGATATAGGTAAAATGTAAATCTTAACCCTTATCATGCTGAATAACTTAAAAATAAAACTTTCAAGCTGACAGTAAAAAACATAATTTTGCTAATTTCAAAGGTATTTAGGGGGAAAAGATATCCCTCTTATTGGACAATGTAGATCCAAGATCAGACTGCACGTTCTGTGCAGTCTGATCTTGATCTACATTGCCCGCAAAAGGTCAGCGAGTCGCGCATATAAGGGTAAGAGTTAATTGATATTGCTTGATTTGAATAAGAATATCCGTGTAAGAGTACTTGTTAGTGTTTATTAAACCCAAATGACGAGAAAGAAATGTACTAATTAGCCACGACATGGCAAAAGGAGGCTAAATGCATCTCTGTAATACATTGTGCCAAGCTAGTCTTCACAAAATCAGGGGTTAAAAAAAAACACACAATGTCTAACAACCATTTGAATCAAGAGCTAGACTGGTCCTTAGACATACAGAAGAAAATTCTCCATCAGCAAAATGATTCGACATGTGTCAGCCTGCTTGCACTATGCAGGCTGACCTGATTGATACTTATTGCTGAGGCATTAAGCCCCCTTTTCCACAGAGCATGGCTTTTTTAGTTATTTATTTATCCATTGCTGGCCTTGCTATTTTTAAACATAAATCAATATTGATTAGTGTGAGCTACATGAAAAAGAAATATTTTTGAGAGGGGAAAAAACTAGACTAGATCTATTTTGAAATGAAACAAAAAACATTGCTTATAAACTAGGAATCGATTCTAAATGCAATGGTTTCTTTTCTTAACCTTTTCCTACTGTTTGTTGAAAGGTGAGACATAAAAGTTGTACATGTTAAGTCAATATACCTTTGAAATTGTAAAACTAGCCGTGCTCTTTCAAATGGGGGACTTACTGGATCTATGAAAACTATCGACCCATGTAACCCTTCGTAGTCCGCGCAGGGTGACTTGGGCAGAACGTGTTGGCTGTTTTTAACCCTTTACCCCATAAGGCATTTCTATGGAATCTCTAATTGGCCCTAAATAACAGCAAGGATGAAGCTGTTCCTTATGTGTATATGACACCTTTTGATAGCATAGAAAACATTGTGACAAAAGGTGAAATTGCTCGTCACGAGCAATTTCACCTTTTGCCACAATGTTTTCCAAAGGCTCCTACAAGCAATGCGTAGAAATGAGTATCTATGGAGTAAAGGGTTAAAGTTTCTACATGTCCATCTTACTCCCAGGTGATTTAGTAAATTATTAGACGAAATGTGCTTTATAAATCTATAGTTCTGTGATTACACGTTTGGTATCATACTTCACAGAGATAGATAAGGCCCCCTGCATGTTGCACGAGCTTGGCTCAAATGTATGGACAATGTTGGCGATAATAACTTTATTTTACATGTGTTCCTTAGTTTACAGAATAAAATTCGCAATGTTTAATTTACAGGGGTAAAAAGTTTGAAAATAACAGACTACAATATAAATGTAACGGATTTTGTGTTTACATTAATCTGCATCTGCGTTTTTATCTTAGTATGTACTTCATTTTCCTTTCCTTAAGAGTTATTTAGAATCAAAATAAACTTCTTTCTATCGTGGTTTATCGTTCAATGAACCACGTTGTGAGTTATGAGGCAAAATGAATAAACCACTTGGGCTATCCCCTTCGTAGATGATTTATTGTGCCTCATAACTCACAACTGTGGTTTATTGAACGATAAACGACGATAAAAAGTAGATTATTTCAAGAACAATGAAATTTCAAAGACAGTTTTTTTTTTTGTACGCAGACAGTTGTGATAAAATCATAAAGGTAATTCATATAGATCTACACATTCCTTCTCTCCGCAAAATTACATGAAGTTGATTTAACACCGAGGCCTCAAATGGCGACTCAAGGATCATTTGCGGGCACCATAGACCGTGGATCCTATAATGTTCGATAAGGTGATATTTTTCGCCCAATAAGTACTTTTTTTTAAATACTAGATCTATCTGTTAGACAGATTAGTTCAATCTTCGTAGTAGATTATCCTTTTACCACACACTGACTATTTTATTTACCAAACTATTGACTTGTCCAAATTGAGAGCATTTCCAGCTGACATTGTAAAAAACGGTTCAGAAATATGGCATTTGTCTTTGACAGGATACAAAAACATTGCAGGGAAAGGAGAAAATACTGGTTACCAGTATTTCGTCATTTTCGCACATTGTTATCCAATGATTTTTTTCCATGGTCGTTCAAAGTCGGGATTGCGTGGTAAGGGGTTAAGGGTTAACCCATTACCGCACAATCCCTACTTTTGACGCCCCTGAGAAAGAAGCCTTTTGAAAACACTGTAGGAAAAGGAGAAAATGCTGGTAACCAGCATTTTCTCCTTTTCCCACAGTGTTTTCTACCCTTCCCAGAACAAATTTCAATTTTTCAGTCACTGATTTTGTCGTCTGCATATGCTTTCAGTTTGAACGGGTCAGAAATTTTGTCGTGTGGTAATGGGTTAAGGGATTACCAAACCATTCCGTGTTTTGAATACCAGTAGAAAGATCATTTTGAATAAGATTGTCATAAAAGGGAGAAAATACAGAGTCCAGCATTTCCTTCATTTTAGCATTGGTGTATACTTTTTCAAAGATTAATCTCATACGAGAGCCGTGTCAAAGTTGTTGTCTGCAACTGCTTTCAATTTGGGCAACTTTTAAAACCTTCTCGTCTGATATAATTTTCGTAATTCCTTAACAAGACAAGACTGTTAATTGGTCCTGATTTTGAAAGAAGTTGCAGACGACAAATTCAAAGAATGCAATTTGGCATTACAAAGGGGAAAGTATTGTGGGTAAAGGAGAAAAAGGTCGATACAGTTCTTGCAATGTTTTAAAAATGCTTCTCTAAAACTGCAAAGGGTTTTTATATGTAATGCAGAAACAAGAATTAGACGGTACAGATATAACACTGTTTCACCATCTGCGAAAGCTGCATTTTTATTTCACATGGTCAATGAGAGTTACTTTTTGAAGGTAGCAAGGTTAGAAAAAATATGTTTTGATGCATAAATGTATCGATTTTCAATGTATTTGTGATGCTATGTTTGTTCAAAACTATAGGCCAACCACTCGCAATCAGATGGCATTCTGTCTACATATCCATAAACGCAGTATGATGAGTTGGTACTCGACCTGAAACGGTATTCTTCATTTAAACCGGATTATGCTTTGTTGTATTACTAACTTTAGGGAAACAGCTATGGTTTAAAACAGCATCATTTCAGCGTTGATTTCAAAATCATTGTTTTGTTTTTATCAATATGCAAGTAAAAGTAAAAGAGCAGAATCCCATGTGTTTGCACTTGGCCCATATACTTTTCATACACAAAGTAAATGTCACAACATTTATTTTGGCTATTTCTTTTTACACCAGGTGAAGTCATGAAAGAAATATGAAGTTACAGTATGCAATTTACATGGGCCGTGCTCTGTGAGAGAGGGACTTAATGTATCGACCTAGGGTTACCTGGGTCGAAAGTTTGTACTATTAGTCAATTTTCTGTATGCCAAAGGAGCTATGTCCCTCATACTTCCGTCGGTTGTTTAACGAAATGTATTACATGGATAACTTCCATGGAATCATCCCTCGCGGAGTTGCATTAAGTCCCCTTTTGCCAGGGCATTGCTCACGTCATGTTTTTTTTTTTTGGCTGCAAATCGTAATAAGACTTTTTGGACCAAATTTGTGTCACAAATGACTTGTTTTGACTGAAAAGTTGCAACTTGTTGATAAAAGAGTGCTATATTTTGCATTTTATAGTTAGACAGTCTAGTCAGTTTATCGACAGAAACCACGTAAACCGAACGTTTCCGTTACTTCTCCGTAAAATGGGTAAACTCTTTGTTAGAGAAGCATGCCTCAATAAACCATAACATCCGGTACATGTTGTATGTTTGGAATGCCCCTTTACCTGACGATATAAACTAGATTTGTTCAAATCCAAAGAAGAAAATTTGCAGACAACAGATAAAATGTAGCTGAATTACTTGGAGGTGTTTAAAATGGGATAGAAAACATTGTGTGATAAAAAGTAAACATATGGACTGGTAAATAGTCTTTTCTCCTTTTTCAAGAGTATTTTAAAAATTATTAACGTTCAAGTCAAGACCCCGGGTCCTGAACAGCCATTTTGAGGAACATTGTAAGTCTCAAAATCTTTTTTTTTTTCTTCAAAGTAAAACAACTTTTGATTGGCTTAACTATTTGTTTAAGCCAATAATATTTTGCGTCACTTTTTTTTTTTCAATTTAAAAAATGACAAGAATATTCTTAAGAATAGTTGGTGAATATAGGCTGGGGGTCTTTTCATGAAGCGTGGTAGAGGTTCATGGCATATTTGAATACAATGATGCATAGACATTCATGCATGGGTTTGTTCTTAAAGAGCGATAGATTCTATACTTCCATATAGACTTCAGTTCTCAGACTGTTATATATTGAATGTATTTTTAGGCGTCAAATCAATGTTCTGCTTTCCGAAAAGGTTGCAAATATATTTATATGAAAAAAAGCATATTGGTTGCGAAGTTATATATATGCAAGCCTTCAAACAAAGTTAACGACATTTCTACGTGCTTGCACATTCATATCAGAACTGTTGCTGAGCTATTTTCAAGTTAGATACCTCCAATGTCTAATTAGCTATTTTTTTATGTTATCGATACCTGCATTTTATCCTTGAAAACATCTAGACATTTCGGGTATTTTTAGATAATCCGTACACACGAGAAGTAAAAAGATAAATCGAATTCTTCAAATTTCTATTGTATTTAAATCCATTTGGTATGTTTGTATAAATGATTTGTAAGGCAGACAGGGGCATGCAAGCACCATGTTATGATTTATTGAAGTGCTATGTCCATGATTGTGACCGGTATATTTGTTTTCTCTTTAAGTTATGTTTTGTATATATTTATATATGATATTGCTGCCATCACTGTAAAAAAAACCCCGAGATACCTGATAGTTCTGTATGTGCTCCTAATCAATCAGATATATCATTAGGTCATACTTTGTAAAAGGTTTGTCTGAAACACTATCTGGAACTCGTTAAAATGTCTCGGTGCTTTTCATTTAACTACCAAAATAGGAAGTTCTTTCGTGAAAACCCATGTTGCGGGTCTTCATATAGATTTCCTAATTATTGACGACCCATTAGAGTACCAACCACCAAGATTTGGCAAAGATGTAAATAACTGAATTCTTTACACAAAAATTCCAATGCGAAAACACTTAAATCTGAATAAGCCCAGTGATACATGCAGCTTCCGCATAACAATTTACCAATGTTGTTCATCTAGCTCAGTACGGAGGGACTCTCAGAACAAATCATTGGTACATGTATCTCCAAAAAAGTTAATGGTTTCAGTAACTGCTTGCAAAGATGCTGCTTTTAGAAATAGTGAAGATTTACATCATACTCTACAAAGTGTTGAGTTTGATCTTGAGCTTGTTTTGTCCGAAATCAATTGTCACATTTTGACCACTTGTACTGATATTGAATTATTTTGATATTTTCTTCACTGACTACGCTTTTCAGTCAGTTTTGCTTATCACTCCATGTCACTATGTGCTGGACAATCGTCAAATCAGAAGTCGCTGAAAAAACCATACTGCCAGACTATCGCTATCAAATTGGAATTTAAACATATATCGGTTTCAAAGATCTTTTACATGCCTTGATAGTTGAATGGTTACCATAATTACGAAATCTATGAAAAAGAGTCTGATTGTTAGGTATAGACCTGTGTCGCTTCCATCGACAGTTGAATGTTTAAAGTGATTTCAAATTATCTGTGCGTGTAAGTGTCTCATTTCCTCTTTGTCATTTTTTTATCATTGCCATTTTCCTAAAAAATAGATTATCATTTCAAACGATTTTTGTATGTGAGAATATATTCTACTTTGTGTTGCATTATATATTTATAATACCTACTTTGTAAATAGCATATATGTATAATGCCAGAACGCTCATTGACGAGAGAAATCACTTATTTCGTGTTTTGTTTGTTTTAGCATATTTTCCGTATGTGTTTTCAAATTTTAAAATAAAGGGACATACGAACTACAGAATCGTAACTAGAAAAACAGACAACTATCATGTTTATGCTTGTGCAAATTTGAATTTAAACTCTTAAGTGATCCATGCTTTACCGGTATTTGGAGTCACAACTTATGGCGTTCATATTTTTAAGGTTGCAGCAGTTATGCCTAATATTATCTTACAAGAGGTCAATACCGATATTTCGGTGAAGAATAAGTATACCGTACGCGCAAGTATCTTAGACAACAATAGTTACACAGTTAAATAAGAATAGCTGCCAAAAGTAAACGAAGAAATATTTCAATGTTCTTGTTTTGACAGAATATCATTCAAAATTCACGACGGTTTGGAATTAATTATCAGAAATATTAAAACCATATACGGTCCTCATAAGGCCATATGGGATGCCTTTCTGGTGGCTAAGAAATATCCCATGAAATAGCTTTATTTCATGTGTAATATGATGTGTCATTCATAAAAAGAAACATGACGCCACAGTCTTTAATTACTCTAATAACAATCATGAGAAAAAATGCTTTGGCATTTAACACTTCATTATTGTTTTCATCATTATTCTTTTTTCACATTTTAAGCGCCATAGTCAAATTAAGATGGTTATGCAAACATTATCTTACATCAAATCTTCGCAGACCATAATTCTGAGGATATTGCAACCAAAACAAGTTTGAAATTAGACCATGCGTTTCTTCTTGGATATATCCATTTCAGTTGTTCAGCTACTCTGGTGTGAAAGTACTCGTATGATCATGGTGTTCCGATCATATTCCACAGCAACGAACCAATTCTTTATAATCATTTACTAAAGTGTAACGGGTTTATCTACAGATCTTTAAACGATATAGAGCAAGGAAGGAATTACTGCAACTAATTAATGTATTTATAGCATCACGATCTTTGACGTCGATTGCTTTCTTGGACAAACCGACTTACAAAGTATCAGACAACGTGGAAACAAGAATAGAATTCTCGTTTAATTCAGTCTGGCCTTGCTTTATACTTCATCAAAAAGGATGCGACATTTCCTTTGGCTCTGGAATAGTTTATGTGTTTTAAGATTCAGATAGCTTATTCACTCCAAGCATTCATGTTCTGTTTGTCGATGCCATTGTTTCACTTTTGGTATCCAATTCTTTACACATGAACAATTCTTGCAAGGCATTCAAGTCTGGATGCAAAGACTTGGTATCTGATTTGCCTAGACTTTTGTTTTTCTTCTGTTGATCTAAATCAGATGGTAAGCATTGAATCTAAGTGCTTGAATAAAGATTTACATTGAGTTTGAATACAGTGAACAGTGTTTCGGTACCAATGTGTGGTTCCAATTTCGGTAGACACGGAATACATAATTTGACTTTGGTATTACACTGCCTTGATCGAGGGATGATTGATCTAGACCAAAAAATCTTAGAAATTAGATATATGGGTACGCTGATCACAATGGAAAAGTCCACTTCATTTATGTGATAATTCAAAGGAAAAACTATCGGATTTGACGTTTTAGGTCTGGTTCACCTTTCTTCGATTAATTTCCTGGAAAAAAAAGATTCCTCGCTTTTTAATGCCTTTATCTATGCTATTATCATTAACACAAAAAGAGTGATGATACATGATCTAAGCACAAGGAAAACAATTCACTGTCGACTACTCGAGCACTTGCATGTCTAAGATATCCATTCGGATTACCCTTTCATATGGATTACCGAGTAAATCATTTGAAATATCTCTGATGATAGGTCAGGCATTTATCCGATATTACAAACACTTGGAGTTTCCATGCTACGGGCAAATATACACTGACAATAATAAGTTCGATTCTCAGAAGAGCATTTATTCGAATATAGGGTAGCATGAAGTGGTGGCCTCAATGTGCACAATTTTGAAAAGCGTGTGGCAGCATATCTAATGGCTTGTATGAACATAAAGAACTGCTGGTGCCCTCTTTTTTTTTTAAAACAAAGCAAGCCAATGCAAGTCACTTTTAAAACATCGTTGGAAAAGAAAAATCAATGGTAACTGCTATTTCTACCCTTTCCTAAAATGTTTTCTTTCCATTTAAGTGCAATTCTTACAATTGGAACCATCCCTAATTTCCCGTCTGCAGACGCTTGCTATTCTGACAAGTTAAATTTTGTGAGTGTTTTTTTTTTTTTGACAAGTTTTTAAATCTTCCAAAATGAAAGAAGCTGCAGAAGACAAATTGAAATTTGTAGAAATAAGCTTTAACTCTTGGATATGGTTACAAAAAAATGTGGGAAAATGAGAAAATGCAGGTTACTAATATTATGTCCCTTTTCGCCAATGTTTCCAGAAGGCTTCTTCCTTAACATCGTGAAATGTGTGTTTGTTTGGTAAAGGGTTACCGTAAAGTAATAACGTAACACACAAAGAACACCCAACAGTAGGTAATATGATATTAACCTTTTACCATACAGCAGAATTTTAGACCTATCCAAATCCAAATCATTTGTAGGCGATAATTTCATTGTGGCTCAAATGATGCAATTTTCTTTTGATAGAGAAGAAAACTTTGCTGGAAAAGGTTACCAGTATTTTCTCCTTTTCCCGCAAAGTTTTCAGAGGCCTCTTCCCCAGGAGCTTTAAAAGTCGTCATTGTGTGGTAAAGGGTTAATTAGACACTTCGTATCTTCAGCTTCTGTGTTTTCTTTTTCTTTCGTATTTTATATAGTTTATTTGTTTTAGTGGTCCCTCAGTCACTAGGTACCAAGTACCAAACACCCCATATTGTTACACATTGTATGTTTTGACATTTCTACAAAAAATAAAACGAGAATTTACGCAATAAAAAAATTAAAACAAGTTGTCGAAGTTCTCTTATTTTTTTATTGTGGAAGTGTCTTTGTGTTTGGAGTTATCTTCACTTTATTTCATGCTTTTCGATATTTTATTGGCGAAAGATGGAGGCTTACGAACTGATTATTTCACCGTCTGAACAATAGAAAATTATCAATTTTCTCTTTCTCTATTCTGTCTCAGATAGTGATTAAAGCGAGTGATCTTTTCAAATATTTATCAACCCTGTAAGAAAAGGTTCGTGAGTTTTGTTGATTAGTTGTGTCATTTTGAAGGTAAATAACTTACGGACACTAATGACTTATGCGGAAGGATAAATTTGGGAAATGGAAGATCAAAAAATGAAAATAATGCAAATATAAAAAAGGAATGTCTTCAATAAATAAGTAATTGCTATATTTTCTCAAATTGATTGCTCAAAATATTTTCATAATTCTGGTAAAATGTAAATTCTCATTTTACGGCGTGATGCGGTTTTATGTATACCACAAGGAATCACTGAAAACAAATACTGGACTTCGATTAAAATCCAAACAAAAAAGGTGTCAGAAGCATGAAATGAATATAACACTCACACACACATATATATACATATATTTTAGTGAAAGATCGAAATCTGTTCATCTTGTGTACATCAAACGGTAATATTTTGAGTTGGGGATGCGCAACATGTTGAAGTATTACCGTATAATGTTCACGAAATGACACTGAATTTGATCGTTCACCGAAAACAAGGAGAAAATATCTGCTATTACCACAGTGAAACCTGTGTTGACGAACGCGATAGAAAAAGCATTTTGAAAAAATATTCCCTTTCATGTAATAACTTTTGCCATCTAAAAAAAAGACAGTATTTAAGCCACATCGGATTTGTCGACTGGACTTATTCTCCAGTTGGGCGAGTTTTGTTTTTTTTTTGTCATCTAGAAACTGAGTGTTCAAGCAATACAAACAATCGTCCAATCGTTATAAAATCGAAGAGAATCGTGAAAAGAAAGAGCAGCAAACAACTTTGAATTTATCCTCTGAACGTTGACCTTAGACAATAACGTAGTTAAAACTAGCAATCTTCGGCAGGAATGTTTCTACTGTGGGAAGAACATATTTGCAGAAGGTAGTGACTTCAATGGCGACTCTGACGGACGCGAGTGAAATTCTAGTTATCTTCCTTGTGAAGAAGCAAATGGAAAACATGGTCCTTCAATACTAATCGTTCAATGGTGGTCTTCCTGAGAACTCAGTGTTAAAAGGTAAGTAAATGTGCGCACCTGCCGCTTCATTCATGGGGTGTGGTCATCCAGCCACAAACTCGTATCTCTTATAAAGTGTTGAAATAGTTCCTGCCTACAGATGAGAATGTTGCAGTAGTTCGATTAGGTTAAAAAACTGACAATATCATAGATCCTAAACTCGTACATGACCCATTTAGTTTTGTAGTTTAAAAGGAAAATCGTGCTGCTCACGTGTACAATAAACCACTAGTACAAAAATAACACTAAAATAATAACAATGGAAACTTAAAAAGAAAATATGTGGGACAGTCACAAGGATCTTCTGAATGGATTTTGCCAGGCAAGTTTTCGCATAAAATAGATCCATTTTGTCTAAAAATGAAATTAATCATGGGCTAGAACGCCGCATCACATGTTTTAAGCCAGGTCAATGGGTCGATACCTTTGGCAGGTGCGTAAATCCACTTTTCACAAAGAATGGCCAGTAAATATTATCCTCGATAGACACGTAGCACTAAAACTTGGCATGGTCAATTATAACCAAAAGTACCATAAACAGTTCTCAGAATGTTTCAAATACACGTAGTTGCCTTTTGACCCACTTTTCAGACAAGCCAATCTACTTTCTCTTCATTCTGCAGTAAAAACTTGAAAAATAATTACACCGACAAGACACGATTGACACATGTCAGACTAGGCAGACTGACAAGGGACGAAACGTTTCTGCTTTTTGTAGATTTCTGCTTGTCCGAGGCATATTCTACCCCATTGTTCGGTCGTATTTTTTAACAAAATGGATCTTTGGTTACGTGATGGTTTGCTTGGTATAATGCATCACGAAAATGCATTTAAATATCTTTTTTAAAAAAACTACTTCGTTATGTTCTGTTTAAAATAGCAGTGCTAAGGGTTTCTGTAACTTGTTGTATCAACATCAAGTGCTACCTTGTCACTTTGGTCCAGTCTGTATTTTGCAGTTGGGAAATGTATACTTAAAAAGCATAAAGTTATTATCTCCTTATCCGTTCATTTAAATTGACCTTCAACAAGCGAAAAAGGGCATTCGGACATTTGCGAAACGTATTGTCTCAGATCAGCCGGCACAGTCCGCGCTGGTCTGTACGAAAAAACTATGCACGTTTTCATGTAATGTTTTGCACAAGTCTACTGTAACCAAAATCTAATGTAGTCGTAAAGTGCCGTCTCGGATTAGCCTGCGTATAGGCTAATCAGAGACGACACTCTACGCAAATATCCGAATTTCCCTTTTCGCGTGTTGCATGCCATATAAATGAAGGTCTTCGAAAAGAGGCTTTAAGGTAGTGGACCCGTAATATTTCTAGTGTAGTATGGCTTAAGATTCCTTGACAGTTGATAAAGACAAATTTATACAGATATAATACTTTTGAATATTTTAATCGACCAGAAATTCCTTTGATGTGTATCTTGAAATTATTTTTTGATACTTTTGTTTGTTTCCAGAAAAGGGAGGTAATTATCGCATCAATTTGTAATGAGAACACCGATGTATAAATGATAATGCTAGGAAGGACAAAAAGGAAAAGTGGCTCGGTGAAAGATGTACAATAATATTCATCTTTAATCCTAGCAAATTTTGTAGGATAATAATAAAGTGGAAATAGCTGTTTTCCATTACGGGTGCTCTACGTTAATACATCTGCAAAAAGTGTCGTCCAGGCCAGCCTTTGCAGACTGCCGAAACGTTTTGCAACTGGTCAATTTTCTTCATGTCAAAGTACTATTCAATCATAATTGGCCTGCAACACGCGAAAAGAAGCATTCTGACATTTGCGTAAAGTGTCATCTCGGATCAGTCTGCGCAGTCCGCGCAGGCTAATCCGAGACGACACTTTCCGTTTTCATAAAACGTTCTGTTTTGCGCAAGTCTACTTCAGCACAAAATCTAATGTAGTCGGACTGCTAAGGAATTCACCAGACGTTTAAGGTAAGCGAATCTATAGCTATCATAACCGCTCTATTTTTTCTGTACTTCTGTACCAGATACTGCGTGTAATATATTCTGGCCTAACTACCGGGGTGGAGCAAACATGATATTCTTGAAGCGAAGCAAAGTAATTCATAGTCTAAAAAGGAGCTTGTAATGCTGCAGCAGTCAGAATGGGTAAATTTCAGATTCCAGAGATCTTTCTTATTGGCATTCGCATTAAAAATAGTTTTTTGAAAAAAAAAATATACAACAATGTATACAAATAGATATCGATATGAAATAAAAACCCTAAGAAAAAAAAAACAGGAATAGTACGATTGCCATTCATTTAAGTCTCCATAAAGGGAGAGCAATGTTTAAACTCGGCCATCTTGTTGTATAATTTTAAAAGGCACTTTACTGGCAATTACATATGATATAAAAAACCTTCAATGACAATATCAATTATGCGATCCAAACGCCTTGTCTGTAAAGAGTTTGCAAAAAAAAACCACCGAGCAAATTCATAATTCAAGAGAATTAAGAAATCTTCATTTGGAACATCCTTAATGTAATTTTTGTAAGGAAAATTGAAGTAAATTATGAGTACATAGGTATTCTGACTTGAGCAATTTAAGCTTTCCTTTATTAGATAAAGTCATCAAAGTTTGCTATTCAACAGGCATTATATGCAGCAGACATTTCCATTGTTTTTTGTGGTACAAACAGGAGGAATTCCCCATTATTTTTCACGTTTATTCAGTGCCTAATACTTCAAGTATGTTTTCATTCTTCCACCACAGCTACTAGTATGTCCTGTTTTCGTTGAATAAAGTAGCTGAACCAGATTGTCTCTTCTTGCATAACAGCAGTCGGGGACATTTGGTAATTTTCTTGGTAATGGTTTTCTTTTCAAAATAGGTGTCAGGGTTGTTTAAAAAAAAATCTTCTTCCTATCCTGGTTTATCGTTCAATAATCCACGGTTTTGAGTTATGATGCACACTGAATAATTCAGGGGTTAGTAGCCCTTACTTCAAGTGGATTCGACTGATAAAATATCGGGAGGGAGAATACATGGAACAGCCACAGGCGAAATACTTCATACAGAATGACGTCACTCAATATAGAATGGCGTAGATTTTACCACGTTTTGGTTGCACTGTATTTATGCAAGGGTGACAACCTACGTCAAAGCAGAGGTGTCGGAATAGCCGGCATTTTGTAGGCAAAGTGCGGATTAATTACTTTAAAAAGATATATGTATCTAAAATTTACTTAGAACACCTACTTCATCTGGCGACGGTAAATATATTTGTCCTATTCGTGAAATCAAAATGCCATGAAACATTGTTGTAGCTCTAAACACTTCAACACAATTATTCTTAACGGCATAGTTAACATCTATTTTCAAATCGCACATGTGTCACCGGCTTCGAAATTTGTGCGGAGGTAATTGCAAAATCTACGAAACTAATGAACAAAATATTGATGTATACTAATGAAGAAAGTTGTCAGGTACCATATGCACTGCCGTGTTTGGATAGATCTTACCCACCCCTCACAACGTACGTCAGTGTGACGTCACAGGTAGTGATATCGGACCCTTATTATAAAGTCAGTGTGCGTGTTTTGTAAGACTGTTTTTTTTTGTAATCGTTCCTTTAAATGATCTGAAAAAGTCTTTAGACCACCAAAGCGTACAATGCCTAGAGACTTTGTTTTTTGTCAAAGCTTTTGTTAACTGCTTATAATAATGGAATAGACTTCGACCAACTATTTAACCCAATCACTTTTTGATATTTGGTCAAAGTGTTTGTCCATATAGACATCTGCTTCCTGTCTAAAACATCAGAATATTAAATGTATTCATCTAATGTCTTTGATAAATACATGAGAGTCTTTGTAGTCCGTTTGTATCCACCCAAGCTAGCCTTATTCTATCTTCATATCGTACTTACTTTTCAATATGGCGGACATAAGTTATGAAAATGCCCAGGTCCGATATCACTTCCTGTGACGTAGGTTGTTACCCTTGTTACCGTTTTAAAACGAAAATGGCGGATTTAAAATGTCTTCGATGACGTATGCTATGACGTAGATTGTTATCCTTGTTTATAGAGCTGCATTTACTGTCACGTCAGAGTTTTATTTCTAAAAAAAAAATCGTGTTGACCTGCCAGGAGCAGAGGAGATCGATATGTACAATAACTGTTGGTTTCATTTTGCTATTTCTTCCTGTACAATAACAGCGGGATCCAGCATGGTTTTGTGCACGGCAACAGTGGGCGACAATGTAACACTTTTGCCGATTTCCTTTTAAACATGAACAGTTATAATGTCAATTTGTTTACCCCTAGGTATCTTCGAGAAAACAAAATTAAATGTTTAAATGACCATCCCCAAAACTTTTCTGTCACATACCGGTATAAATCAAAGTTACTGTAACAAAGCCATCAATGACAGCCTAGTCTTTCCTTCTCTTGCGTACGGGAACAGCATGGACTTTCTAACGTAACTCTTTACCATTTGATAACCGCGCGTGCAGTGTGAATGAAATAGGGTCACATACTGCATTTCTGTATATGCACCTTGAAATGGAACGGGTATATTTATGTCCACAATGCAGGTATACATGTATCACCCTAGAAAGTTAGCAATAATTAAATACATAGCAAAACGGAAGTGCTTTGATAATTGCCAGAAAGTATCAAACGAAACTGCTTTGCTTATACTTGCCTTCTTCCTTCATCTTGATTTTCTTTTGAGAACCCTTTGATATTTTATCAAATGGATTGTTATCATTACGTAAGGTAGGTGGGCTTGCCTGTTTAAAGAAAAGTTTGAGTATGCTGGCACCCATAAAAGCCTTATTAAATAGTTTTGCACATTATTTCTGTTTGAAAGGGTAATCATTCCTGGGTTAATGATCAGCCTGTGCGGTACAATCTCATTTATAGGAACTTCTTGGGTGTTGCATTTAAACCCTTAGATACACGAAAACAACTATATTTGAATTCGTTTGGGAGGGGGGGGGGTGACTACAAAGAAACGCTTTGATGTCCTTTGATCTGTTTATATTTTCAATCCTAATGATTTCACAAAATACAAGGAAGAAAGACAAATATATTGATAAAATATAATCGAAAATCTCTTAGATTTATGAGTACCTGAAAGCTACAGTATCTGAATTGTCATATTTTTCTGGGCATACTTTTCCAAGTATTACATGAATACAGATTTTATCAAGATTGCTTCATTCTATTGATCTACGCATTTGTGTTCAGGAACAAATACTATTTTCTAAGTAATTCAAAAGTTGATGTGGCCGTATGTCTGTTTTAAATACATGTTTACTACTTGTTAGCCATGTTCCGATGATATTCGATCTTCGCAAGCCAAAGCTGACGATTCACTACGCTACTCTACCCTTGGCGGATCGAGCTTGATTTTTACATTCACCCAATACGCTTTTTTCATTGGATGCAGCCAGCTCTGACAGCAACGAATGAAATCGCTTGTAGCATTTCATATATGATAAAAATAGAACATGGTCGCTACCTTTCGAATAGATGGTAAACATGGAAACCCACGTGGATGTCTGCTTATTGCTTCATGTGTATTCGTAAGCGGTTTGTAAAACGATATTTCATTTGCTTTCAGAAATATGATGTAAAGAGGGATAATAACCAGCATTCAATAGAGGGCGCATCGCAGGAATCTCGAAATCGGGCTCAATCAGCCAAGGTAAGATATACGTAGATCGTAAACTTGGCTCGCGAAGATGATGATATTCCTACATGAACATTTTTTTCTACATTCGCAGGACAAAACGTGAATAGCTTCAATCACGCTAACTAACTGACCGACCGATCGACCGATAAATATTCTGAAATAATCATCACGTCTTTAATTGAATTGCAGTCTGTTATAAACTTGAAAATCTTAGTCAAATTGTCTGGAAAAAATAATTAACTACTGAATCGCGTATTTTAAAAGATGAAATGAGAGAAAAAGCGTAGAAAATGTTAAAAAAATGTATGTGCGGAACTGAAACTAGACAGATATTCATTTAGGGAATTCATTCTACTTTCTCAACTACAATGACTAAAAAACGTTGGTGTAAGGTGTGTGAAAAAAAAAATCAAATGCAACAAATAAACAGTTGCAGATAAACAACAATGATTACTTCATATTGATATCCCAGCCCAGTGGCACTCCTTAAATCTGTTTATTCTAAAATACATGCCTAGATTGACTCATCGATGTCGTATTTTGTAGCGATAGAGCTTAACTCCCCTGAAAGTCCGCAAGTACAATATGTGACAATACTTTTATAACAATAGAGAAGACAATTAGCTATCTGAAATATGAAAAGAGACAGTTATACGCTTCCTATGATATTTTCAGTGATATCCCTATTCACTGACCAATCGTCAGAAGTCATATCATATCCCTATAACGACCTTAGATGTCTCAGTAAATAGACTTATTACTTGTCCACTTGTCTTTAGTGGTTTCTATTGCTTACGACACAGCCGTCCTATGCCGATCTCTAAAGGAAGCAAATTACTACAAATTTATCTTCATGACCAGTATTTACGTCCTCTAACTACCCCGATATTACTTGCATGCTCCCTTTACATCCCTGTCGATATAATTTCAATTATGGCAGACTATTTTATTTCCTTAGCTTGAGCTCTATTGGTCCCTAGGCATTCTTTTGAAATGGACTTTCCATAATGATTGCATTAGTGGTCAGTTATTACGATGTGGACACGTCCGTTTTCCTTAACAAATGTCCCAGATGTAATGACCTCGATAATTGATTTACAGCCTTTGTCTAAAGGCACTGTGGCTATTCCAATTTCTGAGATAATTGGAAAATCCGATGTCATGTGAAATTGAAACAGCGCCTGTGTGTTCTTGTAAGGAAGGCCACTCAAATAATATCACTACATTGCGAAATACACAGAATGGTATAAAACTGATACGTTTCAACTCTTTATGAATCCATCCCATGTTTTAAAGCGACCTTAAGGAAGAGGGCTTTTGAAAATGTCCTAAAATGAAAAAAAAAAAAACGCCCACTTGCAACCAGCACTTTCTTCTCAAGTTTCTCTCAATAATATTTTCTACCCTAAAAAACCAATTCACGCCATTTAAGTCACGTTTAAGTTGCCATCTGCTACTGCTTTGTATTCGGACCAGTGTCCAGTGTCACTCGGTAAACAGCTAAATTTTATCCGACTGCATAAAATTTCAAACGCAACTAATAGTTGTTTGTGAGCTCTTTCTTTACAACGTTTGGCCAATCTAAATTCTTGACCAGACAAAATACTGCCGATTTGAGCCATGCTCTAGCAAGAAGTGGCATAAAGCATCACCTTAACGTATTGGTCCAAGCAATTATCATACATATCAGGGTCCATAAAATTAACTTTGTCTACAAATGCCTGAATTTTGAGTTCGACCTTGAGATGCAGAAAAATGACCTAATGCCAAAAGTTTCGATTCAGGTCAGGCAGGGTGGACTGCACTTGTCCGATATATCAAGCCTCCTTTACACAGGGTATGGCTTTTTAAAAATATTAATCAAAGACATTTGCAAGGTAAAGCTTAACTTTGGCATCTAAGACCAAATTTTTTTTTTCTAAAATGTAGAAAACACTGTAGGAATAGGGCAGAATGATGGGTATCTGCAAACTCTACTTTTCCACTGGGTTTTCAGAAGGATCACTAAAAAGCCGCATAGTTTGCTAATGGATAGAACAATAAATTTTGTATTGAGGAAAGCAGAACAAGAATATTAGGTATCTTCTGAAATATGCTGTCCCAAAATGCAAAATATGTTTAACCCATTACCACACAATCCCTACTTTTGACGACCCTGAGAAAGAAGCCTTTACAAAACATTGTGGGAAAAGGAGAAAATGCTGGTAACCAGCATTTTCTCCTTTTCCCACAATGTTTTGTACCCTTCCCAACAAAAGTTTAATTTTTTCAGTCACATTTATTTTGTCGTCTGCAAATGCTTTCAATTTGGACCCAGTCTAAAATCTTGTCGTTTGGTAAAGAGTTAAGTTAGTAGACCCATAATACTTCTAGTGCAGCATGGCATAACATTTCTTGATACGGATTTATACCGATATAATACTTTTGCACATTTTTAATCGACCAGACATTCCTTTCATGTCCATCTTGAAAGTATTTTTTGATACTTTTGTTAGTTTCCAGAAAAGGGAGGTAATTACTATTTAAATGTCTAAGGTAGTAGACCAATAATACTTCTAGTGCAGCATGGCATAAAATTTCTTGATACGGATTTATACCGATATAATACTTTTGCACATTTTTAATCGACCAGACATTCCTTTCATGTCCATCTTGAAAGTATTTTTTGATACTTTTGTTAGTTTCCAGAAAAGGGAGGTAATTACTATTTAAATGTCTAAGGTAGTAGACCAATAATACTTCTAGTGCAGCATGGCATAAAATTTCTTGATACGGATTTATACCGATATAATACTTTTGCACATTTTTTTGATCGACCAGACACTCCTTTCATGTCCATCTTGAAATTATTTTTTGATACTTTTGTTAGTTTCCAGAAAAGGGAGGTAATTACTATTTAAATGTCTAAGTTAGTAGACCCATAATACTTCTAGTGCAGCATGGCATTACATTTCTTGATACGGATTTATACCGATATAATACTTTTGCATATTTTTAATCGACCAGACATTCCTTTCATGTCCATCTCGAAAGTATGTTTTATACTTTTGTTAGTTTCCAGAAAAGGGAGGTAATTACTATTTCCATTTGCAATGAGAATATAGTGGTTTTAGGTTTATAGCTGATAATTCTAAGTAGGACAAAAAGGAAGAAGTAGTTAAGTGAAAGTAGTACAATAATACTCCATTTTTATCATTGCAAATTTCACAGGATAATATATCATTGTGGAAATAGCAGTTTTCTATTCCGGTTCCACTACGTTAATACTAAAATAAGAAAGGCTACCCTGACTCATGCATTTGATAGATGATAAAACGTTTCAAAATATGATGGACGACGAAAACTTCCTTTTGCTGTTATAAACTTCATACCTCTTTTTACATTAGGCAAAACTTATGGGGACTAAAGGACTCTTGCAGTGTATTACTGATTATTCAAAGTCCATAAAACATGCACTCTTATAATCCTCAATGGAGGGTATGAAATGACTATTGTTCAAGCAACAGTCATTTCATCACGATTTTATACAGTCATTAAATCTATCGAATCATTAACAGAACGCATTAAGAACAATTGGAATTGGTATCACTTATGTAGTCTCTTTTTTTTTTTAAGTTTCCAATACACGGCTGTTTAAACAAATACAGCTTCTTGTCTTCCATTGGAATTTAAAAAAAAAAGGTTATAGATCTACTTCATTGCTATTGCAATCCCGAAACTGAAGGCATATATGGATACATATGCTGATCTACCTTCTGATCTTTTGTAGAAATGGCTACCAAGTTTACCCGATCTTTTAGTACTTTAGAATCGCTTATTATCCAATTGTAAAATAATATAGGTCGCTCCTAAATGAATAAGTGCGAACCTACACCATTTGTGTAACGGTCTTGGCATTGGAGTACCTGGTGTACTTGATGTTTAACTTGCATATACCTAGGAATTGGTCGGGTAAGATTTTCAACTTGTTCTTTTATTTGGCTTTATAAAAGTTGATCATTGTTTGGACAACGGATGTTTTGAAGGAAGCTTTGGAAGATAGGCTTTGATGCACTGGCCGCGCCGATATAACAACAATGATGTTGAAAACAGCGTTAGACACCATACAAATAAATAAACAGACTACAGATTTTACCTTTCAAACTGTTTAAGTAAGGATTTATACATATTTTATTGAGTAGTTATTCATAAAGTAAGTATCCGTTTCAGGATAAGTTTTTCTGTTCGGGATTTCATTACTTTTTGTCGCCTTGTATACACTAATCTGTGTAAGAAACAAGGAAACAAAGCATCCAAACAAATTGGCCCGTATTCAGCAACCGTCATGCTGTCATGTATTCTTAATCTTAATGTCAATTAGAAACGAAACGGAATTTCTGATTGGCTTAACTTTTGGGTTTAGTCGGTGTAACGTTGTAAAGTGACCCTCATAGAATAATGACCCCCCGGTCATTATTTTATATAGAATATCGACTCCCCGGTCATAATATTATGACCTCCCCACACGTAGAAAAGTGACCCCTCACGTAGAATTGTGACCCCCTATAGAATAACGACCCCACACATACACACCCAAACTCTTACTCTAACCCTAACCCAACTAAGGTACACTTACAACATGACTATCTCCACCGATAGGCATCGGAGGTGTAATGGCACCCGTCCGTGCATGCGTCCGTCCGTACGTACATAATTTTTTGACCGCAACTCTCCATTCATTATTGGGCGGAACCGATTCAAACTGGCTGGTTAGGCGCTTCCACCGCATCTGTATGGGTTCTGATTCGTCTGTACAGTACAGTATTTTCAGGGATTAAGAACTACTACCGATGCCTATTTGTGTGGAAAGAACAGATGGTTAAGGTTTCCGACCGAGAATCACTTGCCCCTCACCGTTGTGAGTTCGAGGCCTACCAGGGTTGTGTATGGGTGTCTGGCATACACACTGTCCTACTTGGCGGTTGCATATTAGAGTGATTCTGTTGACATTTAGTCACTTTAGCGAGATAGTTATCTAGGTTTCTATAATGACACTCAGATTTGGTGTTAAATAAACAAGTACCCGACAATTTGCTTTACAACAGAACGATTTCTGCTACTTTTACAATGCGCTATACGGGTCAAAATGGTTCCAATAGCTAGGGTCCATTCAGTCGCCTCATAGTATAGTATACACGCAATACTGTGCGGTGGTTGCAGTTTTATTTCTTTGATGTTAAAGGGAACCGTTCAACCACAATGGACACTTCAATATGCAGCGCTCGATAATACGGCTGTTTCGACTGACAGGACGGATAAGCTGCAGTTCAGAGGTGAAGTAGAAAAACATGTTGCCTTTAAGTTGAAAACAAAATTAGTAGCATACAAAATAACGTTAAAACGAGTTATATATGTCAGCATCAGCTCCAGTAGAAACAACAACAACAACAAAAACAACAACAACAAATAAACACGACAGTGATTTGAATCGATATACATGTAGAGTATGTTAAATTAGCAATAAGTTAGGTGGGGGTCAATATTTTATAGATAAAATCAGGAGGGATCATTATTTTATAAGGGGGGTCAGTATTTTATAGAGAGGGGTTATTATTCTATATAAAATAATGACCGGGGGTCACTTTACAACGTTACACCGGCCAGAATGTGGCTATCATTAGAAGGTGGTGTTCCAAAAGTGCCCACGCACGGATTTGCTTAATATTTTGCAGATATGAACTACCCATTAAAAAAAACTAGAAGAGGACATATCCTTTCCCTAATTCCAAGAGGGGGTCAAAGTGGCCCTCCTTGTCGTACTCCAATATTTAGCCACTTTGTGAGAAAACATAAATCTATGTCAATTGTAGGATTTTCTTAATTTTTACGGATGGTCTTGTGCATTTTGAAGGAAACGTAATATGTCTTATTTACATTTGAAGAATGTTAACGTTTTAGCTTTTAAGACCGATTTCAAATTCAAAAACGAAATGTGTAAAAACAGTAAAGTTTCAACTGACGTCAAACTTCACACTTTGTTTTACTTCTTCTGATGCCGGGTTAGTTTTAAAAATCATTAGAAAATATGCTTTGGTATTTTTCTTTCAGATGGATAAAATGAATAGATTTGAAAACCGGTAAAATAGATTTTTATGTGGTTAAGTGATCAATAATTATTTAAAAAATTGAATACTTCATGAATGTTGGCAAATGTATTGATAATTTCAATATCTCCTCTCCTCTCAATCACTCTCAATTTCATAAACAATTTATAATTACATGGCAAACCAGACATAAATTGGAACAATAAAACTATTACAAACGTAGGTTAGTCTTAACTAGAGGGCAGATGGCCCTAAAGCGCTCCCCTGAGTAAGGTCATCTCTGGTTAATAAAGCTGTAGAGATTTTGGTTTTGTTGATGTAAATGCATGCGTTTAAGTAACCTACTTTTTGACCATCATGACAAACTTTTGAACTTGTCAGATATATCGTCAGGTCAAATATTCTGATAATGTTCCATGACTATCAGATTGAAAAATTGGTCTCTAGACAACACACAAGTTTTTTTCAAAGATCTAGCCGGAGACATTTTTTATGAGTTGTGATTCAATTGCAAAGTAATATGGGATTTCAAAAAGGCAAATTTTCTGATCAAGATTTATAAATGTCAGACTGAAAACGTAGCCCTTAGAGTGCATACAATACTTTTCTGGTTTGGACTAGTGACCTATTTCTTTTTACCGAACATTGAAACTTTATCGAGAAAATTATAATCAATACAAATATTCTGACTCAGATTCTTGAGTACCAGGCTGACAATGTGGCCTCTCGTATGCAAACAAACTTTTTCTAAGATTTAGCCCTGAGACGGACTTTTTGGTATGGTGTGATCCAATTTCTACCTTGTTTAAATATCAAGACAAACTTACTGACCAATTTTGAAAAGCATTAGGACAAAAATGTACACAAGGTTTTCTTTTAAGATTTAAGGCTGCGACCATTTTTCCCCACATGGCCCATTTTCATTATCATCTAGAAAATATGAGTTTTCAAGAGGATGGATTATCGAGTTTCATGAGTATTAGGCTATTATATGTATCTGGCCTCTTTAGTGCCCACAAGGTAAATGTCAACGTTTGGACAACGCATGATGGACAATGGACACAACACGATCACAACAGCTCACTTTGAAGACTTCGTATTTAGGTGGGCTAAACATTAGTTTAAAGTAGTAGAACCCTAAGGGAAAACAGCTTTTCCAGTATGTATTAACCTACAAAATTTGCTTTGAACAGAAATGAGTATAATTGTACTACTCGAACCGAGCCACTCTTTCCATATTTTCCTCCTTTGAATCATCATTTATAAATTCAAATCCACTATATTCTCATTACAAAGGAAGATAACAACTACATGTACCTTCTTTTTCCGAAGAATTGCAAAAGTATCAAAAATGATTTCAGGATAGACATAAAAGGAATTTCTGGTCGGTTTAAAATGTGCAAAATTATTACATCAGTATAAATCCTTATTTATCAACTTACTTGATATTTTATTTCATGTTGCACTAGAAGCAATAGGGGTCTTTTACCTTACATATACAAATACAGCTAAAATACTGTTTTATTTACTGACCATTTTTTTCAAGCTTGATGATACAATCAAAGATTACTTTTGCTTTGGAAGAAGAACAGTAGGAGTGTGCATTCACACAGTAAATATAGTTTACTTTATTGGCTATATGACACAAAACATTAAAGGAGCCTTTAGCTGAAGTGAAAAAGTTTGAAAAGCATGTTTTCAAAGAAACATATGTAACTAGAGATCATCGTTAATCATGCATTGTTTTGAAGTCAATTAGATTACAATATAAACATTGACTCTGGCAGGTAAATGTGAGAACAGATAAAAGGTTTTACCATGAATACGCACATGTAAAATATTAATGCCAGATGAAAGGTGTTGCCACAAAAAATATATGTGAAATAAGAAAGTCGATTCAGTTACGATTAAAATGTTATGCAGAAAATTGAATCATTTTGTAGAAAGTGACCTGATATTTTACCACGACCTTCTTAGATGACCTTGGTAACAGATTAAAATGGTTACCACAAAAAATATACGTATCAAATATGAAAGTCCTATCACTTACCATTAAAAAGTTAAGACGAATTGTATAGTATTTTGCAGAAATATGACCTTGATATTTGACCTTGACAATTTCTGGTGACATTGTCTTTAGTATCAGATGAATGTGATATAACAAAGAGTACATTTTTTTTAATGAAAATATTTTAACTTGCAATTACAAAAGCTAAAAGTTGTTATGTCCACTACTATTTTAAGAAAAACAACAGACAAACAGCCAGTGTGAAAATTATATACCCCTTCCCCAACTGTCTATTGATGCGGGGGCATAGAAAACTATTTTACAAGTTCCTGAATTTTACTTTTTCAACACAAGGAAAATTCCAGAAAATATGAAAAAAACAGCCAAGACTTTTTAAGGTTCGGGTCTGAATCCTTGAATTTCAGATTTAATTTCATATTGTCACTTTTTGAGAATTTTAGAGTAATAAATTGACTCTAAACTGAAAAATAAATCAAGAATTTGATTCGAAGTTGTATCAAAATAAATATCAATAATTTCCCTTTCTAATAAAATCCTATGCAACTTTTTATGAGTACAGCCAAATATGCAAAATCTGACCCTTGTTTTACTGCTAACCCTTTTTGCTAGACATGGTATGCTACAAGAGGCTGTAAAGTCTCGATCTGGGTGTTTGTATTAAAATCTCCCTTTTCATAACTGCTTTATCCATGGCAACAAATAAATACAATGTGAGGAACATCTAAGCGTGGGAACATCTTAGCGTACTTTTGAAACACCACCTTTAGAATATGAGCATTAGACCAAAAATAAAATTTAGAATGATTGTTGAACAGGGGCCGTGGTTCTGTGAAGGTGCAAAACGAGAGGGTATTTCCTATGTCCGATTTAAATAATACAATATTTAGTGACTCCATGAAGAATGCGAATCTCTCATGAAGCTTGATCGACATCTCAAAGTCTTATCTGTAAGTCGTAAACTTTGAATGGGAATATGTCGTGCTATAATAACATTCGGGACATTTATGAATTAGGTAAGGTACAAATCTTAATCCAATTTTTTGATTACAGAAAAAATACCCATAAACACGTAGCCACATTTATATAAAAGCCTATTGCTTTTAAGTATGACTGCAGCTGTTCTGCAAAGATATTGTATTCCACATTCTCCTTAAAAAAAGAAACAAACTCCTTTGCTGATGTGCGCTCAACAGTACAGTAGCTGTAGTGAAACGTCCATTCGCTAGTCCAAAGAAATTTTTTTCAAAAAAGATACCAGAATTTTGTCTACTATACTGAAGCTTTAACTATTAGGATAAGTAGGGAGACACCCTTACTTTTTATGCATATTTTGAAGTAAATACCGAAACATGGAAATGAGGTATTTTGCATATGCATGTAGTTGGAATGTCTTAAGATGAATAATGAAATAAAATTTTAGACAGACGTAAATCTACCGGTATTTCTTTCTATTGCTTGTTTCGATACTGCTTATAAATACCATACTTGGTATTTTGTTTTCTTCCTGCCACGCGCCCGCATACGAGTATCTTCTGTATTTGGCACTGGCTAATTTTTTCAACAGAACCTCCGTAAACGAAAATGCACCATATGTGTTTGCTGTTATCGATTTCTTTTTTGCATTTATTTTTAGTAACTTCACACTTAAGAAAATGGAAAAGATACCGAAAAAATGAAAAGGGGCATGGGAGTTTAATGTTTTCAGGAATAAAATAGATTGTGTAGAGAAGCTCATTCGTCATAGAGTGTCGCCGACACACAACCGACGCCCAGACGACGTAAGAAGTCGGACAACAATACTATTGCTGATCAATTGATGTCATAAATTCAAAGTTAATAACTTTAACTGTCACATTGAAATTTGGAAAATACTCTATACATTTCTCAAATTTAAAATACTGTCTTTTTAAGCTCACCCTGACACTGATAAATCCAGGGTCCATATTCACTAACCCTTATCAAGAACATTCTGAGTATTTTTCTCAACAATTTGGTTAACCCGACAAAAACTTATATTACGTTCAAATTCAGAAACCTTGAAGAATAATACTACGAATATTCTTAAGAATGGTTGGTATATATGGACCCTGACAACTATATTATTGTTTTCGTATATGCAATCCATTGATTGTCTATATTTCCGTCAATAATTACACATTTCCGCAGAATTTTCGATATCAATTTGAATTTCAAATTGCTTTACAGGTTCTTGAGAAACTTAGCGTTTCTCAAGCGGTCTAAATCACACCAGTAAGTCACCCTTTACAAACCCGACATTGATAGTGTTTATTAAGGACACGAAAATTTGTAGACTGGTGAGTGTTTACCCTTCACTTACGTGACTACTACAAGGAAAAGGTTGACGATGTTTCAGTTTCGAATGCCCAAATCTTAGATATCTTACATTTTCCTTTGTGTATTACGTTACGAACAAAGTCCGTAACAAAGAAACAAATGCATGGCAGAAATAAACGGCCGGGCAGGGTTTGAACCGTGGAACGTCCGGACGAAAGCCCGATACCTTAACCACTGAGCTAAAGAGATATCTGCCCAATCCAGGTGTTAGGTATTGTATTTAAATTGGGACGAAGCCATTCATGAAGGAGTGGTCTCCCGTAACAATTATATAGTTATCTGCATTGAAATTGATCAAACTGCCCCATGGTTGAACAACACCTGATCCAAGGGTATACTATTACGTAGATCCGTTGCGGAACTTGCGAAAACTACACGAAGCTAACATCGCGTTCGATTTAGGGAAATTTTAGCAACAATCCTACAGAAATCAACACACTTATTGTGTTTGTATCAGATGTTGGTGGTTGTTTATTGAACAATGTTTACATTGTATATCCCTGGGATATCAAACGCCCCGGGTAAGGTGAAGGGTAATATGTTGTTTTTTTATCTCTAGAAAGCTGTGCACAGTATATGTGCAGCTGGCATCATGTGGTGATGCTTTAATACAATTGCCCGGTTTACACAGGTGGTTTATGCATTATGGAAATAATAGTGTAAGCGGGGGGAAATCGGACGTTTGTCTGGAATAGCACGACATGATGGATTTTAAATGGTTGATGTTGCCTGAGCTTTAGCTTTTTGTTAGATACTGTATGACAGTGTTTTCTGAAATTGGTAATTGTTTCGTCAACCTAGTAGAACAAAGCAAGGATATGACGGTCCTCCTCTGACTTTTGATTTATTACTAACAACTGCTTTCTCAACGAATTCTAATGCTCGAGTTTTCTACTTTTGTGTAGAACTAAAATTTAATGGGTATATAGAACTCCAGATAAGATGGATTGATGGTATTCTAAATTCATTGTTTCTCTCCAAAACCCTATGTTGCAAGTACTCATTAGAATCGTCGCAATGAGACATTTTTAAAGATAACCCACAATATAGGGTTTGTTGGAGAATAATAATATGTTGAATTTTGAAATCAAAATCACTCCCTCTATCTGGAGGTCTGGGTATATATATAAGTCCAACCTCTCTTCGTGACAGAAGAATTTTATGAAGGTTAAATAAAAGATATTTATATCGTCTATTATTTGCACACTCGGTTGAAAAATGGAGAATATTTGGACACACATCATATCGTACCAGGGAGAGGAATCGCCAGTCTTCAAACATTATCTAATCTAGATGTAGATCCTCTTAATATGTTTGCATATACACGCGTTATATACCCTACCGCAGTTTGAGCAGCATTTGGGAACACGAATCGCGATTTCAGTGTTAAAAAAATGATTCAGCACACACAAAAAATCTATCATATTTTGATTATTGTTATCAGGTTATTTGAGCTCTTTTCTATTATACAGTAGCTCAAATATAGTCTTGAACCCGCTTGTGCATGGTTAAATTCCATACAAGATTAGCATATTGCATACAAGATTAGCATATTGACAAACAATTTTCTGTACTTTTACTTCTTCATAGATCCATAGCTTATGCTATCGGGATCTTATGTAAAATAGGAAACTTTAAACAAAACTTAAAGTTTTATAGCAACTGTCTCGTAGTTATCAGTGTAACAGAAGTTACTAATCATCTGAAAAAAATGTTCAAAGGTGTGTGCGTGTTTTTTTTTTCCTTTGTAGCAAGATAAAGTTGCCTAACTAGAAGTTGTTCGGTTAAGACATGTTAATAGTGTAGAAGTTATCATGAACATTTCGTCGTAAAGCATAAATGTGATTGCGTAATTCTAGTTTAATAAGTTTCAAACGTTTAAGTTTAGGAACCGCTTACAGTGACAATGTTGGAAATATTTATAGTTGCCATACATTTTCCTTGCGCATCTAAAGGAACTTTTCCGTTACTTTATGATACGTACTTGTAAGTTCGAGTTAACTTCCTTTACGATTTGGGCTCGAAGAAAGCAATTCGAAGAAAAAACGGTGTGGGAAAGTATCCATTGCATCCATTTAAAAACTGTTAACCCACCCTCCCATACCCCTAATTACCATATCTCAAATCAGTTTTTAGTCTTTTCCAGTTATCACCAGTCACAGCTCCTCAGATCTATTCTTTTGAAGTGTTCATGGTAGCTTGTGGAAGTGGGATTTTTAACGACGTAACTCAGCTGTCTATTGATTCTATGTCACCGGCGGGTAGGACCTTCACCAGTTTGGGCATGCCGGTTTTGTAAAGAAAGTTTGGAATTTTTTCTGTCAGTGCGAGTCTGTTACCAGGGCTCATCAACTGTGCAGACAACAAATATGTTGCCGAGGAGCCGTGGCCAGAATACGTCAACATTACAGAAAATCCAATTTTTTGCTGTTTGGTTGTGAAATAAATTTACTTATATCTGAACTTTATATCAACATTTGTCATCTGTAACACTTGATTAATGAGCTTTTACACTTTTTTAGCTCACCTGAGCACGATGTGCTTATGGTGAGCTATTGTGATCGTGCTGTGTCCGTCGTGCGTCGTCAACATTTTACCTTGTGTACGCTCTAGAGGCCACATTTTTCGGTCCGATACTCATGAAAGTTCGTCAGGATGTTTGCCTCGATGAAATCTCGGATGATTTCGAAAATGGGTCATCATGTCAGGTCAAAAACTAGTACACTAGGTCAAATCTTAGAAAAACCTTGTGTACGCTCTGGAGGCAACATTTTCAGTCGGATACTCATGAAAGGTAATCAGGATGTTTGTCTGGATGATATCTCGGACGAGTTTGAAAATGGGTCATGTGGGGTCAAAAACTAGGTCACTAGGTCAAATTTTAGAAAAACACTTTGTAGGCTCTAGGGGCCACATTTTCAGCCGGATATTCATGAAAAATTGTCAGGATGTTTGCCTGGATATTATCTCAGAGGAGTTCGATAACGGGTCATGTCCGGTCAAAAACAAAGTCACTGGGTCAAATCTTACAAAAAACCTTGTGTACGCTCTAGAGGCCACATTTTCAGTTCAAAACTCTTGGAAGTTCTTCAGAATGGTCATGTCGGGTCAAAATCTAGGTCACTAGGTCAAATTTTAGAAAAACGTTGTAAACGCTCTAGAGGCCACATTTTCAGTGCAAAACTCTTGAAAGTTTATCAGAATGTTTGTCTTCATGATATCTCAAACAAGTCCGAAAATGGTTCATGTCGGGTCAAAAGCTAGGTCACTGGGTCAAATCTTAGAAAAACCTTGTGTACGCTCTAGAGGCCACATTTTCAGTCGGATACTCATAATAATTGGTCAGGATGTTTGTCTGGATGATACCTCGGACAAGATCGAAACTGGGTCATTTGGGGTCGAAAACTAGGTCACTAGGTCAAATTAAAAAAAAAAAATGTGTACGCTCTAGAGGCCACATTTTCAGTCCAAAACTCTTGAAAGTTGGTCAGAATGTTTGTCTTGATGATATCTCGGACAAGTTCGAAAATGGGTCATGTGGGGTAAAAAACTAGGTCAGTTTGTCAAATCTTAGACAAACCTTGTGTACGCTCTGGAGGCCACATTTTCAGTCTAAAACTCTTGAAAATTGGGCAGAATATTTGCCTTTATGATGTCTTGGACGAGTTTGAAAATGGGTCATGTAGAGTCAAAAACTAGGTTACCAGGTCAAATGTTTTAAAAACTTTTGTAGCCTCTAAAGGCCACATTTTCAGTCCAAAACTCTAGTAAGTTGGTCAGAATGTTTGCCTTGATGATAAATCAGACGAGTTTGAACATGGGTCATTAGGGGTTAAAAACTAGGTCACCAGGTCAAATCTTAGAAAAACCTTGCATGTGCTCTGGATGCCACATTTTCAGTCCAACACTCTTAAAACTAAGAATGTTTGCCTTTATAATATCTTGGATGAGTTTGAAAATGGGTCATGTTGGGACAAAAACTGGGTCAATAGGTCAAATGTTATAAACACCTTTTTTATGCTCTGGAGGACACATTTTCAGTCTGATACTCCTAAAACTTGTTCATAACATTTGTCTTGGTGATACCTTGAACGAGTTGAAAATGGGTCATGTGGAGTCAAAAACTAGGTCAATGGGTCCAATATTAGAAAAACCTTGTGTACACTCTTAGAGGCTACATGTTCTGCCTGATACTCTTCAGACTTGGTCAGAATGTTTGTTTTAGTTATGTCTCAAAAGAGTTTGATAATGGGTAATTGTCGGGTCCCAAACTAGGTCACTTAATGAAATCTTAGAAAAAACCTTTTGTACGCTGTAGAGGCCACATTTTCAATACTCATGAAACTTGGTCAGAATGTTTGTCTTATTGATATCTCAAAAATATTAGATGATGGGTAATGTCTGATAAAAAAACTAGGTCACTGGGAAACTAGATCGTTCATGTTTGGTCAATAGACTCAGGTGAGCGATTTCAGGCCTATCATGGCCCTCTTGTTTTAATATTAACAAAAGAAACAACTATAATCTTGGTTCTGCTCCATCGGCACCTAATTTTACTTTCAACCAACAGTCAGAAAGCCCAACATTCGACTCGACTTACTATCTATTTTCAGGACCCAAAACTGACACCTTTTTGTTTCAGGACAAAAAAAGTCTACAAAGTCATTTCAGTGTTTTTTCTTAATTTTTTCCTCTCATAATTTCATTGCGCAAAAAGCTTACTTTATAGATGAAAAGAATTGTATATGCTCTGAGATTAATTATGCAAGACAAAATTAGTAATATCACGAGTTACAAAAACATAACCCGTGCACATTTTTTCCGATCTAAATTTGATGATCGGAGATAGAAAATAAGTATAAGCGTTAAACCTTAGCCTGACATCTTTGGTAATCGTGTCTGTTATGTGAGTAAGTGAATTGTTTACGCGTACATGCAAGAGAAATTAGGTTACGAACGTGTTCTTTTTTTAATATCATATACATACTTATTGTCTATAGTATAGCTGGAAAAGGATATGACAGCTTTAGATTGCTAATAGCATGCATACAGTGACAATTAAGATATGGTGTTATTGTTATTACTGTTATTATAAGTGTATTATAACCTGTAAATGTTGTAAAACCATTGAATTGCCGTGCTGACATTATCTGTTTATCTTTCATGTTACATCACAGTGTTGGTCACGCAAAATAAAACGCAAATAAAGGACAACGGTCAACGATACGCATATATATAGCTCTACCGCACAGTATGTAGAAGCTGTGTTACCCTAATTTAATGACTAATTCCGACACAGAATCATTTTTTATTTATCGAAAATAAATACCTCGTTGGTCATGGTTCAAAATAAGTCACAGTCGTCGTATGTGATTTTTTCGATGCAATATCAAGAGAGATTGCTATAAAACTTACTTTACAACTTAATTTGATACTTATGAACGTCATGATGAAAAAGGCCCGGAGGAAGATGGCTTTGAAAACGTGGCGAACCAATAGAAACGTTTGGAACTGGCAATTGTCGTCACTTTCCTGCTTTTCGTCTGTATAGAAACAACTACATTGTGATTTTGAATAACCCCAGAGAATAAAATGAATTTTCTTTCCGTTTTCCTATATGCAACATTGTAACCATGGGGGCAATATTTGGTATGAAGATACAACAATGATGATATCTTCATGAGACAGAGATGAAATTGGTTTAAAAATGGATGAAAACGAAAAAAGATATATCTTTAAAGAATCACTGAATTACACTGACTCTTGTGTTGCACACAATTAGAGCTTCAAAAGCAAGTTACTATGAGTCTGTCATTGACACCATAATGAAGGTGAAAGTAGCATCGCACTCATATTTAGATCTTGGCTCAAACATATTCTTAGTTTCAGGGCTGTTAGATAAAATAATTCCTTAATTTATATCATATGACAACACAAGATTTTAGACATCTGAACAGATTGCCACACTATTTGATTTTCACTAACCCATTATCATTTCTCTATAACATTCAATTCTTAGGAAAAATAGTTTGTTCGTCATATCATATTAATCTCCAAATTATATACATACTAAGCCCGTTCGGCATACCTCCGGTGATGGAAGCCATCAAATCCATCGGCTGTATCTGGTCGCTGGATATGCTCCCTACACGGTGCATTTCATCGCCAGTTCACCGTTCTGAAAATTATAAGCCTAATCGGAAAAAAGAAAAGCTGCAGTCTCAATTTTCTATTGAAATCTTTCTAACTTTATTTCAGTTTACAAACAGTTCATACATTCACTTTTTAACGTGGTTTATAAATTCCAATTGAAGTTTTCACCAACGGACAGATAGATATGAATAATCGAGGTAGTTTAAGTTGCTAAATTGACTTACTGTGGCAATGCCATGTATAAGATCACGTGACTAGCAGTTCAAAAGGAAACGACCTTTATACAGACGAGGTTGGATGCAGGTACAGAATCGGGCCTAGTTGTGATCAGTGATAATAAGGCCTTAGTGACATTTTCATTGAGATAACGTTTATTTTTAGCTCATAAGAGCACAGCGTGCTCAAGAGGAGCTTTTAAGATCACCCAATGTCCGTTGTGAACGATTCTTTAAACACCAACTCCTCCTAAATCGCTGAAGACATTCTTGAAAATTCTTCTGTGAAAAGGCTGGTCGTATTTTGAAATAATTTCATAGAAATGTTCTTTGAATGCCCCTTTTCAACAAATGTTCGCGAAATTTTGATCCATCTAGAAACATGGTTCTGGTGAATGGGGGCTACTTGCACTATAAGGAAATTTAAAAAAAAATCTGAAAAAATTGTTCTTTGCTGAAACTGATGGTTAGATTTTGAAATGACTTTTACAGGTGACCTTTTGAAAATTGCTTGACAAAATAATGATTTTGTTTCCAATAATCCAAAAAATAGGCTATGGTTCTCTCAAAAATTCCGGTGAGCGATCCAGGGCCGTATTGGCCCTCTTGTTTTTACTATTGCTGCTGCTATTCATGATGTTAGAAGCATTTACTTTTAGTCATACACTGAATAGCGACATGGCACAAACGAAAGGATTCTGAACCTTTTTTTTTTCATTGTTTATTCAGAATAGTTTTTCGTTATGTAGTTGTAGTTGACAGGACTTTGATTAAGTTATAATGGTAAAAAAAAAGTTCGATTTTAAACATTGTTTTTTAAGATCTTCATTTTTATTTTGATACCCATTTAAAAGGGGTACTTCAATTTAAGAACATCAAATCTTTGCTTTGAAATTTAACTTTGATATTTTGGTCATGAATACTTTTATCCATTGTCGTTAAATGTCTACTGAGACCTGTATTTTTTTGCGTAGTTTACATGGGTCCCAGTTTGCATAAATTTTGCCAATCACAAAATGATTAGCAATTCATTTTCTCCTAGTACTTAAAGTAGGTCAAACGTTAGATCATTCATCTACACCGAAAAAGATTGATTTATGTTTTGAGAGTACACTGGAGTGTCCTTACCGAAATCTTACAAATGCTGACAATGGTTCATAATATTTTTTGTAATAACTATCTCGTACAACAGTTGTTGCCTTTTATAATCCCAAGAGGAAAGGTTTTAACTAGGTTAAAATTAGTTAACTGACCTAGATTATGTTAGAAATAAAATTTTGTCAAAGTCAAAAACATGTACACGTTTGTGGTCTACACCTACCAAGTGTCCAGGCAACCATACATCAGGCAACCAGGTAATCCTTGGCTATTTCTGTAAGAAATGGTAAGTACGTTGTTAACGACGATGAAGCGTTTCACAAGTAAGATACTGTAACTTATCTAATATCTAGATTCAAGACTGTCCATGTGGTCGGCTAAGATTTTACGTCTCGACAAACTAGAGCCTTGGTTTACAAGTTAGGTTAAACACTAAATTTATGTTGATAGGAAATACAGTCTTGGAACATGCGCTCTTTTCGTCTGCATTCAGACATTTGACGTTGGATGACAATGATGATTTAACAAACAGCTTTTTTTCTTCGAAAGCGTAATCCATTTCAAAGGGATTTCTTGTTTTACGGCACTTGAGAGTGATACTTTTGTTTTAAAACGTTCTTCTGTCATTCCTAAACTGTTGTCTAACCCTCAGAAAAAAACAATTGCATCATTTCATCTCATTTTTAAATGTTGTTTGCAAGTGTTTTTTTTTTTTGCAGTGTGGACAAATCTAAAAAATTGTCGTGAGGAAAAAGCCTTGACAGTAGTCTGTCTGGAAGATCGTCTGGGCCTTAACAACATTTTATTTCAATTACGATGATAAAAAAAAGATAAGAATCAAATTTATCAATACCATCTCTGGCTGCGTGCTTTTATATTTGTCATGTCTTTGAGACAGGACATTTGCGTTAACGTAATTCAGTTTGCTGAACGTTAAATGCAACCAATGACTATCAACGTCTATAGTTCCAATACCTTTTTCAGACGGTCATGGGGATGCACCATTTCTAAAAGATAATTGATATTTTATTGGTCATAAAGGGAATTTCTTTCATAAATGTTTTAATAATATAGTTGATGTTCCATTCAGTTGTATGGGACAAGCGGGAATAATGAAAGCGGTCGCACACAGTTCATCATGGTATGCATTTCGACGCTAAAATGGTTTACTCATTACTTTTTTGCTTTTCGCCGCAGATAACTCTGAAATTACATCTTTAAAATAAATAGTGGTGAAAGGTTCACTTTTAACTTATTCAACAGAGACGCCAAATACCGATTGTCTTTCTTCCCCACCACCCCCACCCCCATCCCAGTGCTTGCGCCACAGAGGAATTTTTTCATGGCCGTTCAAGGTTTTGAAAGCCGACGACTGCACCGTGTTAGATATACCTTGCTAAAAAAAGTAAAGGCTCACATGTCGTCGAATTCGATCGCAAGATACTTTTTTTCCAGTACAGGACAATGCAAATACTTTTCTGCTCATAACTTAATTGAAACTTAACATTGTAACATCTGAGAACAGACATAACAGTAAGAATGTAAGCCGATGGTTTTCAGAGCACAAAGACAGATTATTTCTCTTACAAAATGAAAGACTTGAATTTCGGCATTTGTGTGATCCTTTTATTCTTTTCAGTAGTGTATACATACATAACTCACAGACAGTGTCGGATAAAAGGACTGGTGTAAACCTGTTTTAAAAACTTTTTTTCCAGATCCTGTGCTGTAGTTACCGACATGGACTGTATCGATGGAAATAAGTGTTTTAGTGAAGAGCTGATTGTGTTTAATATCCTTATTTATCTAGACCATTGGGATTAAAAAAACCACCACGGCTACTGTCACGAACCGTTAGTAGAGCCCTGGTCAGTCCTTGCATCATATTGGACGGACTAGTGGTTTAAAGTAGAGTAGGCTTTATAAGTGCATTAGTTACGTAGACACAGCATTATCTGTTGGATACGAAAGCTTGCAAATGTCGAAATGAGGTTAAAAGTTTTCAAAAACACGTCATAATGAGGGTGTGTGAAGTTGGCAGTAAGTTCGATAATTTGAGTTCGATTTTCAATATCGAAATGAATGTGTTGATGAGGTGAATTTCATGCGGCAGTAAATTCGCTTTTTTTGTTTCAAATTCAAGGGACATTGACGAAAATAAATGAATCCTGATTTGAATATCGAAATGAGTGCAATGGCAGCAGCATATGCGCGGTTTTTTTTTATGTATGTACATCTGGATCGTGTTTAGTTTAGTTTAAACATATTTTATTCAAAGAATTACATAGTATTACATAGAAATATATATCAATCAGATCAACAAGAATAATTCTATAAAATGGATCGAAACGAAAGCTAAGCTTATATAGTTTCTCTCCAAGCTCCGGTTTAGCAGTATGTATAAAGAAGTCACAAAAAAACAAAAGTGAAGAAATAAAATAGAAAAAGACACGAGAGGTAAGAAGAAGAAAAGATTAATGAAAAGATAGATGTGGAGTTATATAGCCTACTGGTAAAATTGTTAACTAATATTCGATATGTAAGGACCATAAAAATTAACTTACAACCTGACCTTATAATAATATGTAAGGACCATAAAAATTATCTTACAACCTGACCATATAATTCCACAGGAGTTTGTTATTACTCAGAAGACTTAAGCCCGTTTAGGGGACAGATAATTAATCATCGCTAAAAAGAAAAAAAAAAAAAAAAATAGATCAGTGTTGCTAATATCTAAATCTGCCGCTTGCACGAATATAAGAATGAACTGCATCAAATATTATTTCATTTGAAGACAGACTAAGACTTTCGTCCCCATACAAGATAGTTCCAAGAGAAAATCTTGTTATATCATTAATGGTAAGATTTAATTGATTTCTTATGTTAACATAATTTGGACATTGTAGAAAGAAATGTTCAGTTGATTCGACGGAACCACAAGTGCAAAGAGGGGACTGTACTATCTTTTTCACATATAGGTGGTGATTAAGAGAGCTGCATCTATTGCGCAATCGAGCATGAATAATCGATCGTGTTTGGGATTGAATGTCGATTTGAATATTGAAATTAATTTCAGGCTAGCAGCAGATTCGCGTTTTTTTTTAGCTATGGGCATATAGATGGTGTATGGGATAGAATATAGATTTGAATATCGATTTTTTATGTACATATGCAAATACATACGAAAAAAAAAAAACACACACACAAAAAAAAACGCGAATCTGCTTCCGGAATTGAATTAATTTCGATATTCAAATCAACATTTCATTTAATCCGAATGCCCATACATAAAAAAATCGCCAATCTACTGCCGGCTTGAAATTAATTTCGATATTGAAATCTGTATTCGATCTCAAACACCATTTCGATATTGAAATCTGTATTCGATCTCAAACACCATCTATATGCCCATGCATAAGAAAACACGAATCTGCTGCTAGCATGAAATTCATTTCGACGTTCACATCTACATTCGATCCCAATAGCCATCTATATGCCCATACATAAAGTAAACGCTAATCTGCTGCTAGCATGACGTTCATTTCGATATTCAAATCTGCATTGGATATTATATACACCATCTATAAGTCCATGCATTTAAAAGAAAACGTGAATATGCTGCCCATACATAAAGTAAACGCTAATCTGCTACTAGCATGAAGTTCATTTCGATATTCAAATCTACATTGGATATTATATACACCATCTATAAGCCCATGCATTAAAAAACGTGAATCTGCTGCTAGCATGACATTCATTTCTATATTCAAACTTACATTAGATCCCATACACCATCTATATGCCCATGCATATAAAAACGTCAATCTGCTGCTAGCATGAAATTCATTTCGATATTCAAATCTATATTAAAGTTCATACACTTTCAATTAGCCTGGCATTCAGGCCCTGCATTTATTTTAATAAACAAGGTACACAATTACATCAACTCACAGAATTATGTGTTGTTACTTACCCTTCTTCTCAAATACGTTAAGTCAGACATTTAGTACATTGAGAACACAGTTTTACTTGATGATTTTGTTTCAATGAAAAGGCTCTATTTAACGGACTAACACCAGTCTAACCTTCTATATGCTCATGCATAAAAAAACGTGACAGTTGCTGGCATGAAATTCATTTCGATTTTCAAATCTACATTTGATCCCAAACATCATCAATATACCTATGCATAAAAAAGGCGAATTTGCTGCTAGCATGCAATTCAATTTGATATTCAAATTCATATTTGATTTCACACACCATCTATATGCCTATACTTTAAAAAACCGCAAATCTGCTGCTAGCATGAAATTCATTCAATATTCATATCTACATTCGATATCATATAGCATTTATATGTCCATGCATAAAAAACACGAATCTGCTGCTAGCATGAAATTCATTTCAGTATTCAAATCTTCATTCGATCCCAAACGCCATGTATATGCCCATGCATAAAAAAAATGTCCATTTGCTGCTAGCATCTAATTCACTGCGATATTCATATCAGTATTCATTTTCATACACCATCTATACGCCAATGCATAAAAAACGTGAATCTGCTGCTAGCATGAAATCCATTTCGATATTCAAACCTACATTTGATCCCATACACCATACGTATGGCAATACATGAAAAACGCAAACCTGCTGCTAGCATGAAGTTCATTTCGATATACAATTGGACATTCGATCCCATACACAATCTATATGTCCATACATAAAAAAAACCGCGAATCTACAGCTAGCATGAACTTCATTATGATATTCAAATCGACATTCGATCTCATACACGATCCATATGCACATACATAAAAAACGTGGATCTGCTGCTGGCATGAAATTCATTTCGATATTCAACTCAGGATTCATTTATCTTCGTAACTGTCCCTTGACTTTGGAAAAAAAGACGAATTTACTGCCTCCTGAATTTATCTATCAGCATATTCATTTTGATAATAGACTATGGAACTCCGATTATCGAACTTACTGCCAACTTCACACACCCTCATAACGAATAAAAATAAAGTTACATGTTGTGTTTTTTTCAACCGCGTAATAACGCATTTGAAAGTCGTAGGAACGCGAAAAATTTCTTTAATGTGAATTGAAAATACTTTATAAAGCACAAACTTCATCACGCCTTAACGCGAGAATAAAAACGCCTAATCACGCTTTTTTAACCGAAAGCCTTCAAAGGGTCAAAATTCATAGTAATGTGAAAAATTTGTTTATAACGGGAATTTATATATACGTGAATAAATACATAATAACGAACACCAAGTCGCACTTACGTTCTAGAAAATCGGGTAATCATATCTTGAAATACATGTACACGCTAATTAACTAGAAAGGATTTGAAACATAAACTAAACACATTTTAATAATTTTGTCAAGATTGTTGAGAGTGATCGAGAAAATTCTATTGACATTGTGTAGTCCCTTTTCGATCTCCGCTGCCATTTCGATCTCTGCTAGCCTCATCTGACAGTTGCAAAGCAAAGTAAAGATTCAGGCTTTTTACTAGTGAGATCTAGAAAGATTATGAATGAAAAAGTGATTGCGTTGATATGACTGAAATGTTGCCGAAAACAACATAACCAATAAAATCAAAAGCTTATTGAGAAATTCGATTGCATGTCAATGGACTTACTGCATATACGTGTGAACTGATCTCGTGTTAAAGTGATGAAGTGAAAAAAAAAAAGGTTAAAGCGTTATTACGAATTTTAAAAGCGTTTTTTCAGTCCCATTGCTCGATACCCTGAGTAAAGCCATTACTCTCGCAACAAATTAGAACTTTAGCCTTTCGGGTATCGTTTATAATCCAGCACAGGCTCATTGCTCTTAGTTTATTTCCTTTAATGTTCCTGTGCCAACACCCTGAGAGAGGACTGGATGCTTTCGGCAGATACCTCTGCATCGACGGTGATGAGTCGCGCTCAGTTTTTCAGTATTTTCAAACACCTTTGTTGCAAAGTAAATACTCTGTTTAAATGAGGGTCTAATGCAGACCATCCTACCTCGTTAAAATCGGGGTTATGACGATGCTTTCAGATGTTTCAACTACACGCATCTGGCAGTACCCTGTCTTCTGTTCAAAACAATACCACAAAGGTAAGAGTTGAGCTGTCTTTATCACTAAATAATTTTGAAACTTCGAAAACATTTCATCGAAACAAATAAACGAAGATATACGCCATACATGATGGATGGTCACTATAGCAAAGTCAAGTCGACGTGAGCGGGGCACATTGTCGTCACTTCACAGAATAGTTTCTTTTTAATTACAAGTATCGCCACACCAATATGTTTTTGAATTGTGTATGACAAAAGTATTTGCCCGCAGGGTGCCACGTCAACTACATGCAATCAAAAGCTACAGTGAATCGCCGACAGTGAGGCTTTCCTGAAACAGCACAGAGAACATGGTGACATGTTCATGGTATTCATTATTACGGCCGATGTAACGTGGATTGGTTTGTGTGATCCAGAGACCAAGCAAGACACTTCTTTGTGGAAAAACCTCTAATTCACCCTCGCCTACAAAAGCAATGGTGAAACAACACACTACCGATTGGGAAGACAGTCACAGCACAGTATTACTGGATCATACGGTCTTTTGATTTTTTAAGTACAGTGTACATAAAAAAATATTGTCATTTTATATGATGGCAGAATAGGTTGGTGAAACCAGTGATTCATTACAATTTCGTTGTTGCATGTTTATGGATGCATAGGTTCAACCATAAGCTCGTTTCAGGTGCATCGACATGCGTTGATCAGGATTGTATAGCAGAAACGACCAAAAGAACCCGGCACATTTAACTTACATCACAACAAGGCCACACCTTACACATCATCAACTACCAAGAAAGTACATGGTGATAGAGTAACACTATTGAGCACCCACCATACTCACCTGACTCGCACCGTGTAGTTATTGGTTACTCACCACTGTCAGGCGTTACTGACGCGGTCACTTTTTCGACGACGTCGATGATCTTCCCGTCGTGGTCAGGGAGTGTATAAGGAACATTCCATCATCAGACTTCAAAAGCTGTTTTTATCCGTGCGTACATAGGCATCTTCTAAAGGCGAATTGAACAAACCGTGGAGCATTTTGAATAACCATCACTATTTCAAATGTTTGTAAAGACAAACTTTTTATTATGTGCATCAAGGTGGTCCATTCACGTCGACTCTTGGCGTTGCTATGGTGACGGTACATCACGAGTTTTGTGTATCTTCGTTTATTTCTTTCAACCAACCTATAGCTATCATTACCGAAAAATTCATTTAAATATATCAAAATATAAAAGAATGGCAGCACTTGTCCCGAAACTTTGCGAACACCCCTCGTATGTTATCCTGAATAAGAGCATTTCCAAATTTGCTTTCACGGTTTTGATAAAGATCCTTAAATCCTTTAACTTTTTTACAAATGACAAATTAAGCCTAGTCCAAAATAAAAGTATCTGCAGACAACAAAATTAACATAACACAAAAATTGAAGTTTGGGTAGAAATCAAGGTTGGAAAAGGAGAAAGTGCTGGTTACCAACATTTCCTCCTTATTCCTTTCGTTATTTTGTAATTACCGTACCGTATTGGTTTCATGTTTTTGCTTTCGGTAGTATGAAACTATCAATTGATACAGTGTGTATAGAGCACGTATGTGTTTGTGTAAGAAGTGAGTCTGCAAAGTCAGCCTGATGTTGACGTATAATTTATGATGTTCCCTTTCGAAGTATAATCTAATACTGTCCATGAACAAAAATAGTCTACAAATCCAAGTACCTAAAAAAAAGTCGCCGTCTTAAAGTAGAGGAATTGGAGGCGGGCAGTGGGGCATATCCTTGTCGTATGACACAGTTGCTGCTGTGGTTCTACTGATCAAAACCAGCCAGGCTAGGCAATGATAATGAAAACTAATCCAATCAATGATGAATTATAGACACACTGAACCGTCACAAAGTTAACAGTAAAAATACTGATTGATGGAATACCTTGAAATACTACATTTGACTTCTGACATAAATGAATGAACAACCTGACGAACTAGCTCTTTGCATAAAACCGTGCTTGATCTTAGAAGCATATTTGATAGATGCCATTTTTGAATCGATAATTCACGAACCTCTGACCAGCGAGACTCAAATTTATTGTTTAAGAAAAGCCTTCTGTCAATTAGAATGCATATCAAGACGAACAAATTCAAAACGATTGATCTTTCTGTGTATGTCAAAATGTTTGAAAATACAACTTCATGCAATGTCTTTCAAACAATAAAACCATATTATATACTGCGATAAACCACATATGAACAGCCATACGCTGAACGCTTATGTATTTGTTTTACTGTCGTGAATGAAAACATAAATGAAACCATGAAATCTATTTTGAAATTAATTGACATACCGTTTGATCTACAAGAGCATATCTTTACAAGTTAACCTGAATCTTATTTTCACACGCAGTGACAAGAAGAATCTACATTAATTACTGCTTTCTATAACCCGGATCTCTTTAAAGAAAAAGTTCTATGTGCACATTTTGAGCCGGAGAGCAAAGAATCTATCTTTCTCATGAACTTTGATATTTGGTATCGTAATGTAGAATGGCTAGATTAATAATCCACGTATTTACTATAAAGTTCGTTGCTTATTTATCACGGACTCTGAAAACCGCATCTACTTAAACTTCAGTTTTACAGCAAATCTTGTTTTAGGTTTATTGCTGCCAAATTAAGTTAAGGGTAAAGGTGACTAGTTTCTACCTGTGCTATATAACCCTGATGTTTTTTATAAGACAAATACATATAGGTTTTTATGAGAAACCTGTTTTAGTTTGTCCCTGGGCGTTGTTGGTGCAAGATGTAAGAAATGCTGAATGAAAGAAAAGAGAAGTGCCAAAATAGTTTGTATGTTAAATTCTTTGTTTTTAGATTGATACTAATGCATTGTTGATATAATTTTATTATGTTGCCAAAATAGAAGCATTTCTTTTCTCACAATGTTTTTCAAGAAAGCTTTAAGCAATATTTAGACATTTCACGAATTTGATATTTCAACATTTACTAAATGCAGCTTTGAACAATCCAACTATTCATGTATGCAAATTCTATTACTGTAAGAGTTTTGAGCCTATGGCATAGTTAAGGAGAATTTGACCATATTAGTCCACAAGCATTTAAATTGTTTTTCTTTTTGTAAACTTGTTGTAATTTTGTATTGAAATGCTTTTTCTGCCTACTTCTAACTCTTCTTTGTCCAGCGATAATGTAATGCGTCTGTAGTGCAGACGAACTTTTGAAAGCTTTGTAGTTAAATGAGAAATTGGTCAAATGAGTAATTTCTCCATTTGGTACAATGTTTTCAATTTCATTTCAGGTAACAACAAATTATTAATTTTTCTAGCGAATGTTTCCAGACTAGTCTGTCAATGAAGATTTAATTTGCTATTCTTGGGTATTTTGTTTGAATTACTGTACAACTTATTGTACGCGTCAAGTTGTGTGGAAGTTGGACTCAATCATTTATCCCGGTAACAGCAAGCATTTCTTATTGGCAACTAATTTTCACTGGTACTCAGTTACAATTAACTCGCAATGATGGCAAACTCAGGAACAGATGGCTCTGACAATGAGGGGGTAGAACCAAGAAGAACCAAGAAGAAGTTCCAGAAAAAAAACTTTGTCCGAAAAGAGTGCAGCTTATCTACTTGAGAGAAGTTTAAACCAGCGCCTTCGATGTGGAAAACGATTACAACAACCACAGGAAGAGTTGGGTGCCATACTTCAAGAAATAAATCCGAACGAACTCCAAAAACGGTATTCCATAGTTCTAAATTTGTATGAAGAGTTTTGTAATCAGCATACTTTAGGCCAAGAACTGTTACTTGGTGATGAAAAGAGCGAGGATGAGAAACAGAACTTTACAGAACTCAATACCATGTTTAATCAGTTTAAAATTAGAGCTGAACAGTTGGTTAGTGTGCAATCCGGAACAGTACCTAAACAAAATTCAGATCATGTTAGCTTAAATCCAGATGACAGTGTGTAACAAATGACATCTTTTCTCGGTTCAAGGACTGGTGGGTCTTGTATTTCTGGCGCAAGAGCGCGAGATATGAGACGCAGAGCAGAACTTGAAGTCAGAGCAAGGGCTATAGAACAGCAGCGCAAACATGAACATGAGCATCTGAAAATTCAATGCTGCTACTAACATGCAATTAAAAGCAGATGAGTTGAAAATTAAAACTGAACTCGAGGTTGTCAAAGCTCAACGTAAAGCTTTGGAGAGTTTGAATTAGCAAAATCAGACATTACTAGAAAGGCGAGCAATACAAGTTTTTTGCTTCAGACCAGATCAAACCACCCAACAAAGGTTGATCTTGATCATAAACCATACTCTACTAGTAATTTAAATCCAGAGGCACCTGATTGGAATCCAATTATAGTGCGCCTAAGGGTTTAAGCATTGCGAAAATTGTAGTGTCTGAGCATGCACCTCCAAAGCCAACCATTGCAGCAAATTCTGTTGATGTTTATTCAGAAATTTTAGCTTTAAGCCATGAGTTAAGAAAACCTATTCCAGAAATTAAGCCATTTAGTGGATATGTCATTGAATACACATCCTTCATGGGGCAATTTAATGCAAGAATAAACGCAACAACTAGTTCCTTTGATGAAAGGTTAAACTATTTGCTGCAATTTACGACAGGCGAGGCTTATAAGATTGTATTAGGCTATTCACATCTAAATGCAGGAATATGTTTTAATGCTCTTTTAGCTGAATTTCAGGAAAGACAGGCTGATCCAGATGTCATCGCGTATGAGTACATAAAACGGGCTTTAGACTGGCCACAGATAAAGTCAGACAACTCTAAAGGTTTGGATGAGTTTGGTATCTTTTTAAGAGAATGTCAATTCGCGGTAGAAAATGTTGAGGCTGCGCAAGTACTTGAATATTCAGAAAACTTGAAACTTTTGATGAAAAAGTTACCATTCTTTTTACATGAAAAATTGAGAAATATGGTTTTTGAAACCAAGAGAAAGGGCTATGTGATTAAATTCTCCCAGTTAGTTGACTTCGTTCGTCAGGAAGCAAAAAAGGCGAATGACCCAATATTTGGTAGAGACCATATTAGCGCTAGTAATATCAGAGAAACGTACCTCAGATAAAATGGGTGGTAAGAATTCAAACCATTCAAAATTAGTTACTACACAAGTCTCTGAGCAATGCACTCCCAAGTCTTCAGATACCTTTAGTAACAAGGTCGATGAGTCAAAAACGTTGAAAACGTTATAAAACCATGCCTTTTTTGTAACAGTGATTCTCACTCTCTTGAACAGTGCTCTGTCATTCGAGAAAGTCTGATGAAAGAGCGGTATGAATTTTCGAAGTCAAAAGGTCTTTGTTTTGGATGCCTGGGGTCTGGTCACATGAAAGGTTCCTGTAAGAAGAGGCTGGTATGTCCTGTTTGTAATAAGTTTCATCCATTTATTCTACATGCTGATCAAAGATCAGAATCTGCTAGTAATGCAGTGACAGCAACTTTCATTAGTAACTTGGGGGCCAGAAAGCAAATACTTCCTATTGTGCCTGTTAGAGTAAAGCACAAAACTAGTAACACATATATAGATACTTATGTCTTTTTGGACTCTGGAAGCACAGCTACTTTCTGCACTGAGTCTTTAATGCATCGTTTGAGCCTTGAAGGTAAAAGAACAATGGTTACATTACATACCATGGGTAAAGATCAAACAGACAAATGCTTCCAATTGACAGGGTTGGAATTAATATGTAGTTTGGATGATTCAAGTGTTGTTCAACTGCCACCTGTTTTGGGCCAAAAAAGATTACCTTTTTCTAGTGCAGATGTTGTAGATACGTCTGATTTAAAGGATTGGCCCTATTTGAAGAACATACCCTTGCTTAGAATCAACGGCAATGTAGATCTTCTTATAGGTGTCAATGTACCAAGGGCTATGGAACCTTGGGAACTGGTTTCTAGCCAAAATAATGGACCCTTTGCGTTCAAAACAGTCTTTGGATGGGTGATAAATGGTCCTTTAGAAGCAAATGATAGTCTTGCTCAAGATGCTTTAGTGCATGCTTATGTAAATTGTATTGACCTTAGCTCCATCATTAGATGAACAGCTCAATAGTTATTTTAATCCTGACTTCTGTGAACGAGCTGTAAATGATGTTTCTGAGCCATCAAAGGAAGACAAACAATTCCTTGATTTAGTTGAAAAGTCAGCTAAGCATGAAGATTGTCATGTTGTTGATCTACCCTTCCGTGATCAATATGTCCTAATGCCTAATAACAAAAAGCAAGCAGAGCATAGGTCATGGCTATTAAGCAAACGTCTCAAAAGGAACGACAAGTTTTGTCAAGAGTATAAGGAATTCATGTACAAGATTATTGAAAAGGGGTAGGCCAAAAGGGTTTCACCTGATTGTTTAGAGCAGGATGATGGAAAAGTGTGGTTTTTACCGCATCAAGTGGTATACCATCCTCAAAAGGAAAAGTTAAGGGTAGTGTTTGATTGAGCTGCTCGCTATCACGGTACCTCACTCACTCTAACAAATACTTTGATTGGCAAGTTGCTCAGGTTCAGAGAAGAAACCATCGCTTTCATAGGCGACATTGAAAGCATGTTTTACCAGGTTCATGTTCCATCATCACATGCGAGTTTTCTTAGGTTTCTATGGTGCAAGATGGGGATCTTGGTAAACCAGTGCTTCAGTATCAAACGGTTGTTCATTTGTTTGGGAAAACTTCCTCACCAAGCGTTTGCAATTTTGCGTTAAGAAAAACGGCTTTGAATGCCGGAGGTCATTTTGATGACGATGTGGTGAGTACAGTCATGAAAAACTTTTAAGTTGACGACTGTCTCAAATCAGTCGAGTCTGTTGCCAAGGCCAAATCATTGATATGTGATCTGAAGTCTGTTTTAAGTTCAGGGGGGTTTCATATCACAAATGGGTGAGCAATAAGAAGGAAGTTATAATGTCAATTCCAAAGATTGATTGGGCTTCAGGGGCCAAAAATTTGGATCTCGAAAGAGGTAGCCTTCCAATTGAACGAGCACTGGGTGTTTTTTGGAATGCTGAAGCTGACGTGTTTGAGTTTAAACTGGTTTTGAAGGATAAGCCATCAACCCGTAGAGGTGTTCTTTTTATGACCCGTAAGGACTTATATCTCCGGTCATTTTGCCTGCTAAATGCTTGCTCCAAGAATCTTGCAGGCTTCAGCTTGAATGGGATGATGTATTGCCTGACAATTTGAAAGAGTCATGGAAAAACTGGTTGCAAGAAATTCAGTCTTTAAAAGATTTCAAATTTGCTCGTTGTTTAAAGCCTGAATATTTTGGAGAAGTGACAGAGGCAGTTTTGCATCATTTTTCTGATGCTAGTGTGACTGGCTACGGGATTGTCTCATATTTGCACTTGCAAAATCGTCAAAAGGTTCATATTTCTTTTTTAGCCTCTAAAGCTCGTGTAGCACCTATCAAACAGATCACAATACTACGCTTAGAGTTGACAGCAGCAACTATTACTGTAAGGCTTGATAACATGCTTAAACGTGAATTAAGCTTTCCCATTGCTTGGTCTTATTTTTGGCCCGATAGTATGAATGAATGAATGAATGAATAGTGTTTTAAGGCCCATCGACAACTCACTATTCATTCATTCATTCATACTATCGGGCCAAAAATAAGACCAAGCAATGGGAAAGTATGACAGTACTTTACTACATTCGTAGTGACACTTCCAGATTTCAAACATTTGTAGCAAACCGTTTAACAATTATTCATGAAGGCTCTGATTCAACTCAGTGGATGTATATTCTCTCCAAGTTAAATCCTGCCGATTTAGCTTCGAGAGGATATACTGTGAAACAGTTTCTTTGCAATAAAGACTGGATTACTGGTCCAAACTTTTAATGGAAAAAGTCAGAGTAATGTCCTACCCAGCCATTAGCCTTTAATGTTCAGGACAAGAACAGTGAGGTTAAAAGGGCTACGCGCCAGCTTAGTTTGGTCAATGCTACTGTTGATCTGGCTCAACAAGATACTGGTTTAGAAAACCCAGTTACTAAATTGGCAGTTTTATTCAAAGTGGAGTTCCTTGACAAAGGCAGTTGCATATCTTCTGAGGTTTAGGAAGATTTTGCAGGAGAAGGTAACTCAAAAGGCTTTAGGGTCAAAATGTAACATTTCAGGCAATTCCTTATCAACTGAAGACATAGCAGAAGCAGAAAGGGTCATTATTGAGAATTGTCAGTTCCAAGAGTTCTCTGAAGAGATTGTTTTATTGAAGAGAGGTATATCTGTAAACGTTAGTAGTAAGATTAAGAAACTTAATCCTTACTTTGATGAAGGGTTGATAAGCACCTTATTATTCTTCCAAAGAATTGCCGTGTATCAGAGTTGATCATTGAAGAGATTCACAGGAATATTGGTCATTTGGGAAGAAATTCAGTCTTGGCTCGTCTACGTGAGAAATATTGGGTGATTAATGCTCCAACGGCTGTGAGAAAGGTTCTTTCAATGTGTTTTCTTTGTCGCAAGACAAAGGATATATCAAGTTTTCAAACAAATGGCTGATCTGCCTAACGAGATGCTCATCCGGGACAAGCGTAGGTATGGATTATTTTGGGCCAATTGAAGTAAGACTTAAACGTTCAGTCGTTAAACGCTACGGTGTGGTGTTCACTTGTTTCAGAACGCGAGCCATTCATTTAGAAGTAGCGAATAGTCTAGATAGCAGCTCTTGCATGAATGCTATAAGAAGATTTTTGGCGCGTCGAGGTCAGTGTGAAACATTTTGTCTGATAATGGTACTGTCACTACCAATTTAGTTGGAGGTCGTCGCGAACTTTAAAATCAATCAGGGAATGGAATGAAAGTCAATTTCATAACCATTTATTGCAGCAAAATATTAACTTGCGCTTTCATCCGCCTCTCACTTCGGTGGAATATGGAAAAGAATTATCAGAACCACACGCCAAGTACTTTAGGCTGTGGTAAAGGAACAGGTTCTAAATGATGAAACGCTACACACAGTTCTGTGTGAAGTTGAAGCTATTGTCAACGGTAGACCAATTACAAAACTGCCAGACAGTCATGGTGATTTAGAAGCCCTCACACCCAATCATCTACTTTTGCTTAAGCGGAAGCCAATCCTTCCTCCTGGTCACTTTAATAGGGATGATAAGTAAAGTTCGTGTCGATGGCGTCAAGTACAATCCATGGCCAATTTGTTTTGGAAAAGGTGGGTGCGTGAATACCTTGCCCTCCTTCAAGAGAGACAAAAGTGGTTCAGGGCTCAGAGGAATTTCAAGGTAGATGCTATTGTTCTCATTGTTGACGATAGCGCTCCTAGAGGCTCTTGGCCTCTTGGTTGTATAACAAAAACCATATCCGATAGATTTGGTAAGGTACGAAGGGTTCTTGTGAAAACGCAAACCAATGTCTTAGAAAGACCTGTACATAAGCTGTGTTTGATCGTTGATCAATCTTAAGTCTACAACCATGTATTTCACTCAAGAGTAAATTTTACAGTCTGGAAATTCATAACTTGCCATGTTTTTCAGTTTATAATTGTTATGTATATACATGTTTGTTTCATAAGAATGTGAATTGTAATTACGTATAAATGCAATGAGTGGGCCAGGATGTTGCAGCCAAATTAAGTTAAGGGTAAAGGTGACTAGTTTTTACATGTGCTATATAACCCTGATGTTTTTACAAGACAAATACATATAGGTTTTTATTAGAAACCCGTTTTAGTTTGTCCCTGGGCGTTGTAGGCGCAAGATGTAAGAAATGCTGAATGAAAGAAAAGAGAAGTGCCTAAATAGTTGGTATGTTAAATTCCTTGTTTTTGGATAGATACTAATGCATTGTTGATATAATTTTATTATGTTGCCAAAATAGAAGCATTTCTTTTCTCACTATGTTTTTCAAGAAAGCTTTAAGCAATATTTAGACATTTCACGAATTTGATATTTCAACATTTACTAAATGCAGTTTTCAACAGTCCAACTATTTATGTATGCAAATTCTATTACTGTAATAGTTTTGAGTCTACGGCATAGTTAAGGAGAATTTGACAATATCAGTCCACAAGCATTTAAAATGTTTTTGTAAACTTGTTGTAATTTTGTATTGAAAATGCTTTTTCTGCCTATTTCTAACTCTTCTTTGTCTAGCGATAATGCAATGCATCTATAGTGCAGACGAACTTTTGAAAGCTTTGTAGTTAAATGAGAAATTGGTCACACAAGCAATTTCTCCATGTGGTACAATGTTTTCAATTTCATTTCAGGAGACAACAAATTATTAATTTTCCTAGAGAATGTTTCCTGACTAGCTTGTCAATAATTAGCTATTCTTGGGTATTTTGTTTGAATTGCTGTGCAACTTATTTACTTGAACAGCAAACGTGTCAGATTTTGTGGAAGTTGGACTCAATCATTTATCCCGGTAACAGCACACATTTTCTATTGACAACTAATTCTCACTGGTACTCTGGTCAGCATAAGGTTCTTTACACCACCCATTATCCTTAGCTAACAACTAAATGGGGTCCGGTCAACGGAAAAAAAAGAAATGTCCGGAAGTTGCAACGAATCGTCCATTCATTGTGTATAGTATAGTGATCGTGTCTCACTCTCCAAGAAGTTGGAGCAATCCGAGGACATTAATTTATTTATTGTAAAACATTAAGAATTTTCATTCATGAATTTTTAGAAAAACGAATCTCCGCACAAACACTGAGATGGTTTTTGATTCTTCAGAGAAAAACAATCAACACCTTTTGCCGCCGATGTCAGCGTTACTACCGTTCAAGAATGCAGGGCATTGAAAAAAATAGAAAGGATGCAATACCCGCTATGATTAAGATTACGCACGAAATCGGTAGCTTAAAATAGTTTACATCTAAAGCAAGCGATAAATACAACTGAAAGTAGAAAACTTCTTGTACATAGAAGACGGAAGCTTGTTTGTTACATATCCTGAACCTGTAATGGTTTGTGGTAAATTGCATTAGCAATACGTCAAATTTAGCTTGTACGTCTGAGGTATTACTGCTTGAAATCGCGTAGGGGCCACAACACAAAGTTACACAGATGGTCTTTGTGTTTTGTGGCCACTATTTGCATATCTCAAAACTGAAGAATGACACGTCGTATTCTCGGCATGTGCTTGAACTTCATTCTTAGGGACTGGTTCCATCCTGTCCCATAATTTGATCTAACTGGGCTTATATTTCTTACTAACAACTAACGTAACAAACCAACGTCCCATCTATAAATGCTCTAAACATGAGAGACCTGGCGATTCTGTGCGACAAAGAGGAAAGAACATTTCCTGCTGTTTGAGAAGTTCCATCATCCCCCAGATTTGAACCACGTGACATCCGATGATGACGTGATCGAACGACGTTAGCTGTGAAATGGCGCTCATCAACGTAACATCAACTGGTATAAGAATTTATATAGCCTTTTCTCATTTCTCCGTTCATTCTCGCTTCTCCATTCATGTGCTAAAGCGGAAGGAATAACCGCCCGTGACGTTTTGTTCCACCCGGGTTCTATTCTGCTCTGTCAGATATTATGCAAAACATCCTAGCCTACTTCAATATTATTTTTCTATCGAAAAAGACGCAAAAATGCAACAAAAGATAGTAATTTTCACAGTTCGAAAGAAAATATTTCATTGGATACAATAAAAAGCAAATGTTCAATGTTTTTCAACATTAAATACGCCTAAAATGGTTGTGTTTACCCTTTACTATGAATAAGATTGTCCGTCTGAACTCAAGTGTAGAATATTCATCAGTTTTTTAAAAGCAACCGATCTTGACATTCAGTCAAATGAATGGAAAAAATGAGAAAGTGGCCATGCTATCCAGGTTGGCGAGGTAAGTTTGAAAAAAATCCTTGGATTGAACCTTTTAATGCAAGTTGTAGTGACTTTTTTCAGTTACAAGTTTGATTCACATTTTATATTTGTTCATGACACGAAAATTTTGATTCCTTGACCAAAAATTTGAATTCACTGAGCTTATTTACGCTTAGATGAACGGAGAAAGGAGAACACAGTATACCCCAAATTGAACCAATGTCGGATTTCGTAATGAGCAATAGTGAGCCATCGTAAGATGATAGAAGGACTGATACCCCGATTTTATAGCGACGCCGTCTCCATTACACGACCACGTGCGTTAAAGCAAAAGGTTGAGCGCATTGTTGGTAAACCAGCTCTTCACAGGAATCGGACATTAGTTGGTAAAAATATCTTAATGTCAGCCAAAGTGGTTACTCTCTATTACAAGAGGGCCATGATGGACCTGAAATCGCTCACCTGAGTATTGACCAAACATGAACCATTTTCAATCTAGTTTCCCAGTGACCTAGTTTTTTTTTTTATCAGACATTACCCATTATTAAATACTTTTGAGATATCAATAAGACAAACATTCTGACCAAATGTGGCCTCTACAGCCTACAATTTCTTTTTTCTAAGACTTGACCAAGTGACCTAGTTTTGGACCCCTAATACATGGATCCGTAGAAATCGATATTTGACCAATCAGGACATCGCATTTATTCTACCCGATGTCCAGCCTCGGTTTCTGCTATTTCGGCTCACAAATAAACGACTGTTTACGTTGGAAGGATACAATACTCTACATTTATGTTGTGTTTTAAACGTTTGAATTTAAAAAAAAAGCTTTAAAAATGTGCTTCACAAACGTGTACGGCTGACGTGAGATTACGCAGAGGCTGTAGACAAGTTTAAATTATGATTATTACTGAAAATTTGAACTTATGCAAAGAGCTAATCAGTGCTGGATAATGAATTGATTTAATTTACATTTTTTCCCCTCTGAAAGAGAAAAATGGAAAACATGGGTAAAAATAGACCTATATCAAATACTAATAAAAAGAAAATACGTTTACTTGAATATCTAACCTTGTTCAATAACCTATGCACATCCAAAAAGTAGCCACGTAACTTGTCACAAATGTTTCAATTTGACATTAATCTTAAACAATGGTGCATGAAGAATATGCAAAATGTATATATAGGGATCTTATATACGGTCCCTGATGTGTAGGTATAGATCAGGTCGCAAATTACATGATGATAATTCTAGGAATTTAAAGTTCCTGCTGTTTACAATATGCACTTTGATGTGTAGTTCTTCCTCACTAAGAGTAGAATTCAATTTAGTTTTAACTTCTGTTCTGGTGGAAGTTTAGCTCAATAGGCAACTTGGATATTTTTCTCTTGACTGTTTTAACCGTTTACCACATTACACCGAGTTTTAACGACCCTTACAAAGCTTTTAAAGGCATTGCAGAAGAAGGAGAAAATGCTTGTAGCATCCATCTTATCCTTTTCTCTCAGTGTTTTGAGTTCTTTCAAAAACAAATTTCAATTTTTGAATCATTTATCATTTTTATTGTCTGCAAATATTTGAGTTTGGATTGCTCTAAAAAAATGTAATATGGTGAAGAGTTTAAGTGGATTAGCACATCTGCACAAAGGGTGTGTTGGTAAATTGTTAATTTGATAGGAAGTGTGTTTGATTGTAAAGCAGTTTTCCGCTCTAATTGACCACCTATTGTCATCAGTATATCATAAAATAAAACAAACTACCGTCAACGATATTAACAGTTTTCTTAATTGACAACACACTTAACACATTTTATAATCATCAGACAACCTTTTTCCCTTAACCTGAAATTGAAACGTTTCATTAACTTAAACCTCTCTGTTGAGTCAGACATTCTATAAACTTTTCGAAAGGCTTGTAATTCAGTGTTATTTAATTTGGTAAGATGAGGCTTGTAATTCAGTGTTTCGAAAGGCTTGTAATTCAGTGTTATTTAATTTGGTAAGATGCTAAGATGACTTTACTAGCCCAACGAAAGCAATAAGTATTAATTTGACCTAGTGACCTAGTTTTTGGCCCAACATCACCCATATTCGAAGTCATCTGAGATATCAAGGCAAACATTCTGACATTCAGTTTCATGAGTATCGGACTGAAAACGGGGCCTCTAGAGCGTACACAAGGTTTTTTCTTAGATTTGACCTAATGACCTAGTTTTTGGCCCGGCCTAACCCATTTTCGAATACATCCGAGATTTTATTAAGGCAAACATTCTGACGAACTTTCATGAGTATCGGAGTGAAAATGTGGCCTCTAGAACGTACACAAGTTTTTTCTAAGATTTGACGTAGTTGTTGACCTGACATGACCGAATTTCGAACGCATTCGAGATTTTATCGAGGCAAACATTCTGACCAACTTTCATGAGTATCAGACGAAAAATGTGGCCTCTAGAGCGTACATAAGGTAAAAAGTTGACGACGGACCCAGCACTATCACAATAGCACACTCAGAGCACTTCGTGTCCAGGTGAGCTATCAAAATATACAAGGAATGCACGGATTTCGGGTTTAAATTTGACTACCATCACCAAAATATATCTCTGAAAATGCAGTCAAATCGATATAAGTCGACATAAACACGCATCGACCATGCTCTTAAATATCTAATCTGCTGATTTATTAAGTCCTTTTTTAATGAATCGGCAGATTAGATATTTAAGAGCTCGGTTGATATACATGTAGGTATGTTTATGTCGGCTTATATCGATTTGACCGCATTTTCAGAGATAAATTTCAGTGACGTTTGATTCAAATTTTCAACCGGAATCCGTTGTATTCCTTGTATATTTCATAATACAGTGACCACATTCGGCTATTTACACCAACTAAACGTCCAATTCCTGTGCTCAGTTCGATCCTTGCGTACCAAATAAAAATTGATTCCAGGTTTAACACTCACTGATAGGTCTAAAGATAGTGTTGCCAGGTGATATACGCGACACACCAAAATGGGCTATATCTTCGCAACACAACAAACTGAGCTGCACGACGTAACAATGAAGTTGACAACATTCATGCACCTTTTACGCTTGTAATCGCCGTCATTGATATAGTTGCAGTATTTCTGCTTCGAATCTTTTCTTCACGTATGTGTTTTTCTTTCTTTTTGGTATGAACCCTGTAAAACAGACTACTGAGCTTTTGTCCTAGATATGCAGTCAGTCATGTTTAAGTCGGGTTGCACGCCCAAACGGACAAATGATAGTGACGTCAGCGATGTCCGCCATATTGGAATCCCCTTCTGGCCTTATGTTAAAATGAGGTCAAACCAATTGGCGTAATTGAGGAAGTTTCTTACTTTTAGTGTGCCTCTTATGTACATCACATTTTCTGAAAACACTAGAAGGCCCTGAAGGGCCTGAATATGCTCTACTGGCAGAGAGTTTGCTTTTAAATAAAGCATACATAGGAATTCATTACGCAAAAAGACAAAAAAGTTGACATTTTCAACTCAAAATGGCTACTTTTCCATTACTGTTTGTTGATTTTTTTCAAACTCAAAAGGGTTAAAAAGCTATTGATGGGATAAACAAGCTGAAAAATTCATAAAAACCTGATCACAAATAAATACTTTATCATGTAAACAGGCAATGAAATTCTTCAATTTGAAATGGCTACTTTTCCCATACTGTTTGTCGGATTTTTTTTCAAAATCAATAGGCTTAAAGCTATTGATGAGATAAACAAACTGTGTAAGTTTAACAGAAATCTGACCAAAAATGAAGACTTTATCGCGTAAACAAGAAATGAAAATTTTCAACTTGAAATGGCTACTTTTCCCATACCGTTTGTTGCATTTTTTTTTCAAAATCAATAGGATTGAAGCTATTGATAAGATAAACAAACTCTAAAAGTTTCATGGAAATCTGACCAAAAATACAGACTAAATCGCGTAAACAAGAAATGGAAGTTTTAAACTTGAAATGGCTACTTTTCCCATAATGTTTGTCGGATTTTTTTCAAAATCAATAGGGTCAAAGCTATTGATGAAATAAACAAACTCTGTAAGTTTCACAGAAATCTGCCCAGAAATGAAGACTATCGCGTAAACAAGAAATGAAAGTTTTCAACTTGAAATGGCTACTTTTCCCATACTGGTCGTTGGATTTTTTTCAAAATCGATAGGGTTGAAGCTATTGATAAGATAAACAAACTCTGCAAGTTTCATGGAAGTCTGATCAAAAATACAGACTTAATCGCGTAAACAAGAAATGGAAATTTTAAACTTGAAATTGCTACTTTTCCCATACTGTTTGTCGGATGTTTTTCAAAATCGATAGGATTAAAGCTATCGATAAGATAAACAAACTGTGTAAGTCTCACGAAAATCTGACCAGAAATGAAGACTATATCGCGTAAACAATAAAAAGACTAACGGACGGACGGACGACGGAAACCACGCCATGACATAAGCTCTGCTGGCTGAAAGCCAGTAGAGCTGGAAACAATGATCTAATTACATATCTAAAAAGATTTAGTGTAAGTGGTTTATATATACAAAAAAAAATCGGCCTCCAAAGCACAGCGAATTTAGGTCAACATGGTCCAGACTGGATCGTCCAATTAAGAAGTCGCTGAAGGGACTGTTTTTAAAATGGGTTTTCTTTTTAATTTCCAATCTGATTCATGCGGAAGCAGTCTTATATCGGAGAAAAGATCTGGCCCTGGTGCCAGGATATGAAAATTGGGCGGGTTTTAGTGCTGAGCCACTGAGTGCAAAATTGCCAAACTTTGAGTTATTTCAAAGAATTGGAGCTTACAGAACATTTTTCTTCTTTACATAATTCAATATTTTTACAATAAGGTGATGTATTTCTTTCAATTCTGTAACGACCCGCATCTCGGCGCAACCCTTACTAGAAAATCCACCCGATCGAGGTCCCCAGTGGGTGCCATCTTTGTCACCTAGAAGTAAAATAGGAAAATTACAAATTAATGCTGTTTAAAAACTGTTGTCAAGGTGCTACTGCAATATAGTGTGAATAATCAATTTTTAGGATATTTAGGTACACCAGAAACAAGTTTTTGGTAAAATTATTGAAGATACGGAATGAAATTAGGAAAAGGAATTTTGATTTCAGGTATGAATATTGGTGATAGTCCAGTGCTTTGTACACGTGACTTACGTGTGTGTAATGCCAAGGCATTGGAGAAACACCGGTTGCAAAGAGAAGATTGTATGAGGTATATTATTGACATTTGAACAGAGTATTTATTTTATCTATCTCATCCTGCTCAACCACTTTTTACACTACAGTCTGCAGAATATATAATCATTGTATATTCGCCAAAGTGGCTTTGTGTTTTCCTGCTAAACCCTTTAAGATAACCCATAGTTTGTACTGGTCTCAGAAATTCTTTGTAAACAGTCTTACAAACAGGTTTGGAAAAGGTGAAATTGTTTTTCATCATGTTTATGGACTTTATTCTCATTTTTTTTGTATTATATAGACGTTATTTGCAGAATCCCAGATTTCATTTGTCACTGTACGTGTTTTCAATATCATTTTTACCAGATCAAAACTAGAGCTATCACTAAACGTGATCGTACACTCCACAAGCTCAATGTCACAATACTGCTCTTTGTAACAAATTGTAGAATGGTTTAGTACAAAAGAAAGACTTCAAAGAAAACAAACAAGTGGGTATAAACTTATGGTTCTTGTACTCTGCATGCTCTTCAAGTTAATGTGGTTTATCTGTATATGAAGTTTGTAGTCAGTACTTTTTATGCTTTGGAAATTATTCCCCAGACAAAACAAAAAAAATATACAATATACGAAGGGAAATAACTCTTTAAAATAATGGGAATAGAGTTATCGTTGTTCTAAAGTGCACTTTGCATTATGTGATCTAATTGTACATGAAGTTTGAAGTTACTAGCTTTTGTACTTTGCAAGTTACACCCCAGATAAAATTCAAAGGTAAAATTTATAAAAGAAGATAACTTTTAGGATAGTGGAAATAGATTAATGGTCCTTGTACCATGCACGTCTTATTAATGCTGCCTATATGTATATGATATTTAAAGTTACTAGCTTTTTTACCTTGGAAATTATGCCATAGACAAATATAAAACGTTAAAATTTACAAAGGACAATAATATAAAAACATCGTACTTTTGTTTCAAAAACCTTTACATAGGTATAGGATTTTTTGAAGTTCAAAGATATTTCATGTCCATATACATAAAACGAATTTTTCCTTTTTCTCCATTTTCTTTTTTCTTTCAAAGACCTTTACACAGGTATATAACGATATAGGATTTTTTGAAGTTCAAAGATATTTTATGCCCATATACATAAATTCAAAAAAACGTCCAGAATTTTACTTTTTCTCCAATATTTCAAAGTACCATAACCCTGGAATGACAAATGATATCAAGTTGAGATAAAGAGCATTGTGTTTGTCGTTCAAAGACGTTTCCATTTGTATATAACAATATAGGATTTTAAAATAGTCCGACTTATACTACAAATGACGCTCGGAGAAACGAATCATCAAATATGAATCGATGTAAGCGCGCAGCATTGTGAGACGACGTAGAGAGCAATATTTTTCATTTGTAAACCCGTTTTGAAAATTTACAATCTCATAGAGGATCTATTTATCGTTTTTTTAAGTATAGTTTGGTTTTCTGTCAACTCATGTAAATATAAAAGCACCTTTTAAATTTTCACCTGTCATCTTCGTATCAATAAAAAATTGAATAGATGAGTAGTCTACAAGAAAAGATCATACTCACGTTGCAGATATCATTTATGTTCTTTTTTTAAACAGTAAAACTTAAACCTGAAGCCACATAGACTAAATCTACAGCAGTGGATCTTGAACCAGTTTAGCACGTGCTTTAATATCTACTAGCTCTACAGTCGTAGATCGTGACCAACTTTAGCTAGTATTTTCATGTCTGCTAGCTCTAACGGACTTTAGTAAAGAAACGGTTTCTCATTATTAGTAAACAAGAAAAGATCAAAGAAGGACTAAAGAAGCATGATAAATGCAGGCAGATAAAGCTTCTGTGAGATAACAACGGTAGTCTTGATGATCATAAAACTTTGGTAGACATAAACTCGCAATTTTCTCTGATTCATGGTTAACCGACACATTTTCATATCGTGCCGACATCCATTTGTAACCTTACAAGCTTTAAATATAAGTTTGTTGCGCTTGAAGAAGGGTTTTATTAGCTTTTTGTGACTTTTAATACATTCATGAGGGTCATTACAGTAATATATGAGGCCAATACTAATAAACAGTGTACAATACAAGCCTATTTGTGGTAGAGTTAACGTTGCTGAAATCGCTGTTGGAATTAACTTGTTTTTTACAGATGTTTCTGTCGCCTACCATAGTAGCTGGATTTAAGCTTTCGCTGGCTTCTTGCAGAATTTTTTTTACCCTCTATCCCCCATCTGGACAATTAATTTGTTTTCCTATAAAACAGACAAACATACTTTATGATAGCTATTCATAAACGTATTCCAAAAACTGCGATTATTATCCACCGCCGAAGGAGATAGTTTTGTGCGTTGATCGTCCGTCCGTCCATCCCCACACTGGATCCTCTGGGTTTTTCATTAGAGTATTCTGGTGAAACCAAGAATACATGAAAATGTGAGATAACGTCTTGATGTGAATGAAATAATGTTGAAACCGGAGTAAAACAACGTTAAATCCATCAGTTGGTCAATCAAGCAATCATCCGTCCGTCAGGACATGTTACTTCTACAGTCCTTGACAAAAATTGGTGAAATTTCATACATACGTTCCTGATAAAAGATGGCAGATTTTATAATTTCATGATAGATCAAGAACAAAAAAAAACGCCATATGTAAATGCAAAGCACAATACCTGTTATTACATCTTTTTGTCAATCAGTATCATTTCAACCGAATAACTTGTCAATAATTTGAATCAAAGCCAATTTATAACTTTGATAAGTCCTGTTTTTACATATATGTTGATGTATCGTGCATACAAGCACAAAAAAACTAAATAGATAGCTTCAAGTATCGGTTTTGAGAACTCTCTTTTGGTAGTCGGTCTTATCTTCGTAACTCTGTTCTCTTGTAGAATCATGTATGCAAGGAAAGCATTTCGGTAAACCATGACCGAGAAATGCATTGCTGTAGAAAACTCGATGGCTTTGTTTTTTTACATATAGGCACTGTCATGGTCTAGATTTTCTCTCCTTTTTGCACTGGTTTGAAAATGTCATTTTTACACACTTATTCAGCGTGCTTTTTGTCAAAGTTCATTTACTGTTTGAGAAGCTTCTAGACATGGTTCCCTTTCAGAGTCACCGAGAGGAAAGAAAATGTTACGATTATATTTCTAAAAGTAAAAGTGATGAAAGATATTTTTCCCCCAAGTTAAAATCGGTAGCTCTACACTTTATAAATGGAGTTCAACACGCGAAAAGGTGCATTCGGACATTTCCGTAAAGTGTCGTCTCGGATTAGCCTGCGCAGTCCGCGCAGGCTAATCCGAGACGGCACTTTACGACTACATTAGATTTTGTGCTACAGTAGACTTGCGTAAAACAGAAAATCACATAAAATCGGAAAGTGTCGTTTCGGATTAGCCTGTGCGGACGGCACAGGCTGATCCGAGATGACACTTTACGCAAATGTCCGAATGCACCTTTTCGCGTGTTGCAAGCCAAATTATATAATATTAACAAAACGGATTCAAACGGTTAGCCGTGTACCTAGGACCCTTTATCTAAACACGACAGATGCTTTACTATGATATTTTGAGCAGTCTTTGTTAAGCCAGACGAGAAGTTTCTTTAGCGAAGGCGGGTGGATACGAAAAAATAAAACCGTTTTAAACAGAAGAATTTTCCCCTTGGTAGATTTAACAAGATGGGTTTGAAATGAATCTTTACCACATATACTTACACATTATTGTGAAAGGCTAAAGACAAACACATGTGTACATGTAGATATATTACGTGGCTTGACTTTTTCAGATATATTATATGTTACTTCTTTCAGTCCTGCCTGAAACTATTAGTACTGATGTGGCAATTATAGACATTGTTTCTGTCACCGGAATGTAAAGCTCGGTCGCTATGTCGCATAGCGAGAAGTTTCTGTCATTGCCATGCATTCCAAGTTTTATAGAGCGTGCAGTAATGCGTAGGTTTGTCTTCATATGCTTTTCTGCACATTATGTTTGTATGTTTGTCTCCACCACAAAAACAGCAATGTGTTTGCATGGCGTCGCTTTCCTCTATAATCAATACATATAATTTATATAAAGAACACTTCAAATTGCATATAAAGAGGTTTGTGTATCTATTTTCTTTTTCTTTTAATGAAGAGCCTTTTCATACCAGGAAAAAAATCCTTCAGCTACAATAAGTTTTTAAAATTGTTTGATAAACACCCTCTTTTTAAACGAGCCTGTTGAAATCGAAGTTTACAAGATTAATTTTTGAGAAAAAAAAATAATAGTGTATAATCATACTTCGCACCCATTGAGGCAAGTTCCAATTTTACATTTACTTTAAAATGCAGTAGTAGATGATGAAGGTTAAACATCAGACTGCATGTTCTTAGGTCGTCTACGACTGTGATAGGGTTAATCTCAAATAAATCCTCCCAGTATTTCAAATTCCATGTTACCTGGATGTTTAAAGATCTTACCATTTTTTTTCTCTCTATCAAAGGGTTCATTTAATATGAACATTCGACAATCACTAAGGCTTTGAATACTGTTAAACGGATTTAAAGTGGCAATGGGTAGAATTGCAATTATCGAGTCAAACTGACATTTTCACCATATTCTAGTGAACCATATTTCATGTGAACCATGTACAGAAAACTCTCCAGTTATGCTTATATCTAAGAGACATATTATAGACACTAGTCATTGGCTTTCACCATTAGTTTAGGGTCCAAAGAGATAACAAAGCAAGTTTTACAAATCCGCCAATGAGCTTCGTAAATCAATAATAAGTTTTGGTTACTCTTTCCCCCATAGATTGAAATTTATGTGCTTATATATTCATAGATAATTTATTTGTCGATGAGGTAATGCCATGCAGGAAAATTATCTCTTCTTGATAGAAATGTAGAAATGAGATCATTGTACTGTACTTGGGAAAAGGAGTAAATGAATATAAAAAAAATCTTTCAACCCGCACACTTAAGCTGAAGAGTCGATTATTTTTGTTATTATTATTATTATTATTATCAACATTCGATTTCATACACCATCCTTATGCATATATATTAAACACGAATCTGCTGTTCGGGTTAAATTCATTTCGATATTCAAATCGACATTCGATTACACAGATCATTCATATGACTATACAAAAAAAAAAAAAACGCTAATCTGCTGCTGGCATGATATTCCTTTCGGTATTCAAATCGTTTTTTTCTTTTTTAATTTCATACACCATTCATATGCTCATACATAAAAGAGCAAATCTGCTGCTAGCATGAAATTCATTTCGACATTCAATTCAGGATTCATTAATTTTCGTAACTATCGTTTGAGTTTGGAAAAAGACCGAATTTACTGCGACTGTGAATTGAACTCATCCGCATATACATTTTGATATTGAATATCGAACTCCGATTATCGAACTTACTGCCAACTTCACACCCCATCTTATAAAACTGTGTTGTATACACGGTCTATTTCTTTGCATTGTGCTGTGAATCAGTTTTAGGTGGGTGAATGATGTAAGACGCAAGAAGAACTTATTAAACCACGGTGAATGAATACATTTGCACGTACATGTGTAAAAGTCAGACTGTAATCACTTAAAATGGAAATAGTTACTAACATATGGACACTTTTTAATGGGATTAATCATTTGGAGCAATTTTTCTTGCATCGAATTACAAACCTTGCCATCGAACATAAATTGTATTTGCCTTAATTTTCAGACATTGACGTTTGATCTGAAACTACCTCAGAGAGTACAAAGCATGACTAGCACCCTTATACCTCACGGAGAATAAGGTCAAAGGTTCAAGTGCAGTTTGGAGAGGGAGTCTTTCTGATATGGCCGGTTACTGAATTATGAGCCTGGAAGTATATTGGATACCGAACACATTTAAAAGTTGAGATTCAAAGAGTAAATGTGGAAGAAGTGTGTTCTTTGCAGGTGTTGGCTACTCCGGATTACTTAGCGGTAACACCGAAATAAACAAAGTAAATTATTTTACTGGTAGTTTGAAATTTGGTTGGCCTGTAAGCTCATCAACAGCAAAAGAAGTTGGGTATATTTTTTTTTATTAGATTGATTATCATTAAAACGCCCATAGAACCTTCCGTGTCCAAGGTGGAATCTGATTTTTTTAGCTATTTATTAAAACATGTTCGATATTCTCAATAAAAATTCCTTTGGCAGCTACATTTGAAAAAGAGTTGAGTGACACCAGAAAGCATCACTTACTTCGAACAGAGTGGATCCAAAAGCTGACTGCATAGTATGTATAGACGTATTTGCGTATGTGTAAAAATTGAAATTATGATAAAACTTCTCAGTAAAGTCGATAAGAAGTAACTTATTTAGGATTGCCACAATCTTTATAGTGTAGTGTCGAATGACACGTGTGATCTTAAAATGTTTGTAAAATAGGATTTGGAGTTGCATTTGCTCTTCAAAAATGATCTTGCGTGATTACAATGCTCTTTTGTAACCTTTTCTCTTTTTTTTTTTTTTGTTATTTCAGCTTTATCTCTTGAAGATGTATCTAGTCGATGAAACTTTCAAGCACGCCCTCATCATTTGTTTTGGTCAATATTGTGCATTAGGTTTACAAGGGTGATGTACTGTGTTTTATTTCAGACATAGTTTTACCTTTGAATGCCAATATGATGGCATTCTACTTTAATAGGGTTTTCATCAATATGAAAATAACGACTAGACAAGAATAACACTTTTTCTACATATTCAGTAAACTGTTTTAAATACATATGCAGCGACTGGATACATTATATTATCAAGAAGACAAATCGAGCAGTGTCTTATTCATGATCATGAACGACGCAACCATCGTTTGCTGTGGTGCATTCAACACATCTATATGAACAGGTAAACAGAAAACACACAGTTACCACGTAAGAAGAAAACCTACAATTATCTCACTTAAAGCCAGTTTCAAAATAAGAAACATGTCGAGGATTCACAGCAGAACGCGGAAATTTAAGGCATGCTGGAGTGGACAGTGTCAACATGGTGTAAGATAGAATCGACTTCCAGGTCGTAGCAGACAAAGGTAGTTCCAGTATAAGCTTGGTACCAATCACTTACTTTTTTAATTTTGTCTGTATTAAAAATATTCTTACATACGTTTTTGGTGTTGATAATATAATATCATGGGGGATGGGACGTAGTGTTACTATGCCGTTGGGACTAGTTCCGAGGGTTATGAAAAAAGTACATATTAAACAGTCAGACAAGACATCAATTTACTGTCATTGTGTATTGATGTAATTCTTTGGCTGCGAATGATGCCTTTTCAAGCGTAAATTTATATGTCATCCTAGATGCATTTGCTGTTTTTTGGTCAAAACTTTCAAACAGCTGATGCCTTATATTATGCTACAAGATGTAATATGATCATGCTCTTGTTATCAACTTCTGCTTGTCGTTGTTTCCATTCACTTTCCCGTGTCAAAACGTTACAACGTCTGGTGTGTGCGACACATGCTTTTGTTTCATTGAAAAATATGCATGCGCCAGGACTTTAGTGTGTGTTTGTTTTTTTTTTCACCCGTATTATTTGCTCTAATGTTCAACAAGAAAAAAATGATCGTAAAAAAGTAAAACCTATCTATCAACACTGATCCCATTCGCTCGGGAAAAGTAGGGTTTACACCCAAGCTTTTACCCAAGCCTGTAGGGATTGCTTAAATAAAGCCGGTGCATAAGTTACATGCGAGATAACCATAGCTGAAGGAATCGCACCAGGTAGCGTTTTATTGAGTAAACGTATACTGTAGTTTGCAATTCAAACAGACAATTGTCGCCTAGGAAAGTATTTTGGTTCTGTACCCAGAATGCCCAAATTATATGTGAATTTGTAGAATGCAATCTAGTGGGAGATAATGTTTGAAAATATGAGAGGTGTCCGTATGAAACAGACAAAAAACTAGGGCTGTCACTGAATGTGACTTAATACCCCCGCCAGCTCTTTGACAGAAAAAGGCATGTATATCAAAATACTAGTTACATATTCAAACCATTTTAATCTTACTGGCTACGATGTAATCTAAAGCTGTTTCGATATTATGCTCAGGCTGGTTTTGTTCAAAGTTAGTTACTTTGTTACTTTAAATTTCGTAAATGTGCACCATTTTCTCAATTTACCTCCTATGTTGCCCCTTTTGCTTGTTTTCGCTTTGGCCCAAACTGCAGTTCGTTCAGTTTGCAGTTTACCCCCCTCCCCAGTTATGTACAAAGCATTACATCTCCTTTAACTCTATTATTTTTTTCATGCAACTGCGGCGCCAGCGTCTTTGCTTTATCGTAATTGAACGTTGTATTGTTGGAAAGACTTTCGACTTTTTGCAGTTGCAACTTTACGTTCTTCTGAGCTACAAAACAGGGCGGCCAAAATATTTGATTGGAACATTCTTCGCTTGGTCCAATATTGGTGATCCGAAATATTTCCTATTGATGCTTATCTGGACTCTTGAATTGTGCTTGTGACATCCTTTTCTGAGTTTTTGTAAGTGTAAATGGTGATTCTGCGGAACACGGGGACTTCTAGCTTATCTGTGACATTTTCATCAATGTTTATGGTTCATTTTTTAAATTTTGTCTTCTTTGCATTTTCCGTTATTATGGTGTTTCAAGGTAAATCAGTTCTGTCTAGTTTAGCTTTGACTTTAGGAATAAAAAAAACCGGCATTTATGATAAAGGAGTACAAAACATAAGTTGTGATATATTTATTGACATGTGGGAATAAACAAACAATTGTCGCAAAGCCAGCCGACATGGGAAATCTAGTTCCGTAACCAGAACTCTATTAAAGTCCATTTAGCTGCTGCCGTGTTTGCATTCTTTTAGCAGTTTCTGTATCAACCACTGGCTCTGAGAAGAGAATTTGGGTTTACAGCAGACATCCCTAGTATAAATGGATCAGAAAAACATGAAAAAGGGTTATGTTGCAGATCATTTGAACTTGTGTCAAAGACCTTGATAATGATATATCATTATGTTATGATGAGCTTAGTCTAAGATACGCTGTTTTGGGCTAAGATCATTTTACAATAAGGGTGTAATCTTCCTCTTGCGTTAGTCCCAGTTCTGACAGTCTTACCCGTCAGTGTTGGTAGCATTATACCTTGTTGTTTATAGCATTCTCTAACGTCCTCTGCTAGGCAATGTTACTTTAGTTCCCAATTTTTGTCAGATTTTAATTGAAAAAAAAAAAGCTTACTTGTTCACCTGCTTCTATCAGGTTTTCCTGTTTTCTGACAACATCTGAAACCTTACCACTTCGAGTTTGTCCATTGCTGTGCTTTTTTCATTGTAATGAGGTCGGAACTGCGTGTGTAGTTGGTTGCTCTCCATGTTTGCTGGTATCCTCGGTATGGTTATCCAAGGCGAGAAAATCATCAAACTCTTCCTCTTTTTTTCCACATATGCATCATTTCTTGGATGGCTTTTAGTTTGTTTTTCACTACTAGTGGTGGTTATCTCTACAGCATTATGTTAAAGGAGGGATCATAATTATCTTGCTTATTTACTCTCATTTCAGTTCTTGTTTGTTTCATGGATATATTCTTCTTTCCAACATTCTCAACTGAATTAAATCTGACGTATTCTACTAAGATTCTCCAACACTTGAGTATAGAAATATGAACTACTTTTTGGTTGTTTTGTCTGTCTGTGGAACTAAATTCCCCATAGCGGGCTGACTTAGAGACTATTGTTTGTTTATACTCACATGTCAATAAATATATCACAAGTTATGTTTAGAACTCATTTGTCATAAATTCCAGTTTTTGATTCCTTATCTGTATTGTAAGACCGTGCCTACTGCTGTATGGAAGTCTGATGGAAAGAAAATTGCTACGTGTTGGAGTACATTCTAACAGTTCCAGTATTTTGCCATGGATTAAACCCTTATCATTTTTTTGTAGTTTCTGCTTGGTCATGAACATGCACTAACAGTAAGTTAGGATCGTAATGAGTAAAATGTCATAGTTATGCTCCTTTTATTACCATATCTCCGCTCTGTCAGAATATTAATCATTACCAAACTTTTCTTCAATCGGGAGGGTGACTCTTGCAATGATGGCGACCTCTTTCTGCCCTATATATGCAGGACAAAAAAGTTAAAAAAAAAAAGAGCCGTCAGAGACGGGTTATGCTCCCCGAAAAAGTGCTTGTCATAAAATGTAAGAAACTGATATAAATTCACTTCTTTTATCCTAGAGGAACCTGTTCATGTCCCCCAAAATTTGAAGTGAAAAGGCAATTACTATCTTAGAGATAGCCAATACAAACTTGTAGAGGACAATAAGCCCAATAAGCCCCCTTTTCCCATAAGACAATATTGGATCATTGCAATAAATACAACGGGTGTGTGGTTTGTGGCATTTTTAATAATAATTCAAAATTCGAAATTTCATAAAATTTTGAGCAGTCATGTATTAAATATTACATAAAACAATTTTTTATATGAAGCCCCCTTTTTCCGAGACACAGCCTGAAATTGAAAAAAAGGAAGAGAGGTACCTGGGCAATGTTCCAACAAGTTCAGATTTGAAATTTCACAAAGTTTTGAGCACTGATAAAGGAGAACCTACTGAAAAACAATTTTTTCCATGAAGTCCCCTTTTTTCCGTGATGCAGCCTTAATTTGAGAAACCAGGAAAGACGTATTTGCTCGTTAATAATTCATAGATTGCAAAAACAAAGGGAACATGCTGAAACTTGTAAAACAAGATATAACCATGAAATGTTGACAAAAACTGAACAAGATATTAGTAAAAATTGCAATTTTGCATTAGGGCCCCTTTTTCATTTTACAAGAAACCCCCTTTTTCCATGACAGAGGGTCAAATTGATAAACAAATAGATAAAGAAACAAGATCACATGGTGAAACTTTGAAAAAACAATATAACCATGAAGTTTAATGAAATTTTGACCAAAACTGAATGAAATATTAGTAAAAATTGGAATTTTGCAAGAAGCCCCCTTTTTTCATGACAGAACGTCAACTTAAAAAATGCCCAGATTAAAAATAGCAAGGGCACATGCTAAAACTTTCCATAAACAATATATCCATGAAGTTTCATGATATTCTGACAAGAATTGAATGAGATATTGTTAAAAATTGCAATTTTGCATTAAGCCCCTTTTTTCCATGACACGGGGTCAAATTGAAAATCCGGGAAAATTATATCGGCGCATTACCCTAAGGAGTTCATATATGAAGTTTCATCCAATTTGGTCTAAGGGTTGTGGAGAAATCGCTTCAGACGGACGGACGGAAGGACGGACGGACGGACAGACGAAGCGGCGACTATATGCTCGCCCTTCGGGGAGCATAAAAATAAAGATTATTTTCTTTAAACCCACAATTGTATTTTGGGATAAAAATGACATCTGTATATTACTAAATTAACTATCAATAACAGAAGGTTGTCGATTTGTTCTTGCATTTTATGGTTGAGTAGCCACATGAAAGCAAGATCTGAGAGTGTCAAAAATCAAAATGTAATAACAGATGCAGCGTTTTGATCAAAATCATCATTTTGAACTTTGTTGCAGCCAATTTTTGTGTTTCAGGAAACATTTGCATTTCTTGGTAAGAAGTCTCTTATGACGCACATATTAGGCAACCAAGCTCAAACGATGGGTATGCTGGAAGGAGGCCGTATGAATAGGGCAGAAGCTGCAACTTTTAATTTGTCACAGACTGCCACTGTCATCCAAAACCCTGGTATAATTTCCTTTATACAGGCAACGTTGCTAGAAGACCACCGATCGGGTCCTGTACTCAAGCCTGTCAGGACCATTATCTGGGCGCAGACAAAAGCCCAAGGTAGCTGTAAATCTCATTCATGACCTCTGTAAGGAATCGGGTGCAAGTAATGTGACGGATCTTAGGAAACAGACTCCATCCTGCAATTTTAAGGGTTCCAAACGATCAGTTGTTTGAAGATTTTTTTCCAAGACAGTGCCGAGTGGCCAGGTTACACTTTTTGCGTAACCACGTCAGCTGGCAATTCTTCCATTGAACTCTACTGGTGTCAGATACAGGGGCGAGATCCTGTATCCGATTTTTAGGTAGTATTTAGGTGCAAATTGAAATGACTTTCTGGGCCATGAAATTCCGCATAGAGCAAGATCAGTCAAATAATATCACGAATCTGTAAAAATCGATTGAATTCATTGGCCCAGTTGTACCCCTAACCTGAACCCTGTTACAGCCATGGACATGTTCCAGAGGATAGTTTCTACTCGATCAGAGGTTCCGCGCAACTGCCAGAAGCTGGAGATTACGTTCCATCAAGAATTAGAGCTGTCACTGAATGTGACTTAATAACCTCGCCAGCACTTTGACCAAAAAAGTGTTAAGTTCAAGGTGAAATAATTCCTCAACCAGGAAGAGATGACACTTGAAAATTGCCTCTTGCAAATCTTTAATATAATTATGATCAGTATATGTGCAAAGTTTCAATATAGTTGAAATCTGAAGGAGGATTTCGCGACACAAAATTACTAGTATTTTGTACACAGACGGACGGACACACGGACAGACAGGCTGATTCCAGTATACCCCAGAAAACATTCTTTATAGGGGTTATAATAAGCCAAAATTCAGTGCAACTCTTTTTCCGCAGCACATTCGAAAAAAAGGCCGATGTGATGCAATGCTAAGATTTAAGTGATGCTATGCTAAGATTTTAGTGAAAATACAGACTATTGATCATGGCATACGAGACATTTGTGGGACCATTTGTTGCTTAACTGTGATACTGCAGTCTTGGAAACTCGTTTTGGATTTTGGGCTTGTCTTGCCTTTTATGACTAATCAATTTTGTAATAGAAAGAACTTGTTTATTTTGAACTTGAACTGCTTAAATAATTGTTCTTGAGCATTCTGGGTACACATTTGTCTCAGCATGCCCATCGTTTCACTTACTCAAAGAAAGTATGCATTATAGCTGTCCTTTTGCCTCACAACGTTAGGTAGACGTTCAGTCTCGTGGAAAGTTCTAACTTTCAAGCACCTTATTCGTATTTTGGGCTTTTGTCCTAGCGTGTTCACTGCTGGGCTTTAAGCTCTGTTTGGTATGCTTAGAATAGAATTTCTCCTTTTGTGCGCATGTATGATGAATGATTCTGTAATATTTTTTCGACGTAGCTGAATGTGCTGGCTTTTGGCATACTATTTGTTACTTCCAAAAAATAAATAGAAATCTGTGATAAGTTAAACATATTCGCATGTTTAATCTAAGGGTCCTGCCAAGTATAATCCGTCTATCTTTTTTAACTCTTTACCACACGACAAAATTTTAGACTGGTTCAAATTGAAAGCATTTGCAGGAGACAAAAAAAAGGTGACTAAAAAATTGAACATTGTTCTGGGAAGGGTAGAAAACACTGTAGGAAAAGGAGGTTACCAGCATTTTCTTCTTACAGTGTTTTGAAAAGGTTTCTTTCTCAGGAGCCTCAAAAGTATGGATTCTGTGGTAATGTGTTAAAGGTGGCCCTTCAGATTTTGGGACGAAAATTTTACAAAAATGCAAAATTTTCCACATTTTCTTGCTTATAAAAATCATCCTTATACTCCCAAAGCCTTTTAATAACTCCAGTAGTCGAAAACCATCCGATAACACGAGAAATTAGAGATTTATTACGGACCAGGTTGACACATACGGGAGACACGTTCTATTTTTAGATTATCAATCCTCTCATTTAAATACAGGAAAACACAGACGAAGTTTATAAAATCCGTCCGAAGAAAACATTATAGAAAATAATTATCACATGTTTGTTATGTAATGGAATTTAAGCGTTATTAGTCACGTGCCAGTCACTTTAATATCCTTCAATGCTTTATTGATTTTTGGCGCGAAATCTGAAAATAGCTTAAGAGGGTGCGTAGCCTTTTAAGGGAATACCACCAAAAAAAATTTTTGGTGTAATTTTACTTTTCTTAATTATTGATGATTTGTATTGTTTTTTCATATAAATTTTAATGATATATATGCTTTTTAATTTGATGTGATGTGAAAATTCTAAATACCCACCTTTAAGGATATTTTTATACGCCCGAAGGGTCGTATTATGTTATCTCCCGGTCGTCCGTCCGTCCGTCCGTCTGTCTGTCCGTACGTCCGTTAGCAATTTCTGATGTGTGCAACTCCTCCTACAGTTTTCATCGGAATTATTTGAAACTTGCCACAATGAATCTCCATGATGTCTAGTTGTGCACCTGGGTCTTAGAATTTTGATGGCTCTTTGCGTTCTAAAATTATCTGCCCTTGATTTCTGAAATAACATACTTTTTACTTTTAATTTTTGTTCAGACCTTAACTTCCATACCATAAAAGGTATCAAATTGAAACTACATACACTGATAGAACACATTATGGAAAAGTGCAGTGCACATGAACCATAACTCTGTGACCTTTATTTTTTGAGTTATTGCCCTTTGTTAATTTTCAGTTTGAATTTTTGTCCAGGCCATAACTTCCAAATTATAAAAGCTATTAACCTGGAACTTCATACGCTGATAGAACACATTATGGAGAACTGCAGTGCACATGAACCATAACTCTGCCTCCTTTATTTTTTGAGTTATTGCCCTTTGTTAATTTTCAGTTTGAGTTTTTGTCTAGGCCATAACTTCCAAACTATAGAAGCTATTAACTTGGAACTTCATACACTGATAGAACCCATTATGGAGAAGTGCAGTGCCAATGAAATATAACTCTGCCACATTTATTTTTTGAGTTACTGCCCTTTGTTAATTTTTATTTTAATTTTTGTCCAGGCCATAACTTCCAAACTATAAAAGGTATCAACTTGAAACTACATACACTGATAGAACACATTATGGAGAAGTGCAGTGCCCATAAACTATAACTCTGTGACCTTTATTTTTTGAGTTATTATCCTTTGTTTATTTTCATTAGTTTTAATTTTTGTCCAGGCCATAACTTCTAAACTTTAAAACCTATCTTCTTGAAACTTCAAAGACTAATACAACACATTATGAAGAAGTGCACTGCATAAGAACCATAACTCTGCCATCCTTCTTTTTCAGTTATTGCCCTTTGTTGGTTTTCTCTTGAATTTTCGTCTGTGCCATAATTTCTAAAATATAAAACCTATGATCTTGAACCTTTCAAGGCTGATAGAACACCTTGTGGAGAACAGCAATTCACAAAATGTAACTGTGCCACCCTTCTTTTTTTAGTTATTGCCCTTTAATATTTTTCACATATCATCGAGATTAACTACTCTTCATTAATGGCCCTCCCGTCACTTCAACTCATTTCACTGACAAGCCCCTTCGGGCGTATATGCGCCGCTTTGCGAAGCTCTTGTTGTTTCTTTTACGTGGCCAGTTCTCCAAGCTTAACACACCACACTCCTCCCAGGGCTGAGACTAGCCATCACGAGGAGTGTGTAGTGCTTTGTATAAGGAAGGTTTCCACAAAATACTTTCAAGTCTCTTCATTTTCTTTCAATGGCAATCATGTATTTTGAGGATTTTTAGTCTTTCAGATTGTCATCAGTCCCTTTATGTTGAACCGCTTGGAATCGTGTAACCTCGGTTTTGCTTCAAATGATTTTAGATATTTCTGTAAGAACCATTAAAGAGTGACTACTTAAAAAGAATGTTTCAAGTTTTTTTTTTTTAAAAGGTTGCATTAGATTTTTCCCTCCTTTGTTGAAATTTCTATCCGAATCTCCTCCAGTCAAAGATCAAAACGCTCGAAAATTAGCGTTGCAGTGTTTTGATTGAAACATTTGCAGATTGCTTGGAAATGTTTAAATTAACATTTTGTTACTTGAATTAATTAACATTTATATACTTTTAACTCATGCACGACTTAAGCACTGACCCATTAAACGCAATTACATTCATTTTCCATGTGACTGTTTGTCATTGTTTGAAAGCAAAATTGACCTTTTCGTCTACTTTCTTTCTCTGAGGCAAAACCCTTTGACATCTCTACAGCAGAAAATTTTCAATAACATTATGACAACTTAAGATAGGTATTAAACAGGGACAGTTATTAAATTAATTTTCTTAGCTATAATCCAATCTAATTGAATTTGCTTTTTTTGCAAGTAAAGTAATCTAAAACCCCTAAAATATAAATATTTTATTCTTAAAATGATATTGGAACTTGTTTTCAGGAATAAAATCGGCCATTTTTTGTGACGTCTTGACTATTTATTCTTCTTCTGTCCTTTTCCAGCAGCTTAAAATCACAGATCTAGATGCGAGTGTATATGAGGCAATTGGCTAGCGTCAGCTGCGAAAGGTTATCAGGTGTTACGTTGTTTAACTCTATTACCGTCTATAATTACTTATATTACGTCTATCGTCATTATATTTTGTAAACTTTCCTAATCTGTGTTTTTCTATTTAAATTTATGCTTGACTCGTGAAAACAACGTTACTTTGGAGAAGATAATAGTACCTCTTTCTGGGAAAAATGATTTTTAGCGTTGTCCGTCCGTCCGTCCGTCCCGGCAATTATCTCCAATACCATGGGACGGAATTTCGTGAAACTTTATACACATGTACAATGACCCATTCTCACAAGACGCTTTTTTTTTGTTTTTTCTTTTTTTGATTCGATGCAAAATGGCCGACTGAGAGCGATTTTAAGTTTCACTTAAGTTACACTTAAGTACACTTTTGATGTTTGGAGTCTTCTCTTCAAAACTATACAAAGTTTTTACATTGAACTTGTCACATCTGTCAACCTCCATTATGAAATGTATGAAAAAAAGTTACATTGACCGTGCAACACTACCGTTGGCTTTTATTATCACTAATTTATGTTGATAAGCCATACCCTAAGAGATGTTTGCAACAGCCGCCGGCTGCAAGTTAAGTTTAGATGATTGGACTTACACGTTGCTAGTTAGTTCCGTGTATTGTTTGGTTGGTTTCTTGTCTGTTTATCTTCATGACAATTCTTTAACAGTAGACTTTCTCCAAATATTAATCTGTTGCATCTTTTATATCATGCATACCTGTGTGTATACTAGATCAGCCTGCACAGATAGCTCCTGCTGACCTGAAGTATTTTTTTTAGCATTATGTCACCTTTACAAAGAGCAGTTTTCCTATATTTTTCATGTTTTGTTTGATTAGAGAGAGAGAGAGAAAACAGTACATTGAAAATCAAATAAGCTTATACCTTGATTCACCTCAAATGAGGGCCATTCTTCGGTTATTTCCATCGTTTCTTCTCCGGTACTACATTGGTCCTGATAAGGGGATTACTTGGATTTTAGCTTCGATTTTCTTCCACTGAACGGCTGTGTTCTTGAGACAATATTTAATTAAGTTCTGTTTGATTGTTTCACAAATCGATTTATATATATAGGTTGTAGTGATTATAAAGCGAATTCGATTTGAGTTACATGCGGACCTTACACATCTGCCATCAATCATTGTTCTAATTATCACGACATCCCCAAAGGAATGAAAGATAAAAACAAAGGAATACAGGGGAGAGGACCAGTCTGTTATTTGGTTACCTTCAGTCTTTATCTGGTAAGGGAGATAATTTAATTTACAGGAAGGCCCTCATTCCATACATGGAAGGTTTCGTGCATATGGTTTTAGCATTTTACTTTGATACTATTTTATTAGGATTTTAATTGTAATTAGACTGTATCAAAATGTGAATTGTTCCCAGAATGTAATGTCTCACACGTGTTTTTCGGGAAAATCATTACTATGTCACTGCTTTGGTAATTTTATTTTATCGTGGAAGGACTATCTCACACCTTACAGCTCCACGGGCGATATTTAGTGTTATTTTTGTACACGGCATAGATCAATATATGCATAATGATACATCAGTCTTAGCGAAGATCTACACTGGTTGTTTATTTAATCAAACCTATGAGATTTAAAGAAAACCTAGGATCGAAATCAGATTCTACACACGGGACTGAAAGAATTATACATAGCTACCACTGTTGTGGACATAAGTGGACAGTAGCGATTCAACCGGAAATTTTCCACATTTTCTTGCTTATAAAAACAAAACAAGGGAAATATATTATAAAATTATATTTAAATTTATCGGTTTTTTTTTTTTTTCAACAATTCTCAAGTTGACTTGGTTCAGCTCTGTTTTCTATAAATCAAATTTGCTTTGATAGATACAAATTCATACCACATTGGAAAGAGAAATAATTCATCCGCGATCTAGGGGCAAGCGGTAGATGAAAGAGTTATTTTCTTAAAGATAAAAACGAAAATGAAGTAACCCTTCAAATTTATTGCTCTCAATATGTTTCATGCATATCTATCTGTGTGCCCTAAATCAGAGAAGCTGTCAACGGCAGCCATATTAATCATAAAAGTAAACTCCGCCCTATTTTCTGAAGTATTCCTCCGCGCGGTGAAAACGTGATTTATGATTATTTCCGAGCATATCTATGCTTTTATCACAACAGTGGTGACAGTAAACGAAGTGTGAAACATTACGCGGTTTTTGAGGCTTTTATGCCGGAACTACTTGCAGTGGTAAACGGCCGTGTGGCCTGACCTACATCATTGTTTTATATGATTTCAATGACTTTGCAAAAGTAAAAACAACTCATGTTAAGAAAAATTCGGTCAAAGAACAAATAACAGTATTTCAATTTTCTGCCAGTCTAACTCTATTTCGTGATAGTTATTGAACATCTTCGTTGTTGTTAAAATCGTTTATTTGAAAATCAGATTTTGGTTAAAATGAAAGTCAATTAGAAAAATAAAAAAGTGAGGTCTTTGCATCAACAATTGCTCTGGAACGTAATTATAACTATTCAGCCTTTTACCACGATGAGTCGAGTTTTAAGGACCCTGAACATGATATTGAAAATAGGCATGGAAACCTATATTATTTTTTGGCATCATATTTTTTTTATCCTTCAACTGACCAATTTCACCATCTGATGGAATTCGTCTGCGACAGGATTCAATATCGATTAGTTTGAAACTTTGTCGTTTGGTCAATCGCTCTAGGTAAGAATGATCGGGAAAAAATGGCAAATTTACTTTATCACGCATCCACCTGGTGACAGCTCAAAAGTCGCATTTCAAATGCAGAAAACGTTCAAAGTGCAAGTAATCTTTGAAAAGCGAGAGAGTTAACAGAAATACAGTAAATGTAAAAATAGAAAAATTGGAAATCCTGTAAGACTCATCGATTCTTCTGTTAACTTCTTTTTGGCCTTTCCATAAAAACCGGTATCTGATGAGCCAAATTGACAAAACACATCGTTCAAATACACCTTTCTTTCAAAGATATATGAAAATAAAAAAACAGTGGAAAATATTTTTGAAATATACCGATCCTATTTCAGTTAGTCTTGGAAGAGCAAAACCTTCCAATCTAAACAATGGTACCAATGCAATACGTCTATTTTGCAGTCTTAGCCTAAGAAAAAAGTTTGCAATTAAAATGGATTGTTGTAATTAGTTTGCAATGTTTTCTACGGACCTATTTCGGTCACCTAGTGTACAAAAAACGTTAGTTTCGCTGATAAACGCCGAGCTAAACATCTACATGGGATTTTCGTAAATGCTTTGATGGATAGAAAAAACGATAAACACAGGTATTTTTCTTAAAGTTTGTAGCAAAGCTTCTTCCTGAATGCAATTTTGATAGGTTACTATTTACAATCAAGTCATTTTTCGGTTTTGCAACAGAAATTTGTTAGTTGAAGAATGAAGGCCTTATCTATTCTCTAGACCTCGAAATATTTACCAGAATAAGAAACATGATCTCTTCGTCTGAAGATGATTTTTTGCATCACTCCTATCATATAATTTTTTTTTTCAGAATTTCATTCCATTCGGAGTCCATTGAATTTTGTCGTAATGTTTGGTAGTGAGGGCTGTACTGTAATAATGTTGCTTAAAACGGCTTTATTGGTAAAAATCATAATCATCTTTATACAGTTCAAAAACGATTTAAAAATGACTGTTATTAATGGCAGTATTAAACACTACATTTCAGGCGTACCTCAGGCACTCTCCTCGAGTAAAATAGACTAACATGCTTATTTCAATTAAGTTCCATTACTGTCCTTTCAGAAAACCGCTTGAGATCGTCAAAATTTTTAAAAAAATAAAACAGGTGTAAATGTTGACTACATTCTCATTTTCTCTTTTCTAAGTTCTTTTATACATATATATAAAACATATTATTTACAAGTCTAATGAGAAACTACGAGTAACAGTTGCTTCCCTTTATGTGTTGTATAGACTGACTAAACAAGTACTACAATAATCAAAATAGGTACTTTGTTTTAAAAGGATGAAAAGACTCATTTAGCTCTTAAACTAATCTCCCCCGACCCCCTCTGATCAAAGAAAAAAAAACCTTAATAATTGTACAGTTAAAATAGGGATCAAGATATCCATTGTAACAAATAAAGATAGGCACTGATTTGCGGTACCTATAACTTGGGGACAAAATGCTCTTTATAGCATTTTTCTTTGAATGTTTTCAGGGAGTCTAGTGTTTTGATGTCGAGCAGTTGACCCAGAATATGCAAAAGGCTGTTCCCATGCATTTGTTCGAGTTTTACCTACTTGTAACTTGAGATTTAGGTTATACTCTGATCTTACGGAATAATTCGAATTTTTATCGTATTCTTGGTTGAACTTACTTATGTAAGTTTGGATCATAAGGTTTTGTGCTGTGTAATTCAGGATACATCTTAGATACTGTACTCTTTTATCAAAGGGAAGCCCATTAAGTTGTTTCAACAAAAACAACCTTTTATTAACAGTTTTGAAAGCCTTTTGTTTTTGTATTTATTATTACCAACACGGCCCTGTATTTGTATAAGTCATGCTAGAACTAAAGAAAAAAAAAAGAAACACTACATTGCGATTTTAATACTTAATCGACGTAACAGCTACCATTCTACGCCGTTTACTGTAACATTTCACACCAGAGCAAAATTGAAAAAAAAAAACATATCAAGGTATGTTGTTCTTAGCGAAATTCAATATAAGACATTTATTATGATTATTTTCTTTCATTTTGTTCACCAAAATGGCGAGCATTATACATTAATAATAAAATTAACGTAAGAAAATGATGATATATCCGGGCGAAGAATTTTTTAGAAAGTGAACTGCTCTGTTGTATTTTTTGTTTGTGTGTTTTTGTCGCAGTAAACTTTGAAAAAATGATAAAAGGGGGGAAAACGCTTATTTAATTACTTTCTTACGACTGAGTGAATTACAAAGCTATAAAAGGCTGTGGCAGGGATGAAAATCTCCCTACGAGGAATTTCAATTCTGGTGACGGAGTAACTGTTTGATAAAAAATCTATGAGAATTTTTTGCATCGACGTAAAGACAATACTTACCGACGATTCTAGTTAGAATTAGATTGGAATTGGGTCATGACCTGTGAAAGGGGCTTCATGCATATACAAAAAATAACGACCAAAGTCAACAGGCCCATTCCGCGCAGGATGACGTAGATCAAAACTCTGCGCCACTTTGTCATTTTTTCTGCTCATTTTACCTCAATGGTTCAGTACATAGCTAGAGAAGAATACTTTTTGGATCCATGATAATGTGTTGATTATATGTAATATACATGATAGAGATCCTGTAAGCCGCGTTTGCCAGAGCATTGCTCATTTCTACTTTTTCTCATTGTAAGCATTAAATTTGTTTGTCGTGAATACATTCTTTAGAAATTGAAAATGTTTCATATCACCACAAATTATTACATGGAAGAATTGATGAGGTATGAAAATGGATGAAGTCCTAGATAAAAGTTATTTAAACTGGCCAATTTAAAGTTCTTTAAACAGTCATAACTCCAGTATTCTTATACATAAAGCAAAGAAGAAACGTCAGTTCAGATGGCATTTTAATACTTTAACCTGGCTATCTTTTTTTCATCATCAACTGTAACCCGAAATTCCTATTACACGACTCTTTTGCGACTCTGCTTTAGACACAAATGGACACAGGAGCAAGGTGCTTGTTATGATACATCGCCTCTTCTCCTAGATTATCTACCATCGCATTAGAAAAGGATAATGTCCCTTTGAGAGATATTTGATTGATCAACTCAAAAAGTTATGTGCGCTTTTTTGTGATTTGTATAATTTTGAGTGCAAAGGGATACTTTGTCACATTCCAAACATTTTCAGACTATTAATGATAGACGTCTCTCAAATACGCCAAAATGTCCCAAGGATATATATTTCATCTGTGAGCGTACCTTTATAGTAGTATGGCTTTTAATTGCAAAACAAATAATTTGAAATTATTCCATATGGCAAAAAAAGCAATATAACGAGGAATCACGGAGAAAAGAAAATATATAGGTAACTATCTCGTAAAGGGATGTTAAAAATCACTAGTTTTATCAAGTAAGCAGAACGAATCGGTCTTTATCTGAACCTTAACCAAAGCTCAACAATTTGTGCCATTCTCTCTCTAACATTTAATTTGATATCGGTAAATCTTCCAAAGATATTGGAATAATTTGATTTAGAGATATAAATTAGGTCTTTATGCAGATGCGTGATGAAGTGAATGAGTATTTTGCATAAAGTTGAAAGAAATTTCCTGTCTATTTGTGTATGAGTAAGTAAGTTATGCCTTTGTCATGACTGACTTTGTACTTTGTACATTGTGATTTTCCTGTTACGAGGCAAAAATCTCTTCCACTCACAACGAATTAGAAAACAAATTTTATGTTGAATTTGATCGTTCTCTCACAAAATTTTGTCATGACACGAAAGTAGATAAATTTAAAGGATTGTGGCATTTAATGTTAAAAATTAATGAAAACTCACCTGACCATGCTCGTTTATTTTCTAAAGCCCTTGCTCATATTTTCTTCTGCAGCATTTATTTGGATATTTGGCCTTATAGCCTAATAATTCAGATGTTTCCACTTAATGACTCTCCAGGACTACGGTGGTACTGATTTTTTATCATTGAATTTCTGGCACAAACTTGTTAATACTATATTTTAATTAAAGCTACTAAAATTAGTATCTAAATTTATCTTTACAATTTTCCCTGATGATTTGGAACAAAATTTGAATTTTGGTGGAATCCTTACATATTTATCATGAATAATAATACATCTATCGCAAGATCCCAATGGAAATCAAGGGTAAAAGCAAAGAAAAAGAGGTTAAAGGACCAATCTGTTATTTGGTTACCTTTATTCTTTAAGTGACAAGGGAGATAATTTGACACAAGAATGGTCTTAATTGTATCCAAAAAAGCTAATCGAGTCATTTATACATGATACGATTTAGAAATTGTAAGGAATGATCATGTGGACAACTGTATGCGCTACATTGCAAAACTTTCTTAGTCACATATTTTGCTTTACACATCAGCTGAGCACATGACCTACCTATCAGACAAGAGCTGTTAAAGAACAACTCTCCATGAAGGATTTAAAACAACAACTTCCAAACAAATCCTCGGAATGTTTGCAAAAAAAGTGAGGTATAGTTGGAAAAAGTGATGCATGGGGTACAAGTAGTTTTCTCCTTATTATTTACTACTTAAAGAACACTTAATAGCATCTTTCTCGTGAATATGTCAATGGCCTCTTTTCAGACTTCGGTTGAACTGTATGTGGACGTCGGTCAATACATTGTTTTGAAAATAAATCTTTAGAGAAAGACACCTTTCCAATTTATGCATTGGGTTTTCAAATCAATGCATAAGGGAACTTAAAGCTTTAGGCAGTCGTGTGAATGACACTAACCAGTTTTAACAAATAAGCGTAGGCAATGCGACATGTTCTTTAAGCGCATAAGAATAACACTGTCTAATGATGAGACAAGATGACGTGTGCAGAGTCGCAGGATAGTCCGTTTCATATTTGCACGAAATATTACTTGATACTACCAACATGCAGTATCTCAATTGTTACTGCCAAGCTAAGTCGTGTACTTCAAGTTGTACCTTGTATGATTAAAATCTTGAGGACCTTTTTATCATGTTATCATCTTAAGCAAAACTATTGAAATCATTACTTGTGTTGGCAATTAAGATAGAAATCTCCATAATTTAAATACATCTGCGAACACCTATTAATGTCCAATTACATACTGCAAAAGCAACGGACTTTCTATAAATATTTAGTAACTAAAAGTAATTTGCAAAATTTATTTTTTCAATTCATGTAACCCTTGTCAGCAAATCAGTTCAATATTTAAAAAAGAGATAAAAACTACAGAAGATCTACAGAGATTTACTGCAGAAAAAATATAGTGCAACGACTAATAGTAAAATATATCCTTAAGACTAGCAGAGATTTCAATGTAATAGGATTGATTGATACATGTAGATGGACAAAGTGCCACAATGCATTTTTCAGGTCTTGGGTGTTAGAGTTCCTGTTATGTGTTAAATTCATGGTATTTCTTTAAAAAATAGAGTTGGTGTAAACTTTTATCTGAGATATTATAACATTCAAACCCAAATATATGCACATGTAATGTATTCAAAGATATGTATGTAATGTCAATACAGCTGCTCGAACCATATTACATCACGCTGCTTATACCCTCAATACTATCTTTGTTTATTTCTGCTATATTAACATGATCTTTTGTGCGACTCGCACTACTTATTTCTTAATATAGACATAGCGCCAAAGTTATAGCACTTCTTTTGGAATGGCTGGTGCCCTGTGTCAGATTTTTAAAGTTTTTGTATTGGTAGGATTGTTGGATTTTCCAATCAGCAGCTATACATTTCTTGCGACTGTTTGCTACACGATCAGCTGAGTACGACCATTAATTTGCTTTAGTAATAGCTATTAAATGTTTGCTTTCAGGATGAAGGATTGTTATTTTAAAACTAGTGTCTCTCAGAATCAATGTTCGGATAACCTAAAGTTGGATCTAAAATTAATCTGAACATTATCACACAGGCATCTGTTATTCTGTTTAAAACTGAATTATGTAATGAGTACATTAACCAATGTAGGTATATCTTTATGGCAGTTTCATAAAGAGCCTGGTGACTCTTTGTAATTATCCCGATTCATGACCTATACCAACCACTTTGCACATGTAAGTAAATAATGGTTGTATATTCTTTTTTTTATTCCAATCTTCAATCAAAAAACGATAATTTATCATTGGAATATCTATGCTTTACCGTTTCTTCCTGTGTTTTCTTGCGCCACCGTGTAAAGCTAAATATAGACGATGCAGTAATGGGTTTACGTATTACCTTCCGAAAAAATATTACGGCTGAGTTCTTTGTTAAATCAAGATTTAATGCCTAAACTGCGATTCCATATTCGTCGCCATTCTACCCGTTTTTTCTCAAAACGTTATAGATGACTACATTCATCTGATTGATTGATTCCTCAATGAATCGGGTTTTCCCGGAGTTGACGATACACAAAAACACTTATAACCGTGACGCTTTTAAGGTATGTAGTAGGAAGGACTCAAAGAATAACTACAAGTTGACTCCTTTTCACCTAATGCGCGTTCCGAACCGGTGGCATTCGGATAAAAATAATACATAGACAACGTTTGTCTGTAGTGATGCAAAACTAGATGTTTACTGTTTATTTACGTCCAACAAAAATGGTTGTGGTATCTTTTCAGTCTATGCTGCACCGATCTATTGAAACAAGTAGTAAATTGTAGTTCATTTTAGTATTTCAACAATGATTTGACAATTTTTCGTGTGCGCATGTTGCAAAGCTAGCACAAAAAAATAAACCCAGTGCTTTCTTCAAGCGCAGCTAATTGCTGGTACTGTGTGCGTTCTCAACCCGTAAAACAAGCCTGCCGGTTAGGGTCAAGGAATTTATCTATAACATGGGATCTAAATTAAAATCTTATGTACCATGAAAATGAAATTCGTTTGCGCACCAAATCCCGCTCTTAAACGATTAAGCCCGAAAAAATGATGAATAAAGAAAACTAAAAACGACTTTGGTGGAATAGAAGTTAACAACGTTTCCATTTGCCAACGCAATAATAATTTCAACCTGTTTAATCGTAGACTCTCGCTGGTCTACTTGGATCACATCAATAGGCGCTTGTCATCCTATTTAGTATTATGCATCCACTGCCAAGTGCTTCTCTACTCTGACACGGAAATCAGAGGGTGAAGGGGAGCCCATAATGATGTTCTGCGCACCTACAAGCGGGAATGAATGGCAAAAATTAATATCTACCAGTTATGTCATGTTAAGAAAAAAACTTACCTGACTGCGTAAATTGTCTTTTGCTTATGAAAGTACTTTAACAGTCTCTAAAAGAATTCTAGTTCCATTTACACCAGCAAATGAAATTTTATTACGACCGTGCCATTGGAGGAAAAGAGACGGCGAACTTAGCCCGTAAGTCAGCGGGACGCTTGAAGTAAATAAAACGTTTTTGGCGGCATAACTTCCTCATTTGTAAAAGATGTGTCTCCACAAACCAAACTTTCACAATTTCTTTTTTTGGTAAGAGATTTGACCGATGAATCTTCGGAACGACCAATCGATTCAAACAATGTCATACCTCATGAAGTCACGGTAGGTAGATAATCTTTTTGTGAAGTTCTCGGCTGCTTGGAAACGACTCGTCCGTGGCTGTTTTGAATGAGAAAGGGGAGATGTAATGTACATTTTGAATGTATACTGGTAAAAGTAAATCATTTTCTATGAGAAGTACAAACTGTAGAACTTAACACTTGGCATCGCATACAAATGCCATTCTACACTTTAAGAGAACTGAAGACTTCAAGGTATCACAATTTTATGCCTGTCCAAAAAGCGTGACTCAAAACATCGAGCAAATAGTCCTTTGTATTGGTTGCTTAAAGAAATAAATGCTATTTTGAAATAAAGTAGTTTGATGTATCTTGATTTTCAAGGAATGGATCCTGGAAACCTGATTATGGAGAACAATGCCACCTATACCTCACGAACTTCAGTGGATGAAGTGAAGTAAGTTCATAGTGATTTTTGATTAGTATTTGTCATTTTTTTTCATCATTGCAACATACATTGTAACATACTGTGAATGTGATGTATAGCGTCGGCCTCGTGACCATAAGGTTCTCAACCAGTTTGATAAGTTTGTTTAAACACCATACATTGTGAGAATATTAATTGTAGTAGTGAGATTTAAAAATGTGATTCAAACTTTATTCTTTTCTTCATTTATCTTCCCAATTGGAAATGTGGGGTCCTGCAAGGCTCAGTGTTAAAGTGTAGCACTTACAACATGGGGGCCCCAACTTCTAGACTTCCTGTACTCGCTGTGGTTTGTGGGTGTGTGTGTGAAGGGGGAGGGAGTTCTCTTGGCCAAGACACTTCAGAGCCTATGCATATTATTGAAACTGATGGGAAATGCTATTCAGTCGATCAATCCATGGAAAATACACAGATATTTTGAGATATATCGTATGGTATCATAGGTGTTTGCTTCAAACTTCACACATGTATTTGTGGTAAAAATGTAAAGTTTTGCATAAGTTAATTCACGAGTCAAAATCAAATAAAAAAAAAACTTGCTTTGCAAGTGAGCAGAATTATTTGGATTTTAAAAGGACAGGAATACAATAAAACACTAAGAAATAAAAAGTATTTATCTCTGTACCAGACGATTTTTTCACCCGTCCTAAATTTAAAACATTAGCAGATATCAAAATAAATGTGGCTTAATAGACTTTACAGACTTTAGAAGTCTGAAGGGTAGAAAATACCGTTGTAAAAGAAAATGTTTATTACGAGAATTTTCTCCTTTTCCAAACTTTTTTCACGAGCCTTCTCCTGCAGGCCCGTAAGAACCTTAAAACCCTGTGTTGGCCAAAGAATTGTCACTAAAATGGTACCAAAAGAGTTTGTATCTCTATTTCAGAAATGAATTGCAGACAGCATCATGAAGAGGGTATATGCTAGTCCATATTGTGATATTTTGACCGATGAAAGCTCTGACACTTCTGACACCATGGAAAAGGTCATTATATCGAAGTCATTCATTTAGATTCATTATGTTGCTTCTACTTATTTCTTAAAAGTATCCCAGTAGAATGAATGATCATCAGCAACCTCTGAAGTACTCTATGATTTCATTTTGAATTTTTTGCAAGCAAAGTCTGTACCTGAAAAACTAGCAGGTTTTGGGACTGACGGGGCCTATGTCATGGTCATGAGAAAGAAATAGAGTTTCTACAAGATTATAGAAGTGTCATCATTTGCTTGACATTCATTCACGTTCTGGCCCAAAGATCCAATCATTGCCCTTCACAAGCCTTAAAACATTCCATATATCAATTGCAACTTTATCAAGATTTTCAAAGGCAAATGCTATTATTTTGAAAAGTCTGCATACTGGAAGGTTCTTGTAAGTTACATGTATTTTTAAACAATAACAAGCCACAATTGTGGATTGATTTATATATTACTGTCACAGACTACAGATTTGTTTCTCATTATACATTATGATGGATATAATTCACCATTTATCTTCGCTGAGTTTTATCCTGCAGAAATCAGATTTAGACATAGCAAGTGTATCTCCGACTCTTGGTCATCTAGAAATACTTTCTATTTGTACTAGTCTGAAATTTTGTCGGTTGGTGATAAGGAATTACTTTTTCTTGACCATTTATCTTTTTTTTTTCTTGACCATTTATCACACAACTCAGACGTTTTACGACCCTTGTCATGTTTAATCCGTACGAAATACAGAATTCATGTTCAGTTCAACAAGTCTGAAACTTTGTCGTTTTGTAAAGAGTTGCGGAAACCATTTCAATCCTTTAGCATAGTAAAGGTTCTGGAGAGCTGTAAAGCTTGCAGGATATGTCTCATAAACTGAGCTTGCATGGTGAAGCATGACAATTTCGCAAGCTGCAAAAGTTGTGTTTCTGTTGTTAATACGTTAAATACGTTCTCCTCATATTTTATGGTTTCAAAGGTAACGCTTTATCAAACAATCCTGTGTTTTAATGACTCATGGGAAAGAACCTTTTTTTTTAAAACATTGATGATAGGAAGAAGGAAATAGTGGTAATCAACATTCTCTCCTTTTCCAAGAGTGTTTTACCCTCTCACAGGCGAATTCTTTTATGAAATGGACAACGTTCACTCAAAGAGAGAAACTCAGATGTTTTAATCAGATGTTGTAATCGGCGTAAATCCTGCAAAAAATCGGGTACTTAAGACCTAAGATAAGGTTGCACCTTGATTGCAATCTGATCATTATCTAAACTGTCTATAAAAGAGTCGTTAAGTGTTCTTAGCACTTAAAGGGTCCAATTCTTAACCCTTAGAGTGCCAAATAAACCTATAAGATAATTCCAGGCTAAAAATAAGATCCGAATAATTGCCGTTTCATAGAAGTTCTCGTCCATTGTTCCTCAGCAAAGCGGACAATGTCGATCAAAGACCAGGCTGTACATTGTGTGCAGTCAGATCTTGATCTGCACTGCCTGCAAAACCAACTTATGTTTTGAAAGGCACCTTAAGGGTTTAATATGTTTTGTTCATTTTTATGGTTTCATAGCAGTTGCTTATGCTTTGAAATATCTGCTTTCTTTAACAAATGCCTTGTCATCGCCGGATAACTGCTTTTTCCGTCCAGATGAAATTGATGCAAGGGAACGAGAAATTGCTCATACACTAGCGATATCTTTTTCCCCCATTGTCTGCTACTCGGGAATGAAACTTACCATTAATATTCTTTATTTTTATATTGATGCTTTACAATAACGATACCACGATTTTGTTTCACAAAAACAATATTCTAATGGGCTAGATGACAGCTGCTGCGGTTACTTTGATCAGACGAATTAAAAGAAATGGGTGAAAATAATCAAAGTGCAGAATATACAGCATCATGTAGACTTCAGAATTTAAAAAAAAATATATAAAAAAAACCACACACACACAACTTTCAATGGCTGGTCAATTCAGTAGATCCTTGAAAACGATGAAAGAATGATTTTTGAAAGTCAAGTAGTTTTATTTTAAAACAAATAATAATTTTCTGTGAAACATGTCCGTTCCCTGGTCGCTATTGCCTCGTTATGACCACCTGGATTGCTGACACTGCGTCATAACCTGTTGGGCCCATAAGGGAGTTCATGTGTTGGATATAACTACTTTCATATTGGCAAAATATTTACTTAACATGGCATTTTCTACAGGTCTACACTAAACAAAACTTCTAAACGGCCACTTTTCAGCCGGAATTTCTCGTAGACCTTTTCTGGCATCCGCTGTCCAGAAAAGAGATGGCTCATTCAGTTTGAATTTTCGGAGAATGATTGACAAATGTAAAAGCATACCTTAGCCCAAGCCTGAAAATATTTTTTGACTTGTACTTCTGAAGGAAATTCATTTAACGCTCATTCACTAAACATTAAAGATCGAAAAGTCCTTTTTTTGAAAACGTCGTGCACCTTCTCTCAATTCTTCTTACTGACAAAATTTCAGTATTTCATGATTTTCATTTTAACATGTTTATTTTGGCTGATAGACATCACGCATGCGCAAACCGTGTGTTTTCCCTTTCATGAAAAAGAGATGCCTTCTGTTGGCAAAATCTTTTCATTACAATACCATGTCTAACAACCAGGTACATATTTCAATTTGTATTTGACCTAAGTGTTACTTAGTCAAAGTTACATAACGAACAAATGTGGCCGTTAAGAATTTTGTGAGTTTATACCTTGAGCAAACGATCCTACTGTAGATGTACCTGAAAACATCATTCAAAAACGGGAAAATGCTTTAACCAAATTTTTTCTCTTTGTTTTCACTAGCATTGCTTATAGCACTTAAATAGGATAGGGGTTTTCATGAGCGGTGAACGTGTTAGGAATCTGGTTGAGATACTCAAACGTCACTAGACAGATCTATATAAGAGAAAAATCTGTCGAGTTCTATTGATGAGTTAGATAGCACCCGTATCTCACTCATATCATTGAAAGGTACATAATAAAATATCCCATGACAGAAAAAAATATTCGTATCTAAACAGTATCAAAATAAGGTTCCAAAGTTCAATATATGTAATACATATAGTATGGCTTGCATCATGCGAGCCCCGCCTGGCTGGCTCAGTGGTAAGCGTGTTGGTCTCATGACCTTGTGGTTGACGCCCGGTTGGGGCAAACTTTCTTACCTGCGTATTTTGGCCTCTCATCTCTGCTGAAGCATGAGAAAAGTAGTTGGTGGCTTTAGAAAAAAAGTTGTGTTAGTACTGGTGTGAGAAAGCCTGGAAATATATTAAGTGCGTCAGCGACCGCCATGATATGGCCTTAGCTGTTACAGCGGCGTTAAACCCAATATAACCAACCAACCAGCCATGCATGACGCGAAAAAAGGCATTCGGACATTTGGGTAAAGTATCATTTCGGGTCAGCCTGCGCAGTCCGCGCAGGCTGACCCGAAATGACACTTTCCATTTTCCTGTAACCTGCTTTGCACAAGTCTACTGTAGTACAAAATCTAATGTGTTTCGGATTAGCCGACGCGGACTGCGGACTGTCATCCAAGACGACAATTTACGAAAATCTCCGAATGCCCCTTTCCGCATAATGCAAATCGTGTGATGACGTAATGCCGACGTAAAATGATCTCGGCGGAATGGGATATTGTTCACATGCATAAAGTTTTACGAAATTCCGTACAATGGTATTGGAGATATTCTCCCGTGCGGACATACCAGCGGATTGACAGACGGACAACACTAAAACTATATCCTTCTGCCTTCGTCGGGGGGAAAAAGACTGTACTTTTAAATCAGGAGAGCAGATCTAAGCTTATCACTGCCAATGGCGCTTTTGCGAGAATATTTCACATAAAAATAGAACGGAATACACCTTAGATCAGATTGCACAAAATCCTGTGTCATGTTTTGATCCGCAGTGGATAGCCTGATCTACGCTGTCTAGAAAAGGTACTTCTGAAAAATCATTACCCACCCCCAACTTTTCTTTTTTCTCATACAAGTCTACTGGAATGTCAAAATATGCACATGAGCTTTGCTCTGGTCAAGAGGAAATAAATGCTTCATTTTAGAATTCTTTTTCTACAAGCACCTAACATATGGCCCCACCATACGATAAGAGACTGTCATTTCCACGATATTTTCCATACTTTTAAATGGTATTATTTCAGTCTAAGTTTACCATAACAATTACTTTGATATTTTGGCTTTTACTGGGCCTTTACCGAGACTGAAATACCAAGCGACCTTCTACCAATGATTTACTCTTTGATGGTATGTTTACTCTTATACCTTAAGGTTTTCTTGATATAGAATTGGCGTCAGTTTTTTTTACCCTTAAGTGAATTTGTCCAATTGGCTCTTGAGTTTATGTTCTTTCACGCAAGGTAGGTAACTGCATTTTCATTACTGTGGAAAAAAAGGAAGGGAGGTAATCCATGAGCATGGGCGTGGCTATTACTTATCAGAAATAGATCGTGATTGACAGCTGAAGTTAAATTATGTGAAGCACTTTACACGAATCAAACATATTTTGTCGTCTAACTTCGTCAAGGAATAAATATTTCTTTTATTTACCAATATTCACACTATTCTTCGTCTCTCTGGCTACCACGTGATGAACAAATCGATAGCTAACTGCCTGTGCGTTTCTGCAATGCTGTTTTAACGATTTCCATTCAGCCATTTTCGGCCTGCGATTGCTCAGTTAGTTATTGTATATTCAGATCGTTCAATCGGAAAATCAACCAATCGCGTTTGAGAAGTACTCCGCACTATATTACGCTGCGTCATTTAATATGTGACCGCTCAACAAATGATATCAATAAATGTGAGTGGGTTTGCAAAAGACAATCTACTAAAATTCGTATAGATCTATGAATTTTTTTTTGTGTGTAAAACGCAAACATAAATGAGGACGAATAGTCGCTACAGTTTCCAGCAGCCTGACCTGGCAAAGAGGACCCATATCTTTCTCTTTACCTCCTGATAGACTTTGGTCCCGGACAGACTAAGTAAACATGAGGAAATTATACAATAGTCTTTCGACTTGCAGCAAACCAACCTATAACACGATTTTGACAGAAGTTAGCTGGGCTCAAATAATATTGATTCAGTAATTTAAACAATCCTAAATTGTTAGTTCTGCAGAAGTTCCATTCTAAATCTTTAACGTGCCAGATGCAAAACAAATGTAATTTTGTCTCCAAAATATTGCTCGTTCGAAGAACCGAAAAACCATCGTTTTCACAATTATTAATATAATAATTATTTTATCTATCTTCATGCAGTTTACTTTGTACGTTTTTTTTTTATAACTTTCTTGCTTCGTGTATTTGTAGGGCTTTTTCCCAAAAGTACACGATATAAATTATAAATTTCCATGACAGACAGACTCACAGACATAGTGGTAGATATAGGGTCGGGTAGGCAGATAGATAGATAGATAGATAGATAATCTGGCAAACAGGTAGACAGAACGACAGACAGAAGGACAGACGTTCAATTGATTAGTCACTTATTAAACTAAAACAATTACTGAAACAACTATTTAGCTTCAATAATTATCTTGCCCACTAACCATATTTGCAGGTAAATATCTCTCTTGTATCGTTCCAGAAATCATTCTTTTATAACGGAGTTACTTCCCTTCATCCACTACAGGTTAGGTAAGCAACTGTAAGCGGTTCAAGAATACACTCTACTTGTTTCATTTTATCATGCAAAATGACTCATTTTTTCATTGGTTGGTTGATTTTAAGTTGTAGGACTTATTCACATGATTTCAGTCATCTACAGGCAGGTCTTTACCACTTACTTTTTCTTTGACCAATGGCGCAGCAGTGATTCACAATCCACAGTTTTCCTTAACCCATTACCACACAATCCCTACTTTTAGTTGTTTAGTTATTTCGCCCTGAGAAAGAAACCTTTTGAAAACACTGTGGGAAAAGGAGAAAATGCTGTACCAGCATTTTCTCCTTTTCCCACAGTGTTTTCTATCCTTCCATGAATAAATTTCAATTTTTCAGTCACCTTTATTTTGTCGTCTGCAAATGCTTTCAATTTGGACCAGTCCAAAATTTTCTCGTGTGGTAATGAGTTAACACAAGATCACAAGCCACCCCTTCCCCTTTGCAGGTATCTGTCCTTATTCTAAAACAGACATTTTTTTTTAACCTTTTGCTCCATAGATACTCATTTCTACACATTGCTTGTAGGAGCGTTTGGAAAACATTGTGACAAAAGGTGAAATTGCTCGTGACGAGCAATTTCACCTTTTGCCACGATGTTTTCTATGCCATCAAAAGGTGTCATATACACATAACAAACAGCTTCATCCTTCTTGTTATTAAGGGTCAAGATACCATGTAGAAATGCCTTATGAGGTAAAGGGTTAAAGAAATGAATGGGACAAATAATGAAAATTACTCTTGAGACTGTCGATTAGCCGGAATGCTTCAAAAGCGTTTGGAAGATAATTGGTTTTTTGGAAGTACTAAGTTAGCAGTTTAACCCTTTCCCGCACAATGCCAACTTTAAACGACCCTGGCAAAGGAAGCCATTTGAAAACCTTGTCGGAAAAGGAGAAAACACTGGTAACCAGTCTTTTTCTCCTTTTATCCCAGTATTTTCTACCCAATGTAAAAAAATGAATTTTTTGAGCCACATCGAAATTGTTGGAGTAGATGGCTGCGTTATAAATTTTGTTTTACTTTTGAATTGAGTTTTGATGAAAAGTTTAATTTTGACGCAAAAAATAAAAACTGGTTACCTAAATTTCAAACTGTTTTTTTTTTTCAAATAATAGAATGTTTTTGGAAAAGGAAGTAGCCTTATCAAGGGATCAGTTGAAATTATATGAGGAAAAATGGGGAAAATTCGTCGTATGGCACCAATCTTTAACACTTTTGTACATATAACACAGTATGACGTGGTTTGTAACATACCTCCTTTTGTTTTTCGCTTTTGTTCCTTTCTCTTCCTTTAATGCAATCTGTCATTCTGTCTCGGCTTTTGTAATTTTTACATATTGAATAATGCATAATATATTAGGTTATCTCTTTTAGGGAGACACGGGTGTTTTGGTTTAACCCTTTACCCTATAAGGCATATTCTATGGCATCTCCAATTGACTCTAAATGACAGAAAGGATGAAGCCATTTCTTACGTGTAAATGACACCTTTTGATAGCATAGAAAACAATGTGGCAAAAGGTGAAATTGCTCGTCACGAGCAATTTCACGTTTTGCAACAATGTTTTCCAAAAGCTCATACAAGCAGTGTGTAGACATGAGTATCTGTGGAGTAAAGGGTTCAGTTTGAAACGGATATTTGACTTGTTTTGATCGTTTTTATGTATAAAGTCCACATAGCAAAGGATAAAGTGAAAACGTTAATTTTGATGCTTATGTAGAAATACAAAGTAAATCTTACTTGCCAGGGCAGGTTTTTTGCCGTTTTCATATCAAATTTGGAATATAAAAAATCACACTTAACTACAAATTGTTTTTAGACTTTTTGATATTAATACATCCGTTTATTCAGGTTATAATCCTGCCAAATACATAGAAAACAAATTATTTCTTTCTCCAAAACACTCATGTATACCTCCCATCATAACTACTTTATTTTGTATGATATAGAGGATAATCAACTGGTTGTTTTTGATATGAAAAATATCTCACGAGAATGCGTTGTTAGGCGTTGAAAAAAACGAGTGCGCAGCACGAGTTTTTTTTAACGCCTTACGACGCGTCCGAGTGAGATATTTTTCATATCAAAAATAACCAGTTGATTATTCTATTTATTATATACCTTATTAACATCATTATTTGTAATTTTGTGTTTGAAAGTAAAAAAAAATGTAGGCGAAAAAAAAAAGTAGTTCCAAAATTATGGCAGGAAGTGAAAGTGAAAGTTGATAACGTCACTAGTGATGATATCAAAATTTATTACACTAGGAAATTCCAGGATTTCACTGCTAGGTATATCATAAACTCTCGTCTTGTGTCATGGATGTTGTTTTGTATGTATCGAAGAAATAAAGCTTAATAAAAAAAAAAAGAAACTTTGTCGTCTCGTATAGAGTTACATCTTAATTTCCTGACTAAAAATATGAATTTTCAAGACCTTCTCGAAGAAGGGTGTTGAAACTTTTTCGAAATAGAAGAAATTAGTGATAAAAAGCAATTTCTCCATTACTTATAACGTCTGCTGCACTTTTCGACCATTCTTGAGAATATTCTTATTCTTATTCTCCAAGATTTTCTACATTTGTAAGTGACACAGCTTATGATTGGCTAAACCGAATGGTTTAGCCAATCAGAAGTTGTGTAACTTACAACTGTAGAAAATTCTGGAGAATAAGACAAAGAATGTTCTTAAGAATGGTTGGTGAATACGGGACCTGATCTCATCCTTTGAGTCATATTCAATTGTCTTCGTCTGGAAATGCTGTTGTTTTTAGACATTTATAAAGTAGTGTCGTCTGGCAAAGAATTAAATGTCAAAGAGAAATTACCATAATTAACTGAAACTTAGAGTACATGTGCTTATCTGTAAAATCTCCAAAGCCCAGAGGTAAAATAAAAACAGCTCACAAAGACTCCCATTTGCATACGGTTCTCTATGAGAGAAAAAAATGGAAAATGTAATGATATCTGCAAATGTTTGATCTGTTATGTTGCGGTTTTTTTTTTTCTTGTTTAAAGTTTGACTGTACAAGTACGACCTTTTATGCCATTATTGCACATGGTTTTCAAAAAAGAAAATGGGACAAAACTAGAAATGTATCGTTGAACTTTCTATTTTAGTTTTATGTCAACGAGGTACATGTTGCTTCTGTCCGATTGTTTTGCCCTTTGACTTCCATTGGCGACTTTTATAGCTTTTGCGTGCGACGTGGATCAAGATAAACTTTGACTGCACATGACGAGAAATCTGATCTGAAATCTAACGCCGACTGATTCTTGATGTTTACTCTCAGGCTGCTATGTGAGACCCGAGGCCATATTCACCAACCATTCTCAAGAACATTCTTAGTCTTATTCTTCAAAATTTTTGTCAATGTGAAAGTAAGACAACTTTTGATTGGCTAAACCAAATGGTTTAGCCAATCAGAAGTTCTCTTACTTTCACAGTCAGGAAAACTTGAAGAATAAGACCAAGAGCATTCTTAAGAATGGTTGTTGAATATTGGCCCTGGTCTCCTTTAGGGACACTGTAAATGAAATCGTGTAGTCTGACCATAGTTTACACTGCGTTTTACGGGTCATTATTTTATATTCCCCGTAACATTTTGGGGGAGCATGTAGTCGCCACGCTATGCGTACGTCCATTCGTCCGTGTGTCCATTCGTCTGTGGGTCCGTGCGTCAGCCCGTCCGTCCGTCCGAAGCCATTTCTCCACAACCCCTTAACCAAATCTTATAACACTTCATATCTGAACTCCTTCAAACAATGCACAAATACCTCTTTCCCGGTTTCTCAATTTGGAAAAAGGGGGCTTCATGTAAAATTGTTTTTCACTAATATCTCCTACAACAGTGCTCAAAACTTTGTGGAATTTCAAATATGAACTCGTTGGAACGTTGCCCAGATACCTCTCTCCCTGTTTCTCAATTACGTCGCGGAAAAATGGGGCTTCATGTAAGGCATTTTTCATACGTTTAATATGACAAGCACTTGTTCGGGGAGTATAACCCGTCTCTGACGGCCCTTCTTTGCTCTGGTTATATCAAGTTTGGAATGGCGATTTTCCGATTTTTATCATTGAGTGAAAAGTTTCATTTCATTCATTTAGCTACTTAACCCTTCACCAAACAATCCCTAGTTTTTACAACCCAAAAGGAAAAAGCCCCCTGAAAACATTGTGGGAAAAGGAGAAAATGCTGTTATCAACTCTTCTAAAGTCAAGTTGCAATTTTTGAGACACGTTTATTTTTCCGTCTGCAAGTGCTTTCAATTTGGACAATTTTTTGTCCTTTGGTAATGAGTTAAGTGTCATCCTACAACAGTGCTCACGTTAATAAGTGAGCAACAGTGGTACCGTGGCGACTATATGCTCCCCCGAAATGTTTCGGGGAGCATAAAAAAAATAACCCGTAAAATACAGTGCAGACTAGGGTCAGACTACACATTTTCGTCAAAAGTGTCCGTAAAGGAGACCGGGTCTTGCTTAGTAGCCTTAGAGTAAATGTGAAATATCCTTTGATGATATTAGTACACCACAAACTTGAAATATCCTTTGATGATATTAGTACACCACAAACTTGAAATATCCTTTGATGATATAAGTACACCACAAACTTGAAATATCCTTTGATGATATTAGTACACCACAAACTTGAAATATCCTTTCATTCACGGTTAAAGTATACTCTAAAACTCAGAGACAATCTGATTTGCCTGGCATCGGGACGTGATCTAGTGCTTAGCACTATCGTGCACAATGTCTGAGCTAGCCTAGGACAATATAGAAATACAATTAGCTGTGGTTGACTGCATGGGAGGGTAGAAAACTTGAAGACGAAAACGAGTCCTCGGGATCGGAAGACTGACGGACGTCTAAATAGAGAAGGTATTGTACTGACAAGCTAGCCCTTTGACAATGTAATTTCTAAATCCTTAACCCATTACCACACAATCCCTACTTTTGACGCCCCTAAGAAAGAAGCCTTTAAAAAACATTGTGGGAAAAGGAGAAAATGCTGGTAACCAGCATTTTCTCCTTTTCCCACAATGTTTTCTTACCTTTACAGAACAAATTTCAAATTTTCGGTCCCTTTTATTTTGTCGTCTGCAAGTGCTTTCAATTTGGACCAGTCTAAAATATTGTCGTTTGGGAAAGGGTTAAAATAGCAAACCATACAAACCATACATTCCTTGTCACAGTACTATCGGTAGACAACATGTGTTGCTTGATAGCAGACCAATTTTTGACAGATAACTTGGCACAACAGGTAATTTCTTCTCATCCTCGGATACCCCGGGGTCTCCCTATTTGCTACGCTACATCGACCCCTGGGACAACTGACTAATAAAACTTTGAATCAGCCGCCGAAAATCGATACGAAACGTCATAGCGTACAGTACACTCGCCCATCACAAAATGATGATGGAACCAATGAAAAGCCAGCATTCGGCCAGCGATAAAGCGAGGGAAATTCAATTAATTGTCCCAGGGATCGATGTAGCGTAGCAAATAGGGAGACCCCGGGGTATCCGAGGATGATTTCTTCTAAAAGTGCTATATATTTCTGGTATTACCATATTTTTGAAAGAGCATTCGTATGTAAAAACTGTATCCATTTTGATTGTCAATTTCTTTCAGGGATATTTTTGATTAAATGGTCTGGCTCAGATTTGTTTTAGTAGATGAGTGTATGTTCCTTAAACAAGGCCATGCACCTCTATTTGTAAAGATGAAGGGTATTATTTGAATATATACCACTTGACGAATTCGTCTTTACACTGTCAGATTTATAATACTACGTATAAAATGGAGACATATTCGATCTTTGTGATACTTCAGAGCTACGTGTAGTTACATGTACTTTGTGCATTTTATCCCTTTATGAACGTTAACCCTTTACCAAGCAATCCCTGGTTTTTATGACCCTGAGATAGAAGCCTTTCGAAAACATTGTGCGAAAAGGAGAAAACGCTGGTGATCAGCATTTTCTTCTTTTCCCACAATGTTTTCTACCCTGCTTAGCACAAGTTTCAATTTTTGAGTTACGTTTATTTTGTCATCTGCAAGTGCAATATGGACCAGCCTAAAGTTTTGTCATTTTGTAAAGAGCTTAGGCAATATTATGTGTTACAACCCTTAAGAATCTTTTTTTTTTTTAAAACATAACTGGAAACCATCATTATCTCCTTGTCCCACAATGATTCTTATCATTAAGGAGAAATCCGATCATACAACTAAACGTTTTTAAAACAGATGAGTGTAAGATGTTGTCTTTTTATAGTGTTTATTATGTTACTCCCCAGAACAAAATTGAAGCAGGGAGTTTTGAAAGCATCCGTATAAAACAGGGGAGATCATGAAGAACTTGACTGTTAAAAACAATTAAGGTAAGACCTATGTAATGGAAAGCAGCTATTTCCACTAAAATATCATCCTGCAAAATTGGCTTTAATTAAAAATGAGTATTACTGAACAACTTTCACCGATTAATTTTTCCATTTTTTCATTCTTGTGAATTATAATTTATGAATCCAAAATCACTATATTCTCAATTCAAAAAGAGATAATAATTACCTCCCTTTTCAAAAAACTAACAGAAGAATAAAAAAATAATTCCAAGATAGACATAAACGGAATTTCTGATCCGTTAGAAATGTGCACAAATATTATTTCTGCATAAATCCTTATCTATCCTTATTCATCAACCAATTAGAATTTTTGCCCCATGTTCACCGGAAGTGCATTACACAAGTATTACCTTAAAAATGTGTCATTTCTAGGAAAAAAAGGAGGCTCAATGCATCTTTGTGATGCATCATATCAAGCAAGTCATCACATAGTTATGAGTCCATGAAACCCGTCACGTCTCAAAGCCTACTGATTTATAGGGTACATTGGTCCTTCGATAAGTAGAAAATTTACCAAAAGCAGAGTTTCTACTCAGGTCAGCCAGCACGAACTGCGCTGGCTGACCTGGGTCGATACTTTCCGCAGATGCATTTAGCCCTATTTCCACACAGCTTGGCTCAAATAGTTTTAGGAAAATAATGGAAAAGGGAGAACTTGCCCATCGCGCAGCAATTTCATATTTGTAATAGTGATTCTAAAACAGTTCTTTTGCCATCACTACCGCCCAAATGTAAATGATATACATCTGAAAACAGGATATCTGCCAAGCCTGGTCTCCAAAAGCGGATGTGTCACATTTCTCTACCACACCCAACGAGCTGCTCTACGGTGATGACGTAACACAGGACGTGTGATAGAATGTCTAGAGCGCGCGTCATATTCTAGAAGGCGATTTCTAACAGTTATTTCACTGAATGGTCAAAGCCAGGAATTTTGAGGACTATAGAAACTGTCGTCTGAAAGCAATTCCTAAAGTGCCGATGGGGAATATGGATATTTGACGTCTTGACGTCATACGAAGTTGCCCAGACCGTTAGTTATCTATACTACTTTTTATGTTTGCAACACTGAATTGCAATGCCAATCTTTGTTCTCCCGAATAGATCTGTAAGCAGGCAGACGGCATGTTTAAAAAGTTCGGCCGGACAAACGTGGCCTGTTTAACAGTCATTCAAGTCCATTTATGTTTTTGTCTTTTTTGTTTGTTTATTTCTCTGACTTTCACCAAGGTGACAAATACTTCCAGTGATAAGAAAGATAAAAATATAAGAAGGGTTTAAGACAGTATGTACAGTTGTTTTTCATGGACTGACATCTGCGACCAGCACTTGGTTTCACCAAGGATACGTACCACGTGCTTTTGGCATGTCTATATTTAGAGTTGTTTTTATTTCATGGTTTGGTTGACTGTTTGATTGAATGATGTTTTACGCCTCTTTCAACTTTGGTTTAGTCATATCACTGCGACGGCTCACACATTCATGTATTTTTAGGGTTTGTCAGTACTAGGCTAGGACCATGTTCAAAGCGTCTTGTCCAGGGACACTCCAACGAATTTCTAACCCAGGGCCTTCCAGGTTACGAGTCCAACACTTTACCATTAAGCCAAGCAGAAGCCCGTTACATTGTTTTGAAAGTAACTGATGAATAAAGGTCTATAAGGCGGGATTTTGTGAAATGTGCAGGAACTGTTGCTCACTAGTACATCAACGGAAGACGTGCTCCGACAGCGGCATAATCTGGAAAACAACTCTGATCATTTCGAATTGGCTTACAACAAGCGAAAAGGGGCATTCGGGCATTTGCGTAAAGTATCGTCTCCGATCAGCCCGCGCAGGCCGCGCAGGCCACGCAGGCCAATCTTAGATGGCACTTTACGACAACACTAGATTTTGTTCTTCAGTAGACTTGCGCAAACCAGAAAATTACATAAAAACGGAAAGTGTAGTTTCGGATTAGCTTGCGTAGACTGCGAAGGCTGATCTGATACGACACTTTACGCAAATCTCCGTATGGCCCTTTTCGCGTGTTGCCAGCCATGTAGTAGAACCTATCACCTTTCAACCGATAGAGCGACCCCCATCCCCTCCCCTAAAAAAAAAAAACAGATCAAGATCATTCTTTTTTACAAAAAATTCACCCCAAAAATGGAAAATCGTTCTGAACTTAAAAACGGCATACTTACTAGATTCATTCAATTGCGTTCGACATTTTTTGAACAGAAATGTTCTTATTAACAGGATATCCTCGTTTGTCTTAATTTTTAAACTTTCGCCTCGAGTTTGGGAAGTTGTTCTCGCTTCTAATTAAGATCTATTTTGAAAGTAATGGATTTTGTGATAAGGACCTCCATCTTTGGTACAGCTCGGTCAATGTTAGGTGTATCATGCAAGGTATGTAGTCGCTTAAAAGTCAAAGCTTGTAAACTAGGTAGTGGTTAGTTCCGGTGACTTTTTTTAATTAAGGTAAGACCTGTGTAATGCGCTTCCGGTAAAAATTCTAATTGGTAGATAATAAGGATTTATGCAGATATAATATTTTTGTACAATTCTAACGGATCAGAAATTCCGTTTATGTCTATCTTGAAACTATTTTTTGATACTTTGTTAGTTTTCTGAAATGGGAGATAATTATTATCTCTTTTTGAATTGGGAGTATAGTGGTTTTAGATTTATAAATGATAATTCAAAGAAGGAAAAAATGAAAAGGGGAAAGAAGTTCAATAATACTCATTTTCAATTATATCTAATTTTGCAGGATGATATTTTAGTGGAAATAGCTGTTTTCCATTACACAGGTCTTACCTTAAAAGTCGTGACGTACCTACCACACTAAAGGTAACTGATCTGAATAATCAGTCAAATATTTACTAGGCTTGTGATTATGGTGCTAATCTATGCAGAATATAAATGTAGACTTGTAGACGAAACCTTGCTTTTTGCAATCTTAAGCAGAGACATCATTGCTGAATATTTGACACAGCCACTTTAACTTTCAACATTCTCTCCACATATCATTATATATATTTATAACTCATAGAACCTAGATATATAGCGCTTTCGTATTCAGTTCTTTTCCCTACATATACTCTAATAAAATCAGAGCCAAGTTAAACCAAAAGGCGCTCGTAAATAATACTGGCTTTTAAGTGTGCACACAACCCAGCGAGATACTTTTGAAGAAGTTATAAATTGATGTTCAAGTGGACATGACACTAAATCTCGTCCTATAAAAGTTTCAGCACGTCCTGACATAAGTCATTTGGAGCGGACTTGCACTCAATCAGCCAGCCACAGATTCTTGCACATAACTACAAATTTGGATGCTTGACTTATAGGAGTAATGGGTTTAGAAGCACTGTGTCTTTTGCACAGTCAGTCTGTCTCTTCATGAGTAAATGTTTTTAATCGACGTGGTGTTAAATCTTTAAATAGCATATGGGTATATCTTGTAATAAGCAATAACTTTTTTTGTCAACAACGATTTCTTTCCAAGGAAAACTCTTTTGTTGCGTGCTAGCCAAGCTATGTGAAAAGGGGATGTAATGCATCTGTAAAAAGCGCAGTCTTAGGCCAATCTGGACAGCCTTTGCCGGCTTACCTGGGTCGAAACGTTTTGCTATTGACCAATTTGATACATGTTAACCCTGTACTCAATAGATACTCATTCCTTGTAGGAGTCTTTGGAAAACATTGTGGCAAAAGGTGAAATTGCTCATGACGAGCAATTTCACCTTTTGTCACAATGTTTTCTATGCTATAAAAAGGTGTCATTTACACATGAGAAACGGCTTCACCCTTGCTGTTATTTAGGGTCAATTAGAGATGCCATAGAAATGCCTTATGGGGTAAAGGGTTACAGTAGCTGTCAACCTCGTGATTCTGTGATTTGTTAGACAAAATGGATTGTATTAGTACATTATTACACGGGTTGTTTGGTATATGATACATCACATAGATGCATTAAACCCCCTTTTGCCAGAGCAGTGCGCATTTACTAGTGCCTAGAATTGTTACACGTGGTATCTTATCAAACAAGATGACATGACATTATCATATGAAGTTGAAGAAATATATACCACTGCCAAAGGAAGCTTCGATTAAGGAAACGCGTACAGTCATGTAAGTTGAATGTTTAAGTAGTTATCTTATTCCAAGAAAAATAATGATTATTATGTCATTTGCAAAAAGGATCAATAACACCTATTGAACTTTGGTGTTTGGGATCTATGAATATCAAGGTGAAACGAAATAGAAATTGTATGAGGTCATCAGGGCCCAACCATTCTTAAGAACGTTCTTTATCTTATTCTTCAGAATTTCGTCAATGTGACAGTAACAGAACTTCTGATTGGCTAAACCATTTGGTATATGCAATGCCATGCTATCGCAACTCGCAACCCCCTTTGACTTTTGAAATACAATTTAACCATGCTACAACGAATACCTGTTGTGTATGGTGAGATTTTGCATGTGCTTCGTCATTCTATAGTAAAGTAGTACGTGGTCAATTTCTAACATCAGAAGTTCTGGTCTCGAATTCTGTGATCGACAGGTAATTCCTCGAATCTTCCAGGATCATAATGAGTAGAACTTATTTTTATCTCTGATAGAAAGTCTTTGTTTTTGTCTTTTCTATGACAGTTTATACATCAGATTCAACAACCTTATCCTTTGGGCTGCTGAGCGGGGACTCATCGACTTTTTGCGGACAGTGCAGATCATGATTAGACTGCAAAGAACGTGCAGTCTGAACACTGATCTACACTATCCAATAAAGGGGTATCGTTCCCCAAAATATAACTTTGAAATAGCAATATTTGGGTTTTTACTTTCATCTTAGTCATTAACCCATTACCAAACGACAATATTTTATACTGGTCCAAAGTGAAAGCATTTGCAGATGACAAAATAAGTAACTGAAAATTTGAAATTTGTTTTGTGAAGGGTAGAAAAAATTGTGGGAAAAGGAGAAAATGCTGGTTACCAGCATTTTCTCCTTTTTCCACAATGTTTTCTAAAGGCTTCTTTTTTAGGGCGTCAAAAGTAGGGATTGTGTGGTAATGGGTTAAGAAGGATAATGTTTAATCAGTTAATGTGTGTTGTCTACACAGGTAAGCAATTACATGTGTAGACCCGCATTCAGATACACAAAATGGGATGCCTGATCACGGTTAACACTATTTGCACTGTGCAAAGAGATACATGTTGTCAGTATACTTCCAAAACCTCGTAACTACAGCTTGTTACAAGCTGTAGTTACGAGGTTTTGGAAGTGAACTGACGATGTGTCTGCAGCATAAATAGACTATTTGTTAGCATGCACACGACGTAAAAGAAATGCAATTGATACTAAATCTATGAGTAAAGGACTTGTTGGATTTGCAAATATTTGCATCATGTACTATCAAAAAAGTTTGCTTGCATTAAATGGCAATGTCTCAGCTGAAAACAGCAATTGCGACGTAGATGATGTAGTGGCCAAGATCAAATCGTACATAATGGCATCCAAGTGCGTATCGTACCGTAGGGATTAGTTTCTGCAAAAGTTGGTCGTTACACTTTTAGTCCTGACCATACAAAATGCTATTGAAACATGTGTTGTTCAGACAAAGGTTAGTTTATGACATTTGTCACATTTTCGTGTAACCAAGAATGAATAATGCCGACGACTTCCTTCCTGGCACTGCGCATCATAGACATGGTGCTTGTGACCACAGGTATTACGAGAATCAGAGTGACTGAGCACTGGATTGTAAAGAATCTTGATTCTGTCAACATGGCAGAAGGCAAAATTAATAAATTAACACAATGTCTGTATCAATAGTATGGTTTTAAGCTTCATACACTAGGTCTAAGTTTGTTGTTTCTTTTGAATAGCATTTCACGACGATTTAACTGTAATGTATTAGTCTTATAACACCAAACGGTCACTAAGTCATTCCTTTTCTGGAATTGTAAGGATGTATTCGTACATGACAAATGTTCTTTTCCAAGTATATATTTGACGGAAGGCCGCCACCAGCGATCATCAAAGAAGGCATTCTCAACTTTAATTCCAACTTTTTAAAGTCTGGACCAAAGAGGTCGCTTGCTGATGTAAGTAAGCCCACCTTTCCTATTATTCAAAGTCACTATGAACTGTATCTACTCAGTACCAATTTGTTCGCTTTTGAAGATACCGCTTTTTGCCCTAAAGGGGACCATAATATAGACGATAAACTAGTCAAGTATTCTTTGCCCGGCAACATTGAACCGCCGGTTATCTTTTATCAGTTCAATCGAGGGTTAACTTCCTTTTGTGTCATTTCATTTAATTGCCATTAATTGCACATTCTTGCGCATTAATATCTGTCTTATGGGTAATCGTGAAAAAGTAGTCCGCGGCGTCTTAAATAGTTTAACCTCTAAACGTCATCACCAGAGACCCGGTGAACGAAATAAAAATGCATGTTTTTTTTCTAATTAGGTTATTTATATAGAAATTTTTGAGTAAATACCCACAAATAATGACACACACACAGAAGCAAAGAAAAATAAATACATATATGCTTTGGCATAACGTATTCGTGTGTATGCCACATTCTTTCCGTGTGCGAATTGAAATTCGCAATAAATAAAGTAAATGTGTCCACAGTTTGGCCTCGAGGCACGGTTACTCTCTTTATTTCTGTCCAAAGACAATATTGATACATGACTTATGGTCCCTAATTCACGAAATTATTACCTACACGTTTTTAAGTGTGAATTCCCATTATATCGCCGTCACATTTTGGTTTTGTTTCAAAACGACATGTGTTGTATTCGTATCTCTATAACTGGATTTATCATTTAAAAGGACTGCTGATCATATTCTCCTTTACGCACGAGGTAGGAATAAAATTCTTAATCCTTATCCTGCAATACTGGACACTAGATGCAGTTTGCAGAAATTTCAGACAAGGATCAACCTGTATAAACTTGCAGCCTAATCTTGATCTAAAACCTACACATTTCCATAGCTTCAATGTAAAACCAAAATGACGACCCAATTGACTAAAAGTATTTTCATGAAGCTCAACGAAATATATTCTGCAAGATAAGGTTCAATAGCGTTCATTTATTTGCATGTTTGCTGGTTTGACCTTATACTAGTATTCTACAATATTTCTGTCATTCGAAAGTAAAATGCAGTTTTTCACTTTTACATTAAAAACAGGACAAAATCTCAAACCTCCGGTCTGAAATTGCGATGATGAAATACATTAACCTGTGGGATGCTTAGCGACTCGGCGCTTTGGCGGACATGTAGATCCAAAAGGACTGCACAGAATCTGCAGTCTTATTTCGGATCTATACTGTCTGACTTAGCGAGATGTTTCTTTTTATTGATGTGAAAAACCAACGTGAAATTGCAGTATTTGGGTTTTGCTATTGGCTGGAAATAAGCACTTTAATTCTTCATTGAAAAAAAATAAAAACGGTCGTAACGCCATGCAAAGAATGAAAAAACGTTCTAAACGCTCATTCATCATTATCTTTAGATGACTCTTCTATCTTGCCAAGGGCCAAGTTTGATAACATTGTTGCAGAAAGAGAAGTTTCTCTTTTTGCTATTATCTTTTGTCAGAAATGTGTGAAAAAGCCAAAGGTGTTAATATTATCATTTTGCAAGGTATTTTGAGGAAGATTTTGTTCGGAAAGAGCGTGTAACATGGAAAACTTTCCACCTTTTTTCATCTCACTACTCTGTCCCTCCATCTGTGAGTACCATTGAAAGCTGAACTCATTATCCTCCTCGCTCCTAACTTCTATATCCTCCATTTCTTTATCTGTTCTTAGTTCTCTATCCTCCACTATTTCAGTCTGCTTGTCGCACACCTTTTTTGTCCTTGTTCGTTCTGTTTCATTTGAAAGCTCGAACCCTCCTGTCACCGCCAATTTTCTTACCCGCTCAAGAGACGGGAAGAAAGTCCGTTTTTTTTGACAAAGAGGAAGGGGTTTTGACAGAGAGAAAGGTCACTGAAGACAAAATCTCGGTAAATAATGTCTGTACATGTCGCTTCGGAAAAATTTCATGATTGTTTGGTTAGCAGAATTTATAGCATCAATTTAAATGTTCCTCTTATTTTCCTGTCTCAGTTGTATATTTATTGGGGCCTGTAATTTCCACTTGAGATAGACACTCGCTTTGTACGCTTACCCTTACCATTTCAGCCCGGTTTGTATAGCCAGTAACAGAATGTATTTGTGATCCAAAGGCTGTGAGTTCGAACTCAAGCTAGGACTAGGGTTTTTTTTTTTCTTTTTTGAGTATTCATGATAGTCGTTGCTTCCTTTCTCAATGCTGAAAAGTTCGAGAAAAAATGCAATGACTTGTGTATGATTTGTAAAAGGGAAAACCCAGAGCGCGTCATGATATTAACTAAAACATTGTTGAAAATGACACTAAAGCCTTAACAAACAAACAAAGGCAAACTAGCAAACAAAATGAATGCCTGTTGTCATCATAGGCCGAGACAGGCAAGTAGTAAGTTACAGGGCTTGAAACTCGACAGAGATCGCTAGATCGGTTACCTAGCTCGGCATAATTTCTGTCCTTGGTTTGATGATTGTCGTTCCCACAGGATTCATTTTTCTTTTACTGTTATATATTGTTTCGACAATGTATATGTTGGAAAGCAGCCAATGGCTTCGAAAGCCTATACGTGTTTTGCAAAATATCTCCAGGAAAGAATTGATGGGTGCACTGGTTGCGGCTATATAACTGAAAAAATAATATGTTGAAAACGGTCGTAACACTATGCAAAGAAACGAACACACCCACTTTGATTACTTGCAAACATCGTACACGACGATGATGCGAAACTTGTCTTATCCAATCCAGGTCTACAGCACTTGCTGTTGGAATTGAAATATCGTCGATTTGCTTCCAAAACCTCGTAACTACAGCTTGTTTCAAGCTGTAGTTACGAGGTTTTGGAAGCAAACCGACGATATAATTATGTCCGCAGCATAAACTCGGTGTCCCCAAATGGCTCTAATTAGTTTGAAAGACATATACTAGTACTTCAAAGCTGTTTACAAAATAACCCTGCTCTTCTACGACCATTTGGAAGAAGACGTTTGAACATACTGTGGGAAAAGTAAACAATTCTGGTCATGAGTATTTTCTCCAGTTTTCAAATTGTAGTTTTACCGTATCGAAGCGCATCATTTGGGTCGCGTTTCATTTGTTACTATAATTGTTTTGAGTATGAATGAGTCTCAAATTTCGTCATCAAGTCCTGAATTACACTGAAATAGTTATATAACTTTATATTGTTTTACATTTGTTTTAGGGGTCTTTTTTGTCAGTAGGTATTAAGTTTGATCTTGATGACCACTGCATTTGTCACTGCATTTCTAAAATTTCTCTACTAACCAGTGGCTACTTTCCCTAGTTGAAAAAATGTAAAAAAAAAAAAAGGGCTGGCATAACTATCAAAATCTATGACCGTGACTTAGCTGCTTATTCTAAATCATCTTACACACGTTTCTTTGGAACTATTTTTTCAGCCATGATGGTTACATCTGTCAAAGACGCGAATAGGTTTCATGTAAATTTGAATGAAAGCCTACGTAAAACACCCGGATCCATATTCACCAATCATTTTCAAGAACGTTCCTAGTCTTATTCTTCAAGATTTTCTGACAGTGAAAGCAACAGAACACCTGATTGGCTAAACCATTTGGTTTAGCCAATCAGACGTTCTTTTACTTTCACGATGATGAAATTCGGAGTAATAAGACTAGGAATGTTCTTGAGAATGGTTGGTGAATACAGATCCTGATCACCAATATGAATTATTATTTAGATACAGCTATGTGGTAAGAAAAATCTGACATGTGTTGGTCTTCAGGGGGAATTTATTGAAGGACTCTTGAAAAAAACATTATTCAGCTTCCAAGAGTCTCGCTTATAACTCTTTTTCTAGATAAGTACAAACCTTTAAGCTGCCAAACCTGACTCGGTGCTCTTTTGAGGACAGTGTATATCAAGATTAGACTGCACAATACGTGCAATCTCATCTTGGATCTGCATTGTCCGATACGGTGACTTTCCAGCAATAAACACTTTAAAATCCAAATGTTTCGGTATATTCTATTGCCTGGAAAGTTTTATTCTGTTTATTCAGCAGTTAAAGAGTAAATAAAATCCACATCAAAGCCAACTCATGACAGACCCTATATGAATTGCATCGCATTTGACCTGGTGAGCAGCTTTTTCCGCTTTTCCTATAATAGTTAATATCTTTTCAAAGACAAAATTCAGTCATTTAAGCATTGACAAATGTGCATGGGAAATAAAGAGTCTTTCTTTTTTTTCCCCAAGTCTTTATTGATTGTATGGCGTTTAACAACGTTTCCAACATAATTTGAGTAATATTTCGGCGACCAGTGCACCTATCATTGCTTATCTGAAATTTATTTTCCAATACCCCTCACAGTATTCTTTCCAAGCCATAAGCTGCTTTCCCGCATAACCATCGTCGAAGCAATGGTCAGCGATGAGAGAGGAATAAATCCTGTCGCAGTCACTGTTATCAATCTTTGGATAGACTGAATTTGTCAAGCTGGGGGTCATACCTGCTAAACAACTTAAACGAAATTCTCGATTCGATAGTAAAAACCCAAATGTTGCTACCCCAAAGTTATGTTTTAGGGAATAATATCTCTTTATCGGATAGTGTAAATCCAAGATCAGACTGCACAGTACATGCAAGCTGATCTTGATCTACACTGTCTGCAAAGGTCGGTGAGTCGCACTTAGCAATCTACAGGTTAAATCTTTTTCGAACAATCCCGAGGTATATCGACCCTACAGAAGACGCCTTTTGAAAACACTCTGGAAAAAGGAGCAAATGCTGATAACCAGCATTTTCCCTTTTTCTCACAATGTTTCGTACCCTTCGAAAATAAAAAAAAATGCAAGTTTTCAGTCATATTTACTTTGTCGTCTGCAAATGCGTTCCAAGAAAACATACTGTAGACTTGTCTTCATCAAAGGCACTTGCAGACGACAAACTAAGAATTGTCAGATAAGTGCATTTGTATTTTATCTTATTCATTTTTTTTTTTTTTTTTCGGAAAGAGTCGTCTTGGATCAGCCTGCGCAGTCCGCGCAGGCTAATCCGAGACGGCACTTTACTACTATATTAGATTTTGTACTTCAGTAGACATGCTTGAAACAGAAAATTATATAAAAAGCGGAAAGTGTCGTTTCGGACTAACTTGCGCGGACTGCGCAGGCTGATCCGATACGACACGTTACGCCAATGTCCGAATGCCATTTTTCGCGTGTTGCACGCCATTATGTAATGTCTAGCTTTGTATGTATAATGCATCTCTGAGATGTATTAAGCCCTCGTTTACAAGAGCATGACTCATATAGGATAAATATAATAGTTTATTTCATGTTTTCCGGTAGGATATCGAGAAATAGCAGTGAAAATATTTTTCGATCTTACACTGGTACCACCAGTGTAAATACTGATTTTCACGTTCTTGTTGCCTAGGTAAGGTGCGCATGCCTCACAACCGGATAGGAAATATGACGTCATATACCTTATATTTCTCGCTCCTGGCGTAATATTGTAATGCGTTGCTATGCGGGAGGGGTACGCCACGGGGAATAACGGAAAAGAACTCGATTGGATTTTGATAAAGCTCCACCCAGAAAGGGTTAAAGGCATGAAATAAATAGAGTTCTGTTTTTTTTTCGGTGAAAGACCCAAATTTATTTCATTTCGTGAACACCATCGGTAATATTTTAACTCGTGGCTGCGCCACTCTGGAAAATATTACCAATGGTGTTCACTTGATGGAATAAATTTCGATCTTTCACCGAAAAAAACAAATATCCTTTACATATCAGCCTGTACTCAAATATGACAATCCATTGTAGAAAAAAAGGGTGTCCCGGGTTTTATCAGTCCCCGGGTCCTCCTCCCCGTCACCATGTTTGTCAACGTGACCAAATCGTTATCTAAGTCATAAAACTGCCAAGGGGGAATAAAAATTGAAAGTCATAAAACTTGTCTCGAAATTCGAGATTTGAAGGGCTCTTCTACAATATTGATCCCCCCCCTTTCTATCCCCTATTGCTATTTTAACCCTACCCATCCCCTCCCCCGAAAAATGTTTGTAAATCTGGTGAAACTCTCGACTTACTGCAGGTGTGGATTTTCAGACAACAAGGTACTGTGATATTGATAAATATTTTTTACATCTTATACTTTTCTTTGTAACCGAAGACAATTCAGGGTTTTCCAACAGAAGTATGATTATTGAAAATACTATGGCATAAGGAATCATTTGCTCATGATGAGCAATATCTCCTTTTGTTACAATGCTTTTCGATGTATCCATGCATCAAGGTCCTGCCAAAGTCCTATCTATGCTGATTATTGGTATTGTCTACGGGTGTTTATAAAAACTTATAGGGAGTGGTGGTGATGCAATCATTTAAAATCGCCTGCAATACGCGAACAATAGAATTCGGACATGGGCGTAAAGTGTCGTCTCGGATCAGCCTACGCAATCCGCGAAGGTTAATTCGAAGCGACACTTTTCGTTTATTTGTTTTATTTTTTTGTTTGGCGCAAGTCTACTGCAGAATTAAATCTTACGTGGTCATAAAGTGTCGTCTCGGATAAGCCTGTGCAGACTAAGCAAATGTCCGTATGCCCTTTTTCGCATGATGCAAGCCATTGATGCAATCGTCGTAAACTAGTTTACACTTCGACAAGTGTTAGACTCTCTTCTATTGAAAGAAATTGCAGACGGTCACAAACTGAATTCCACAAATTATAGGGTTTTCTATTAATCCATTACCACACAATCCCTACTTTGTAGGGCCTTTAGAAAACATTGTGGGAAAAGGAGAAAATGCTGGTAACCAGCATTTTCTCCTTTTCCCACAATGTTTTCTACTCTTCACAAAACAATTTTAAAATTATCAGTCACTTTTATTTTGTCGTCTACAAATGCTTTCAATTTGGACAAACGTAAAGTTTTGTCGTTTGGTAATGAGTTAAATGGACAGACAAAAAATATTGTAGGGAAATGAGCACATTATTACCAGTATTTTCTCCTTTACTCGAAGCGTTTGCAAAATCCCACATCCTCAAGGTCGTGAACCTTGCATTTTCAACAAAGATTTACAATGCTCCTGTGTCATAAATGCCTATTTTTATAACTTTACTGATAAAGAATATCTAGATAGTTCTACCAGGGTTGTTGTTGGGGGTGGTCGATTTGGATTTGTCATGAAAATACGTGAGTGAAACATGCTTTATTGAATTTTTGTTGCATCGTCATTATTGGTGGACTAAAGTTCTGCGTGACCTTCATTGCTAGGTGGAGCATTTACCACATAACTTCCCTTATCTTGTGTGTAACATGGCCATTTCGATTTTTTTATCTTAAGCATGTTTGAGATAAACATGTAGTTCCGTATTTGGTCAAAGCTTTGTGCTGACACGCCTCAATTATTTAACATTGGTGATAGACATTTCTCTATGAACTTTACAGTCACAACTGCTGATCCGTGACAAAACTGTTTTTTCATAATATTTAGACTACAGGCATGGAGGAAGCATTTCAAGATGGGGGCGCTAACTTTGAAATACTGAGATTTTAGTGTGGTTGTTGCTTTGCACTAAAAACTCATATTACTATGATTTTCAAAATTATTGTTGGGGGGGGGGGGGGGGGGCTGAGCCCCCCAATAGCCCCCACTGTTCCTACGTGCCTAAGAGTAAAAACAAAAGCAAATTATAATGATTGAAATATAGAAAAGTGATGAAACTAATATAGTATTCCGACGCTCAGTTAGGTAAAGTTGACTAATTTTGTCGTAACAATAAAATTTTTACATCGTTGGTTTATTTCAAAAACTGCATAACTACAGCTTGAAACAAACTGTAGTTACGAGGTTTTGACGTAAACCGACGACATGTATTTACCCATTACCACACAATCCCTACTTTTGACGCCCCTGAGAAAGAAGCCTTTTGAAAACACTGTGGGAAAAGGAGAAAATGCTGGTAACCAGCATTTTCTCCTTTTCCCACTGCATTTTCTACCCTTCCCAGAACAAATTTCAATTTTTCAGTCACCTTTATTTTATCATCTGCAAATGCTTTCAATTTGAACCAGTCTAAAATGTTGTCGTTTGGTAATGGGTTACGCTGGCGTAAGTCTTATTACACATTTTTAGAGTGGTTTCAATGATACTTTACACATTTTTCCGTTTGAACTAGATCTTTTTTTTTTCCTTCCGTGACTTATACACCTGCCAAAGCAGCAGATAGGCGTCATGTAAATTTCAATACACATATACATGTACGCTTATGCTGTATAACGCTTGTCATGCTAAATAACTAAAAACATATTTCCAATTCGATAGTTAAAACCCAAATATTGTTATTTCAAAGGTACACAGTGTAGATCCAAGATCAGACTGCACTTTCTGTGGAGTCTGATCTAGATCTACGCCGTCTGCAACAGGTCAATGAGTCGCGCTTAGCAGCCTAAGGGTTAAAGGTGGGCCTTCAGATTTTGGGACGAATTTTTTACAAAAATACAAAATATTCATCCTTATATGAGTATTCCCAAGGCCTTTTAATTTTTATTCATAAAACCCCAGAAGTCGAAAGCCTTCCGACAAAAAGAGAAATTAGAGATTTACTACGGCCCAGGTCGACACCGACGGGAACCACGGTCTATTTTCAGATGAGCAACTTGCTCATTTACATACCGGAAATACACAAATGACGCTTCAAATATAGCGTCCGAAGAAGAAATTATGGAACATAATTACATGCTTGTTATGTTATGGAATTTAAGCGTCATTAGTCACGTGCCAGTCACTTTACATTCCCACAACGCTTTTTTAAATTTTTGGCGCGAAATCTAAAAATGCATTAAGAGGCTACGTAGCCTTTTAAGGGAATACCATCAAAAAAGAAAATTTGTGGTAATTTTAGGATTCATATTTTTTTGATGATTTGTATTCTTTTTTCATATAAATTTCAGTGATATATATTTTTTAATTGGGTTAGATTTGAAAATTCTAAATACCCACCTTTAATGTATCATGAACTACAATTCTTGAAACACGATTATGTGATGAAAGAATCTGGCATTCCGACGTTGGCTTAGGAAAATTTACTAAGCTCGCGTAATTCTCGTGACGCTTTTTCACTAGATTCGTTCAATGAAATATAACCGCAAGCATGTCGGATCCCGTGTATCGCCTCATAGATTTAAGTAAGTTTCAGTTGGTTCTACTAGTGAGTCCGCGATATTTCCTTGAAAAGCTATATGAAAACATTGTGGGAAAAGAAAATTGCATACCAGTGTTCATGTAATAGATTAATTTTGAATGCAAAGCATAATAATCAAATTAACGGGCCCCCGAGAAAGCAAACTGAGGGTCCTGGAAATTATTCCTTCCCCCTATTTACTCTTTTAACCCTTTACCAAAAGACAAGATTTTTGACTGGTCCAAATTGAAAGCACTTGCAGACGACAAAATAAACGTAATTCAAAAATTGAAATTTGTTTCCAGCAGCACAGAAAACATTGTGGGAAAAGGAGAAAATGCTGGTTAACAGCATTTTCTCCTTTTCCCAGAATGTGTTCAAAAGGCTTCTACTCCAGGGTTGTTACAAATCGGGATTGAGTAGGAAAGGGACAACAAACACAGTATCGCGTGAATAGCATTACGTGATAGCCTTTTTATCTAGTATCGTATTTCTAAGCGAAGTTTTGCCCAATATTCGGTTCGAACCGAATATAGGGCAAAAATTCTCTTCGAAACAGCTTGGGCAGTAAGGAATATACTCTAAATTTGATGGACCTAAATTGTTTTCGTCGTGAATAAAAGAAATAATCACAAATATTAAAAGAAAATAAGCGATCTAGGAGCAAATTTCACAAAAAATGGGCGTCACAGGAAAGTTTTTAACTAATCTAAAACAGGCAGGAAAACAAACAAAACAACCCTCACATAGAAATCATAAACCTACAGTTAATATAACGTGAATAAGTTATTTATTTATATTTATCTACCATACATACATACATACATACATACAAACACACATACATACATACATACATACATACACACATACATACATTACATTACATTACATTACATTACATACATACATACATAAAACACACATACATACATTACTTACACAACATTCTTACATTCCCTTGAAAGCGAAATGTCCCTTGTTTCATTCCTGTGCGCAAGCATATCATTTGCTAACACTTTCACGCTGAGGATGCTTAGCAGGACTGGACACGCTTTTGCAGACAGTATAAATAACGATCAGAATGCACAGAATGTGCAGTCTAAACTTTGATTTATACTTTCCGGTACTGCTAAAGGCGAAAGAACATAAGAGAGAATATACATGTATTTTCCTGGTTTTTCACTATAAGCTTGGACTTTTTATATTAGCCTTGAAGCGCCGAATATATCTAATGATGTTCAGGTAATGTTGCTCTTTTTCTGTCGTATTTCATCAAAGGGAACAGTGTAGACCAACGGTCAGCGACATGTTTTGTACAGTCCGATCTTGATCTTCACTTTTCGCAAGGGCAACGATAGATGTATAAGGCGTTCAAAAGATTTTCTAATTTATCGACGGTTTACTTAAAAAACCTCGTAACTATAGCTTGAGACAAGCTGTAGTTACGAGGTCTTTGAAGTTAACCGACGATATTATTTAGCAGTTTTTAGGTTAAAAAAATGAACGCGCAGAAGTGAATCAGTACAAATAGATATATTTCAGATAAAAACGATGACTTCTTAATTTCATTTCTGCCTTCAGTTACACACGATAACTCTTTCCAACACCTGGCCAATGCCCCTAAACCATACAGTACTGTTTTTCATAAACTTGCCATAAATCACCGCTAATATAGGTCCATTGCGGTTTATATAGGCCTCTAGATGTCCATACGGTTTGAATCATGTAACTAACAGGTCTGCTGCTACCGTACTAAACAACATGTTTTAACGGTCAAGTTTATATATATATTGTGCTATCAGTATCCGTCCTCGCTTGTTGAGTGTCTCTACTGGGGACGCTGGCCGCAGGATGCGTCCTTGAAAAGGTGCTGCAACGTGGCAGTCCAGTTCCATTGAGACCTGAGGACACTCGTGGTTAAATGAAATTGTAGCACATGTAGGACATAGACCATTCGAATCAAGTTCTTCTTGTAGAAATATCAAACCAATTTCCACCTTATTTTACGAATAACCTTTTTTTGAATAAGAGTACAGCACGCTAGTTGCTTTTTCGGTGAAATTTCTGAGTTGCAAAAAAAGGCAGAACTCTGTCGAAGATATGTTGAGAGTCTCCGGTTCATCTGTTATAGGTTCGGTGTTCTTGTGGTAAAAACTAGCGTGGGTTTTCAGTAAAATTCTTTACTAATGATGGAAATCTCGGAAATGTAACAAAATTCTGCCATTACGACACAACGCAGGCGCAAGATAATCACAGGGCTATGACAATAATCTCGACCTTTCCCTAGAAAAAAGTCGAGCTTTGGAAAAAAAAAAGGTCTATGAAATACTTCGTATATGGTATCGTTATACTAATATAGTACTGTTAGCGAGAGAAAATGACAAATACATTTTTTTATTTGTTCCCCCTTTCTACCGCCAAAAGCAAAAGCTACCATATTCAGAACTTATGTAAATCCAATGTAAACAGTTAGCTAAAGGACAGAACTACTGAATTGATCAGGAAGGATGCATTAATGAACATAAAAAAGAACATAGAAAGAATTATTGTAACTGTTTTGCAAGACATGTACGCATTTGATTTTGAAGAACCCACAAACTTACTTAGAGTATTAATGTTAAGGAAATGTATGTAAATAGGTCTATCGGGCGGCCCGTTTGATCTGGCGGTTAATATTTACCGTAATGGCCATAATGACTATCGTTATGTACTTGTGTTTTTGGATGCTATTGTCTTTGGTATGACGGAGGTCAAAACGCCAACCCTTTGGACACTTCATACGCGAAATGAACATTTTCAATCTTGGATATTTTGATTTCAAAGTTTGTGGCAGAGGAAATTTCAATAAAACTTTGGACACTGTGTGTTCAAGATCAGTCTGATCGCTCTGTATGGTCTAATCTTGATCTCAATTATCCACAAGAGCAACTGAAGTTTTGCCTTGTAGGATAGGACTTAACTCTTTCAGTATAGAACTTAATTGTAGATCTGAAAGTAGACTTTCACCCGAGTTGTAAGCGATTTTAGTCGTTGTTTAGCATTAAAGGCGGAAGGCGTATGTGCAATCTGATCTCGGTTTATGCCGTCAGCTATAGCGATGTGCATGTACGTTGTCTTTGGCATCATAAGAGTTGATATTCTGTTTGGTCGTTATACATAATATACTTCACATTTCAGACTATTCGTATCAAGACCAGTCCATTCCGCTCTTGTCGTTACTGACTCATTCTGTGCACAAGTCTCCGACAAACCACATATTATATTCCCGACTTTGTATATGTGTGTATGGTGGGGTGGTATATAGTGGAAGGCTGTCCGTCCGTCCATCCTTGGACGTCATTTTTTGTTCTCTTCTGCAATTTTCAAGTAATTTAATAGAAAATTTAAAGGAAGCATTTCCATGATGAGGACTTGTAAACCTGCAATTTTCAGCCTGTTTGGTGGACTCTTGCAGCTTTTATGCCTCTTTTTCTAGTTCAGCGACAAGGCAATTCGAAAAAGCGACAGTTTAGGTTTCGGTATGAAAGAAATCATTACACTCTTAGCACCGTAGCATAGCACATTTATCCTATTTCCGTCCAAATATTTGAGAACAGTTGTAATTTTGGAAGCTCTTTCCACAAAAAATGATTATGATTGTTCTTCGTGGTGTGAGGCCAAGCTGAACTGGTCGATGGTTTGAACAAAGCTTGGTGTATTAGGATGAGAAACATCTAGACTCTTGATACTAGTGATTTGGTACATTTTCAGAGAATTACTATTGGCTTATCATTCAGATTCTGTAAACAAATATAAGAATTTCATTAAACCTGTAAAGTTACATTGACTTGCCTTTGGACAAGCGTTAACATGGACATACTGAGAGAAGAAAGGTCAACCACTGACATGACAGCGGCAATTTCCTTTGAAGAGTCGTGGTCGTCTAAATAGGTATAATGTCACTGTGGTGAAAATGAATAGATTTTGTGGTGACTTAATCCGTCTGAACTCTTATATACCAGAAGACGAAATGAAAGCACTTGCAGACGACATATACCCAAATGAGGTACCATTTTTTCTTTGAAGAAATAGAAAAATTAAGTAGGTAAACGAAAAAAAAAATCTACCAATCTTTTTAAAGAAAGGAAGGACGACTTACAGTATAAACACTAAACAAAACTTGTAACGGGCCCCGTAGACCTTTTTGGTATCCGCTGTCCAGAAAAGAGACAGCTCATTTAGTTTGATGTTACCGAGAATAATTGAATAAAGTAAAAGCATACTCCAGCCGAAGTATGAAAAGAAATTTTCGACTTGTTCCGTTGAAATGAAGTTATCAAACAGTTAATCACTTATCTTTGATAATTGAAAAATCTTTTGAAAACTCAACTTTCCTTCTCTCGGGTTATATTTTTGTGTAGAAAACAATTTCCACGTTTTTCCGTATTGCTGACAAAATTTCAGTAATGTAAGCTTCTCTTTTTAACCTGGCTTTTTTAACAGCACACGGCATGCGCAAGCCATGTGATTCCCTTTTTTGAAAATGAGATGCCTTTCATCGGCAAAATCGAAAATACTTTCATTACGATACCTTGTCTATCGTCCAGACACGTGTTTTAAGTTAGTTATATTTACCTGTCTATATTACTTGGTCAAATTTGCAGGAGAAACAACAGTGGCCTGATAGAAGTTTTGCTGAATGTATAATCATCCTTAACCTAATAAATGTGCACAGTTTGTCCCGTGATAGTTTTGAGAACATTTTTACACATACTAGGCTCCATGATATTTTCTTTACATTGATTAGAAGTAATTAGAACTGAAGAGTGTTTTTACTCACTTTTTGAAATTATGAGCAACTTTTACACCTATTGAGTTTGGCAAGTCTTGCACTTTTTGACGGTTAGATTGACTGTGAGCATTGACTGCTTTGTCAGCGGTTTTTTTTAATTTAAGAAATGAAGAGATTTCTTTTTTTTTTTGTTTTCATGGAGGTATGAAAAATAAACCTAATCACTGGAAGGAAAAACTCCGATGAGTCTTTCATGTATCGAAAGTTCAAAGAACAGTTTTTCACTTACTTAAGGTTCATGCGGGCACCTTTTTTTAGGCCTACTTAATTTTCAGTTGATTTATCTTTTTATAAATTTGTATTTTTATCACCCACGGTTTTAATGATGTTTTACACTTTGAGACAGTTTGTGTGATGGTAACACTTATTTGTATTTCAAATGAAATTAACACGTGTTTTGGACACCTATTCATCGGACGGTCCGAGTGACTTTAACACATGTAAACGGTGACAAAGTTTATAATTCCACACCGTGAACTTATAAATTTGACGGAAGTTCATGAGAATAATTTCACTTACTGGAGATCCTAGTAAGTTTTAGGCATTTTTTCGGACTAATTTTGAAGACTGTTCAAACATCCTGGCTTTCGAACTTATTGTTATAAGATCATCTATTTATTCGAGAAAAGGACGTGAAATTTACACACTATTGTTGCAGCCATTCTCCCTGCTTATTTTACGAGCATATTCTCAAGTCCTGTAACACAACGGTGAATTTGCCCATGACGAAATTGCACATACATGTACATGTATGTCATACATCTGCAGTTGCACTAGGAAAAACATTCATTCAATGATACTGAGAGAAGGGATTACAGAAATTTTGTAGAATGTTTGAAGGTGGCTTCCCATAATGAAATAAAAAGCATTACCAAACATTTATTTCAAATGTTTGTGAAGTTAGCTGCCAGTTGACAGTTGACAGTTGACAATTCAATTGTCAACTGTCAACTGTCAGCTAACTTCACATGTGGCTGCCTATTCAATTTTTCACCCAGCTGCCAGTTCAATTTTTTAAATGCTTAAAGCAAACTGTCAACTGTGAGCTAGCTGCCAATTCGAACTTAATGTGTTAAAAAAGCGAAATGTCAACCGTCAACTGTCAGCCAACTTCAAACTTCGGCTGCCAATTTGTTTTTAGTAAAACCACCGTCTTTGAATCGAATTGTCAACCGTCAGCTGGCTGCCAATTCGAATTTAATGTGTTAAAAAAGCGAATTGTCAACTGTCATCTGTCAGCCAACTTCACAATTCAGCTGCCAATTCCTTTTTAGCAAAGCCACTGTCTTTGAATCGAATTGTCAACTGTCAACCGTCAGCTGGCTGCCAATTCGAAAATAATGTGTTAAAAAAGCGAATTGTGAACTGTCAACTGTCACCCAACTTCATACTTCAGCTGCCAATTCGTTTTTAGTAAAAATACTGTGTCTGAAGCGAAATGTCAACCGTCATCTGTCAGCTGGCTGCCAATTCGAATTTCATATGCTGTACAAGTGAATCGTCAACTGTCAACTGTCAGCCAACCTCACACTTCAGTTGCCAATTTGTTTTTAGTAAAAATACTGTGTCTGAACGGAATTGTCAATTGTCAGCTGGCTGCCAATTCGAATTCAATATACTGTAAAAGCGAATCGTCAACTGTCAACTGTCAGTCAACTTCACACTTCAGCTGCCAATTCCTTTTTAGCAAAACCACCGTCTTTGAATCGAATTGTCAACTGTCAACCGTCAGCTGGCTGCCAATTCGAATTTAATGTGTTAAAAAAGCGAATTGTCAACTGTCATCTGTCAGCCAACTTCACAATTCAGCTGCCAATTCGTTTTTACTAAAAATACTGCGTCTGAACCGAATTGTCAATTGTAAGCTGGCTTCCAATTATAATTCAATATACTGTAAAAGCGAATCGTCAACTGTCAACTGTCAGCCAACTTCACAATTCAGCTGCCAATTCCTTTTTAGCAAAACCACTGTCTTTGAATCAAATTGTCAACTGTCAACCGTCAGCTGGCTGCCAATTCGAAAATAATGTGTTAAAAGAGCGAATTGTCAACTGTCAGCCAACTTCATACTTCAGCTGCCAATTCGTTTTTACTAAAAATACTGTGTCTGAAGCGAAATGTCAACCGTCATCTGTCAGGTGGCTGCAAATTCGAATTTCATGTGCTGTAAAAGTGAATCGTCAACTGTCAATTGTCAGCCAACTTCACAATTCAGCTGCCAATTCCTTTTTAGCAAAACCACTGTCTTTGAATCGAATTGTCAACTGTCAACCGTCAGCTGGCTGCCAATTCGAATTTAATGTGTTAAAAAAGCGAATTGTCAACTGTCAATTGTCAGCCAACTTCACAATTCAGCTGCCAATTCCTTTTTAGCAAAACCACTGTCTTTGAATCGAATTGTCAACTGTCAACCGTCAGCTGGCTGCCAATTCGAAAATAATGTGTTAAAAAAGCGAAATGTCAACTGTCAACTGTCAGCCAACTTCATACTTCAGCTGCCAATTCGTTTTTAGTAAAAATACTGTGTCTGAAGCGAAATGTCAACCGTCATCTGTCAGCTGGCTGCCAATTCGAATTTCATATGCTGTAAAAGTGAATCGTCAACTGTCAACCGTCAGCCAACCTCACACTTCAGTTGCCAATTTGTTTTTAGTAAAAATACTGTGTCTGAACGGAATTGTCAATTGTCAGCTGGCTGCCAATTCGAATTCAATATACTGTAAAAGCGAATCGTCAACTGTCAACTGTCAGCCAACTTCACACTTCAGCTGCCAATTCCTTTTTAGCAAAACCACCGTCTTTGAATCGAATTGTCAACTGTCAACCGTCAGCTGGCTGCCAATTCAAATTTAATGTGTTAAAAAAGCGAATTGTCAACTGTCATCTGTCAGCCAACTTCACAATTCAGCTGCCAATTCCTTTTTAGCAAAACCACTGTCTTTGAATCGAATTGTCAACTGTCAACCGTCAGCTGGCTGCCATTTCGAAAATAATGTGTTAAAAAAGCGAATTGTGAACGGTCAACTGTCAGCCAACTTCATACTTCAGCTGCCAATTCGTTTTTAGTAAAAATACTGTGTCTGAAGCGAAATGTCAACCGTCATCTGTCAGCAGGCTGCCAATTCGAATTTCATGTGCTCTAAAAGTGAATCGTCAACTGTCAACTGTCAGCCAACTTCACAATTCAGCTGCCAATTCCTTTTTAGCAAAACCACTGTCTTTGAATCGAATTGTCAACTGTCAACCGTCAGCTGGCTGCCAATTCAAAAATAATGTGTTAAATAAGCGAATTGTCAACTGTCAACTGTCAGCCAACTTCATACTTCAGCTGCCAATTCGTTTTTAGTAAAAATACTGTGTCTGAAGCGAAATGTCAACCGTCATCTGTCAGCTGGCTGCCAATTTGAATTTCATGTGCTGTAAAAGTGAATCGTCAACTGTCAGCCAACTTCATACTTCAGCTGCCAATTCGTTTTTAGTAAAAATACTGTGTCTGAAGCGAAATGTCAACCGTCATCTGTCAGCAGGCTGCCAATTCGAATTTCATGTGCTCTAAAAGTGAATCGTCAACTGTCAACTGTCAGCCAACTTCACAATTCAGCTGCCAATTCCTTTTTAGCAAAACCACTGTCTTTGAATCGAATTGTCAACTGTCAACCGTCAGCTGGCTGCCAATTTGAATTCAATGTGTTAAAAAAGCGAATTATCAACTGTCAACTGTCAGCCAACTTCACACTTAAACTGCCAATTCGTTGTTAGTAAAACCACCGTCTTTGAATCGAATTGTCAACTGTCAACCGTCAGCTGGCTGCCAATTCGAATTTAATGTGTAAAAAAAAGCGAATTGTCAACTGTCAACTCACAGACAACTTCACACTTCAGCTGCAAATTCGTTTTTAGTAAAAAAACTGCGTCTGAACCGAATTGTAAATTGTCAGCTGCTTGCAAATTCGAATTCAATATACTGTAAAAGCAAATCGTCAACTGTCAACTGTCACCCAACTTCACAATTCAGCTGCCAATTCCTTTTTAGCAAAACCACCGGCTTTGAATCGAATTGTCAACTGTCAACCGTCAGCTGGCTGCCAATTCAAATTTAATGTGTTAAAAAAGCGAATTGTCAACTGTCAACTGTCAGCCAACTTCACACTTCAGTTGCCAATTCGTTGTTAGTAAAACCACCGTCTTTGAATCGAATTGTCAACCGTCAGCTGGCAACCAGCTGACAGTTGACAGTTGACAATTCGATCCAAAGTTGGTGGTTTTGTTAAAAACGAATTGGCAGCTGAGGTGTGAAGTTGGCTGACAATTGACAGTTGACGATTCGCTGTTTTATCATATTAAATTTGAATTGGCAGCCAGCTGACAGTTGGCAGTTGACAATTCGCTTCAGACACCGTATTTTCACTTAAAACGAATCGGCAGCTGAAGTGTGAAGTTGGCTGACGGTAGACAGTTGACGATTCATTGTTATAAGTTACTAAAATTGAATTGGCAGCCAGCTAACGGTTGACAGTTGACAATTCAATCCAAAGACGGTGGTTTTGTTAAAAACGAATTGGCAGCTAAAGTGTGAAGTTGGCTGACAATTGACAGTTGACGATTCGCTGTTTTATCATATTAAATTTGAATTGGTCGCCAGCTGACAGTTGACAGTTGACAATTCGCTCCAGACGCCGTATTTTCACTTAAAACGAATTGGCAGCTGAAGTGTGAAGTTGGCTGACAATTGACAGTTGACGATTTGCTTTTACAGCATATTAAATTCGAATTGGCAGCCAGCCGACAGTTGACAGTTGACAATTCGCTTCAGATACCGTATTTTCACTTAAAACGAATCGGCAGCTGAAGTGTGAAGTTGGCTGACAATTGACAGTTGACGATTCGCTTTTACAGCATATTAAATTCGAATTGGCAGCCAGCTGACAGTTGACGGTTGACATTTCGCCTCAAACACAGTATTTTTACTTAAAACGAATCGTCAGCTGAAGTGTGAAATTGGCTGACAATTGACAGTTGACGATTCGCTTTTTTAACACATTAAATTCGAATTGGCAGCCAGCTGACAGTTGACAGTTGACAATTCGATCCAAAGACGGTGGTTTTGTTAAAAACGAATTGACAGCTGAAGTGTGAAGTTGGCTGACGGTTGACAGTTGACGATTCATTGTTATAAGTTATTAAAATTGAATTGGCAGCCAGCTAACGGTTGACAGTTGACAATTCAATCCAAAGACGGTGGTTTTGTTAAAAACGAATTGGCAGCTAAAGTGTGAAGTTGGCTGACAATTGACAGTTGATGATTCGCTGTTTTATCATATTAAATTTGAATTGGCAGCCAGCTGACAGTTGACAGTTGACAATTCACTTCAGACACCGTATTTTTCACTTAAAACGAATCGGCAGCTGAAGTGTGAAGTTGGCTGACAATTGACAGTTGACGATTCGCTTTTACAGCATATTAAATTCGAATTGGCAGCCAGCTGACAGTTGACGGTTGACATTTCGCCTCAAACACAGTATTTTTACTTAAAACGAATCGTCAGCTGAAGTGTGAAATTGGCTGACAGTTGACAGTTGACAATTCGTTTTTTTAACACATTAAATTCGAATTGGCAGCCAGCTGACAGTTGACAGTTGACAATTCGATCCAAAGACGGTGGTTTTGTTAAACACGAATCGGCAGCTGAAGTGTGAAGTTGGCTGACAATTGACAGTTGACGATTCGCTTTTACAGCATATTAAATTCGAATTGGCAGCCAGCTGACCGTTGACGGTTGACATTTCGCCTCAAACACAGTATTTTTACTTAAAACGAATCGTCAGCTGAAGTGTGAAATTGGCTGACAGTTGACAGTTGACAATTCGCTTTTTTAACACATTAAATTCGAATTGGCAGCCAGCTGACAGTTGACAGTTGACATTTCGATCCAAAGACGGTGGTTTTGTTAAAAACGAATTGGCAGCAGAAGTGTGAAGTTGGCTGACGGTTGACAGTTGACGATTCATTGTTATAAGTTATTAAAATTGAATTGGCAGCCAGCTAACGGTTGACAGTTGACAATTCAATCCAAAGACGGTAGTTTTGTTAAAAACGAATTGGCAGCTAAAGTGTGAAGTTGGCTGACAATTGACAGTTGACGATTCGCTGTTTTATCATATTGAATTTGAATTGGCAGCCAGCTGACAGTTGACAGTTGACAATTCGCTTCAGACACCGTATTTTCACTTAAAACGAATCGGCAGCTGAAGTGTGAAGTTGGCTGACAATTGACAGTTGACGATTCGCTTTTACAGCATATTAAATTCGAATTGGCAGCCAGCTGACAGTTGACGGTTGACATTTCGCCTCAAACACAGTATTTTTACTTAAAACGAATCGTCAGCTGAAGTGTGAAATTGGCTGACAGTTGACAGTTGACAATTCGCTTTATTAACACAAAAAATTCGAATTGGCAGCCAGCTGACGGTTGACAGTTGACAATTCGATCCAAAGACGGTGGTTTTGTTAAAAACGAATTGGCAGCTGAAGTGTGAAGTTGGCTGACGGTTGACAGTTGCCCATTCGTTGTTATAGCACATTAAATTCGAATTGGCAGCCAGCTGACAGTTGACAGTTGACAATTCGGTTCAAAGACTAAAAACGAATTGGCAGCTAAAGAGTGAAGTTGGCTGACAGTTGCCAATTCGCTATCGAATTGTCAACTGTCAACTGTCAACTGGCAGCTAACTTCACGCACATTTATTTCAAGCCCAATATGTATCCAAATTTTCAAGATATGTTTGCAGTTTAATTGTAAGGAAACTGTAGTATATGGCTTCTCATAGAGTATTAGTTTCTTTCCTTTTACAAGCGGATGTCGTTCTGAGACCACCGAGAGTGTCTTTGTGTCATTTTGTTAATTAACCGTGTTACTTGGGATTTTTATGGTTATCATGATTTACGAATGTGGTTATAGGGTCATCGTTTAGTTAGAGGCTTGTGGCAACCAAAATTGTGAGAAAAACGAAACATATAAAACATCATGTGACGTTTTGGTCGTATGTAATATTTGCTTAATTAATGAAATCTCCAGCCACTGTTTTCCCACGTACACAGTTGTATTGAACTGTGGAGCTGGTATTTGGATCTACAATTACTGTATGTTCTTGACCAGTCTGTCAAAATCTTGTTATTGCTACATAAAGTTACTTTTTTCGTGTAGAAATTTGCAATTCCTATATTTTGGATTGTGACAGTGAAGTTTGAAGTGGTTTACCGTTAAGAAAAGTTCGCATAATAAAGAGGTGGTTTCAGGTCAAACTGTCTATTCCAATTAATTAAAAAAGCCATTGTTTTGTACCACCGCCTCGTGTACCTTTAAAAGGAGAGAAAGGGAAAATGGCCATTTTAGGCCTTCTAATACTCAAGTAATTTTCTTCTTCAATTAAACGTGAACTTCTAAACGGTCAACGACAGGCGCCGTGCAACATGCAAATTGCTATAAACGACGGTTGTGGTCTTTGGAATGACGGAGTTTTCCATCGTCCAGAATTTGTTTTACCCTCCAATTAGTTTTTGTTCCTCTTTATCCGACTTTGACAATAGGTGTAGATCATACTCACGGTCGGCCTGGTTTTAGTTTCATGTGCATTGTATGGGCAAAAAGTTAAGTTGGCTGATCGTGAGAAAGTTGATTAATGTTGGTCTCAAGTGAAAGATCTTGATTTTTAGTTTAAAGTTGTTCAGCATTTTATGACCCGCAAAAGAAGAGCATTGGGCCTATTTCCACTTGCATTCTGATCATTCTGTCTCGATTGCCTGTGTAGAATGTGAAGAGTATATGTGTATATGTGTAGCATCGCTAAGAGCATATGTGTAGGATCGCAGAGATGGCCCGTGCTAGTATATATGACTTTTCTTTACCCATTCCCACACAATGACAACTTTTGACGACCCTTGGCAAGAAGCCTTTTGAAAACATTGTGGGAATAGGAGAAAATGCTGATAACCAGCATTTTCTCCTTTTCCCACAATGTTTCCTACCCTATCAATAAACAATTGCACTATTTGAGACACATTGAAATTGTTGTCTGCAAATGCTTTCAATCTAACGTTGTAAAAATGATACTAGTGAGCTGAAGTTCTCTCACAGGAAAATCAGCATTCCCTCTTTTCCTGCGATGCTTTCAAATGCCTTTTTTGTCAGGGTCTTTAACCCTTTACCCCACAAGGCATTTCTATGGTGTCTGTAATTGACCCTAAATAACAGCAAGGATAAGCCGTTTCTTATGTGTATATGACACCTTTTGATAGCATAGAAAACACTGTGACAAAAGGTGAAATTGCTCGTCACGAGCAATTTCACCTTATGTCACAATGTTTTCCAAAGGCTCCTACAAGCAATGCGTAGAAATGAGTATCTATGGAGTAAAGGGTTAAAAGGCAAACAATGTTTGGTTAAGGATTAGACCTTTGAAAAAAACAATGGGAAGACATAAGCCTTTGCTCCTTTTTGACGAGCTCTTCTTAATTATCTAATGTCAAAGGGACAAAAAAGATTACCTTTGATTCGAAGAAGGGACAAAACGAAAGTCGAAAGGGTATGAAAGCATTTCCTGTGGTATAACTCCTCGACTAAAAACCAATTTTTACAGAGGCTAATTTTGATCTTACGAAACAATTAGCCTTTTAATGAAAATATTATTTGCTAATCGTAAAAAAGAGGAGCAATACGTTCTATTAAGAACTTGATCCTTTTCGTTAAAGCTTCCAAAAGATATCCATTACAATCATGTGAAATTCGTATGCCTCCATTCGGGGTAAATAGCGGGTAAAGGGAACTGCAGAGGAAAAAATTAATGTAGATCTACATGTTGAGAAAGATAAACTTTTGCCATGATGTGGAAGACCTCAATTCCGGAAAAGAAGAAAGACTATACCTCTGAAAAAAAAAAGATAGAAAAACAGCGGCAAAACTAATTGCGTCTCTAAAGACATAAAACGTGTAAATGACATAAATGATGACTTTAACCCTTTACCAGACGACAAAGTTTACGACTAATCCAAGTTGAAAGCAGTTTTAGCTGACATGATAAATGTTACTGAAAGATTGAAATCTAATTTGGTTAAGATAGAATACATTAAGGGAAAAGGAACAAATGATGTTTATTTTTTTAAATCTTCTCTCGCATGGCAGTTGAAAGTCGGATTTGTGTAGTAAAGGGTTAAACGATTACTTTCCTGTTTCGTTGATTGCTTGAATTAGATTTTAGGGGACACTCAAACTTTTCTAAATTGAATTAAAACCCGTATTTTCTCGCACTTATGTTCCAACTTTGAAAATGTTATATAAAGCACCCCTTTAGTGGGCCATTTTCTACATTACTGTCAAAATGAAAGTATGGTCTCCTAATGCGCATGACGATTCCACCAGTGACGAGCTACAAACATCAGGGGTCGACCATAGGGAAGATTTGTTGTGCTGGTCTAAATCTTATTGCAAAGTTCATTATAGGAACTTAACTATGACTTAAATGATGTTTAGGTAAATTTATAACTTTAAACAATAAATGACAGTAGCTTTTGTGCGTTTCATCAAGTATTTCAGCAAAATATAAACGTTAGAATCCAGTTCCAACCTTTTTTTTGGTCAGAAAAAAATATTTTTTTAACTTTAGAATTATTCTAAAATCCAGCTTTATTCTTATTTTCATGATTTGTTTTTTTATAGGCTAATACAAATTTGGTGCGTTTGCCTATGGTTGTTTTGTTTCTAAAGGAGCGATTTTAAAGAAACGAGACTTTACTTTCCAGTATGATTCTAACGATTGCAAGAAATCGGAGTTGCATGATAGAATTGTCAATTAAGCTTTTACAACATACTGCCCTTGGGAAAAAGTAATGATCTATTAAGGATCCGCTACCACAGTAGAAAACGAGTACAAATTCGTGATTGCCTTTTGCACAAAGGGAAGGAACATCTCCCAACTATGTCAGAGTGCAAATTACTAATGAGCCATGCTTTGTGAAAAGCAGTCTAAATGCATCTGTTAACAATATCGGTCCATGTCCTCCTGCGCAGTTCGCTCAGGCTGACATGAATCCAAACCTTCTTTTTTTTGCTATTTGTAAATTATCTGCATGTCAAAGTGCAATTCTGCCTCTCGGACCAGTCGATTTTAGGCAATATAGATTTTATGGATCCATGATTATGTAATGACTAGCTTTGTATGATGCACCATAGAGATGAAATGAACATTTCTTTGCAAGAGCATGGTTGATATCTACTTCTTTTGCAGTGACGGCACCATCTTTTGACGATTCGTAACTGAAAACATTTACAAGCAACAAAACACATGTGATTCAATCGATATCTTTTGTCTAGGAAAGGATAGAAAGAAAAAAATATGTGAATTCAGAAAAATGTTAGTTAGATCTTTCAGCAATGCTTCCTTTTCACCACAGTGATCTTTGGCGGTATCATTGAAACTCGGTATTGTTTAGTAAAAGATAAGAAACTAACAACATGATTAATAAAAACAGCTATGCAACAGAAAACTAGTTTAACTCTTTATTTAAAAAAGACCATGAGACAGAAGACTTTTGTAAACATTGTTAGAAGAGAAGAAAGAAACTGGTTAAAAGCATTATCTTCTTTTCCCATTCCCTCCCATCCTTTCTTAGACGAATTCCTTTCTTTTGGGCCATATAGATATATTGTCTGTATTTGTTTTCATTTCAGACCAGTCAAACATTTTTTGTCTGTCTGGGTTTGAATTGGTATTTTGATGTATCACGATTGTGAATAATTTCAGTAATATTTTACTAATACACTCGCCAATTACTTCCTGGAAACGTGACTAGTACTGGCTGCAGGATACAGCTAGCCTTAAATCTTGATCTCGCTAGTTATGCTGCTAGAAACCAGAAAAGTTGATGTGATAAACAGTCCTTCATCCGTTTCAGAACAATTCCTAGTTCGTTGCCTTGAAAAAGATACTATAAAACATGGCTGCTAAGCGCGACTTTCTGACCTTTCGCGGACAGAGTTGATGAAGACCAGACTGCACAGAGCGTGAAGTCTGATCCTGAATCTACACTGTTTGTTATTTTATTTCACAAAACATAACTTTGGAATGACGATACTTGGGTTGTTACCATCGAATTAAAAATTTCATCTTAGTTATTTCGGAGGATAAGGATTAATCTTTAAACCATCCCCCCTAATAAATAGAAATAGATATGAACAAGCGAGAGAACGTTATGTCAAAGAGACTTTCTTCGAGCAATTTAGCCTCGTTGTTTTCTCTAAGGAGTCCCAAGCTACATGTACAAAAATATTACTCAAAATTTGGGTAATAAGTCTTAGTACGTAAATATGACGGCCTGGCCTTCGGTGTTGTCAGAACTTTGATTTGATCGACAGTCTAGATCTGTGCAAAAAGTAGTCTACCAGAAGAGAGGTCTTAGTAATTCTACATTTACTTTTGCGTCTTCGTGATTTTTCCTGGATTCGTAAACGTGGAATCCCTGTTTGATCCCCAGTGTCGGAGCAGGTCCAGTGGAATGGACCTCGTGCAACTCTCAGCAGAGCTCAAATTCTAGTCCTTGTTAATCCATGTTAATGAGTACGCTGCAGTTATATTAATATAAAAATAATAAAAAAAAAACTGTTGAAAGCCGCGTAAAACTCCATTCAAACGAAATAAAGTCAGAATATTCCTAGAAAAATTAAAATGAAAATTCTCGTTGTAAATGCATGCAAAGAAAGGACAAAAGAATTTTCTGAATATTGCTTCACCAACCTTTATCATGTCACGTGACTTCCATGAAATTGTCAAAATCGCAATAGACGTCGTAGGTCGGGATATTTATGGCGATTGCAATTTGCGCTCCGTTCAAAAAGCGTGTAACAAATTTAGACTTTATGAGGGATATAAAACGTTCTTTAACCAAAGTAAATACTGTCTGCAAATGAATTAGATGAACCCGGCGGTTTCCATAGGGACGTATCAATGCTATCTGGGTCGTAGAAGATAATTTTTTCTTTGTTTTTGTATAAAATTTTAGATTCGGTTACAAATCGTAAATTTTGGGGTTTGTAGTCTTCGTGTTTCCTCGAGAAATTTCAAATTATTGTAGTCGTTTGCTCAGAACAGGTTGTATGCATCGAACATGCAGGATACGATTTATTATTCTTTGTGGGAAGTACTGGCAACAACCTTTTGTAATTACGTTCCTCGAAGTAAACATTTGGGATAATTAACTGTGAGAAATACAGTGAATACTTTGGTGCCATTTTTCAAATGCCTAAAATGAGCGCGAGCGACCACGTTTTGAACGTAACCACCAAAAGGGACAAAACTTGCCTTGACATTTGGATTATATCAACTCTAAATATCGTGCGCTGTGAAAGTTGTCTTGAACACCCACCTAAGGAAAAGAAACTTGCCAGTAAGGAAAGTAGCCTTTTTAGTACATAGCTAGGAACTCAACTAGTATAAAGGTGGCTGCTCAATACAGAGACTTTTTAATGCATCAACTTTTAAACTTTACTTAACACTGTGGCTGGATCCACTTCCTACCGAACATACTGGAGCAATAATTTGTTACATATCAAAAGGAATGTGAAACTTAAAACAGCGCCTTACTTTATACAGAACTTTGGAATACGAGTTTGTCAGCTATGAAAAACAAAGACAGTGACACCTGTCTTGAATTGGCCCCAATGGGGAAAATATCAACTTCTAGACAAGGAGTATATATATGTTGGAAAAAATATTTAAAACAGGCGGCTTTGCGAACCAGACGACTAGTAAAAATCTGTAAAGGGCACTTGCGCTCGATCTTAATTTGAAAATCGTTGTATTTTTTTTAAACTTATAAAGAAGACACATGCAACGATTCTAGATTAAGATGGAGCGCCAGTGGTAAAAGGCGACTTTTTTAGACTTGTCTATCTTAAAAGAATATGAAGATGACAAAGTGAATGTGTCCAACATAATTGTCTTTGTCTTCTAGGAGATAGAAAGTATTAGAAATGAGAAAAATGTTATTTTACCTTTTTTTACTGTCCAAAAACGTTCCAAAAAATTACCCCATATTGACATTGAAATACGGACCGGGAAATGATTAGTCAATACCTGTAGCTGCTGAACAGGAAAATACTGAGAGGGAGAGACGGGCGAAAAGTGTTACATGTATTTAAAAAAAGATTTCGAAAGATTCGGATATATTTCGATCAAAGAAAATCGGGCTAAGGTCTGCTGATTTTTTTTTTTTTGTCTCAGAGAGAGAGAGAGAGAGTAACTTGAAAAAGTACATGAAAAATAGTACTTGTAAAGATGTTACAATGAAGACAAGAGTAAGGGGGGTATCTATTTTTTTACTAAAACCAGAATTGGAGATTGGACTAGGGACTGTCTTCACGATAAATAAAAACAAAAGGATGCGTAAAGGACATAAATTGAGTTTTCTCCCTTGGATAAGTTTTTTATCGTTTTAAGAAATATGTTCAAGTTAGGACAGAAAAAAGAAAAGCAATTTACATAAAAAAAACCCTGACATCTGTGGATTATTACTATGTGACTCTATCGTCAAAACTGCGGATTATGGCCAGAGAATGAAGAGCATGGAACGGACAAGGTCAGGATATTTTAAAAAACACACCGTATGAATGTAAAAGAATTAAAGATAATACGCCAAGCTCTTTTAAATGGGTTTACAATGTATCTGCAAAGATGATCGACCCATGTCAGACTAGGGTCGAAACTTTGTCAATCTTGTGCATGTTGAAGGACCATTCTGCTGTTTCTTTTCGGATGTTAGTCACAATGGTTTTTATGTATCACTAATTATGTGATGACTTGCTTAGTACCATTAATCACGGAGATTCTTCAAACCCCCTTTTGCTAGAGTGTCGTTCGATCATTGTTGTATTGTTGTAAACAATGAAGACGACAGATGAGTCAATGAAAAAGTAAGCAGGGGTGATACAACGACTGGTTTGGTTGTCTTGTGCGTATATGTATGAAAGGTAAAAGAAAATGAAAAACGAAAAGAAAACGGTTGATGATATTTATTATTTGTTATCATAGTATATAAACATATACATATATATGATTTAACGAGTTAACCTATTACCACGCAATCCCTACTTTTTACAACACTGAGAAAGAAGCCTTTAGAAAACATTGTGGGAAAAGGAGAAAATGCTGGTAACCAGCATTTTCTCCTTTTCCCACAATGTTTTCTTCCCTTCCTAATACAATTTTTTATTCTTTAGTCACATTCATTTTGCCGTCTGCAAATGCTTTCAATTTGGACCGGTCCAGAATTTTGTCGTTTGGTAAAGAGTTAAATTACATTGTCCAGTCTAAAATGATAAACTGGAGGAAATACAAGTAATTTTGAGAAAATAGAATTTGCATTTTCCCCTTACAAAAATTATCGTCTTAACCCTTACAAAACATCCCTGGTTTTTATTACCCAGAGGAAGAAGCCTTCTGAAAACATTGAGGGAAAAGGAGAAAATGTTGGTGCTCTTTTCTACCTGTCTAATGTCAAGTTTTAAGTCTTCACATTTATTTTGTCGTCTGCATATGCATTCAGTTTTGATAAGTCTAAAATTTTGTGTCTTGGTCAAGAGTTGATTCTTTACCAGACAACAAAATAGACTAAAGCCTTGTCCATATTGTAAACATTTGTAGATAACAAATTAAATATCGTCGGTTTACTTCCAAAACCTCATAACTACAGTTGTTACAAGCTGTAGTTACGAAGTTTTGGAAGTAAACCGACGATTATGGTTTAAATGTCATTTTATGTGTACTTTCAATTTGGTCAACGCCGTTTGTATTTGTTTCATCTATCTATCTGTCTATCTCTGTCTTTCTGTCTGTCTGTTAATTTCACACAAACGAAAATACTGGACATAGAAGCTTGAAACGTTTAGTAAAAATTATATTCCACCATTATTATAGGTAATAGTTATGTCAATGATGTTACCAAATTCGTCTTGCAGTTATCATAAAAATTCAATTTAAATCTGTATGAATGTTTTTATGCATTTTTGTCACCTCATTTTGATGCTATGCTACATGTATTCGCATTAAATATCAAAAGTAAAATTCCAAAAGTGGTAGATATTTTCAAATTACAAAATATGTATACTACACTGTACTTTTACCAAAAAGCAGTTTTGCAAGAATTTACAACATGTTCAGCTTAATCGTATTTATAAGCGTAGCACACTAAAAGTTCACTGTCCGTTAATAATTAGATGTCATACGGCAGAAATACACAATGAAATTGGTGAGTTTTTTTCTCACAGGAGGAAAACGCTAGTTCGTTTATTCAGCAACCCTAGTCCGTCCAGAAAATAACTTCATACTCTGTAAAAAATATCAAATACAGCTGAAAAAAGTAGGCAAGCTGCACAGTCCGCGCAAACATACCCGAAACCATTTGCGTTTGGTCAATTTTCTCCATTACAAAAAAAAATCAGTCTGTGTTAAATGAATGAATTTTATGAATTCATAATTATGAAACGGTTTACTTTGTATAATACAACACGGAGGTAGATCAAACCCCATTTAACCAGAATGTGGCTTATACCCCAATTCTGAGGGATAAATAGGTAACAGATCTTTGTTCGACTTCAATTTCACAAGGTTCTCAAAATGTGACATTCTTGCGCTAATGTCAAATGACGTCTATTGCAACCAAATTGGAAATGATGAAAAACCGACCAACTTTGCAGTCTTTCTAATTTGTTCGAGTTGACTTTCATTTGATTTTTATGCTTTTCACAAGAGCATTTGGCATTTATGTCCAATTACCCGGGTTTTAATGCCTGTATCTTTTATCCGGGGCCTGCTCACCCCGCGTTAGAATGCTATCCATCGGTCGCTTGGCCAATGAAAATCTCGGATAATTGGCAGAACGTGTCTATAGCAATGAATACGTGATGTTTTCATTAAATCTGATACCAATTGGTGACCTGATTAAATTCTTGGTTACATATTTGTGGTCTACTGATTTGAACGCCTCAAATGCCTAACAGAAATCATTGGGGAAAAATAAAGAATGTCTAAGATTACTTCAATATACGATATTATTATCATGCTTAAACATTACAGCAAACGAAAGCTAAGACAATCTTTTACAGTTGTTACATAAAACGTATTATACTTACACAAGATATGAATGAATATACTTAGGTATACGTTATATTTACATGTTTAATTTTGTATGAGTTTTCCGCAAGAAAGTATTCAAAATTTATTCATCTTTTTATTTATTTTATTTATATATTAATTTATGTATTTATCATTTATTTATTTATTTATTTATTTATGTATTTATTTATTTATTTATTCACATATTTTGTAAATTATTCACATCAGTCATTTTACCTGCTCGCGACTATATTATTTATTTTTGCAAAGTTTCATTTTTCCTTCAAAAATAAAAATTTTATTACCGATTAAGCATGGTATTATTTTAATATAGACAATTACACATAGTTAAAATGTCACGTTTTATAGTAAAACAAGATAAAAGTACTAGATCTACCATTCACACTTCGACAATGAACATTTCTGTTTTCAAAAATATTTTAGAAAACAGGTTATTGCTTATTTTCTTTCTCCATTTCCCACAGAAAATATCTAGATTTCTATGTTATTTTAGCGATATGAATATTTTATTTTTCTTTCTCGGAACGGTTGTCCTTTATGTTAATTCTGATCTCAGTAAGTATAGAAATGTTGTGTATTGCAGCAGGCCCGTCGGAAGGAAATTTCATTTGGTCCGGCCAGTATGGCGAGCGACGGAGTCGTCAAGCCATGCTTGGAGGGTCCGGGGGCATGCTCCCCCGAAAAAATTTATGCTTTTAACCCATTACCACACAATCCCTACTTTTGATGCCCCTGAGAAAGAAGCCTTTAGAAAACATTGTGGGAAAAGGAGAAAATGCTGGTAACCAGCATTTTCTCCTTTTCCCACACATGTTTTCTACCCTTCACAAAACAAATTTCAGATTTTGAGTCACTTTTATTTCGTCGTCTGCAAATGCTTACAAATTAGACCAGTCTAAAATATTGTCGTTTGGTAATGGGTTAAGCCATGCCAGGGGGATCCGGGGGCATGCTCCCCCGGAAAAATTTTTGAAAATAAGACGCTCTCTGGTGCATTCTGGCGCATTTTTTTGAGGTTTATATTGCGCATTTTTTTTTTTTCTGGCCATTTTTCATTTTCGGCCGAAAATTTGGTCCGGCCATGGCCGGACCGCTTCCGACGGCCTTGTGCAGTAAGTCAACGTCTCTACAATAAAAATAAAAATATCGCCAAAAATTCTCATTGCCATATTTTCATACTTTTTTGTGCAATAAAAAAATTCTCTCGTCTGTATATATAGTACAATTCAATTTCTTTTAATAAAATATGTATATGTACTTTTACTCAATACGCATAAACTTTTCTTCGCCTGTACAGCTTAAAACTCTAAGGAAAATACTGGTAGTTTTGTTTTTGTTTGTGTGTGTGTGTGTGTTTTTATGCCGTGTGTTTATACTAAATTTACACACAATAACAAACAATAAACTTAGTTACATTTTTCAAGAATTTTATTCTGTGCTCGCAGTGTTTGTAATGTTAACATCAATTAAACTTTTTTTAGTGGAAAAAAAGGGGGCAAGAGGAGAGAATGTTGATATTTTGTAACGAAACTCAAACATACGTGTATATTTACCTTTAGATGGGCAACAAAATAAATTTTGAATAAATGAAAAAAAAAAAGAAAACTGCATTCGTTGAGACTCGATCCTTGACCTTCAAACGTAAAGTCGGCGACCCCACCATTGAGCAATGTAGCCAACTCGTTTCTTTTTTCTGTTAAAAATGTACTTTCTCTTGTTATGCAATATCTGCTATACGGTTTTTAAAGGTATACGAACTATGGTATTAGAATTACGAAAATAATCCTGGGTAGTTCCACGTTTATTTCTATATGTATTTCTGTCCATGTTGAAGTTCCAAAGCCATCTTTGCACACGAATGAAGATTGTCGGTCTTTTTTAATATTTTCTGAAAAAAACCTGCAAAACAAAATGCCGTACAGTCCCTTTAAGCCCCGAAAAAAAATGTTTCATTTAGCCCAATCTAGAATTCCGCCTAACTTTACAAGCTAATACCGCCACGATACAAACCGAGTCCTATCGATCAAACGTTCGCTCTACGCGAAAAGTAGTTCCCGCTTTGTGCGCTGAGCCAATAAATTTTATTTAATGCCCTGAAACCCATTTACACAAAAATCCAGCACGAGTTATCTCGCTTGGGCGCTAGGCAATTTTCAGTCTCTTCAGACAATAGAATTAGGAAGATCAAAAGAAGATGTAGTCCCTATTATTCTTAATAATTATACCCTTATTGAGGATGCCACATTGTGGTCAAATCTTTCAATTAAATGTCACGTATTCCCTCAACACCAAATTTTCTATGTACCAATAGTCAAATTAAGTAATTTCTACGCGTGTTTTAAAAGGGAAAATTTGTTTACATATTTACTCACAGATTTATGAAAATTTTAGTTCATGAGCTCTTTAATATTTTCATCCTGCAACCGGGAAAACGAACCAAGAAAAAAAAAAACAAAGCAAGAACAATTACCACATGTTAAAGTGAGTGATATGAAATCGTGTATTTTATTTTGTCTTATTTTTTATGTTTCAAAACGGGATGAAAGGGTGACTTATAAACCAATTTGAACTAAAACATGCAACAACAATCGATTTTCAACTTACATTAATAATTACATGCATACAGTTGAACTAAATGAGTGGCATATTCTTTCTGAAATTATGTACATAGTCATCAACTTTATGTATTCTAAATTGCATCCCCAACCTAACTCGTGATTTAGAAAGTAATGCACTTTCTATCTGGCTAAACCATTTGGTTTGGCCATTCTGAATTAGCGTTACTTTGAAATTTTGAAAAGTCTGGAGAAATTGGGCAAGGAATACTAAAAAAAAAAGTCGATGAATACTGGGCTATACAAAGAATTTATGACTTTTTGAAGTAACAAGCTCTAGATACCAGCATATCATCCTTTTACGGCCATTGGCACAGAACGTGTAGATTTATATTCGACCAACATGTACATTAACCGCTACCTGTTCTTGAAACTTGACCAGAATCAGCCCTCGTCAAATAGTCGTACTGATTTAGCTGGCAGTAGTGAAGTTCATACTGACTTAACCTAGTACTAGAATTACAGAGCTCCAGATAGAGGAAGTGATTTTGATTTCAAAATTGAAAATATTAAATGTTCTCCACTAAACCTTATGTTATGTTATTAGAATAGCTTCATCAGGACGATTCTAATGAGTACGAAACAATATAGGGTTTGGAAGAGAATTTAGAATACCATCACTTCCGATTTGTTTCTTTTTGGACAAGCCTACAATTTTGTCGTTTAGTCAAAAGTCTGGGTTAAGTGGGCAAAGAATTAAACATGTACCTGTTTTTCGAAAACATTTTCAGTTTCAGGCATTTGCGTTTTCCGACAGTGTTTTCAAAGGCAACCGAGGGAGCAGTTGCACCTTGAGTTCCCAAAATATCTTTTTAACGTGCAAGTATCTTCAAAAAAGAAAAATTGTCTTTCCTTCAGATATGAGATTATTTTTCCCCATAAATTGTACTTCGTAACATTTCTAACAAATTCGTAGTACTAACATTTCGAACTTATTCGTCGCTCTGAGGACAACACCAGACGAAAATAATGATGTTTGAGTGACAAATACTGAAGGACGCATTGCATTTGCTTTATGTCTTGTTTCGCACTTGTGTCTCTTTTTTTGTGCTTTGACGCATTAATTCATTAACCCATGCAGACGAATTATTGCGTATTGCAACAGCCATTTTTTTTCAAACATTGCGGGAAAAAAATGAGAAAGAATTGCAGTAATTTCAGATCTTTTCGTAAATAAAACCTTGGATTATTATATCTTATCAGTTTGTTTTTTTTTTATTTGAGGGCCTTTATTACAAGGGATTTTTTTTTTCACGCTGTCTGCTACAAAATTATTGTTCGAGCTAATCAGTGTAACTCGGTGCTAAGTACATTATGGCAAAAATTATCACCGCATCTTCACATGTGTTCAGGTGTTTAAACGTTGTTTATGTTGATCATCATCCGTTTTCTTGCTTTGTTTTTTATTTTTAACTCAACTACTTCAATTTTTTTGGTGATCGGGGTAACCAGTGTAGGCCGACCATAGCTGCAAAACAAATTGTAGCAGAAAGAAAAAAGAAGTACCTCCATTTTTTCAGGTTAATTGAAATTTTTATTAAAATATATTTGTGTTGCTTACCCTTATTTTACGTTTTTTCTCCCAAACTCGTCTTCATCAAAAACGTTTTAGAAGGTTCAATTCGATGCAAAGAACACCAGAGGGCAGTAAGTACGCCTCGTAAAACAGTAATAAATTCAATGTCAAATCGATCAACCAGTTGACCTTACCATTTTTAGTTTTTTCTTTCGTTCAAACTCGATTTCATATATTTATACTTCAACGGAGATATTCTGTCTCTTTTATGTTACAAAACAAAGCACAAAACAAAAACACAAAACGGGTAGTTTGACACAGTTTGAAGACAATACCGTGTCACTTCTTCTATGTTAAATCACTCTAGGAAGAGAAAGTTGAGCAATGGAGTATGTTTCAAACTATATATTTTATATAGAAGGAAACAGAAAGGTCTGCAAATATTATAAAGATATAGACTTTTTGATTGACTGTCTAGGCCACTTGCCCATAATACAGTGGACAAAAAATGTGACATAGTGATATGAAAAGTATTGATAATTTCACTAGGCCATAGCCGCTAAGTTCGAGTCCATAATTATGCTTTTGCAGACAATGAAGTCAAACATAGATTGCACAGAAGGTGCAATCTGATTTTTCCTATTCGATATGATCTCTTACGTAAAGAACCTTGAGTCGTAGCGTTTAGGTTATATCCCTTTTATTTACAAACATCTATTTATTACAAATAAAACAGCTTGACAACAAGGTAGTTTGATTATGACTCCCGGACTACTTTTTTTTTTCATTTACTTTCCAGATGTTATTTGGTGCGATTACGTTACCATGAAAACCGTGGGACAAACGCTTGAAATGATTGCTAGCAATAAAGTGGAATAAAATTCTCACATTTAGATCTATTTTGTACCTCTTCAACTTTTAAAAGCTCTTGTGGCAGCATATTCATTTGTATTGTATAAGTAAGTGAATGAATAGAACGAAAACGCATGTGAATGTTGGAGGCTATATATTAAATGTTTCAAATTGAGAGAGAGAGAGAGAGAGAGAGAGAGAGAGATGTGTGTACACGACGGTCATAAATGCCAATCTTCCTAACCCTAAAATGTATACCATGTCTCCAGTCTAACTCGAAATATGCCAACAAAATTCTCCGTTCTCGCCCCACCGTACCCAACGGATGTCAAATTTAGACAAGATGGGTTAGATCCAATCCCTTTACTCATACAGACATAACTCATCGTCTCTATGGCTACTTTCTATCTCAAAACATAGTAATAAAAAAGTGGATAATATGTGCGGAGCAACCATTTTTTCCCCATTTTCGACAAGTTTAATTGTTGAATATTATATTTAACACAAAAATTGGTGTCCTAGTTTTCTGTAATCAAAAGACCCAACAGTTGTTCACAAATGAAACTGACAAACGCGAAAAAAGCCCCATACTGATTTAATTCGGTTTGAAATTTTTACGACCAAACCGAATGTGTATAGATTTGATTTCGCTACCAGCATTTTCTCCATTTCCCTCTTTCCACTTGGGAGACTAAGCATCTTTCTGCGTCTTGTTCATGCAGTTATCAGACAGACAGACAGACAGACAAATTTACAGAAATGAAGAAAAGGCTAGCGATTTCAAACATATGCTTTGATACAACGCTCGACATTAATTAAGGCGTAGTGCATGTTTTGAATTGTCACTGTGATATATCAGATATAAATATTTTGATTTTTTTTTTGCATGTGAATCATTTTGAAATTAAAAAAGAAAAAGTTGAATTTCCCTTCTACGTATGTTTCCATCATTGCAAAGTGCAGTATAGTTATATCTGGTAATACCAAAGATCTCACTACAGTGTTATAAACACGCATTTAACCTAGAATTATGCGTTTCTTTGACATTTATGTGCTAATAATCGCTTGCATAGCATCGCATTCTGAGAGACGAAAACAAGCTGCTCACTCTATCTGAAAATATATCCATAATTTTTCTAAACCCTTTACCAAACACTCTCTGAATTTTACTACCTTCAGAAAGAAGCCTTTTGAAAAAAAAAATGTGGGAAAAGGAGAAAATGATATTAACCAACACAATGTTTTCTAACCTCCTGAAACTCCCAATTTCAGATTTTGAATTATGTCTATTTTGTCGTCTGCAAATGCTTTCAATTTTGGACAAGTCAAAAATGCTGTCGTTTGGTAGAGACATTGTCACGTAACAGAATTTTGGATACATGTATGCCAACTTAAAAGACTTGGCAGGCGATGGAATTGCTGTAAGTCTTATGGTTGGGTTTGTCTTTGACAGCTAAGATAAAAAGAAAATGTGGAAAAATAATGCTGGAAGCCAGCGTTTTTTCTGTTCTACACATTTTTTTTTTCTTTTCAGGATCTTTCCTGCTCCAGGAACGTTCAAAATCGGAATCTAGTCGTAAAGGGTTTTAAACAGTAAAACTTCGCTCTGCACAACTTTAAGGGTTTTTTTTTTGAAAGTGTAGTCAAAAAGATAAGGTTGAAGAGAACGTGCAGTCCGACTTTTGGTCTATGCCGTCATGTATTTTGTAACTTATAAAATTATAATGCACGGTGTATTATTGTTATTTCCATTCTGTCTTAGTGAAGAATAACTTTGATACATCTAAATGGGCTTTCTATCGAATATGTTAACTATCAAACAAAATGTACTATGCTCATATCGTCGGTGTACTTCAAACACCTCGTAACTACATCTTGTATCAAGCTGTATATAGTTACGAGGTTTTTTAAGAAAACCGACGTTGGTACAATGAGTACATATATATAAAATAGAGATAAATTGTAGGAAACAAATTGCGGTATTTCATTTTTTACATAGAAAAAATATATATACATCTTGGAGAGACAAAATATGGAGACGAGCAGAAGCACTTCAACAGCTGACGAGAATGGTCAAAATGATAAAATTAAAGATACTCTATTTAATACGGCACAAATTGTGAACTTTGTACCTTCCGAGATTTTTATGAGACAATAAAACCAAAAAATATAATTGGTAGAAGTATGAATAGAAAGATAAAGTTAAATATAGCAACATGTGTTATAAAAACCTGCACCACCCGCTGATCATCTTAGAAAACACCCTATTTTAACCATTGCTTCATGGGTTTTCCTTAACCTGTGGACGCAAAAGAAGACAAAATGAAACAGGAAAGAAAATATGTTGTAAAAAAGGAAAATGTACCTTTTTAAATATCATGCATTAACAATCGCTCCGTTTTCAACGATGTTTTCAAAAGTTGTCTTCTGTTTAGAAAATATTGTTTGTGAAACTGGGTTCAGGCGAGATAATCACAGCTGGAAACTTTTTTTTCTCATATATAAAATCATCAGTTTTCATTTTTCTCAAAAAACAGCAAGTAGTTTTGTTTTTTTTTTTTCAACCGTGGATTTGAAAGTGAACACGCGTCAAAAGTAAACATAGTTCCATTAAAAAAAATCAATATTTAGCATATCATATTTGAGCTGAAGTAGATTTTCAAGATTCTTTACATTTGAACACTATAAAATCGTTAATATTGCATCTTACACATGCAATCGTCTACGTTTTTTCATTCAAAATTTATATTACAACTTTAGTTCCTATATAGAAAGAGTGTTTCGTATATTTGAGCCAAAATTAAATTTCATTTAAGCCTAATATTTGAATTTTACCTCGAACGAAAACTACTGTACGTTTTTATCAGTTAAACAGACTGTACAAAATCAACTGTTTATTATACTTTTTTTCTATAATATTTTCTGAAAATTAAATGTGTATGGTCTAAAAGAAAGAGTTGCTAAAAGGACAGTTGTCATTACTTTTTAAAGCACTACAGAATATAATTTTTATTGTTTGCAATGGAAATTATTATTTGGCTATTAATATTAGTATAATCATGAATTTATAATAAATTTCTTGCTCTGTTCTGTCATGTTCGAATCATTCGGGGAAAGAAAATATTCCAAATTTAAAAAAAAAAAGAAAGAAAATCCTTGCTCACTGAAGGTTTTTTAAAGAGAAATCCACAGAGGGTGAACAATTTAAAGGTTTGAAAAAAAAAAAATCTTTAAGATTCCAATTTACTACTGTAATGTCTCAATTATTATTTATTTCCGTTCTATTACTTTAAAGCGCTATTTACTGTAAGTATGGTGATCATCTCCCCAATAACACTTAACACAAAGAAAAACAAGTTATTGGACTTTTAGTCTTATATTACAAAAAATATTCAAAGGCTGCAAAGACATTCATTTTCCGAATGAAAGGATTTAACTCAGATTAGGTAAAAAAAAAACATTGTGGGAAAAGGAGAAAATGCTGGCTACCAGCATTTTCTCATTTTCCCACAATGTTTTTTAAAAAAAGTATTCCTCAATCGTGGGCGTTAATATTGGGGATTGTGGGGTAAAGAGGACGGATAAAGTACCAGATAGCTCTATCATCGTAAAAATATAGTAAAAATAAAATATAACTCGGATTTTATACTCTCGGCAACGACGATGAACTAGCTGAACTCTGCGGATTGGTAAAATTATCAGCCTAAAATACAATTGTAGAAATTCTAAATTAATCCTTTGGTAAACAACCCAACGTTTCAACTAACCCTTAAAAAAAATCAGATCTTTGAAAACGCTGAATATTTTTTTTTTTTCGTTATTTTCATAATCAGTTTTTCCTGTTTCTTTTTAAGCTTTTTCACCGTTAAAATTTCTTTCTTTTTTCTTTTCTTTTCTTTTTAGCCACTGACATGAATTTGTCGACTTAGAGAAAATTATGACGCAAACAGCTTATAGTTATTTATATAATCATTTATGTTTGATAGTTGGACTTTACTTCTACCATGTTGTATAGGTTAAAGTAACAAAAGCGGCCGAAAGTAAACAAAACGTGTGCTTAACTCTTTAACAAACAATCCCTGCTTTTTACGACACTGGGATAGAAGCCTTTTAAAACCATTGTGGGAAAAGGAGAAAATACTGGTAACCAGCATTTCGCCTTTTCCAACAATATTTTCTACTCTGCTGGAAACAAATTTCAGCTTTTGAATTATGGTTATTTTGTCATCTTAAAGTGCTTTCAGTTTGGACCAGTCTAAAATTTTGTCGTTTGGTAAAGGTTAAAATGCATTTGAATTTAATTCATTCCATTTAAAAGTATGGAAATTGCTGTGAAGATGATGTCTGTCATTGTCCAGTCGATCCAACTGTTCATTGCTGGCAGAAAAATTTACTTCAAAACCAGGATAAAAGTTACTAGGTCACTTTTTCTTTTGTTTACTTAACAAAACATAGCATTTATTCAGCATAAAACAGCACTTGCATGTTTATAGCTTACAACATATTAAACAAATTTATAGCAACATGCGTAGAAAACAAAGACATAGATTGTTATTATCTGAGAAGTATGAAATAATTCACCATATCAATACAACAGCGCCATTTTTTACTAATTGTCGGATCTTTACTTTTTTTCTGCAAGCCATTTACACTTGGCCAAACTACACAGTAACAGATTTTAATCTTCACAATATTTTGCATACTGTTTGAATTTAGTATATGAAATTAAATGCATTTTAACAATTGCATTGCCTTTTTGGCCGCTTTTGGGCTTTTCAGATATAATAACATTTCAGTACCATAGGTTGAGCTTTTAACGATTACAAAATTTCAGTCTGATTTTTTTCTTTTTCAATAATAATAATAATAATAATAGTAACAAATACAAAATTTCAATTAGATTTTTTTTCTTTTTCAATAATAATAATAATAATACTAATACTAATAATAATACTAATACTAATAATAATAATAATTATTATTATTATTATTATTATTATTATTATTGTTATTGTTCTTGTTGTTGTTATTATTATTATCATTATTAGTATTATTATTATTATTTCCGTGAGTAACTTTACTTTAATCTGTATTTTAGTCTAAAAACAGAAGAAATACAAAAGTGCCTTCAGATAGGTGAATTGATATTCAAAATTACCGTTTGCATAAAGTGTTCGGTAAGACACTTCCAGAAATAGGCAGAGAAATTTGTTTGCTCTTATTTCATAAAATGAAATACACACGGAGTAATTTCTTTTTTGCTCAAATCCTCTAAATTATCGTCCTGCATTTTTTTTTTTTTCATTTTCTCAAGACGCACTGGCCTTCATCCTGTGACGTTTTCCAAGAAAGGTATTTAACCCATTACCACACAATCCCGACTTTTAACACCCCTGATAAAGAAGCCTTTTGAAAACACTGTGGGAAAAGGAGAAAATGCTGGTAACCAGCATTTTCTCCTTTTCCCACAATGTTTTCTTCCCTTCCCAGACCAAATTTCAATTTTTCAGTCACTTTTATTTTGTCATCTGCAACTGCTTTCGATTTGGACCAGTCTAAATTTTTTTTGTGTGTTAAAGAGTTAAAACAATGTCTTCGAAAGTATTTATCTTTTAGAAACAATAAAGCAGATCTAACTCTAAAGGGTATATTGAAATCCGATTCGTTTACACAGCGAGCTATCACAGCGCCTAGCGTCAATATCGTGAATTTCAATACTGTAGAAAGATCCAATCTCGCCATTCCCGTAATTATACAAATGTAAAAATCACACAAAATAAAGATAGGTTTACCCGACTTTAGCTCCGATAATACTTTTATTTGGTGTTAGCTTACATTTTGTAGGCTTTTTATTGAATAGCTTGATTTATCGATCTTTTCTCCCGCTGTCTCGTACTTCTATTTCTGTTAAATACAGATAATTGGGTTAATTAGATAAAAAGGAAAACAAAAAATAAATTCTCTGTGATGCTTCCGTCACTATAATCCTCATCTGGGGAGAATGCAGATATATATGTCATATATGAATATTTGTTGAAGATTAGAGTTAAAAATGGTAAATACTGAACACAGAAATGTTACAATGGCATAAAAATCAAACGAAAAAAAAAAAGTCCTTTTAAAAACAATTGAGAAGATAAAAAATAAAAACAGTAAATAAAATAAGTATTTAGAATTAATCAAATCTTTATAAATAAAATGAATGAATAAATAAATAGATAAAGTTTCACCATCAAAAGGTTATACTGATATCGTGTTTTTAATCGTCTATTTAAATATTTATTTTCAGAGAAAATGCAGAATGGGAGAGAGACAGAGACAGACAGACAGACAAATAAAGGAAGAAAGAAAGAAAGAAAGAAAGAAAGAAAGAAAGAAAGAAAGAAAGAAAGTTTCCATTGCCCAGAAATAATAGTTATACAACACCAACTCCAACATAGTTAACATGGAGTACGAATATATAAAGAAATGAAATAGTTAAAAAAATAACGTTACTGTTTTTTTTTTATAAACCACGGATTTAACAGATATCCTCAGCCGTTTATTGAACCGTTTATCTAAAAGAGAAACTGTTATTGACATAAACTAGCATGAATAACTGACATGATCTAGAGTTTAAAAAAAAAAAACAATTATCGTTTTTCAATTATATAGAAAATAATGTGTGGAGAAGAAACAATATGTTAAAAGTAACTTCCCCTTTTCTCGTAGTATTTTCCAATATGTCTGTTGTCGGAGGGATGAAAAGGCACATTTTTACACTGAGGTTAAATTTTTACCCACCAGTGCGAGGACCCATCCTGCGCAAGGAAGATTTATTTTTCAACATTATGTGTGTAAATGGGAAATTCAATGGGCCGATGTTGTGCGGTAAATGGGTTTTAGAAGAGATGTTTAATTTTGATAGTCAGTGAAAATGTTATGTCAGCCTTTTTTTCTTTTCTCTCCCCGTCGATCTCACAGGATGCTTCAAAATAATCACTTGCATCCCTTGACTTTCGGGGTATGGCAAAATCCAGATCTAAAAAAAAAAACTAATTCGGCTATTTGTTATTTATAATTACCTGATCTGATTTTGTTGTTGTTTATGAAAGACAACAGAGCAGCAGTTTTGATGGCCACTAACACAGTTTTGACTCGTTTATGTATATTTTTTTCCTGAAGGGAAAAGTTTAAACATATCAACTTTTATTTGAGGACTAAACGACATACAAATTAATGCAGTCACTATCTAAGCCCTAACCCTCTAAATATGTGAATTAAGACTTTCAAGCCCATAGTAAAAACGAAATTTTGCTGTTTCAAAGGTAATGTTTGGGAAAATATCTGCCTAACCAGACTGTGCGTTCTGTTTCTTTGCGGTCTAATCTTAATCTACACTGTCATCAAATGGGGTCGATGAGTCGCGCTTTGTAGCAAAAGGCTTAATCCCCTGTACTGCTCGAAAAGTAATATAAACATCTTTAGCGGACAGTAAAAAGCAGATGTTGTGAAGTCTTTTCGGAGAAAAAAATCCCAATTACGTAAAATATAGATCCAAGACCAGACAGCACGTTCTGTGCAGTCTGATCTTAAACAACGTGGTCTATTATGTGACCAAAAGCTTACTGTGCAACCCAAAATTTCAAAGATTGAGCTTCGAGCGTTTTTATGGTAAAAATTTACCGGACGAAAAAATTAAAGACCCTATAATAAATTAAGGAATGTACAGACGATAAAGCCAGTTTGGCCCAAGCGTTTGGATTTTCCTTCTTTAACCCATTACCACACAATCCCTACTTTTGACACCTCTGAGAAAGAAGCCTTTTGAAAAAACTGTGGAAAAAGGAGAAAATGCTGGTAACCAGCATTTTCTCCTTTTCCCACAGTGTTTTCTACCCTTCCCAGAACAAATTTAAATTTTTCAGTAATCTTTATTTTGTCGTCTGCAAATGCTTCCAAATTGGACCAGTCTAAAATTTTGTCGTGTGGTAAAGAGTTAAGGCTAAAACAACATATAAACTATAAACACTGCGGGAAAAGAGAGAAAATGCTAGTTATCATCGTTTCTTCTGTTCCAGACAAGTACTACCAAAGGGTTTCTAAACTTTGAATTATTTGGTAAATGGTTATTTCAGATACATGTTAGCTGATACTTAGACATAATTCTTGAGCAGCACACCAGTCTTATACAAAACTTTAAACTAAAAGCGAATGGAAAACATGGAAAGAAGTCCAGCAAAGACGGTGCCTTTGAAAAACGCGTTTCACTTCCATTTTGGAGAGATGGGAACTGTTTGAGCATATGTATCGTAGCAGCCACATTTGAAATTGTTCCATACTTGTAGACGGAATTCCAGCCTTAGACTTGTAATATCACCTTTACATCTCAAACCCTAAAGCTGATCGTAGATAAATAACCGTCCCACAAAAGTAACGCTTTGCTCATACATTTCTCTCCACGAAAATAAAATAATCTACAGTATTTAACCTATATGCCTTTTTTTTTGTAATCGATGTAATATTACGTTCAATGCATTTCTATGAGAGATGGAAGGAAAAAATGTGTAAAAGGTGGAAAATCTTTATTGCTCAGTGAGGCTCACAGGTTCTCTTGTTCACATGTTTACACGTTATCTTTTTTGCCTAACTTGAGTGCACGGTGATTTTCAAAGATGGCGGCCTCCTGTATCTAAAGTAGACAACCGCACAAAGGTTAGTACTTTCTTCTGCCCTTTTTAAATGTAATTTCTTGCGTAGATCAAGCAAGCTCGAACTTTGACTTTTGAATTTCAAGTCGGATTGAAAGGAACCTCTATTGTGGTACCAAATGACGTTTAAGAGAGCGAAATGTAGACCGTGTCATCATGTTTGTTTCATGCTTCCGGCGTCGAGGTGTCGAGACAGAGCAAGACTATGTTACATGTAGCTGGATAGTCGTGTACATGTCTGTATAAACGTCAGGGGGGAAACATAATTGATTAAACCTAGTTCCAAATATTGTTTAAACATGACACATTTTACAACCCCACGTGACACGTCGACCCGTCCAAACACTCAGTTCTGTTTGACAGAAGACCTGACGCGCTGAAAACGGACCCGCCTTACATCATCCTTCAATTTCAGGAAAGGTGATCAGTCTATGTTGTGTGTCTTTTTCTAACCCTTCACCAGACAAGTCCGTGTTTGAACGGTCCTGGGGGATAAAGGCCCGTGTTAGAAAAAAATTGTGAGAAATAAATAAGATGCTGGTAATCAGGCCAGTTATCATATTTCGACGTGGTTTTATTAAGTTTTGAAAAGCAAAGGCCAACTGTTTATTTTGATTTTGTAATTCCAGCATATTCTAATAATCAGGGAATGTTTGGCTCTTTCCACGTTAACTATATAAAGCCGATGTCTTTCGACGGCTAAACAAAAACATCCACTGAAATCCATGAAAGTTTATATTTTAAGCTTCACTGAACAAGTGGACGGTATACTCACGATCAGACGGCACGTCCTGTGCAGTCTGATCTTGATCTACGCCGCCCGTAAAAGCCTATATGTTTGCTTATTACACTACAAGTCCTAACGCACTGAAAGCGCTAATCTATGAGTGTACTTCAACATGAAATATCTTGACATTTTCATTCATTTTATAATTTTAAAATGTTGCAATTTCAAGAATGCCTTTTCCAAAATAACAACATAAAATACTGACCAGTATAAATATAAGATCATTCAATACGTACTTTATAGTACAACTTAAAAAAAACAAAAACTTAAACAAGTCATCTAATAGATCCCTAACAATAGCTACACAGATGGCCATGTACCTACACTTCCTATACCTATGCAAATTAAAGATTTCTTTTGAAACATCCTTGACTTATGAAGACCTTCATTTTCATTTTTCGCACCCTTCCCTGTTTTACGAGACCGTTTTATTTTCCTTAATAGAATGCAAAAACAAAAGAAAAAGGAAAACTTCTTGAAGTCAATGGCATTTTTATAATGTTTTATTTTATCGTGAACTACATGCACTTTTCTGCGCATACGTCATGCATATTGTTCCAAATTAAATTCATTGTAAGGTAGAATTGTCTTTCTTTTTAATTGCTTTGGTTCTTTTACTTTTGTTTAGTACAATACATGTGTACCATTTAAAACTTCTTTTTCTTTCTCATGCTACATAGCGCCACCCGATTAGCTTTTGCCGACAATATCTGCACTTTTATCTACACTGTCCGATAGAGCGAGATCAGTTTTGGGGAAATGACCTTTAAGATCAAACATTTATATGTGTTGCTCTTATCTTATTTTTTATTGTTTCAACTATGTAGTACTTAATGGTTAAAATACCAACAGTTTGGCCTCAAATTGATAACAGGGATATTCTTACACTGGATACACTCTTGCTGAAACACTTTTTCGTTCTGAAAAGAAAAAAAAACTGGCTTTAGCATTCGCTGTAAGACAACCTGACCTGATTACTGTATGTCATAAATACGCATTAAGTCGCTACAGATGAATTTTGCATACAATTAAATTTGGAAATGAATTCACGGTTCCTGTCGAGGTCAAAATATCCACATTTATAGTACTGAGCAATCTTGGATTTTGATTTAGCCATCTTTACCATCACTGTGCGTGTCAAACCCGCGGAATAAATAATAAAAACAGGAGACAAGCTCTGTGAAAAAGTGGTTCCGATTTCACGCATCTGCAAAAATATCGACTTATGTCATCTTGCGCATTACGCCACGGCTGACTCGAGTCAAAGCTTTTTTGTCATCAGTAAATGTTCTGAATTTCAAATGACCATTTTTTAGCCGTTTACTTTTTAAAGATAAATTCGATCCAAACGACAGCTTGATTGAAATAATGCATGAAGTGGATGCATTAAGTCACCGTCACTAGAAGAGTGCATCTCAATATCTATACATGGATATGTACATTTCTACTTAATATGTAAATCCAGAAACAAGGGTACACAATACAACACAACACTTTGAAATGTATTTTAACACAATTCCATGAGACCTTTCTCATTATACCGTTATTTTTAAAATGAGACTGTTAAGTAAATTATGTGCCGGTATATATCCATATAACAATTTCTTGGTGGATTTTTGCCGCAAAGTGCGTCTCTACAAATCAAATTAAGTATTTCTTGCTTGACTTTTATGATATTTATTGGTGGTTTTACACATTAAATTAGCGGTGGGTGGGGGGAAAATGAATTCTGTACTGTTTTAACCGCTGGCCATGTTGTCAGTCACGGTGGTCAGTGATAGTGTGTCTCCAAACAAACAATGGAAAAACAACGAAAAAGGAAAAGTAAAATATATAGGGATGATAACTGAGAAATAAAGTTTACAATGAAAGAAATAATGTTAGAAATCTGAAGCCTAAATCCTATCCTGTAATCGAAAATTACCTTTTTCCCTCTTTGTTTGCAAAAGTGGTTTGCATGATGAAGTAATTGAGCCATGCTCTGTGAAAAAAGGGGCTTAATGCATATCCGTAAAGCATTATACAGTCATCACTGTATTATGGATCGTAAAATCCGTTTTGTACAACTATCTAATTAATTATAAGGTACATTGGTCTTTTGACAAGTAGAAATTTTACTAAATGCAAAACCATTTTTCGACCCTAGTCAGCATACAAGCTGATCTGCGTCGATATTTTTTGAAAATTCATTGATACTCTTTTTTACAGAGCATAGTGTGTTGTCTGGAGCCCAATACTAGTATGTGTCAATATGTAAGTTTTGCAAGATATAGATGATATTCATTTTTTTCGGTGGAAGGTCAAAATTGAGTGGACACCATCGGCACAGTCACTCGTGAAAATATTACCGATGGTGTTCACAAGATGAAATAAATTTCGACCTTTCACCGAAAAAAAAAAAATTCTATTCATTTCATGCTTTCACCCTTTCTGGGTGGAGCTTTATCAAAATCAAGTATAGTTCTTTTCCGTTACTCCCCGTGGCATACCCCTTCCGCATAGCAACGCATTACAATATTACGTCAAGCGGGAGAAATGTAAGCTAAATGACGTCATTTTTTTCATCTGGTTGTGAGGCACGCGCAATTAACCTAGGCAACAAGAACATGAAAAGAGGTATTTTCTCTGGTGGTACCAGTGTAAGATCGAAAAATATTTCAACTGCTATTTCTCCGTATCCTACCGGAAAGCATGAAATAAGTCAATTTTTTTCTTTATCTGACATTGCTGATCGCATTTGCAGACAACATATGGGGCTCAAAACAGATGGAAATTTTCTTTAGCAGGCAGAAAACATTTGGCGAAAAGGAGATAATGCAGTTTTCCTAACACGTTCTCCTTTTTCCAAACTGTTTTCAGGTTCTTTGTACTTCAGGTTCATATGTATATTATTGAATGCTTATTCTGTTCTATGCATTTCAACTAAAAACAATCAAAGAGATTTGATATATCTTGACTAAATTATATATGGGAGACAAAATATTTAGCCTGCTGGTAACTACTTCCGAATAAAGTTTTGCACAACACGTACTTATTTTCAGTCACGATGTTTTTAAATGTACTGGTGAATTAAAGCCTTACTTTCCATTTACATTCCAGAGCTCCAGACAAGGAGGAGTGATGGCATTCTAAATCCGTTATTTCTTTTCCAAACCCTATGTTGTGGGTACTCATTAGAATCGTCTCGATGGGGTGATTCTAATGAGTACCCGTAACATAGGGTTTAGTGGAGAATAATTAATATTTTCAATTTTGAAATCAAAATCACTCCCTCTAAATGGAGCTCTGACATTCCGTATACTCTGATCATGAGCTACATCTCACGTTGCTCTTTACGTACGCTGCCCATTTTCAGTTCTGTCCTTTGTGATTAAAAACAATTAACCTTGATCAATATGTACATAAATATAAAGGAAATGTTGAGTGGAACACCTTTTATCAATGCTATGATTCTAAAGCCAGTATGGGTACGAAAATCTCAGGTTCGAGTTTTCTCTTTATCTGGTAACTTTTAACTGTATTGCCCAAAATAAACCAGTAAATTAGGGCCACCATGAACATGCTATGTGTGTTTGAAAATACGTATTTGCTTTTTTTACGTATAAAACTGTTAATGTGATGGGTAAACAAATTTGACGAAATTCATGACTGGAACGAAATACTGTAGGGCCTAAGACGAGCCTACAGTGTGTATCTAATCGATAAATAGGTGCATTTGTTTTGCATACGACTTTTGATTGTCAAAGTATTTCGGTGCGTGTAAATGGTATGTGATAACTTGTTATCCTACATGAGTTCCCCCAAACTTGAAATAAGAGTGAAAATATCCATTAAAATCTATTACAAGGCGCCTACCAGTGAACCATGCGCTGTTTCGCACATTATTCAACACAGTGTGAGCCGAATACTCGTATTTTGAAATACGAAACTTTGGTGACACTTTTTTTTCAATATTCCTGGCTCTACACCAGACGATCATAAATTTTGTAAACAATAAACCTCTTGTCGAGGGCGGCATAAAAAATCTAGACTCATTGAAGGACTGTAATGGAATAACCTGATTTTAATCAAAGTCGTTGAAACGATATATCACCAACCGTGTTTTAAATTTGAACACATCATGGCTAAATAAATCAACCGCTTTCCTTTGAAGGTAAATATTACTAGGCCTACCATGTACACTCATTGCGAGGTATAAATTATCTCTAAAGCCAAATAGGTGCGAATTGCCACTCAAAGTAAAGAAAATTATTGTTGATATGGTTTTGTATTTTTGAGTATTTTGTTGTTGAAATGGACTTTGTTGAATTGGTATCTAAAAGATTTATTGGTGCTGACAACTGGTCATAAAAGGACTGCTGAATAGAAGACAGTCAAGGCTTTCTAAGCAGACTGGTCAGTTGGGTTTTATGTAAAGCTATAATGCACAATACCCACGTGTGCAATGTAAATAGGAACAGGCGAAAAATTCTTTTTGTCACATTGTGTGTAACCGAATCTTCATAATCAGGCCAAAAACTAAAACAAAAAAACCCCGAAACTTTCAAACCAATAGTAAGAAGCCAAATATTGCGATTTTATCGTATTAGTTCTCGATGGAAAATTTCACAGGATACGACAGAGTAGATTATTTAAAGTCTGACTGCAGTTTCAGAACAGTCCGATCTTGGTTTACATTGTCCAGTAAAGCTCATCACGCCCATCTTAGCAGCCCAACAGTGAATTTAACTCTCTATTGGGAGTGACTCTGAACCTTTGCTTACGTCCCTGTTTCTGGCAATTCGGCCATGCTGTAAAAAAGGGGGGGGGACCGGGGATTAATCTTCAAGAAGTATCGATTCAGGTCCGCGCAGGCTGGCTTGGGCTGAAGATTTTTAGTATTGGTCAGTTTTCTGCATGTCAGAGACTAGCCTGTAACATGATTCAGTCTGTTCTTATACAAAATAGATTTTATGGATCCCTAACTATTTAATGGCTTGCTTGGTATCACCCATCATTGATACATGAAATCGCGTTTTCCAGAGCGTAACTCAAATGTTGTTTGAGTATTATGAACATTGGTATGGACTTGAGGTCTTGTTGATACACCTCCAACTGTAACTGTCCTTCTTCTCGTACATTTATTCATTGATGTATTCCTCCTGGTCCTCCTTGCTCTTTTATATGGTCTCCCCTCCCTCATCTAAAAGAAATTCTTTCATCCCGTAAGATCTAAAAGGGCAAAAATTTAAATTTTGGTTAACTTTTATTTTTACTATTTTAACAATAACATTTACTGTTGTACACGCTCTAAAATTACTATGTTTGTGTTTGTGTGTGTATGAGAGAAGGGAGAAAAGGGGGGAGGGAATGTTTCAGCTGAAACGGCCAGCAAAAAAAGAAGTGTGAAACTTAAATACATGTAAATGGACTTATTTATCTTCCTTGTTAGACGTGCTATTGTTTACTTGCATATAAGCACACAAACTGAGATCAAGGTAAGGATTCTTTATTCATACAGAAGATCATCATTTCGATAAAGAAATTATGTCATTGAAGCAAGTATCATTTAACTGGTATCAATAAGGCATTGAAAGTTTTATCCTATCAAGGTTGAACATACAATGGAATCAATATACTGTACATGCATGTGGTATTGCTGATGATCAACTGCTCTAAACCAATACCCTTACTGGAAACGACGGTAGTTAAGTCATTCACCAAAAATTTTTAGTCTTATATTCTAGAATTTTTCTAAATTTGAAAGCAAAACATCCTCTGATTGGCTAAAACATTTTATAGTTTATTCGCCCGGCTAGAATTTCTGTTGGATTTAATGGTTGAAAATCATAAATGTAACGACAAAGGATGTATTCGTACGAATGGTTGATGAGTATAGAACCTGTACTTGACAGTCGTCGATTCAGAGCTCCAGATAGAGGGAGTGATTTTACTTTCTAAAGTGAAACGACACAGAAAAATACATGTACAAAATTTAGAATACCACCACCCCTCTTACATGTATATAGAGCTCTGGCTGATTTGATTCAAGCTAGACCAAATTCTTGCTAAGGATCGGTAATAAGTCATAATGATTTGTAAAGAATATTGTGGGAAGTGCAGGTAAAAAAAATCTAGGAAAGCATGGATAGGTGCATTGCTGCCAAGATATGACGGAAATGATGTTGAGAAAGGCAGCGGGCACCAAGTAAATGTGACTCTGAAACCAATGATTCCACATCGAAGAGTGAAGAGTCATAACAGACTGAACCATGATTCAGTTATAAGTAGCTACGTGGACACTGCTCGAATGACGTTGAAGGTTAAATGGCCAAGACGAATGGTGCGTCGATAGCACTGCATGAACCTGTTAGGTTTGAAAAAAAAAACGATGCATTTACGGCCTTTGTAATTACATATTTCATGGGAAGTAGCCTTTTGAAATCATTATAGGTAAAAGAGATATTGCTTCTCTTCTGTCTCATCATAGAATTTCAGCTAAATGATATTTATTTCAAACTTTTCGTCAGCAGAAGCATTCAAGTTGTAAAAGCTTTTTAGTGAAGGGTTAAAACATCAATCATGTACATATACTGATAAGTTTGTCTCCCTCAAGAAATGTATACAGCAGGAAATAGGGTGATGAGATGCAAAATAGAGTACTTACATCCTCTTTTCCCAGCTCGTCTCACATTATTCATGAACTTCACCATCTCATAAATAATCTCTTCAAAAGGGTGTGTTGGTGTTCCTACTGAAACGGAATGTAAGCTAATTTCCAAGCGACTTGTAAAGGACAAACACGGCATAAACAGCTTTTCCAAATATAACTGTACTAATTACCATTAATGAGAGAAATTCTTCAGTTTCAGATTCTGCATTTACAGTTTTCTTGTGTAACTGTGTTGGTAAAGAGGTAACGTCTTGTTTCAAACAAATTTATCTTCTTTGACACCATACTGTCTGCATCATTTAGAAAAAAAATACAATTGAGCCATGCTCTGATTGACCTGGGTTGAAACTTATTGCAGATGCATAACACCCCCTTTTCATAGGTAATAGGATATTAACAGATATTATATTCTTTGTTTCATGCAAATATGGCGAAAAAGTCGAAACATTGCTCATATCAAGACGTTACCTCCTTCCCTCTTCTTTAAGACCCAACTGTTTATTATTCATTTTATTTCAAATGATTGCAAGTTAATATGCTCACATTCTAATATACTGCATCTTAGTTGTCATTTCTTTCACACTTACGTGTAACAAAAGGTAGACTTACGCAGAATACGTGAAAAATCTTACAGACTGGAAAATGTCAATGAGATCTGTTTGTTGATGACCTAAACGCAATTATGAATCGATTTTGCAGCAGGCTTGGATATCGCTGAGACTGCCAACTCAAGATGAACCCAGTTTTACAGACCTTGAGCATTCTAAACTTATGTTCAATAAATTTTTAATGAGGTCAACTCTTAGACATATTTGACATCGATTCTGTTGACATTGGATATCATGAAAGCATTCGTCCTCGATACAGAAAACATTGAATGCACCTAAACATTTTGGCACCAATTCTGCAAACTTTTTAATGTAAATGATACAATAACATGTAAGTATTCCGGCCGCTTATAGCCAATTCGGTTGGAAAACAACGTCAGCAGTTATTATCATAGCCACTTATGGTTACAGTTCTTACGACTCGAAGAATACCGATGTCTCTGAAATCACAGATTATGATTTCTGAATCAACAAAGTTGACATTATTTCTCTTTTCTACACCTTAAAATCCAAACTTGATACTGTTGACTAAGTACCTTGCAGCTCATACTATCAACGTGCAACGATTGCGGTGGAACAAGGCCAATACACTATGCCATGGATACCCTGTAGAACCGAGCGAGCGAGATAGTTTAGCGCCGCTCTTTTCTCAGGGTTTGTTTGTCATAGTTGTTCGCATCAAAGACGAGGATAACACATGGACAGGAGTGATTAGCATGGTGAAGCCGAGGAAAAACGTAGGAACGGTTTTCTAACCATCGGATACTACTTTTACTCTAGACTGCATCTATTGGGTGCTATTGTTCTAGATAGAAATTGCTCAGTGTTGAGTTTATGGAGAGTATTTTTCCCCGTCGAATATACTTTAAGCTGACCAATGCAAGATAACAAGAAGATGACAAACCAAGAAATTAGTTATTATAGTCAATATTTTCCGTTTTCGATTTCGATGATATGTCGTTGGCTTGACAGTCTTTTTAGCTCACCTGAGCACGAAGTGCTCATGGTGAGCTATTGTGATCGTCCTGTGTCCGTCGTCCGTCGTGCGTCGTCCGTCGTCAACTTTTTACCTTGTGTACGCTCTAGAGGCCACCGTTTTGGTCGGATACTCATGAAAGTTGGTCAGGATGTTTGTCTCGATGAAATCTCGGACGAGTTCGAAAATGGGTCATGTGGGGTTAAAAACTAGGTCACTAGGTCAAATCTTAGAAAAACCTTGTGTACGCTCTAGAGGCCACATTTTCAGTCGGATACTCATGAAAGTTGGTCAGGATGTTTGTCTCGATGATATCTCGGACGAGTTCGAAAATGGGTTACGTGGGGTCAAAAACTAGGTCACTAGGTCAAATCTTAGAAAAACCTTGTGTACGCTCTAGAGGCCACATTTTGAGTCGGATACTCATGAAATTTGGTCAGGATGTTTGTCTCGATGATATCTCGGAGGAGTTCGAAAATGGGTCACGTGGGGTCAAAAACTAGGTCACGAGGTCAAATGTTAGAAAAACCTTTTGTAGGCTCTAGAGGCCACATTTTCAGTCGGATACTCATGAAAGTTCGTCAGGATGTTTGTCTCGATGATATCTCGGAGGAGTACGAAAATGGGTCACGTGGGGTCAAAAACTAGGTCACCAGGTCAAATCTTAGAAAAACCTTGTGTACGCTCTAGAGGCCACATTTTCAGTCGGATACTCATGAAAGTTGGTCAGGATGTTTGTCTGGATGATATCTCGGACAAGTTTGAAAATGGGTCACGTGGGGTCAAAAACTAGGTCACCAGGTCAAATCTTAGAAAAATCTTTTGTACGCTCTAGAGGCCACATTTTCAGTCCTGGTGATACCTTGAATGAGTTTGAAAATGGGTCATGTGGAGTCAAAAACTAGGTCAATGGGTCAAATATTAGAAAAACCTTGTGTACACTCCAGAGGCTACATTTTTTACCTGATACTCTTCAGACGTGGTCAGAATGTTTGTTTTGATGATGTCTCAAAAGAGTTTGATAATGGGTAATTGTCGGGTCCAAAACTAGGTCACTTGATGAAATCTTAGAAAAACTTTTTGTACACTGTAGAGGCCACATTTTCATTCCAATACTCATGAAACTTGGCCAGAATGTTTGTCTTATTGATATCTCAAAAGTGTTTGATGATGGGTAATGTCTGATAAAAAACTAGGTCACTGGGAAACTAGATGGTGCATGTTTTGTCAATAAACTCAGGTGAGCGATTTCAGGGCCATCATGGCCCTCTTGTTTTAACGCAAATAACAGGGCATCTGCTTTCCCAAAACCTGTCCATTTCAGGTAAAACTTTTCTTGGGTAACAATGATTGGAATTTCATCATAATTACTTCGGTTTATAATTTTGAACAGGGAGATGGTATGGAAAGAATTCACCTTTTTTCAACCCTGAATCAAATGTTTTAAATTCAGTAACGCCACCACGAAATTCATTTTATTTGGCGTCGGATGAATACATAATAGAATGAATTTGCAAAACTGCATTCATAAATACACATATTCGGATCAGAAATCGAACCAATGGACAAACTTACAATTCAGTTTACTGTCCACTGAACTTCAGAATTTGATTCTAGTGCAAGGAGTGCATAACGTGACGCCATCAGTGCCAACAGCAAAAGCAATAAAATTCAGTGTAACTTATCTACATTGCAAATTATTCTTGTGACCAAAACAGTAAATTTTGTCATAGCGTTTGTAAGCATTTTATTGTGCGAAAGAATATGTACTTTCTTCCAGAGAAAAAAAGAGGAAAAAAAAAAACGATACAACCGTGTCACGTGGTTGTGTAATACAAGTTTGTTTTTGACCTGATTAATAAATTCAGGCTTGTCTGTTTTGAAAGCACTTTTGGGACAACAATGAGAATGTGGCCTAAACCTTTATTCATATGGCTTGTCTTTGAACGCATTTAAAACATAATTGGAAAAAAGGAAACCCAACAATGTTTCAAAGCTCTATATTTTCAGGGTCTATACAACACGGGGCCGTTTGGTTTAGGGTTGATATCTTGCATAGTGTCGTGGTGGGTCCCTTCCCACTCTATGTGACCTTACATGACAATATTATGCTGTGTGCTTTTACATCATTGTCCAAGATTTACGGGCACATAAAAATCCTTTTATGTTTGCCGACTTTTCCTCATTAATGTACAGTAGTGATTGTATATAATGTTACTAATTGTTTAATGGGGTTCCGCGTCGAAAACAACCAGACAAGTCTCGCTTTTCCAGTTTACTCTTTACCAGATGAGTAACTTTTATCCTAGTGGTTACTTAACCCTTTCCCAAACAAGCCCTTGTTTTCACGTGTCTGCAGTACAAATCTTTTGAAAACACTGTGGGAAAAGAGTAACAAGCAATTTCTCCTTTTTCCACAGTGTTTTCTACCCATTTGGAGAACTTTCTGCCATTTTTATCAAATTTGCAATTGTCGTCTGCAAACTCTTTGAGTTTGGAAGAGTCTAAAATTTGTCGTTTGGGATAGGGTTAAAGCATTAGCATGGAGCTCTGGAAGAAGTGATTTCATGCCCGCAGTAATCAATTATACCATGCAAGTCATCCAGTAATTCTTGATCCAGAAATCGCCGTAGCTTTGAGGGTATGTTCGGACTAGAATGTACAGAAAGTTAAAGCTTACTCCTGTATTTTCTATACTCATTTACATATCTACAGTATCCAGGGTGTCATTTTGTTGCAATTCTTAGATGACGGCGGGTGCATCAAATCGTTAGATTTCATATAAGAAAAGCCTTGGCCATGCCTGTCTATCAAAGCTGATCAGGTAGCAGTGGTTTCCACTACTGAACCCATCATTCTAGTAGTAAAAATCCAGTAAAGCATCAATATCTGGAACAGCTTAGAAAGCGACATTGGACACTATTCAAACAAAAATAAACACATGTTTGGTCTGACCGGAAACAGTTTTTATCGATTTCATTCTTGCTGAGGTTCAGGACTGTAACATGGTATATTTACATCAAACATGTACCATACGTCTATCAACGCTATTTTAAGAGTCATGTTCAATCATATCAGAAACTAAAGGTATATTATGATAATTTCACTCAAACCTTGATCAATTTACAGCCATATAGCTTATCCATTATTTCAAAGACTTGATGAAAGACTGGCCAAGGCAAGAGAAAGCATGCAACCAAGATATCACTTGTCACGCGTTTTTTTAAAAAAAAAATAACGAAAACACAAATGATACGAGGGTTACACGAAGCAATGGGAAAGATTCAGTCAGCAGAACACGATAAATTTGTTTGTTCCGACTTGCATATTATTTAGGTATTGTTTCATTTAAGTATGTAAACAGAGGAAAGTGACTGTCTCAAACGCAAAGACGATGACTACTGTTTTGCAGGAAATCATGTATTATTATTGGGCAAGTGTGTACAAGCTTTGAGAAAAAACACACAATGATAAGAAGTAGAACATTATTTATATAAAACGTCTTCTCAGCTTTTGCTGCCCCACACAGCTCGTACCACCTGGATATCTCATTTGTTTTCTTCGTCCGACTATGTAAATAGGTCGCCCGGCGCATTTATACGTCTCACATGATAATATATGCAAATGGCGAATGAAGGCCTTCAAGGAGAGAATTTCTCTCTTTTATTTTTTATACCTATCTCTATTCATTACACAGAGCATGTCTGTCTGTGTAACCGTCTAATAAATCAGACACCAAGTTCGGTGACAATGTCTACCACACCAGCTTTCTTTTTTTTTCCAAATATATTACTAGTTACAGTTATCTTTGCGTAGGGAAAAACGTATTCCTTGTTTTATTTCCATTGTTTACATTCATACATGTAAACTCAATCTGTTTAAACGAGATTCAAAAAAAGCAATTGTAATTATTATTCTACGACTAGATTTTATACAATGAAATAGTAAATTACTAGTTTAAAACTAAGCAGGATTTAAAAAGAATCAAAAGAAACATTTTGTATTGTGAATACTTCCCGACGTGATTCTGCATGTATGTTTTCTGACATCGATCTACAGAAAACCAGTCTAAATCTTATCACATGCAAACCACTCCATAAATGTATGCTTTATTTGCTTCTTTCATGAAAAAATGTACCACGTCGAACTCAGAATTTTGCAGTCTATTCTAGCCAGAAGTTTGGTCAATACATACGCATTTATAGATTTGTTGTATCTTTCAACACCTGTTTTTTGTCCAGGACATATTAGTATCCTGAATGATTTCAGAAACATTGTCACCATGTGACGGGTTCTGCCATTTTATATTAAGCGTTGTGTCAAAACAACTTCATATAAGGTGACAAAATATTCACGTTTTTCCATGCAATACAGGATTAGGTGTTTAATAGGCTGTCTTGGTGATTCATGGGAGGCCATAATTTTCTTGAATATGCTCTTTAATTCTGTGAGTCATTCGTCCCTCCACTTATGTACCGTTCTACTTTGATATTTTGATAAATGTCAATTATTACTTTTTGTCTTTCAAAAATGAAAAAAAGTTACACAGGACAAGCGCCATATTCTGATGCCGACCAGACAGGCAGCTCTTGGTATGGGATATACGGAAAAAAAAATAAATAAAAATACTGCTTCGATTTTGAAATTATCTTTATATTTTGAAAAACATTAAAAATAAAATGAATTATTCATTATATACCTTGTCAAGCAAGGTGTGAGAGCTTGAATTTTTATTTTGTTTGGAAAGATTTTAAAGACTGTCCATACATGCAATTTAAAACTTATAGTGGGACAAAGTCTTGAACATGATATTGTATTGGTACAAAACGTCTGTTCGTATTTCTATGAAAATAACGGCCCTTGCCGTTACCTTGGTAAATGTTAACAGGTCTTTTCAAAGACCGGTGTACAAACTCAGCCGTACCATACTAATAAACACTGTCGCTTGAGTAGTGACTTCGTCGGGAATGGACGCAACCTCCCCTGTTTTTGTAGGAAAATAAGACAATGTTGACAGTATGATCTCCTTTTCCCGCCTCCTCGGTCCTTTGAAAAAAAAAACACCTTCAATTCTATCCACATTCAATTTGTTGTCTGCAATTGTTTTCAATTTGGAAGTGTCCAAGTGTTATCTGGTAAAGAAAGAAGACCTACAGAATCAAATAGTGGTACATAATCCTATTCCACATTTTTCCCTACTCTTGGATAAAAGCCGAACAGGAAAGTGTAGAATCGGTACATTACTTTTCATGCCCGGCTTTGCCAAATTGAGTAGTATTACAGACAATGTCAATCTTTCCCCCACGACTTTGATGCCCACCTAACCTCGTTTTGGATCTCTTGCTCGTAAATCTTGAAAGTCCAATTTGCAGGAGACGTTTGGAGTGAATTCGCGAGTTGTGCCCGTGACTAGAGGATGGAATCCAATCAGTGGTTATCGATCTACGTCCTTAAGAGTATGCTGGTGGGGATTAGCTGTATTGATTTTTTTTGTCTTTTGTTTCTCTGGTTTCTCTTTCTTACTTATCTTACAAAAGTTTTGCTGCGAATAAGTAAAGTATGCTTTTGTTGTAAATTAAACAAAGGAGTAATACTAAAATTGCACTGTTTTCTCTTTGCCGAGATATTTAAGACAATGTCAGAGATTGAGAATTCAAGATCAGACTGTACGTTCCAGTCGCTTTAATCTTGATCTACCTTCGCTGAAAAGGCAACCGAATTGTTTTCAATATCGATGAACTGAAAGGACATACCAATACTGTTCTTAATGCCATTTAATTAACTCTTTACTCCATAGATACTCGTTTCTACGCATTGCTTGTTGGAGCCTTTGGAAAACATTGTGACAAAAGGTGAAATTGCTCGTGACGAGCAATTTCACCTTTTGTCACAATGTTTTCTACACTATCAAAAGATGTTATATACACATAAGAAACGGCTTCATCCTAGCTGTTATTTAGGGTCAATTAGAGATACCATAGAAATGCCTTATGGGGTAACGGGTTAAGAATTAATCTTCTTTCTATCGTGGTTTATCGTTCAATAAACCACAGTAGTAAGTTATGAGGCGCAATAAATAATCCATGAGGGCGATAGCCCGAGTGGGTTATTTCATTGCACCTCATAACTCACAACGTGGTTTATTGAACGATAAACCACGATAGAAAGCAGATTATTTTGATTCTAACATGACCAATTCTTTATGAAAGGAAAACAGGTTCATTCTTATGAGAGTAAAGACGCGGATGAAGACTATATGTTCTATTCAATAACGCACTGATAACTTACTTTACACAGAATGACGTCACTCTGCATGGGATGTCTCGGATTTTACTACGCTTTCCTTGCACTGTGTTTATAGAGCCGAATTCGCGTGTCATGTTAGAATAAATATTCTAACATAACACGCGACTTTGGCTCTATAAACACAGTGCAAGGAAAATGTGCTAAAATCTGCGACAATGCATAAATGTAGAGTGACGTCATTCAATGAGTGAGTTATTCAATGGAATATAATCTTCGTCCGCGTTTTTACTCTTAGTTTGAAATTTTTTTCCTTTCATTAAGAATTGGTCAAGTTAGAATCGAAATTATCTTCTTTCTATCGTGGTATATCGTTCAATAAACCACGTTGTGAGTTATGAGGCGCAATGAATAATCCACTCGGTCTATCGTCCTCGTGGATTATTTATTGTGCCGCATAACTCACAACTGTGGTTTATTGAACGATATACCACGATAGAAAGAAAATTATTTCTTCTTGAAATAAACGGTCGCGAGTTTAATCGACCCAAAGGTAAATCGTTCGTCCAAAAATTGTAGAAAAAGGAGAAATTGCCGGTAACGAGCTCTTTCTCCTTTTCCCACACTGTTTGAACTCCCAAAATCCATCTTTTGAGCCACGTTAAGAATTTTCATCTGCGAATATTCTTCAACTGGACTAGGTTTGATATTTAGTTATCTGGTGCAGAAATAAAGTTTCCTTTCCAAACTGCCGAACAGCTGAGGTAGGTCGTAAACCATTGTGACAAATACAATAAGAGCGAAACATGCTGATATCAATGATCAGCTATAGTCATCTTTTCACAAAACACTCTAGTAATAAAAAGGGGCATAACTGTGCCAAAATACTATTCGGGATGCCTGCCTGTCTGGTATGGGTTCCCTTTTTAATAGTTAACCACTTGCCCAAGTGAGAAATGAATATCGTCGGTTTACCTCAAAAACCTCGTAACTACAGCTTGAAACAAGCTGTACTTTCGAGGTTTTTGAAGTAAACCAACGGTATATTCAGTGATAACAAAGATATAAGAAAACGAGTGACACTCAGTCAACAAGGGGTGTCTCCGTGATACATAATACAACGGAGGTCTTTTTATAATTACGAATTCATATAGAATTCATAAAGCCTATCAACTGACTGAAGTAGAATTGTCGCAAATACACCCATCAGCACCTTGTCAATGAATTAACAAATCGGAAATAGGATATGATTTTCAAGACAAAGATCACCAACGACAGGGCACCTCCTAGGATCATAGGCAACAGTTGCATGAAGTTTCATGGTCCTTGTATGAAGTTTCAGGGCCTTAGTCAATGTATAAAATTTCAGGATCCTAAGTCAAACAGATACTGTGCTAAAGCATGGAAACTATCCTTAAAACAAAGTTCACTTGTAATCTTTGCCTTTCATCCATGTTGCCCAAAAAACAAGACATTATCTCCTTGGGCTATAAACATCACTTGTATGAAATTCTAGATGCCTAGGTCCAACAGCTTTTGAGTTAGAGCGCAGAAACAAAACAGTCTACAGATGACGGATCGACGGAAGGACGGACGAACCAAAAGAGAGACACGACAACGACATAACCGACGACCACTTGAGGGTTTCCACTATAAAAGCAAATTTTAAGTTTGTATGAGCATAACTGAAGTACATTTTGAAATGTCGGCTGCTTTGAAAGCCGGAGATGGCGTCGGAACGGGGTAAGCCTGGATTGTTATCGACAAAGTGAAGGCTTTGCCAGTAGTAGAAGAAACGTAAACAAGAAATTCATGTATCTTTCAGAAAAATGGACTGCATTAGAGACTTATTATTACTAGGTAGTGAAAATTTAAACTCTTCCGTGATATACTACTAGTATAATTGGTCTGCAACATGGGAAAAGGGGCAATCGGACATTTGCGTAAAGTGTCGTCTCGGATCAGCCTGCGCAGCCCGCGCAGGCTAATCCGAGACGGCACTTTACGACTACATTAGATATTGCCCTACAGTAGACTTTTGCGAAACAGAAAATCACATTAGAACGGTAAGTGTCATTTCGGGTTAGCTTTCGCGGACAGCCCAGGTTGATTCGAGACGACACTTTACGCAAATATCCGAATGCCCCTTTTCACGTGTTGCAGGCCATATTATGAGAAGAAACACTTCTAGAATGGTGCCCTAGATATGCCTGCAAATAGGCATATAGGGGCCCGCCGAATAAATGTGTCCATAAGTTTGACCAATCACAGGTTACCGTTTTCTTCATTCGAATGTCTCTATTCCAAAATATAGGTCAAAGGCCTGTGTGTTTGAGCAAGACCAAAAAGAAAGGTGCCGACACTGATTTTTCTTTTAGATTTGAAGAGGAAAAAGCAAACACTGATATTTTGAGGTCGAGCATTTTGACTGACGTGTTCTAAGGCATACTTCTCTCGAAGGCAACTTGAAAGACGGTGTGCTTGCAGATACCTTCTATGAATTTATTACACATGAACCATGCTCTGTGAAAAAGGAGCTTAGCGCATCTGCAAAAATGATCGACCATTTCAGCAGTTCGCAGACTTTTTGACAAGCCGGATGAAAAGATTTTGCCGTTGTTAAATTTCCTGCATGATAAGGAATAATTGTACTTCTAGATCCAGTCGACTGCCAGAAAAAGAGATTCTATAAATCTAAACGTATGTGATGAATAGCTGTGTATAATGCTTCAAGGTGAAGTATTAAGCCCTTTAATGCCAGAGTATATTTCATATGTTACTTGCTGGTCAAAGTTTGCCCTTGTATTGTAGATACTAGTACTATTTAGCACTTTGCTAATAACATCGGTTTCTAACAGCCATGAGAGAAATCCTGTTAGTCAAAGGGAAAATGCTGGTCTGTTGACCTTTCATCCTTTAAATGACAAATTGTTTGAGCCGCATCTGACCCTAAGAAAGAAGCCGTTGAAAACATTGTGGGACAAGAAGAAAATGGTAGTTACCAGCATTTTCTCCTTTTCCCACAAAGTTTTCTACCCTTCCCAAAGCAAATTTCAATTTTTCAGTCACGTTTATTTTGTCGTCTGCAAATGCCTCCAATTTGGACAAGTCTATTTTGTCGTTCGGTAAGGAATTAACTAAACACCCGAAAGGTATGTACTAGTATTCAAGATCAGACAGATCGTTCTTTGCAGTCTTAACCTGATCTATGCCTCTGCAAAAGCTCCGGTTTTTCGCCGCACGTTCTGAAAAAGGGAACGGCAATTTAGGGCCAATATAGTTGATAGGAAAGTAATGGGCGGAGGGTTAGACCGCAATAAGTTTTATCGAAGGATTTAGAGATGATTCCCTTGAAAGGCTTTCAAGTAATGGAAGATGATACTTTATCATTGACCAAATAGGGCCCACCAAATAGGGTGGTTTTATTAGTCGAGATAACTTGGAGTTATTTAGCAAATCGCCCGGAGACGAATCGATGAAAAAATTAACTGTATTGCCTCACCAGTATCGCGTATTTTGGGGCTTGCGTTCCTGCAGTTTACCGTGCTTATGGCGTTCAACGCTGTTTGGAACTTAGTTGTAACATTATGAATTAGGTCGCTAAAGACAACGATCCAGTGCATTTTTGCGGGCAGTGCAGATCAAAATTAGACTGGTGCAGTCTGACCATGGAGCTTTCCGATACGGTTAAATGTTCAGGGTAGAAAATTCCTGGAAAAGCAGCACTTAACTTTTGAACGTCTATCAGAAGTTCATTTCAAGAATCTAAGGCACGTATAGGCCTCTAAACGCCGCGAGTTTTGAGTCACCCCTTTAATTCAAGAACAGGCTTTGTAGAGTGTTCAGTTTTGAATACATAGAACTTGATCTGAGATAAATTTGCATAGGACCATCACATAACAATATTTCATTACCAGTTTAAAAGTGATCGAGAAGATTTAGAACTCTTTAATTTACGACGCTGAATGTTTAACCAGACCAGTTTGGCAAACTGTCCGGGACCAATGAAGGCATCAGGGAAACCATCGCCACTACTTGTGTGTACATATATTCGGAAAACCTTCTGTGAGACGTCATCATACTTTCAGCCATCCCTTCTCAGCCCCCGAGAGAAGTAGTTGGACATCTCTATATACCCAGGCTCTGTAATCGGAAACATTTAACCTGCTTGTCGAAAACGACTCTGCAATTATTTAAAAATATCCCAGCAACTTGTCTGTATGATCGGAAATACTGAGTTACCGGAAAAGAACCTGGAGCTACCCAGAAAAAATTTTCGGCGTCGATATTCAGGTTCTTCGATCTCAATTTGGCCAAGAGTTGAAAGATGGACAAGGGTGGTTAGAAGCACACTAGAAAGACCCCCCTCCCTCCCCTTTGGCAAATTTAAACGTTCGGGATGCCAGTGAACATCAGATCTTGCTGCGTCGTGCAGTTTGATCTTGGATCTGTTACCTCCGCTACACAGGTCTACTCCATCTGATTTGCAACAGAATTGTTATGTAGTAAAAAAATATTTAGGAGCACCAACGTTTGGGATGTATAACATTCTACCTGCGGTGACTTTTATGAGTGTTGAAAAAAAAGTCTTCTCAAAGTACTCTAAATTCCGCGGAATCCAACAATAAGTGTATCGTGCTCTGTGAAAATAAAGTTTAACTCTTTACCCTGAGAAAGAAGCCTTTTGAAAACATTGTGGGAAAAGGAGAAAATGCTGGTAACCAGCATTTTCTCCTTTTTCCAACAATGTTTTCTACCCTTCACAAAACAAATTTCAAAATTTTCAGTCACTTTTATTTTGTCGTCTGCAAATGCTTTTGATTTGGACAATCCTAAAATATTGTCGTTTGTTAATGAGTTAATGCTTTTGCTAAAGTTACCGGCGTATGCCAGCTTACGCAGTACGTTGAATAAGACCTCGGTTGGGATCTTTTGCTATTAATAAATTTTCTTCAAACTTCAGCTGGGTTTTAGACCAAACCGGTCCATGTTATGCAACGATTTGCTTGGAATGATGTCTTACGAAGATGCACTAAGCCCTCTTTCCTAGAACCCCGGTCATGAATAATTCGACTGGAAGCTCTCGCAGAAGAATCTTGTTCATCTCAAAGGTTGACAGACGCTATCTTGACATGGGGCAAAACTACTGACAACGATCTGTGACATCCAGGCGCTTTGCCCAGAATTTTACGACATTGTGCTCTGCCTTGCGGCTTTCGCGGGCTAATTTTTCGGCAATAAATGTTGCTTTTGTTTATAAAGAACATAAACTTGAGCGTTGAATTCTTGTCGGCATCAATCAAATGTTCATACTCATAGAAACGAGACGCTGAACTCAATGAAAAACTAAGTTTTTGCGTCTAGAAAATAATTGTACGTTGTATAGAACATTTTTCTCGATTAAAATGTACCGCTATCTTCTACACTCTGCTACTTTTCCAAAATTAGGTCACCGTGGCACTTCCGCTTAAATTAAGGCATTTTGTTTCTATTTATAGCCCTAAGACACGAGACATTTAACTTTATTTCACCGAGATTTTACGCAGTGTGCAGCGCGAAATAATCAGGTTGTGGATGAGTTTATTGCCTTTACTTAAAACACGTCTAGCTAATGAAATAAAAGTCAGATAGATAACTATCGCTTGTTTATCTTCGAAGATTTTTTTATGATCGAGTTTGTATTTTCCGCCAATTTATGTTCTTTTAAATTTACACGTAGCAGAAATATTGCAGCACAATAAATGTTTTACAGTGTATATGCTCACTTTTTAATCAGTATAAATATGAAAATCAAGACAACGTTTGATATTTATCATAATTATGGACATAAGCTTTGCTGAACGCATTAAGACTTTATTGCATCAAAGTGGCTTGTTTTTCTTTTGAGAGCCCATACCTACCAATTGAACGTCAGTAACAAAAGCTTTGTCTCTTTTGCGGTCACCAGCGATGAACTTCAGACTGCATATGTATACAGACCTAAAATTCAAAGTGATTTGTAACACAATATTTTTTTCTTCTAACTAACTTAATCATTACACGATACAGTTCATCCACTAATTTACGCCAAATACATAAAGCCGGCGGTTGATTTTACAATCTGCAAGAACTCAAGAAGATAAGACTAAATAAGGGGCCCCAAAATAAGCACACATAATATCCAAGGCCACGTTTTGTATAGTCTGCACTTAACCCTTTGGTTGCTTAGCGCGACTAGCTCACCTTTTACGGACAGGGTAGATCAAGATCAGACTGCACAAAACGTGCAGTCTGATCTTGGATCTACACTGTCCGATAAGGAGACATTATTCCCCAAAACATAACTTAGAAACAGCAATATTTGGCTTATTGATATCCAGCATTTTCTCCTTTTTCCATAAAGTTTTCTGCACTGTAAAAGAACTTTTTCCTCGTTTTAGCCAATATGAAATTGTCGTCTGCAAATGCTTGCAATTTGGTTAGGTCTAAAATTTTGCTTAGTTGTATACGGTTAAGCCCTCTTGTCCAGAGGTTTCTCATATGTTGAAAGTCTTAGTGTTAATAAAAAAAAACGTGCCGTATGCTTCTATCTATCTATCTATCTATCTATCTATCTATCTATCTTCTTCTTCTTCTTCTTTTTCTTCTTCTTCTTCTTCTTTCCCAAATTATTATTATTATTATCATAATTACATATGTACTTGTATACGTTTTTCATTCTCGTTTTTTTTTTTCAAACAAATTAATTTGTTCGGTTTCATTTTTATCTTATCTAAATAGAATCGATGAACTACGTGTATTTTTTTTTTATATTTGTGACCCATCACGCAAAAACGGACCATCGGGGAATTCTGTACATCAATTACATGAAAACAGATCAACGATAGTGCAGGTAAGTTTAAGTTAATAATTCAAAAATGACTGTATAACATGGTACAATGACCACTTTTCATACAAAAAAATATTGTTTAAGCGAAAATTCTCAACCTGGTCAGCATGCGTTTTTCTCGCAGTCTGACCAGGGCTGACACATTTTTTGCAGTTCCCAGAAGGTATTTTTTTTTTTGCGTGATGGGTCACATTTAATTATTTCAGTTCAAAGTGCATTGGGTACCGGTGCTCTAGCAAAATGGGGTTTAAAGCCTTTCTTTGCTTCATTGTAACAAGCACCTTTATTTGCGTGAAATATACCTGTTTGTCTCAGAAAAAGCCGACTGTATCGTGAGAAAGAAATGTCTTTTGGCAGGAAAGAAAAACCACCGATAACTAAGATTTTCGACGAAGGTGAGCCTGCGCGGACTGATCAGGCTGACCTGGGTCGATATTTTTTGCAGGCATATTAAGCAAACGATCCCTTGTTTTTTACCCGACCCTGAGATAGAAGCCGTTTGAAAACATTGTTGGAAAAGTAGAAAATGCTGGTAACCAGCATTTTCTCCCTTTTTCCACAATGTTTTCTACCTTGCTCGAAATAAATTTCAATTCTTGGGTTACGTGTATTTCGTTGTCTGCAAGTGTTTTCAATTTTGACCAATCAGTTAAATTTTGTCGTTTGCTACAGAGTTAAACTGCCTTTTTAACTCTTTAACCACACAATTCCTACTTTTTACGACCCTGAGAAAGAAGCCTTCAGAAAACACTGTGGGAGAAGGAGAAAATGCTGGTAACCAGCATTTTCTCCATTTCCCACAATGTTTTCTACACTTCACAAAACAATTTTTAAGTTTTCAGTCACTTTTATTTTGTCGTCTGCAAATGCTTTCGATTTGGATCAGTCTAAAATATTGTCATTTGATAAAGAGTTAATGTTACTTCCGTAGATCAAACCAAATTTTTCTTTCCTTTCAAAAATTATTATGCCATTGTTGCATGTATGCTTCTTTGTTATTTGTATATAACGATGAACTGCTATGTAGTTCAAGTTGAAACAATAAAGTTCTGTTCTGTTCTGTTCTGTTAAAGGGTATGACTCGTCCGTAGAACGTAACGTTTTTTCATTTCATCCCGTGATGATGAAAAAGCTATGGAAAAAGTATCTTTCGATTGTTTCATATCAAACATTTAGTTGTTTCGTCGATCAGAAAAGGAAAAAATACTTTTGAAACTGGATAAAAATCACCAGTCATTCAAACATTATTCTCTTTGCTGTCCATCTCATTCAATCTGTTAGGAAATATTTGTGCTGTCAAATATACCATTATATAGATGGTCGAAACTTTTCAAAGAAAGAAAATAAAACTTTTTTCTGGGTGATCTGGAAACTTGATAGGAAAAAGAAGCAATGCCTGTGAAAAGTTACGATGTTTTAGGATTCCCTGCAGCATCTGGTGCTTTTACTCATCACCACACAACCCCTACTTTTGACGACCCATGAGAAAGAAGCCTTTAGAAAACATTGTGGGAAAAGGAGAAAATGCTGGTAACCAGCATTTTCTTCTTTTCCCACTATGTTTTCTACCCTTCACGAAAAAAACAAAGTCAAAATTTCAGTCACTTTTACTTTGTCGTCTGAAATTGCGCTCGATTTGGACAAACCTAAAATTTTGTCGTTTGGTAATGAGTTAAGTCGTTTAAAATTCGAACCTTTCATCCTTTGCCATATTGCAAAATTTTGGACATGCGCAGATCTAGAGTATTCGCAGACGGCAAATTACAAATTGTTCAAGTTGTATAAGGGTTTGGTAGGAAAAAAGAACGACTTTTGCGAGAGGAAAAAATGTCCCATATACGACATTTTCTCCTTTCCCTACAATGTTCAACAGCCTTCTACTCCACAATGTTTCTAAAACCTTCTTCTTTAAAAATCGCATTAGTTTGGTAATGGGTTAAATGATTTCTACGCTCCAATTTCAAATATGCTCAAGTTCACTGTTTCTATAGAAACAATGTTGCCAATATATCACTCTCGAGAGACACATATTTTCTGGGATAACGAGAGATTCATTTTAATTGGACCAATTTCTAAGCCTTGCTACTATCGCTTTAACGGTATAGCATGTCTTTTGCCATCCCTTTAATTTCACATAAAAGTGATTAATTCGCCCTTTAAGACAATCTCCACTTCCATAAAACAATTGTGAAATTATTTCCACTTAGTACGCGCATAAAGATTGGTTTTTAACTCTTTACCAAACGACAAATATTTATAGACTGGTCCAAATTGAAAGCATTTCTAGACGACAAAATATTTGTAACTAAAGAATCGAAATTTGGTTTTGGGAAGGGTAGGAAACATTGCGGGAAAAGGAGAAAATGCTGTTTACCAGCATTTTCTCCTTTTCTCACAATGTTTGAAAAAGGCTTCTACTTCGGGGTCGTTAAAAGTCGTCATTGTGTGGTAAAGGGTTCACTCTGTACCAGACGACAAACAGTTCAGGCACGTGCATACTGAAACCATTTGCATAGGACAATAGGTAAAGATTGTATACATGTAAACGACATACATTTATTTTTCGTTAAAGTTTGAGAAGATCGTGTCAAAAGAAGAAAATTTTGGCAACCAGTATTTTTTCTTTTTCTCACAATATTTGCAAAGGTTTTTTTTTTTTCATTTCAGATTTTTTGGTAAAAAGTTCAGTCCTACAGTAACGTTGACGCCTTTTTTTTTTGCAAAATCCTTAATGATAACTTATCGGAATGAATTAAGATCAACTAAATAATCACATACACGTGATACGAGAAATTTCTTCTTTGCCACAATGTTTTCCGTTTCGGACTGTATGGCAAGACTGAAAAGAAAGAAAAAAAAAACCTATCTGTTTTTGTTTCGCCGTAGGTCGAATATTAACCCATTACCACACAATCTATACTTTTGACCACCCCCCTTGAGAAAAAAGCCTTTAGAAAACATTGTGGGAAAAGAAGAAAATGCTGGTGACCAGCATTTTCTCCTTTTCCCACAATGCTTTCTACCCTTCACAAAACAAATTTCAAATTTTCATTCACTTTTATTTTGTTGTCTGCAAATGCTTTCAATTTGAACCAGCCTAAAATATTGTCGTTTGGTAATGAGTTAAAAGGTGTAAACATTAATTAGCATGTTCGATTTGTTTCCTCACGTTTGAGATATCGTTTTTTACTTGTTATGTTTAAAGTTCTTACCGTCGGTTTACTTCCAAAACCTCGTAACTACAGTTTGTTACAAACTGTACTTACGAGGTTTTGGAGGTAAACCGACGATATATAATTTAGGAAAAATCGAAGGCATAGATTGATGATGAAGTCCTAAGTAACATTTTTTTTTCCTTTGAAGTTCTTAAACTTAAGATGAAAGCATGCATATAATTTGTCTAGATATGTGGAGAAGTTACAATAGAATTGGTCCTTTTTTTTTTCTTATAACCCAAACAAAAAAAAAATAGATTAATCTGGGTCCGTATTCACCAACCATTCTTAAGAATATTCTTTGTCCTATTCTTCAAATTTTTCTGACTGTGAAAGTAACAGAACTTCTGATTGGCTAAACCATTTGGTTTAGCCAATCAGAAGTTCTGTTACTTTCACGTGGACAAAATTCTGAAGAATAAGAACAAGAACGTTCTTAAGAATGGTTGGTGAATACGGGCCCAGAATGAATTTATCACCACATATTCGCGTGCATTTATGACCCTGCTGAAGATGTCTATGGGGAAAAAAACTGTGAGAAATTGAGAAAATTTTGGTTGCCAGCACTATCTCCTTTTGCCATAATGTTTTCCAAACTTTTCAGTACAACTTCAATTAAAATGAGCAACGTTTGAAAGTCTCTCTGCATATTCTTCCACTGTGAGGAAGGCTAAAATTATGTCGACTGATAAAATGTTAAATTGAAGATACTGTGTTATAATTGAAAGTATTTATTTTCAAGGATGAAGAAGCGAATATAAAAAAGGCTATATAACAGCACCACAAAAGCCCCCACAAAATTATTCCTATATTTACATTGTCGATATTCTCGACGTTCTTCGTGTGCGATACAGTATTTTTAATGTGAAAGGCCGAACTGTGGGGAAAAATACTGCGCTCTGATTGGCTGATGCGTCACGCTTGTGATTTGTATGCAAATGATTTATACTGGCGGACAGTGGGCAAAAAGAGCCACAAATCACAAGTTTTACTACCTTTGGAATAGGTCATGTAGTCAGTTATTAAAACTTATAGTAAATTTATAACAGCAAAAATGAACTCCTACTACCCGGCGTCGCTTTTTGCGCAATATTCGAGTGAAAACCATCATATGAGTGGAAATATGGGCTATAGTGCAGGAAATTACGGACTATTCGCCTCGCGCTTTGCGGAGCAGATGGGTTATCATAACACAGGTTTTAACAGTGATCATCATCATCAGCGGATTGCAAACACATACCCTGCTCATCAGAACCACGACACCTCATCTCTGTACAGTCGGGACCATCATGGTACCCACGGGTTGAACACGGGACGGGTCCCGGGCTACCCGCCCGGCGAGGAAAATTCGCACTCGTCACATAGATCGTTTCTAAACTGCTCCACGGCGGAGGGCAACTGGAATGGTACTTCAAATTCACCGGACTCGACACACAACAGCAGTAGTCCGTATTCCTCAAATATAGATGCACATAATGGAAATTGTAGTAATATTTTACAGAAAGATTTAAAAGAGCCAAACAGCCCGCCGGAACATTCTACGCCATATTATCCTTGGATGGGAATTGTTGGTAAGTTTTTTTGTCGTTTCCTTTTCAATCGCTCTTTCCCACAATTTCATAACAGACGACAATTTTTTTAGGTCTTTTAAGATCTTTTTAGGCCAGGGATAGTCAACATCATTTATGAGTATTTGCTTATGGGCAAATATTTTGGCATAAAGAGAAATTGATCAGAACGAGCAATGTCTGTTTATCCCACAGTATTTTCAAAAATGGAGTCTGCTGTTCTACGGATGACACGCTAAATTATTTACTTTCCTTTGATTTGTGTTGTATTTATCAATCTTAAACTTAATGTTAAGGGGATTGCAAGGTCATTTACTAATGTACATTGTTGCATTGGGACTGTTACGTTCTTTAACAAATGAACTACTTTAAGAACGCCATTTTCATCGTTTATGTCGTAAAGCGCATAATTTACCGCATATTTTACACACGAACGTGTAATTATATAAGTAAAAGTAAGTTGTGTATGTATTTAATGCGTTATTTCTATTAGCATAAATAATCGACACAACAACTGAGGGAAAAGCTATTTACGGATTTATTATTAAAATTACGGCTGTGGTGAGCATTTCTTCCTTTCTCTCTGTTCATTATTGTTATGAACACTATTTAAACAAGATACACCTTTTAAATTCTGACAGATTAAATGAGAAAGGATAGGTCTTTTCCATGACAACTGATTGTAGACATATAAGCTAAAATAAAACTATAAGTACAATAGCCGAAGCCCAGTATAAATATTCCCTTAAGAAATTAATTGTATTTTTGGATCAAATTTTGGTACATTTTTGCAATGTAAAAATTAAGATAAGGCTAAATATAAAACGAAGACTGATTCTAGAATCATTCACTTTCAGAGTATTTTTCAACATGTGTATTTTTGTCTAAATGACCATAACACTTTATGTACTCTACTTACGGAAAAAGTGTTCCTGACGCTTCTCTAGGTAATTAAAAGTCCTTAAAAACACGGTTGGAAAGGGGTTAAAATGCTGGTAACCAGGATTTCCCCTTTTTCCTACTCCTTTTACAACCCGTTCAAAAATACATTTTATCGTTTAACCCATTATTACACAATTCCTACTTTTGACGGCCCTGAGAAAGAAGCCTTTGGAAAACATTGTGGGAAAAGGAGAAAATGCTGGTAACCAGCATTTTCTCCTTTTCCCATAATGTTTTCTATCCTTCACAAAACAAATTCAAATATTCAGTCACTTTTATTTTGTCATCTGCAAATCCTTTTGATTTGGACAAAACCCAAAATTTTGTTGTTTGGTAATGAGTTAAGCAACATCTAATCTTTCATCTGTAGACGTTTTGGATATTGACGATTCTATATTTTTCTCATCTTGGATAAGTAGTTTATGTATATTTAGGATACGTCTACTATATTTGAGGGGTTATACAACGATGCCTTCGACATCTATCTCCTAGCCTTGTACTTTTTTTCATAATAACTCGTTCCTTTTATGTTGACGAAAATAGGAAGCAATTTACATCAGTTTGACATATATCTACTTATGTATTTTCTAAATTGGACCTCTACTTCAAAAAAATGTTGATAGAAAGATAGAAGTGAGTTAACAGCCATGAAACATCTGGCTAATTCATTTTTTCTAGCTCACCCCAACCATATGACATATGACATTTACCAGATTTGGTCAATAGATACCGGCTAACAAATTAAGTTTATATGTAAATGTAATGGTTGGGATAGAGTAAATAAATAATATGTTTTTATAATGCATAAGCGAATATAACCTAGGTCGAATATCTCGATTCATTTCGGGAATTAAACATAAACATATGAAAATAATTCATGAGAAAATAGAGAGAAATCTGTAAACAAATTTATGAATAGAAATCATTTTTTGAAAAATATTAAAAAATTAGTGTAAGTAGCCCGGTACATATATTTACTTAATCTTTTCAAGCGGAAACACTGTCTTTCGAGGATGTAAAAATTCAGATCAGACTGCACTGGTCTTGGATCTATACATTCCGCATGTTTTTTCAATACTATAATGTAATTTCAAGATTTTAAGTGTTTATTAGTATTTTTTTTTCCAGCCGACGAAAGATGTCGGTTTTGTAAATTCGGCGCTAAAAGTGTCAACTCCTCAGTACAGGCACTACGTATTTTTGATGTTATGTAGGGGTTTGTTTATAGATACTCAAATATGAAATGTTTTAACGTAGTTTTTAAAATCTTTAATTCGTCAAAGTCAGCAAAGGTATTTATTTTCCCCGTCTAATTACTTTGGTAACTGTCTTAAAATAATCTCACTTTTTTCGGCCCCAAAATTCTTACTGTATCCACCAGCTTTATTTTTGGGACTAGGGTTGCAGCTGTATTGACAAATGAAATGCTGAAAACATACTACATGTAATTGTATATCCGTCTCAAGGAGACGAGAATATTGCTACGTAAAGGCTGTTTCTACCAGAACATCTCATAAAATATGTGCTTTTTAGATGATAAGTGTATTGCATTTGTTCGCTCTGATTTTGATCTACATTTTTCGAAAACAGCCGAGATCGAATGCAGCATTCAAGGAGAAAAGTTCAAGCCGCTCGTGGATCCATGATACTGTAATCGCCCAATTGTTTGTCAATTCATTTATACATCAAACAGATTTTATTATTTAAAACAAAAAGAAAAATGACAGAATCATAAATTCAGGGGATAATTTTATTTCTGAAAATATCAAGCTTACTAATTTCCACTATTTATGGTATTCGAACCAATTTTGCAATAAACTTCGATGAATTAGAGGGTATGGGTAACAGTTCTTGCTAATTTCCCGACCCTCGGACCCTCTTTAATTTCCATGTTTTATGGAGAGTTTGCAGTTTTTACGATCCTGCATTTTTCAAGACATAATCGTTAATTTAGCGGGAGATCGTAAAGTAGCAATAAACAATAAAAATCACATTAAATGTTAAAGTACAGGCTGGCCATTGTTATAGCGCAATTCAGATTTAACATTTACACTGATAATGGGGGACGGGATTTTGAAAGCTTAATGTACCTGTTTTGAACAGACCTAGCCCTTTGGTATTTTTTTTCAAAATGCCTGTGGGCTTACTATAAGTTAGTGCAGGAAGAGGTCTCGGAGTCTGTCACAATTTTATTATAGCAATTGACATGAATTAAACATGTATGTATGTTGCAGTAGTGATCGGATATTGTTGTTACACATATTTTAAACATTACTATCATATGTGTGTAAATGTGTTTCCTTAATTATAGTTTAACTTGTGGATTTTATTTTGAGAGAATTTTTTTGGAATGCTAGTTCTCTGCTTCGTTCAGCTTGTATACTGGAAAAGGTATTTTTTAATGATTAAAACAAGATTTGGAAATATGCCGACTTACACAGGACGACCACTTATTAACCTTATATCTTTTATGTGGACTAAATTATTGCTTTTTGACGATGAACGATAACGTTCATGTTTAAAAAAAATCAAACATGACTTCTGTTCTGTTCTGTTTCGGAGGTGAAGAACACTGAAGTGTTATCCTGACCATTATTAAAGTATTATGAGAATAAAGAAAAAAAAAAAGGACCTGTCCAAAGTTAAACCAGGGATCCAGATGAGAGGGAGTGAAGGTACTCTAAGTCCATTGTTTCACTTCCAAACCCTATGTTGTTGGTACTCATTAGAATCGTATCGATGAGACGATTCTAATGAGTACTTACAACCTAGGATTTTAGTTGCATATGATTTATAGTTCAATTTTGAAATCAAAATCACTCCCTCTACCTGAGCTCTGTATAAACCATTTGAACCTCTCAAATTGAATAGATCTTAAAAGATGTAATGTTTTTTTTTGAAAAGGTTGAAAACGTTTTGAACAAATGTACTAGATGCAATAACAAGCATTTTCTTCTTTTTCCACAATGTTTACTGAAGTCTTCAAAGGTCTTCCATTTTGGGGTGGTTCTTAAAACTAAACCGTGCAATTTTTACGTATGAAATATTTCAGTCAATCTTTATTATAAACAATAAAAAGAAATCTAGTTCTGAGTGATGAAGCACATTTTTTGTACTAGAAAAAAAAAAAAAGAATAATTCTCTTAACTATAAAGCCGTAATAAATGCAAACGTTTTCAATAATAACAATTAGTATGTAATATTCTTACATGACACATGAATTAGGCTACATATACACAATGCAACGAAAACATGGTATAATAATAATAATAATAATAATAATACATGTAATAATGATAATAATTATAATGATAATAATAACAATAATAATACATTACCGAGTTTTACACAGAGCTAGATGTATTTTTTCTAATTCAACTTTTCTGATGCTAAAACCACGTCATCAATCAGATTAAAAAAAAATGGATGCCCCCCCACCTCTCCATCTTTTTTTTCAATCTAACAAAGTCCTGATTTTGAGATTAAACTTTTGTGACATCATAACAAAAAACATAATTTTTTTTATCTTTTTTTTTTGTCTATAATAACTGTTTGTATCCAGGCTTTTGTTGCTTCTTCTTCTTCTTTTCTTCTTCTCCTCCTCCTCCCCTCATCCTTCTTCTCCTTCTTCTTTTCATTGTTGATTTTTAAACGTTTTTCTTCCACAAAAATGCGACTTAAGAAACATAAGTTCACAGATTTCTGATAGATAGGTTTGATAAATCTTCCGTCTGATATGATTTTAATTACATTCTAAATTTGAGGTAGAAAGTATCATTTTGGTTTTAAATACAAACGTCTAAACCATGTATTTTATGATTCAATTCTTAACTCTTTACCACACGACAAAATTTTAGACTGGTTCAAATTGAAAACATTTGCAGACGACAATATAAAGGTGACTGAAAAATTGAAATGTGGTCTGGGAAGGGTAGAAAACACGGTGGCAAAAGGAGAAAATGCTGGTTACCAGCATTTTCTCCTTTTCCTACATTGTTTTCAAAGGGCTTCTTTCTCAGGGGCGTCAAAAGTAGGGATTGTGTGGTAATGGGTTAAATAGCTTGAATTGGAGGGTTTTAGAAAATATAGTTAGAATAGGACAAAATGCCTTTTTTAGGCACACTTAGTTTATCTTTTCTAGATGCTTCTACTGAGTACAAATCAAAGACGTTAACGCGATAAAGAAGTTTTGAAATAGGAAAAGAATATCATTTCCTTCTTATAATGTAGATTTAGCTTAACTCTTTAACATAAAATCCAAAGTTTTAACGACACCTAGGAAAACATCGAGAGAAAATGATAATGTTTCCTGGTCCTTTCAGAGATACATTCCATATTTTGAGCCCCCATATCATTTGTCGTGTGCAAGTGGTTTGAAATTTTAGCAGCCTGAAATTTTGTCCGTTTGTAAAGATTAAAAAGTGCTTTTGGAGTTTCGATATTAATTGTTAGACATCATAAAAAACTTAAGGGACAGAGTTTGTTCTGATTGACCTACATTTTCTTGCGATCACACCCCTCTTCCTTTTCCCCTGCTTCCTTAAAATACATGTTGGGCTGTTCAGATGTGTTCTTTCATGACTACTCATCAAAATTGACCGTTTAACCCATTACCACACAATCCCTACTTTTGACGCCCCTGAGAAAGAAGCCTTTTGAAAACACTGTTGGAAAAGGAGAAAATGCTGGTAACCAGCATTTTCTCCTTTTCCCACAGTGTTTTCTACCCTTCCAAGAACAAATTTCTATTTTTGAGTCACTTTTATTTTGTCGTCTGCAAATGTTTTCAATTTGGATCAGTCTAAAATTTTCTCGTGTGGTAAAGAGTTAAAAGGTAGATCGATGAAGTGCTCTTTCGGGCTAAGAAATGCACCTTCGCTCTACGCCGTTTGGTTTTGCACGAAATTCTTGGAAAATAACAAGAATTGGACTTTTCTTTCTATTTTGGCTTTGTATAACTTAATCCTGGTTTGGCTGACTTGTTCGTATTTTTCATAAGACGACAATACCACAACTCTTGTGTTTTTCGAATCTAAATTGACGTTCAAATTAGAGGAACAGTATTTAATTAACCCTTTCCCAAACGGCAAATTTTGTACCAGACCAAATTGAAAGCATTTTGCAGATGACAAATTAACAGTTGCTAAAAAGAGGATTTTTCTATATGATAGGGTAGAAAACATTGTGGGAAAAGGAGAAAATGCTGGTTACCAGCATTTTCTCCTTTTCCCACAACGTTTTCAAAAGGCCCCTATTCCTGACCCGTAAAAACCAGGGACTGTTTGGGAAAGGGTTAAAAAGTAGCCCTTATGCTGTAAGCATCCTTTATATGACTAAAACAAACTACTTGAATACTCAACGTTTTTTTTAATAGAAATACAAAATACTTGAATACTCAACATTCTTTTTTATAGAAATACAAAATACTTGAATACTCAACATTTTTTTTTTAATAGAAATACAAAGTACTTGAATACTCAACATTTTTTTTTTTAAATAGAAATACAAAGTACTTGAATACTCAACATTTTTTTTGTATAGAAATAAGTCAGTCATTATATGGGGTTTCATGTAGACAAATAGATGCATTATTTATTCAACTTCTCTAATCGATGCATTAACTCTGACCCAGACGACAAAATCAATTTACATCTTGTAAAATTTTAATCTGAGCCCCGGGAACCATTTTTTATTTTGTTTTGTTTTCAATTTCGATCCGCTTGTAATATGCTTTTTATAATGTCGTAACACGATATAGTTTTTATGTTAATTAACAATACAAAATTATTAAACAGTCTTTTGCAGTAAATTAAAAACGTTCTATTTCAAATGGAATTATTCTGACTCATGCTTATTTTCAAAAAGAAAGTTGAATCAAGTTTTGAATATAAAATGTATGGAATCTAGATACCGATTAATCGGCAATTCTGGTCTCGATGAAAACAGAGTAGCAGCAGTTACAATTGATTATATCATCATTTGCATTCATTTCTTCACCCCGTCTTCTTACAAGACCCGAAAAATTTCCCTTTGCTAATGAGTTACTTCAGTCATATAATCTTTTTATATATATTTTTATTATACAGCGTTCAAATATACGGTATAATAGTATATACACATTAGAGACGTAGGCGACAAAAGCTTAGATTTGTTTATGTAAGAAAAAAAAACCACTTGCCAACAACAAATTACATGTGGTTCAATTGATTGTTTTATTTATTTTTTTTTAAATGGTCGAAAAACATAATGGAAGAAAAAGAAAAAATGCACATTGCTATCATAACCCCCTTTTCCAACGAAGTAAGCACATATATGGTATTCATGAGGTTTTGGGGTCATAAAAACACTTTCATTAAAAGGGTTAAAGTATTGTCATAGTTTATTACACTTAAAAAGGATGGGATGAGCGAAATAAATGCCAAGTTATAAAAAAAGAATACTGCGTTTTTCCGCTAGCTTTTGTTTTTGTTGAAAATACATATATTTCTAAAATACACACACATGTACAAAAGCGAAAAATATTTTACAAAAAATAGAGATTAAACATGGATATCAGCAAATTAATATGAAGCAATGTGAATAAAAAGAGATAATGATAATGACAATGATGAATGATATCATGATGACGATGTTAATATTCATTTTTATGATACTAATCTATATATTGATTTTGCCCACTGAGTAAATAATACTGATCCAAACATTTTTTTTTTCTATTGATTCTGGCAAATAATATTATTGGTGTGGCCTTTAGGAGGGTTAAGCCCATTAAGAACTCCGTTATAATTCTTCTTCTAGATAACGACAATAAATTTTGATGTTCCTATGATAGTCTTTTTTGCCTATAATATCATTCGGAATTAAATTATTAATTCGCCTCATTACCAAACGACAATATTTTAGGCTTGTCCAAATCGAAAGCATTAATTTTGTAGACGACAAAATAAAATGTGAATCAAAAATTGAAAATTGATTTGAAAAGGGTAGAAAACGTTGCGGGAAAAGGAGAAAATGCTGGTTACCAGCATTTTCTCCTTTTCCCACAACGTTTTCTAAAGGCTTCTTTCTCAGGGTCGTCAAAAGTAGGGATTGTTCGGTAATGGGTTAATCATTACTTTTAATTTTAATTCATGAGTATTACACAATATTGCGAGTTTACAAATACGAGAAAATCATGAAAGCAATAGTATTCCAATTGTTTGTCAGTGATCGCCTGGACCAAGTATCATGAAAACAATAAACAAATTCAGCTTCTGCAAGAATATATTATGAAGTGTATGGATTATACTAGGCTAGCGCTAAATCTTTTCTTTGTATGAGCAAACAGACTGAATCTTTCAAGCTCTTGACTTTGATATTAGGGCTGAATTTATTCGGATTTTATCTGACTGAAAAATAATTGCACAAACATCAATTTAGGTTAATCACCCTTTTACTTTTCCCACAATATTTAAATAACGAGGATGAAACTTGACATTGCCATGGCTGGCTTGCATCACGCGAAACGGGGCGTTCAGATATTTGCGTCAAGTTTCGTCTAGGATCAGTATGCGCAGTCCACACGAGCTAACCCGAAACGATACTTTCCGTTTTTATGCATTTTTTTCTCTTTTGCTAAGTCTACTGTGGCACAAACTCTAGAGTAGTCGTAAAGTGCCCTCTTGGATTAGCCTGCGCGGACTGTGCAGACTGATCCGAGACGACACTTTACACAAATGTCTGTGTTCCCCTTTTCGCGTGTTACAAGCGACATTGTCTGTTGTTAGTGAGCTCAGAGTCCGTATTCCCCAACCATTTTCTAGAACATTCTTGTCCTTATTCTAAAGAAGTTTTTATTATTTAGTAACATAACTTCTGATGGTTTAGCCACTCAGAACTTGCGTTACTTTCTAAATCTAGAATTATACACAGAATGAATAAAAGAAGGGTTGGTGACTGCGGACCAAAAACAAAAATGTTGTTTAACTACACTATAATTCGCGGCTCCCGCACACCACTTTTTGTCATCATAAACTTTTAGACGACTGCTTTCGAAAGTTGTTCGTAACGAGTATTTTTTTTTCCCACTATGTACTCACGTGTATTTATTTAAATGACCTCAACCCGTACGGGTTGTCTTTTTCTTTTAACTAGAACGTTTTTAAAGTACATGTATTCAGCTGAGTATTTGTTTTGAAAGGATTTCGTCGTAAAATTCGTTCTTGTCAAGTTCGCGTACTTTGTTCTTTATCAAGGGTAATAGGAAGCCTCAACACAAACGTAATTGAATTATCTACAAATTTATGTTCACTGGGGCTTGTATTCACCAACCACGCGTAATTGCATTCTTAGTCTGAAATTGTAGCACCATTTTTTTTTTGTACGGATTCAACCATTTGGCTGGTTAAGCAAATGAAAATTAAAAGAGTTTCTTTGAAATTATTCTTTTTAATGAGAATTTTACAATAGATATGTGACTAAGAATGGTTGGTGAAGCCAATCGATAAATTAAGTAAAGAAAGCGCGGGAAAGTTACTCTTTTACAACCATGAACGCCATGACAGTTAAAAGTCACACAAGGACATATTAATATTTGATATTTATAGAAAATGCCTTTATTTCTTATAACCATTTTGGCATCAAAGGCAAAAGAGGTGGCTCCAGCGGACGACGTAGATCAAGATCAGACTGTTCAGAACGTGACATCTGATGTTGGACTTATGCCACCTATATCTTTGAGGTAAAGAAAAAAGAAAAATGAGAATCAGAATTAATTTCAAAATGGCTGGTGGATAAGACCTGCGAGTATTTCATGTGTTTTCGTTTGGTCTGCACTTTTTTCCAGAAAATTTTCTGAAAATGATAGCGGTCTCTAGTTAGAGTTTCTTCACGGAGGCTCCAAACAGTATTAGAAAAAAGAATCTACCAATCACAGGGTTTTGTCACTCGCACTTAAAGGGCCTATTCTGATTGCTTTTATTCAACTCATTACCAAGCGACAATATTTTAGGCTTGTCCAAATCTAAAACATTTGCAGATAACAAAACAAAAGTGACTTAAAATTTGAAATTTGTTTTTTTTTTTGAAAGGTATAAAACATTGTGGGAAAAGGAGAAAATGCTGGTTACCAGCATTTTCTCCTTTTTCCAACAATGTTTTCTAAAGGCTTCTTTCTCAGAGTCGTCAAAAGTAGGGATTGTGTGGTAATGGGTTTACACTAATTGTAACTGTTAAATGAGCCATACACTGACAAAGGTTTAGTGTATCTCCGTGATGCATGATACAAAAGAAAGTTATCATATGATCATGGATCCATAGAGTTTGTTTTATCTAACATGCTACTGAATCATGATATAGACTGGTCCTTTGAAATACATAAAATATAGCAGTAGCGAAAAGTCTCGGCCAAGATCAAGATGTACGAAGTGTGCAGGCTGGCGACGCTTAAAATCATTAACCTCTACCTGCTCAATAAGTTAAATAATGCTTTCAAGTCGATATTAGACATCAAAAGGCCACTTTTTCAAAGATTTGTTTCTGGTGGGGGGAGGGGGAAGAGGGTGGGGGAGGGGAGAAATATTCCTCTATCGGACAGTGTACATTATTAGTGTACATCAAAGATTAGACTGAATATCCTTTGCGGAATATTCTGTACAATCTGATATTAATCTAAACTGTCCGAAAAAGGTCAATAAATCCCGCTTTACAGCTGAGCCTACATACTTTAATAGGTAACTTCTAGACTTGGACGTTTATTTATCTAAAAGTGATATGCGTTTTGCACTCTAGCACTTTACTAATCCAGATATGACGTCACTGTTCAGGTTGAAGACAGTCCTACGTCATGGTTACTGTACGTGTGAAATTTACAGGCGCATTCAAAAAGCTTCTGTCAGAGACTACATTTATTTTCACTAAAAGAAAATACAAGTAAAGGTGTAGGTTGCGCATATAGTTTCCTTTCTTTTTGGTTTGCAAGCCGTTGACTTCCTCAATTTAGAGGGGAAAAAAAGAAAGTTTGAAGTTTAGTATGAATATAGAAAAGCCAGATAGTCCCTTTTAACTGATTTTCTGAAAATCTCTGAAAGACACTTAAGGGCCGAAAGCACACTTCAGGGACGAAACAACAAGAATGGACTGCTTAGACCTAGTTTTCTATTCAACAATTATTCCTTAGAACCTTTTTAGTCTTATTCTTAATTTGAAAGTAACACAACTTCTGATTGGCTGAACCATTTAAATATAGCCAATAAGAAGTTACGTTACTTTCAGATTCAGAAATTCTTGGATGATTAGACTAAAAACGTTCTTAAAAAAGGTTGGTGCATATGAACCACAAATATCCATGTGACCCCATTTTAATACAGTGACGCTATAATCTCAGTAGGTTTTGCAACTTGTCGAAAAAAAAAAACTAACGAGTACAGTGCAGTTATGTTCCATATCTGTCTGCGAAATTTAAATAATTATGTTTGCGTTTTTTGTTGTTAAATTAATGCTCAGCGTTGGTCTTGAATCTTAATTTTGCTTTTAAGTTTTAGAAAGAAAGAAAAATTGGGTACTTTAAGGATGCATAAATTCCGTCTCGTACTAAAAGTTCAAGGTACAACGTACTTCCCCGTTCTGCCGCCTGCGAGAATATAAACTCGACGTTTAAGAGTAGATTTCCACTCTAACTGACATTGACTTTGGTCATTGTTTGGCAATATGTTGCGGTCTGCGTAGATACAAGATCAAACTGCACTTTATCTACAGTCTGATCTTGGCTCTAGTTCTATTTCATTATCACAACTTGTTCTATTTGGGTGTTATAGCCCCCCCCCCCTCCCTCCCTCCCAATTCTTTCAAATGAAGCACACCACAGGCAGAGATCCAGATAGATGGAGCGATATTGACTTCAAAATTGAAAATATAATTTATTTCTCCACTAAACCCTATGTTGCGGGTACTCATTAGAATCGTCTCATCGAGACGATTCTAATGAGTACCCACAACATAGGGTTTCAAAGAGAAAAAACGGATTTAGAATATTATCACCCCCTCTTATCTGGAGCTGCGCACATGGATATAAAAATTATACTTATTAGACGATGGCTTCAGCCATGATGCGGTAAAATCGGGTTACTAGCCAGTGGAAACAAGTTCACAATAATCAAACACTTCAGTATTTCCATGGCTCGCGTACTCTACACCCTGATTAATTTCGAAACTTTAAAGGCGCATTTGAATTACCTCTGATAAGAAAGCTCGCCTATCACTTTGAAGTTACGTATTCTTTCCGGAAGTGGCGGTCTTAAGCTGAATGCTTTGCAAATCCCATTCTTTAAAGTTTGTACAATAAGAATACTCAAGTTCTCCTAGAAACTGAAAGATATCTAGTATTCTATCGCTTGCGGGGTTTGAGAGCTAACCTTTCATTTTGAAAACTCTCTGAAATTATATTTTGGTTTGCAAAACTTGCAGACAAAAATTAGACTCTTCCAAATTGAAATCTCCTTGAAAGGTACTTTTCTAAGGGCTAACACCTTCAGCCAGGGTAAAATCGGTCCTTGATCGGTATCATAGCTGTAACTTTTGTCTCACTGGGAACAGTTTTAGTCGGTGTGTTTGCAGACAGTTTTATTTTAATGTCACGTTCGACCTGATCCCCCATGTAGCTTGGAGACAGTAAAAATCAGTTTCACATCAATCTATTTAATTACCAGTTTTACATTTTCATTCAATTCTGACGAAATAAAACGGTGATAAAAGGGGTTTTAAAATGTAAAATTGATGAAAAAATACCAAATCATCGAGACAATTTTAATGGTGGCGCTATAAAATAACTTTCACATCTCTATCGACTCGGAATCGTGTAACCACCACCCATTGTTTCTGATAAAAGCAAGCATCTGCACCAGGTCTGTCTGTCTGTTTGTCTGTTTGTGTGTCTGTCTGTTACCAACATGACAAACATTTGAAATATTACTTTAACCCATTACCACACAATCCCTACTTTTGACGCCCTTGAGAAAGAAGGCTTTTGAAAACACTGTGGAAAAAGGAGAAAATGCTGGTAACCAGCATTTTCTCCTTTTCCCACAGTGTTTTCTACCCTTCCAAGAACAAATTTCAAATTTTGAGTCACCTTTATTTTGTCGTCTGCAAATGCTTTCAATTTGGACCAGTCTAAAATTTCCTCATGTGGTAAAGAGTTAACCATTTACCACACAATCCCTAAGCATGAGGCCTTTGGAAAAGACTGGTACCCAGCATGGTCTTACCTTTTTTTTCTATCATTGTTAAGACAAGTGATGTGATGTCTTGTGGTTTATTTTATTTGTAGCCTGTAGAGGCCAAATTGGACAAGTTTAGAATTTTGTCGAGTTAACTTTTTACCAAAAAAACTAAATTTTTATCTAGCCGAAATTGCAACCAACAGGGCTTTTGTGTCTCTAATGATTAAATCTTTCTTTTGTAAGGGAGGTCAACATTAACCCATTACCACACAATCCCTACTTTAGACGCCCCTGAGAAAGAAGCCATTTGAAAACACTGTGGGAAAAGGAGAAAATGCTGGTAACCAGCATTTTCTCCTTTTCCCACAGTGTTTTCTACCCTTCCCAGAACAAATTAAAATTTTTCAGACACCTTTATTTTGTCGTCTGCAAATGCTTTCAATTTGAACCAGTATAAAATTTTCTCGTGTGGTAAAGAGTTAAGGGGTAAAAAGAAGGAAAATTGTTAAAATGTCTTCTTTTCTTACTGTTTTGGAAGATGTTCTTCTTAGGGTCTCTTAATCATATCTGGGATATTACATGTATTTGGTAAAGGGTAAAAAAAAAAGATTCGGACAACAGAAACATGTTGACGTTCATATTCCATTATCTAATATCTTAATCACGGACGGCCATCGATTGATTTTTACAACGATGTGATACAAGTAAAACATGCTGTAGTAAAACATGATACGTTGTAAAGTATCACACAAAAGAACTCTTCTAGTAATGAGCGAACGCGATACTGATTCAATCAACCCCGGGGTCACAAAACAACCCTGCACCATACAGTTGCCCGTCATAGGGAATGAACAACAGCAGTTTTCGACACATGGAAATAATAGAAATGCAAGCAAAAATACAACTATGTTTTTTTTTTTTCAAAGCTTTTAAATTTTGATCTGAAAACAAGCCACAAACAACCACGGTAAAACATATCTTAAATACCTAAGGTTTTTGTAACATGATTTAACAGGGTAAAAAAAGAGGTGTATGGAAAAAGGCGAAAGTGTTTCTAATGCCGTAGTTCTAATGTTTTACGGTAGAGCATGTTAGAAAACCATTAAAATTGACTTTTATACTGCAAGCGATGCGTTAAAATGGGTTTTTGCCTCATTCTCTGGGTTATTTAAAAGATTGCTGAATTAAATAAAAACAAACCCGGGGTTTCCAAAGCTTGTTTTAGTATTGTGGAAGTGTTAGTTTATTTAGGCCTTTGGGGTGTTGTCATGGTGCCGTTGTGGAGGATGTTGATCAAGATCAGTCTGCAAAATACATGCATTCTTTTTTTTTCTTGAATTTATACTTAGCAGAATTTGCAATATGGTGGGGCTGAAAAAGAGACACGATATCGTAAAGAATGGGGTCTTTTATAAGATCAAGAAAATATCTTTTTTTTTAAATATTTTAACACTGTATATTTATGCATCCATTCCTCGCTTATCTGACTTAATGAGTATTTTTTTTTCAATAGACAAAACCATTTCGCGAAATTATTTTGTAAACATCATTGAAAGGTATGAACTAACTGCATGAATTAACCCTTTCCCAAACGGCAAACTTTGGACCAGACCAAATTGAAAGCATTTTGCAGTTGACAAATTAACAGTTGTTAAAAAGATTATTTTTCTATATGTCTTGGTAGAAAACATTGTGGGAAAAGGAGAAAATGCTGGTTACCAGCATTTTCTCCTTTTCCCACAATGTTTTCAAAAGGCTTCTTTTCCTGACCCGTAAAAAACCAGGGATTGTTTGGGAAAGGGTTAAGGAGCATTCGTATGAATATGCACCATGTTGTAGGCAAAGGGGCTTAATTTTTCTTCAAAAAGTTTCGATTTATGTCGGCAGGCTGACAAGGGTCGAAACTTTTTGCTATTTGTAAATATCCTACAAGTCGAATAGCCATTCCAGGCCATGATTGAGCGGCTTCATAGACAAATGTATTGTGTTTATCCGTACAGTGACTCCAAATAAGAGGGAGAGATATTATTCTAAACCATTTATTTCTGTTTGAAATCCTATGTTGTGGGTACTCATTAGAACCGTCTCGATGAGACGGTTCTAATGGTTACCCACAACATAGTATTTAGAGGAGAATAACTAATATTTTTAATTTTGAAACCAAAATTACTTCTGTCTGGAGCTCTGAACGGTAATTATATGGTGACTTGCTTGGTGTAATGCTTTGCCAAGAACATGGCTAATAGTTATTTGTGCGCCGTGTAGAAAGTGGTAGATTGTTGAGAAGGAGAAACTAATCAACCATTTTCAAACACTCTTTTTTGATATGGTTGTTTGTATGGCGTTTTACGCCGCTGTCAACATTATTTCAGTCATATCGCAGCGACAGATCACTCATACGTGTTTTCCTGGCTTTCCAAATAACCAAATATATATACTAGTACATACCAGACGCTTTAACATGCGTGGAATCCACACATCCTGATACAGTTGATGAGCAGTTACCTTCATAAATAAATATTAGTTATTCATGTTCATGTTTCAGTGGTTCTGTGTGTTTTAAAATAACGTTTATGTAACCCATCATTTGAACAAATTAAGCGTGGGTTTCTATAAGTCTGTTTCTGCATGAAAAAGTGGGAAGAATCGAAAACAGAAGAGAACACAACAATTATGTCATGGCTGAGTGCTATGGACAAAATCGAAAATATTCGACACAATTGGTATCGTAACAATTAAACCTCACGGTTGAATTCTCTTACATTAATATTTAATGTAAATGTTCTCTATTCTAAATGAAGAGTAATTATGTTTTGTTTTGTTTTTAAGGGAACGCAGGTTTAATTTTTTATGTCGAATTTTTTAAATTAGTTTCGTAAATGCGCTAACCGGCTGTAACGATCAAAGTATGTTTTTAACACTTTATTAAATATTGTACAAACACCGACCATTTTTTCTCTACCCCTAAACTATGGTTTATCGCCGTTTTAAACATTATTCTACCGAATAAAAAATGTTGACGATTACACAAACATATTTTACAAAAAATACAGGCATTGGACTGGGCTTATATGACTCAAACTAGCCATAACTCAGCGGAGGGTGTAGAGCAAGATCAGGCTGCACGTACGTGCAGGTTGATCTTGCTTTACACCCTCCGCAAATGTCATCCATGGCCGCCAACGGCAAGATAAGGGTTGATTAATAATACTTCAGTTTCATCACAAGAACCAGAATACACCACTGATATGCATAACACTAAAGAGTCATAGTACCTGCTTTCCCGAGCGAGAAAAGTAGGGGAAAAAGGTCTATCAGTGAAACACGAATGCATCCGATCAAAATAATTATGTACTGTCATATGTGCCGGACAGATAATTTCAGAATAAACAGAAAAACAAAATCGAACAACCTCATGGTTACTTATCATCTGTGTGACCACTGAGTTACCGAGGCTAAGTACCGAGTTACCATAATTATGGTGAGAGCCATGTTACGGATTCAGTTCTATTAGTACAATGCACACATTTATTTTCAAATATATGTATTGTACGTAGTTGTTATTTTGTATTTAGGAGGTATACAAGTTTACGCCAAATAAATTTCGTCTATATCTATGTAGATGAAGACCACAATCTGTGCAGTCTAACCTCAATCTGAAGGCCAATACAAACAAAAAAATACAGTGATACACACCAAACAAATAAATTAATCTCATCAAAAGTTTGGCTAATTGCTTCACTTTAGGTGTCATTTGTTTCATTTCAATCGCCATTACGTCTGATTTGACAATCTGTGTACATGTCTGTCAGGTATTACTATATCAAGTATGATAAATGTTCGTCCAAATAGGCTTCTAAAACTTCTACTTCAATTATTGACCGTACCAATACAATCGAGCCTCGCTCTGGCAATGAAGGTGTAATGCCTTTGCGTATTTCATTATAACATGCATGGCATGTCAATGCATGATTATCACAACATACTGAATCTCACCAAGCTCAATACATTTCGCAGATTCATTAACCCTTTACCCCATAAGGCATTTCTTTGGCATCTTTTTAATTGACCCTAAATAATAGCAAAGATGAAGTCGTTTCATATGTGTAAATGATACCCTTTGATAGCATAGAAAACATTGTGGTAAAAGGTGAAATTGCTCGTCACGAGCAATTTCACCTTCTGCCACAATGTTTTCCATAGGCTTCTAGAAGCAATGTGTAGAAATGAGTGTCTATGAAGTAAAGGGTTAAATCGTGTTTTACCTAAAAGTGGCTGTTTTTTATGCCACTTTTTGATAAAAAATTTTAGAGCTTTTTTTTCAGAAATGGAGTACATGTAAATAATATTGTTTCTTACGCATTCAAGCAAACTGACGCTCGAAAGATTAAGGGAATGGGTAAAGGAGAATGTGAGAATGGTAAGTCTGGCCGTCGGCGCTGGTCAGAACTAAATCAATTGTACCTTCCTAAAACAGGCATTTTCACGAGACGTCTGGAACTAAAGGAAAATAAGCGATGAAAATAATTTTCTTGATTATGGTTGCATGAAACCTCATAACTAAAGGAGGGATACCATCCCGTTATGCTTTGCCCTCACACGGGCCCACGCCTCTCCTAGACTACCCTATGCCCTTTTGTTGCCATGTGACATACCACCACGTTTCATGAATTAAGCAAGAGTGGGAGAATAGCAGAAAATGATAAGAGTTTGAATCATTTAAGTAACATCTGAAATTAAACAAGAAGACAAAGAAAACAATTTTTTGGGAAAAGATTCTTCGAAAACAGACTGACCAGAGGACTCACTTGTGCCAGCTTCACACAGGTCTTCTAGAATGCCCTGGGCCTGTATTCACCAACCATTCGTAAGAACGTTCTTTGTCTTATTCTCCAGAATTTTCTACATTAGTAAGTAACACAAGTTCTGATTGGCTAAACCATTCGGTTTAGCCAATCAGAAGTTGTGTTACTTACAAATTCACTAAACTTTTGAGAATAAGACTAAGAATATTCTCAAGAATGGTTGGTGAATACGGGTCCAGGTCGCTCTTCGGTCATACTAATAGAAAAAGAACAACTATCCCGTATTATAAATCTTTTCTTTAGGACAGAGAAAAAAAGAATAAAACAAAAAAATGAGAAATAATTCTTTGTTATTCTTTTTTTTAGACTGAGGTTTTAGCTAAAGTGAACTTGATAAATGTGCCATAGTAGAACAAAGTTAACGTAATGGCTTGATGCATTTCACTACTTACTTATACCGGCTTGCTCAATTTATCAATAACGACTTCTTTTAATTCATTACGAAACGACATAATTTTAGGCTTGTCCAAATCGAAAGCATTTGCAGACGACAAAATAAAAATGACTAAAAATTTGAAATTTGTTTTGTGAAGGGTAAAAAACATTGTGGGAAAGGGAGAAAATGCTGGTTACCAGCATTTTCTCCTTTTCCCAAATTGTTTTCTAAAGGCTTCTTTCTCAGGGTCGTCAAAAGTAGGGATTGTGTGATAATGGGTTAAACTCTCTGCACACTTGCATGCTTACTGTTACAAAACGATCCGAACTTCAAAATTTGAAAGACAACTTAGCAATTTATGACAGATTAGGATGAAAAATAATGTGTATTTTTTTCTGTTTTTCTTTTTTTACTTTGATTCGAATCATCAGATAAATAACACTTGCATTTTTAAACTAATTTTCGGTAAAACTCTTTGCCCATAGCCTTACACCACTTAGCCCCAAAGAAGTTCGAATTATCAAACTTTACTAATAGACATACTAGTGATGATAATGATTATAGAAATTATAGCGATGACAGTAAGAAGAAAAAAAAAAGGAAAAGGAGAAGGTACTAGAAAAAAGTCCTAAGAGACTATATGACGACTTCAATTAATTCCTTGAATTTTAAATGCCACGCGTGAAAAAGGGTAATTCTGGCAGAAATTAGTGCAGAAACGGACCTGATTGTTCGAATGAGAAATCAGAACTACTGCTACGAAAGGTTCCATGGTATTATCAAGTCTTAACAGTATTCCAGTTATCCTTGTATATATGCGAATTATGAGAAATCCAGACTTAGCCTTCTTCTAGATTATCTCCCTTGAACCTCGATTGTCGAGGCTATGACACAGAATCGAACGACTTCTGCTGGTTCTTCCTAAATTTCCCGAAGCTCGCTACTATACATCTGGCCGGGGTAGACAAGTATTAGTTTTATTTCTAATATATTACCCCAAAACCTGCGTGGTATTTCTAAATTTATATTCGCTAGAAGTATGCACGTGTTATAAGTTAATTTAGGGAACACTGAACCCTTTTCTCATATAAAGTATGCGGGACATTTCTACGGTGTAAATGAATATTTTCTGTTACTAAGCTAGTACCATGGATACTCATCGATATACTTTTGAAAGAGAATTTTGAGTTCTTTTATGCAAAAATCTGTTTGCTCACGATACAGTATGGTTACTTATTATATCTTTGATGACGTCGAATCGTGCGCACAGGATAAACGCCGCGGGGTCGTTGGGTTAATTGGGAAGCAGGTGATTGCAACACTAAAAATGTACTTACTCAACCACGTGAACTATTTCTGAAATGTAGATATCTGAAAATGACATTTTCCCCCGAAGATTCAGGAAGAAATATGTTTTATAGAGGCTCGTGGTGCTCTTAGTTCGCATGCCAACGGTTCAATGGCTCTAAATGCTTTCGATGAGCTGTCGCAAAAATTTCACCCCTCAAGAACTTCTTTCGATTGTAAATGGAACGTGTGCTTTTTCAGTAGAGTAATACACCACTGTAAGTCGTTTCTTGCCGATTGCTTTACATTTCATGTCTTTCTTGCATTTTACGAGGCTAAAGCCTCTCCCACGGGCACTCCAAATGGCTCAGCACCTTTAAAGAGGATTCAAATAAGACTCCTTGATTATGAAAGAAGATGCAGAGCTGGGTCGATACTGTAAATTTATTTATGACCAATGCAGTCCCTAATTCAATTCCAAATTCGGCAAAAACATTTCAGAGAATTATTGATAGCCAAGGAGTCTTTTCGACTCTCTCATTCTCTGTCTGTCTGTCTGTCTTTGAGGAGCTTGATGATCGTGACCATGTTAATGTGGGAAGCAGCTACTTGCTTAAAAATGCGTAAAAATCCAGAAAAATACCGCAGATATAACGAAAGAGTCTGGAAAATGAAGAATAGTAGTATACTTTCAAATAAATATGTTGTCTTTATCAAAGAACCTACTGGGACAAGAGCATGGTTGCTTGTCAAACGCAGTCTCCATTTCCTACCAAGGTTTACAAAAACTGTCTTTTTTCATGGGATTGAAAAATCGCGTTCGCTGTCATGGATTCAAATGTCTATTTCAGGAAATTTTATGCAATCGAAAAGTCTATTAATAGAAAATGACACAGCCCGGTGTTACGTAATTCACGCATTTTATTGCCACAAAATTAATGTCGGTAACTAAACGTGAAATTTGACACGTGAATATAATATTGTATAATGCAATCTTCCTGGCGTTTTTTTTCATCGCCTTCTTTTTCCAGTCGTATTTGTCTAAGTGTTTCATTATTTTTTATCTCCGACGTTGTTTACGTAATAATTTGGAGTGTATCTGTTTCGAACCGTGAAATTATGAACACCTGACCGGATGTCAACATTTTAGACTCGTTCAGTTTCGAAAGCCTTTTCAGTTGACTCATTATAAGTGACTCAATTGCAAGAATTCCTCAGTGGAATGGTAGAAAATAGTGTGGGAAAAAGGAGAAAATGCTGGTAACCAGCATTTTCTCCCTTTTACCACACTATTTTCATATGCCTTTTTCTTTATAGTCTTTTAAAAATGACATTGAGTAAGAAAGATTTAAGCATAACGACTCCTAAGTCATCGGTAAATACCGTATAACATTGAAATTTTAGTAAAGGCTAATTAGCCGATCTCGACAGCTTCCGTCCTTAATATGAGAGTTAAGGGCCGTAGACTCTCTAACTCTTCGGTAAATATCGTGTAGCCTTGACGTTTTCTTAATGGCTATTGGGCCGATCTCCATAACTTCCGTGTTTAAATATAAGAGTTAGAGGCCGTGCAGCTGGTATTAGGGTAGAGTGTCGGCTTCCAATCCATGAGGTCCTGAGTTCGACTGCCGGTGTAATGCAGAGAAATGACCTTCTCCGACAAAATGACCCATGGATCATTTCTCTGTGTAGCGGAATGACCCATGGGACCCCAAAAGGTCATTTCTCTAGGTAGAATAATGACGCGGGTCATTCCTCTATGTAGTAAAATGCCTTCTGGGGTCATTTCTTTACGTAGAATAATGACCCGGGTCATTTTGTGGGGGAGGGTAGTGTCTCTGCATTACACCGGAAGTGGGAGTCAACTTAAAGGACTGTTCATTGACCAACACATTCGGCGCCAGCACTGGTGCAGTTTCCAGGCAGCAGAGCCGAGAGACATTAGTATGATTAAGCTTCAAGAACTTGTTTCTCAATCGATGAATGATAATTATGTGTAAACTAGAAGTGAGAGGTGACAGTGATATTACTAAAGTATTGGTTAACCCTTTCCCAAACAAACCCTGATTTTTACGGGTCAGGAATAGAAGCCTTTTGAAAACATTGTGGGAAAAGGAGAAAATGCTGGTAACCAGCATTTTCTCCTTTTCCCACAATGTTTTCTACCCTATTATATAGAAAAAATCATCTGTTTAGCAACTGTTAAGTTGACATCTGCAGAATGTTTTCAGTTTGGTGTGGTCCAAAATTTGCTGTTTGGGAAAAGGTTAAAGCGACCTGAAACTCCATTTAATTAAACGAACTGAATTTTTTTCTTCCACACAATTCCGTGTCTTTTTCGATCCTGAAGAAGACACGTTTTGTAAACATTGTAGGAAAAGGAGAAAACAAGAGAGATACAATTATTTTATTCTTCTCTCAAAACGTTTTCTACCCTTTCAAAGAAAGTTTCTAGTCTTTGAGGCAATCATATAATTGGTCGTCTGCAACTGCGTTCAATTTTGACAATTCTACAAGTTCTGCCTCCTAGTAATGAAGTTAAAATCATTCATATTGCATCGGTTTACATCATGTAATGTGATATGGCCTGCAACACGCGAAAATGGGCTTTCGGACATTTACGTAAAGTGTCGTCTAGGATCAGCCTGTGCAGTCCGCGTAGGCTAATCCGGAAGGACACTTTCCGTTTCTATGTAAATTTCTGTTTTGCGCAAGTCTACTTAAGCACAAAATCTAATGTAGTCGTAAAGTGCCGTCTCGGATTAGCCTGCGCGGACTGCGCAGGCTGATCCGAGACGACACTTTACGCAAATGTCCGAATGTCCCTTTTCCTGTGTTGCTGACCATATAATATGGTCTGTTACACGCGAAAAGGGGCATTGGGACGTTTGCATAATAAAGTGTCGTCTCGAATCAGCCTGCGCAGATGATTTGATCGTATAGGCTTGATTCACAAGTGGACGGTACGAGTATATAGATCAAAGATCAGACTTAACGTTCTTGATCTTGATCTATGCCGTCAGCAAAACTCACAGATTTCGCCTGTGACATTGAAAGGGTTGAAAGCTTCCGTGTAATTGCGTAAGTAAAAAATTCTAGATGGGGGGGGATAGAGTTATGTTTTTATTCAAATTATTGATGAAGTCACCCTGTCTTCAAAGCGCGCGTCTAAACTAAGATGAGGACATCGTCGGTTTACTTCCAAAACCTTGTAACTACAGATTTTTACAAGCTGTATAGTATCGTGGTTTTGGAAGTAAACCCACTACATGCTCTTGTCAAACTATTTGATCCGTCAACTACGCAGCAATTTTGATTGCTACTGTTTCCATAAATGTATTTTCGTGACAAATGAGCTGTGATCTGGCAAACTAGGGTTTAATGCATCTCCAACCGACCATTCATGAGGTAGAAAGTTCCTTTGACATGCAGAAAATGTTTGAAGATGAACAGTTTCAACCCATAGGTCGATACTTTTTGCTATTGCATTAACCAGCTTTCCGCAGAGAATGGCCTTTATAATATTCAGTAAGCACTGCGAAGTGATCAAATATCTAAACGGAATCGTTCAAATAATGTAATTTTCACTGTAGTAAAAATAAACAGTTAAAAAAGAAAATATCAAATAGAATTTCTATCTCCCACTGTTTTACTGTCGAGCCCGGGGCAGCAAGACAGCCATAAAAATGTTTTATGGGATGTGAATTTACGTAACGGTTTTCGGATATTCTTGCGGCATCTTTATTCAGCGTTGGTGTCACATCGTTGAACAATACAGGTAGTCAAGGGACGTTTACTCTGACGGCCTCTAAGTGTCAATACCATGCACATAAATAACGGATATAAATCATTGCTTGAATTCTCTTGCAGTCAACTTTTCAACACCTTTTTTACATTTGCTCCTTTTTCGGTATTTTGCATAAATTGTCGCAAGGCATGAACAATGACATGACTTGTCAAGTTCCTTATTTAGTACCGTGAGCTTTTTTTTTTTGCATAATATTTTGTATACGACCTTGGTATATTTTCGGGTGGTACGTTGGAATTTATTTAAAATATTCGACAATAACTTTGATAATCGTGCAGCCGGTCATTTGCACCCACACCCAAAGTGCCCTTGAAACATCAAGAAATCTGTTGACAGGCAAACTTGACCTTTTTGTTTTAAAATTCAGTTCTTTCAGTGACAGTATAAACAGCTCCGCCTTTTTCGACGACTGAAAAAACAAGTCCACTAAAACCAAAAAATACCATTTACAATGACACTTTGTTTTGATTTTCACAAAATCTATTGTCAACATTCTTATTTTTTTCTCATTAATATTGTTATATTATTACTATAATGATAAAAATAATAACAAAAACCATACTATCATCATTATGATCAATATCAGCATCATTTCTAACTTACCTCTTTTCTTCATGCTCTATATTTGTCTTTTCCATGACAAATTACAGTATATCTCTCGTTGCTTGAATAACATTTTTTTTCTTGAAAAGAAATTAACTATCACCTTCAAGTTTAAAATACTGAGATTTTCTTTTTCTGTTAAATATTCAGCACATTGTCACATGAAATTGGCCTGTTTTTTTTTTATAGCTATGATGCCTTTTTTTCTGCGAATAATTATAGATCTAAGTCTATTTTAGGTCTGGTGTAGTAAAAGTCTGCAATGGTCGGTTGACCAAAATATTGGTTAATATAGGCCAAAAATATATATATACTCCAATTCTGCTTGAAAAGGAGAAAACCATCTGCGAAAGCAACTTATTTTACACATTTGTTTGATATTTACCTATATTTGTGAACAATGACAGTCAAATACCGCTTTAATTGACATACAAGTGCTTGAATGTTATCAACGAAAGATCAAAATATTATCTAAAAAAAGAAATAAATCAACCCGTCTTCCAAACACTAGTGATCCGATCAGATAATTTCAACGCACTGTTGTCCGATGTTGTAAAGTGAAAACAAAATGCTTTTTAAAAGGTGATCATATTACATGATTTTTTACTTTATAGGCTAGCGTTTGTAGATCTATCAACATTTCTTTTTACATCGTGAGATGACCAAGGGTTTTCTTTTATGTGTGTTTTATGACGTTCTAAATGCTATTAAAGTTTTAAATATGAGCACCGCTCCAGGATTAGGTGGTTAACGGATCTTTTCAACGCAGTATACCAAGCAAGTCATTGAATGAATAAGAAATAATCTTCATTCTATCGTGGTTTATCGTTCAGTAAACCACAGTTGTGAGTTACAAGACACAATAAATAACCCATGAGGGCGATCGCCCTTGTGGTTTATTTATAGCACCTCATAACTCACAACGTGCTTTATTAACCCTTTACCCCATAAGGCATTTCTATGGTATCTCTAACTGACCCTAAATAACAGCAAGGATGAAGCAGTTTCTTATGCGTATATGACACCTTTTCATAGCATAGAAAACATTGTGGCAAAAGGTGAAATTGCTCGTCACGAGCAATTTCACCTTTTGCAACAATGTTTTCCAAAGGCTCCTACAAGTAATGTGTTGAAATGAGTATCTATGGAGTAAAGGGTTAAACGGTAAACCATTACAGAAAGAACAATTCGATTCTAATATAAACAACTTTTAATCAAAGGGAAACAAGTTCATAGAGTAAAAACCCAGATTCAGATTATTAGTCGCCGCGCAGAAGCGCGCGACTATATTTTTAATAGTTTTTCGAGTTAGGACATGGATAGTGGAAATTTCGTTTTTATAGGGGTGTTAGGTTAACAAGGAATCTTTCTAACGTTGCTTCGCCTTAAACTGGCTTTTTAATTCATTCTTAAACTACGAAATTGCAATACGATACTATTTTTGTTCTATTAATACTTACAACATCAAAAAACCGCCTAATTATTTCTTTTATTGTCGCTATTCGTGAGAAATGGACTCGTCCACATAAATGCCTTGTTTCCATTGGTCAAGGCTGTACAGGTTTCCAGTCATTTCGTACCTTGTTAATTTCGTACCTAGGTCATTTCGTACGATTTTGTTCATTTCGTACCCACTTATACTTTCAATTTTGGTCATTTCGTACCCATTTGCTCGTTTCGTACAACCTTCGTACACAGGTTTAATAATCATTTTGATTATTTTGTAGATAGTTTTTCCTACTATTTGTGTGTTTTTTGTTGAATGACCACTGCTAAAATTGTCCATTGCTGAAATTGTGCTAAATTCCGCCGAAGAACGGGTAAGATGGTTATGATTGTATCTGACCATTATTGGTTACTTATTTCTAAGTTTAGTTTTTACAACAAAGATAGTTTAGAACTCCTTTGTTCATTCCTCAACGAGCTCTGCATAAATTTAATTTGTGGAAAAAATCTGGAGAGAGGCCACTTTTTCGCTGTGTTGTTCATAATGATAAAGCGCGATGCAAAACCATGATTCTTTATGAATACTGTTCACCAAACACTATAGTCTTAGACTTGTTTAAATTGAAAGCATGCCTTGCAAGCTTACGTCCTCTTGAATCACACTTTCCTAGGACAGCAACATTTTAGTAACTTAGCCCTACTTTCACCACTTTCCCAAACAAACACGGGTTATCACATGTGTGCAATCAAATTCTTTTGTCAAAACATGTTGGATGAGGAGAAATTGCTCGTTATAAGCAATTTCTTCTTTATTAGCTCACCTGAGCACAACGTGCTCAAGGGGAGCTTTTAGGATCACCCGGTGTCCGTCGACCGTCGTCCGTCGTGCGTCGTCCGTCGTGCGTCAGTGCGTCGTGCGTCGTCAACAAGTCTTTAAACATCAACTCCTCCTAAATCGCTGGGCGGATTTGGACCAAACTTGGCTGGAATGTTCCTTGGGAGGTCCTCTTTAAAAATTGTTCACAGAATTTGATTCCGTCAAAAACTCTGGTTGCCATGGCAACGAAATAGAATTTTTTAGGAAATTCTTTAAAAATCTTCTTCTCTGAAACCGCTGGCCAGATTTTAAAATAATTTCACACAGATGTTCCTTGGGTGACCCTTTCCAAAAATTGTTCGCGAAATTTTGATCCGTCCAGAAACATGGCTCTGGTGAATGGGGGCTTCTTGCACTATACAGAAATGAAGAAATTCTTAAAAATTTCTCTTCTCTGTAACCGCTGGCCAGATTTTAAAACAATTTCACAGAAATGTTCCTTGGATGACCCTTTTCAAAAAGTGTTCGCGAAATTTTGAACCGTCGAGAAACATGGCTCTGGTGAATGGGGGCTACTTGCGCTATAGGGAAATGAAGAAATTCTTAAAAATTCTTCTTCTCTCGAACGGCTGGTCAGATTTTAAAATAATTTCACAGAGATGTTCCTTGGGTGACCCTTTTCAAAAATTGTTCGCGAAATTTTGATTCATCAAGAAACATGGCTCTGGTGAATGGGGGCTACTTGCACTATAGGGCAATGAAGAAATTCTTTAAAATTCTTCTTTTCTGAAATGGCTGGTCAGATTTTGGAAAATTTTCACAGAGATATTCCTTGGGTGACCCTTTTCGAAAATTGTTCATGAAAGTTTGATTCGTAAAGAAACATTGCTCTGGTGAATGGGGGCTACTTGCACTATATGGAAATTCTTGAAAATTCTTCTTCTCTGAAACGGCTGGTCAGATTTTAAAATTGTTTCACGGAAATATTCCTTGAATGGCCTTTTTCAAAATGTGTTCGCGAAATTTGGATAGGTCAAGAAACATGGCTCTAGTGAATGGGGGCTACTCGCACTGTACGGAAATTAAGAAACTCCTAAAAATTCTTCTTTTTTGAAACTGCTGGTCAGATTTTGAGAGGACTTTTACAGGTGACCTTTTAAAAATTGCTTGGCAAAATAATGATTTTGTTTCCAGTGTTTAAATACCTTAAAAAAAAAAAAAAAAGGCTATGGTCCTCTCAAAAATTCAGGTGAGCGATCCAGGGCCACCTTGGCCCTCTTGTTAAATACTTTTTCCCCCACTACTAGCGAATTTTTCACCATTTTTGCAGCTTTTTAAATTGTCATCTGTCAACTCTTTGAATTTGGAAGAGTCTGATATTTGTCGTTTGGAAAAGAGCTAAGAGAGCGCTGTGCTAGGGTATTAGATACTGTAACAGAAGACAAGTTTTGATATAGGTTACTCTTCACATAATTTCATAATGTGTTAAAAAATCTGCTGATGAAAACTGACATTTACTTACTTGCCCTGGCTTTCTTGAAGCATTAAACAAATTTTTTGCGGCGACTTTGATGCTTTGCATCAACTTTTTCTTGTATTCCATTGAATTACTTATTTACTTTATACAGAATGATTTAAAAATCAATAAAGAATGGTGCCACTCTATACATATGAATGATGTAGGCTTTACTACGCTTTCGTTGCACCATGCATGTGTATAGAGCCAAACTCGCCTGTCATGATAGAATATGAGTTAGAGTGGTCTTTGTACATGCAGAAAAGGTAACTCTTTACCACACAAGAAAATTTTAGACTGGTCCAAATTGAAAGCATTTGCAGACGACAAAGTAAAGGTGACTAAAAAATAGAAATTTGTTCTGGGAAGGGTAGAAAACACTGTGGTAAAAGGAGAAAATGCTGGTTACCAGCATTTTCTCCTTTTCCCACAGTATTTTCAAAAGGCTTCTTTCTTAGTGGTGTCAAAAGAAGGGATTGTGTGGTAATGGGGTAACGATAGCAAACATTAACTCGTTTTCTCTCTAGGCCAGCATACACAAACTGCTAATACTGACATGGGTACTTTTTGCAGATGCATTAAAACCCCATTTGCAGTGCACGACACAAACTTTATGTCATTCGTCTACATGTATACTGTTGTATGTAATAACAAGTCACACGAAAAAGGTAGTACTGTACTAAATCTGCTTACACTCCCTACACACACTTGATTAAAATATTTAAAATTCTTTTACACCAAAAACATATCACATTGTGACGTATAATCATGGCTGACTGTTCAAGGCGAAGAATCGCAGACAAGTCTTTGTTTCTCAAATCGAGGCTGAACATGTAGTTGTTTGATTAATTTGAAACACGGGAATTACGCACATCAGAATAACATATTAGTTTGATATCACAGACTGTCATGTACGAATTTGATTACAGTTTAACTGTTAGTGTCACATAACAGCGCAACGTCATGTTACATAAGACTGCAAAGAAAAGACAGAACATGATAACCACGCCACATACCCAGAGACACAAAAATGTACTTAATTTCGATAGGTGAGAAAATTGCAGTTCAAAGTTATTTATTGGTCTTGGGGTTTACACTCAACATACACATGTAAATAGCTTTATGACAAATCCCAAAACCCACCCAGTTCGTTACACACGGAACTACTCAAGCGGACGTAAACGAAGAGACTAACCTATTTATTGTTTGGGCTCATGGTGAATACCACCCGATAAGTTCCCAAGACATCGATAGGTATCTCGGATTTTAATCTTTCAAGTTCCGCAAAAACCCGAGGGACATTTCAGTCTGATAATTATAAGAATCGGATAATTACAATTTCGTGGGTGCCTTTTGTCTGTTATGTTTCAGCAAAAAAAAAGACAGTGTAGACCAAAGACAAGATCAGACTGCGCGTTCTGAGCGTTATATCTTGATCATCCAAAGCAACCACAGTTGTGCAAGGTACGGAAGGTTAACCCTTGTCCTTAGCAGTTCGGATGTGTGTTTGAACCACTTTTGAAATAAAACGGCTTTTGTAGTAAATTTCCCAATATATACAAACACGGGTTATTCTAATAGGGTTGTATTCTGTTAGTCCGATCGCAAATTGTTTTTTTTTTTAATCCAAGAAAGAATTGAACCAATGGACTTATGCCTCATTTATGTTCTGCCTGTTAACAAACATGCAAACAAAGCAGCTTGCGCTATACTATGTGTAAAGAAATCGCACCAAAACGTGGTAGGAATACAAGGTATAATTAGCATGTGACCGTCATCAAATTTTACCGATGAAGTCCTACACTTTAAGAAAAATTTATTGTTTCGTGTTTTCACGACTAAACTATCTTTCACCTGAAACTTTTCAAGTCTTATACCTCAAAAGAAAGATAAGATTTTATGCAGGTCCACTCTGAACTTCAGTAGAAACTTGACATGCTTCAGGAGAGCAGAAAAAGGCACACATTACATGTGGATTTAAATGTATTATGAATAAGACCAAGAACATGGTGTGACATCGTTAGAATTTACCACACAAATCATAAGAAAGGACAAAAACAAAGTCTAACTAATTTTCCACTAGAAAAGCCAATGTAGACATATCCGACGACGATAAAATGTTGTGTTGAAGCTCACGTGTTCTAAATCTTTTCAATATGCTTACTGGCGAGGCTTGCTGTATTCTGACACTTAATACAGACACGGAACAAAATTCTTCAGGATCGCGTGACAAGCGCCCATATGTAGAAATGGTAGCGGAGGTTTGATGGACAGTTTTATTCTCAGAGTGCATGAACGTAGAAAATCCGCACGGCAATTAAATACCTCATTATGCCCAAGTCTCAGACTTTGTGTACATGCTATCAGGTGCCTCTACACAGCTGTGAATTTTGTCAAGAATGATACAGGATTCATAGATCTAAAAGGACCAGAGAATGTCCCTGAATAAGACACAAGTGTAGTGCAGGAGGCAGAGCTCCAGATAAGAGGGAGTATTGGTATTCTAAATTCATTATTTCTATATATGTTACAGCCAATCTGTGAAATCAGCCATTTCATGAAATGGCTGAAACATTTTAGCTATTTCATGAAATGGCTAAACCAGTCAGCCAATTCATGAAATGGCTGAAATTTTTAGCCATTTCATGGAATGGCTGGAATTATGATGTCAATATTACACAGATTGTCTGGTGGATTTTCAGCCAATCTGTGTAAATTTAAATTTATTTATTTAGAAAAATATCATTACATTTAAAATTGAGTGATTGAATATTTGTTTCATTGGTTTGTTGAGGAAGGATACATTGATAAGCTGTTTGCTTGTTTATTTTTTAAATGTTAGTTTGTTGGATTGATTGATTGATTGATTGATTTTCTTATCAAGAATTCTCTAATTAAAGGATAACTTTAATGTAACAGATCAGTATGAACTATAAATGTGTGAAAACATCCTAATGTAATTACATATATTTACTTATCCAATTATTGGTTACTTTGATCACGGGTGATGTTATGGAAACTAACTTTGTGTTATTGATTACTTTGGCCATTATCAATTTAAAGCCTAATTTTTAACAATTTCTGATTATGCTGATTGTTTCCAAACTGATTGTAATTGGATTGACTTACATGCATTATTACAATTAAAACAAAAGGGCCATGATTGCTCTGTATCGCTCCACTGGCTAATAAGTAAAATCGCTACAAGCCAAATATTACACCATTTGGTCAACTGGTTTCAAAATTGAGGACATACATTTTTCTTCTATAAAATCCAACGAGAAAGTTGTGACCCCCCCCCCCCCCACCACAATCTCAATTTTGACCTCAAAGCCATAATTGCTTGAATCCTGGTGGAGGTCTACAAGATAAAGCCCCATACCAAATAATACAGGTCTAGAATGTATGATTATAATCAAGAAGATTTTCAAAGTTTTCTCAAAAAAAGGTCCTGTAAAACATAAAACCCGTGAGAAATGGCTAAATTTAGTGGCCATAGTCTTTATTATGGTTAGTAACAAGATGACTTAGAAAGTTTTCACTATGAAAGCCCATGTAAAACTTGTGACCCCTTGTGTAGGGACAAACTTGACCCTAAGGCTATAATTTGGGCCATTCTTCTGGATACAAGTAGATTTTGAAAGAAATCCCAATATAAGCCCATGTAAAACTTGTGACCCCCAGGATGGGGCCAAATTTAATCCCAATGCTATAATTTGGGCATCTTTGGTAGCCAACCACTTGATAAAGCTAGATACAAAATTGAGTAGCCTTAGGCCTTATGGCTTGGTACGAGAAGATTTTTAAAATTTTCCCTATATTAGCCCATATAAAACTTGTGATCCCACGGGGCTGGGCCAAATCTTACCCCTGGGCTATCATTTAGGCACTCTTAGTAGAGGTCCACTAGATAAAGCTACATGCCAAATTTGGTAGCCCTAGGCCTTATGGCTAGGTACAAGACGGATTCTAAAGTTTTCCCTATATAAGCCAATATAAAATTTGTGACCCCCGGGGCCGGGCCAAATTTGGCCCCTGGGCTATCATTTAGGCACTCTTCGTAGAGGTCCTCTAGATTAAGCTACATGCCAAATTTGGTAGCCCTAGGTTCTATGGCTAGTTACCAGACGGACTTTAACGGTTTTCCCTATATAAGCCCATATAAAACTTGTGACCCCCGGGGCCAGGCCAATTTCGACCCTAGGGCTATTTTTGAAGTAACTTGGAAGAAGTCCACAAATAAAGCTACATGCCAAATTTGGTAGGTCTAGGCGTTATGGTTGCAGAGATTTTTAAAAATTTTCAAAAAAAAATCAGTTTTATGGCCATGGCAGCCAGAGTTTTTGAAGGAATCAAATTCTCTCAAGGAATTTTAAAGAGGACCATGGCAGGATCATTTCTGTGAAGTTTCATCAAAATTGGATGGTTAGTATCAGAGAAGAAGATGTTTGAAATAAAAGTTATCGCACAGACGGACGGACGACGGACACAGAGCCAGGACATAAGCCCACTGGCCTTCGGCCAGTGGAGCTAATGATACATTTTGAAATGTCGTATTTTTCCTTAAACTGACATTATTTTGTTTATTATAAAATTGTTTCTAAGACCATTTTACGTGTTTTTCATGAAAAATAAAGTTCTGTTCTGTTTTAGAGGAAAAGGAGAAATTGCTTGTATTAAATGATTTCTCCTTTCCTCACAATGATTTCTATTTTTATAGCACTTGTTTTTCATTTTAAATACACTATTAATTGTTGTCTGTAATCTCATTGAATTTGGACCAGTCTAAAATTTTGTTGTCTTGTAATGGGTTAATGCCCACCAAATTTGTCATTGACTAGTTTCTTCACTTTTGATAAATATACAATTTTGTCTTTTGGTAAAGGGTTGAACATTTTAGCCACTTTTAAATTTGTCTTGTCTGAAGCCAAGCAATACCAACAAAAGATCTACTGTGAAGAATATGTACTTTTTTTGTAAAAATCATCCACAAAAATTAGACTATCAGCAAAATCAATGTACACACGTAATATGTTCAAAATAAGTAATATGTGTATAATTTTGAGTTTCAGCCATTTCATGAAATGGCTATAGCAAATTTCCAGCCATTTCATGAAATGGCTGAAATATTTTAGTCATTTCATGAAATAGCTGAATGAATTAGCCATTTCACGAAATGACTAAAACTTTCAGCCATTTCATGAAATGGCTGATTTCACAGATTGGCTGTAACATATATACGAGTAAATCACTTTGGATGTCCGTATCCTATATGATCTATCTATGTTGTTGCAGAGCATGCTGTGTCATTACACATCGTTTTACAATGGTTAGTGTTCTTTGACGGCATTCCTTGTTAAGTCCAACAGATTGACATTTCCTCGATTGTATGAAGACATCATACTTAGGTTCGGTACACTTTCACTCCCATATTAGGAGATTCGTCCATTCGGCACCCTCGGGTGATGGGAACCATCAAGTCCCTCGGCTGTATCTTGTAGCTTGATATGCACCTAAACGGTACATTTTGTAGCCGGAAATACGCAGGTTTACCTTTCCACAAATTTTTAGGCTCCTTGTAAGAGAAAATTAGAGTCTCAATTTTTTTTTATCGAAATCTTCATAACTATATTTCAGTTTACAAACAGTTCGTACAATCATCTTTTAACGTGGCTTATCAATTGCGATTGAAGTTTTCACCGATAGATAGATGTGAGTAAATACATTGAGGTTGTTTGTTTATGTCATTGCTAAACGACTGAGAGTGGTGTTGCCATATACATGTATATTCCTTGATTGGTAATTCAAATGGAAACGACCGTTATACTGACGAGGTTAGATATAGGTACGGAATCGGCCGAGTTGTGACGAGTGGAGATACGGCTATTTAGTCGTAGTAGTGTACGTTGCAATTCCTCTTATCCTGGTTTTAAACTACTTACAAAAGCGCAACAGGCTTTACTTAGCAATCTAAGATAGAACTGAAATAGAATAGAACGATGCAAAAACATATGAACCATACTCTGTGAAGAATGCGCTTGATGCATCTGAAAAAGGTATCGACCAACGTCGGAACTTTTTGCTACTAGGCAGCTGTCTGCATGTCCAATGACTAGTGTATCTCATGCTTGACCACTTTTTAAACAAAATGGATTCTATGGATCCCCATTTCGATAGGTGAGTGCAACACTATTCTAAGTGCCTGTACAATGTACAGGCACTTAGAATAGTGTTGCACTCGCCTACCGATTTATGTAATGAATTGCTGGGTACAATGCATCACAAAATATAGATTAGACACCCTTATGCCAGACCTTGGTCCATATTTTTCAGCCCGAATGACATTTGCAGATTTCATTCCTATATATGACGGGCATACCCTGGTTAAAAGCCATAAAGCATGTAGCATTTCTCTTGTATCAAACTATATGCATGCTGGCAGCCAATGTATATATTATGCACAAGATTTCAGGTCAGAAAATATCATACGAGATAGACTGTATTGCATGAAATGTTTATTTTGTTACATCTATGCAATACCTAATGGATTTTATAGGCCGTAAGGGACAGAAATGCAATCGATTTACAACCATATCGTCACTTTTGATGTTTCATTCACTAATTCACTGCAAAAAAAGAGAGTTTGTCAGAAATTTCTCTTTGCATGCAACATGTTTCTGTCTGCATTTGTTATTCAAATCTATAGTGTTGCACTGGCACTTAATCAGACGAAGGTTTTCAAACTTATCCAAGCTGAAGGCGCTTGTAAACATCAGGTCCGACGTGTCAGATAGAGTTGGCTTTGAAAGGGTACAAAACATTGTTGGACAGGAGGAAGTTATGGTTACTAGCTTTTCGTCTTTCCCAACAATGTCTAACAAAAAAGAGAACTATCTTTTTCAGGGTCGTTAGAAAACTGGATTATATGTTAAAGGGTTAATCCACGGGGAAAAGTTGAGTGTTTTTGTCTGCTATCGATATTTTCTTTTCAGTCTTGTTATTTACAGTCACAAATCTTATATTTTCACCGATTTTCAAACATTTGTTACAAACTGTAAGACCACCTTAAACCAATTCACGAATTTGAACAACTGCACCAAGTTCTAGATGGTCAAAGGGTCACCGATTTTAAACATAGAGCCTATGGTAACATAGACTGGTTCTCGATCTTTATAGCGGTGACTTCCAAATTTCAAGCGTAGAATGGAGACTGACTATTTCCATTACTCATATGACTGTTTAACAAAAAGAAATTTTCTGACATTATTGCTTAGTCTCTTAGTGTCAGAGCAAAATATTTACATGCATTGCCCAATCGCCCAGATCAAACTATTTACCAAAGACATAAACATAATCAGTAAAAGGTAGTTTTAGAAGTTTTATCATAACTTTCAACGACTTCCCATCAGTTCACGTTGAAACACCACTGGAAAATATATGCAATCTGAATAAAGGTTTAACACATGCGCATGTATACATGTGGCAAGATCGTGACAAAACCTGAACTGGCTCACTTCGGGCATTTTCCTCCTTTTTGTTTAAAAGTATTTAAAATTGCCTACTCAGTCTAACGTACAAGCCCAAAACCGTCCTCAAATTTGTGGACAGCGGTACTACAAGGTTTAAAGGGAGTCTGCAGATTGGTATCTCATAGAAGTTTCGTCTTCTCCCTCAGAGTTTTCCGCACATTTCTTTATACATATACTCTAAATACTCTTCAATCTTGCATGTGTTCTATATGCTGGTTTGGTAAATCATAGGTTAGCCACAATGCTTTAATGGGTTTGATGCAACTTTCCCGCGTTCATTTTCTTGTAAGTTTTCCCTTTATATGTACAAAGAATGTCATTCTACTCTTGACATGAAATTCGTGCTTTGTAGAAGGACCTTATACTCTGCGTCAATATATAATTTAAACTGCAAGTACAATAAGCTAAACGCTTTTTGGTACAGCGTGGCTAGTTCATTACAGTATGAGTAACTTCCAATGTCACCCACCGCAAAAATTCTTGATAGGCTTTATCGGATTAATAACGGTTTACCCAAATTAGAGACAAACCATTGTTAATTCTCGGTTTAAAATATGTACTTTTTGTTTGTGGTACTTCTTTGTTACTCATCCAGACAGCTAGAGCTCAACATGTAATCGGAAATTCAGGACAGTTATCCGTATAATTCTGGATGGGAAGGAAGGGTTGCAGATCATTTGGTATTACACCATCCTGCTGTATGTGAGAATACTTTTGACTTGAGCCCCTGTTAGTCTTTCTAAGGCGGTGTAAGTTCTACGCGATAAGTACAAGTACGTTGATCTTAGAGAAGAGGAGTGTACGCTATGAATTTAGTACATAAAATCTATTCAGATTTAATTGCCTTGGAGAAAAAACATACTGGCGGATCACCCAGTTCGTGAACGCCGACGAAAAGCACATTTATCAAACTAGAGTTACAACCGTGAACAATAATGGTCACCCACAAAGGGTTCTTTAACTAGAGAGTCGCAGGAAAAGAAGACTCACTGAAAGAAAACGCACATGGATTTGTTTACATTTCAGGAAGCAGTAGGTACGTTTTTTCATGCTGCATATCAGATCCAAACGAATATTAATTTGAAAGCTAAACATTGGATTTGCACGGTCATATTTTCTCTTCTTGCAGTCCGAATCATACATGAAATGCCTCTTTGGGTTAGGGTACACCATACCCCATTTAAATTTGACTCGGTCATTACGGCTGTAATAACAATATGTTATAGCTCTCAATGATTAACACCGAGCGACATAATCACAAATTAATGCAGATTTCGGGAGTTTATGTCTTTTTGGAAACCATATATCACAACCAGGGTGTTGAATTCTTTTTTGAATGGGGAGTACAGGTGTTATATCAATGATCTTGTTATCAAATTAATTTTGTCTTTTGAGCATTTGATAAACTCGATGGTACAACAAGCTTTTTTTTTAAATCTAAATAACTGTGAGTATCATGAATTTAGAGAAATATTTTAAGTGAATCGCTCATGAATAGCAGGACAATATGGTTAAGTGGTGTATTGTTTCCCTTGATCTATATACCAAATGAAGGGGTTTAAGTGAAAATGTAGTTAGAAATTTTCTCTTCAAAGATATAGGCATTCATAGAAAAGTGCATTAAAAGGGGTTATACTTGTTTCCTGTTTATCACAAAACGCCAATAAGTGTATAAACGCCAGAGCCTGGTACCAATCCTGATTAATTTTCAGTAAAACTATTGAATCTCTGTCTTTAAGGGTATGGCAAATCAAAATAGTTCTCTCAAACATCAGTACATGAAAGTGATGCCTTTAAATAGACATTGCACCGAAAAATATAAAGTAATTCACAAATGGCATAGATATAAATCAGTGTAAGTGATAGGGACTGTAATTTTGTTTTAAAGGAAGAGGCTCGTTACATTTACATACTCTGTCAAACTTCGGCAAATTAGTTGTAGTAAAAAATGAATATAACATAAGACGTGCGTAGTTCAAAGAGGTAGGAAAGAGGAGAAAGCGCTTGCAGGCAGTCACAGCTTTTTTTCCGAATACTCCTTTTTTTCTTACCTAAAACAGATATACACCCTTAAAAGTGCATATCAGGTTTCCCTTACTTGTTCGAAGTCTCTTATTTACATTTATATTTTTTACGGCGTCGAGTCTTCTTCATTACCATATGTATCGCTTTGATTGCACCAACCTGCAAACATGCTTTTACATTTTGAATGACATTTATGTAAATACCTAAACCAACCGCCCAATTTTGATTAACTGCCTCCAAGGAGAATTTTAGGAAATTTGAATTTCTTTGAAATTTACAAGTTGTTAAAAACTAACAGGCGTTGCTTGCAGCAATCATTATTAATGATTGCGTGTTAATGGAGTGAGTCAAAACAATGTAAAGCAGTCAACACAAAATATACATGAATATAAAAGACTGATTTGGAAGCATCCCTCCACGAAATTCACTGCAGCAAAGACAATTACTCTTGACAGGCTTTATTCAAGTAACCCTGGAAGCGTCAACTTACCCTGTCGATAATACCTGCAGGAAAATGGACGACCGAAGCAAATTGAGATTCGTTAATCCTTTAGCACAGAACTTTTCTGACTCGCCCAAACCCTGAACATTTTTTTTTTATCTGACAAGAAATTAAATTTGTAACAAACTAAGGATTTGTCTTTGAAAGAATAGTAGAGTGATTAAAAAATGAGATATAGTATTATTATGGAAGGATGGATTACGTTGTGGGAAAATGGCAAATTATTGGTAATCAGCATTATTCTTTTTCAACAAAATTGAAAAAAAAAAACTACTACTTTTTTCTTTAGGGCCCTAAAAATGTGTGTGGTAAATGAGTTAAAAACCTGTGTCAGAATTGTAATGACCATATTCTTGTGTCGTGTAGAAACTTTACACGTTCATAATCAGGAAATTGTTGAGGAGTATGAACTACTAAATGAATCTTAATGAACGTATCTATGACTTTAAAATTCAGATAAGATTGTTCGATATCATTTGCTTCAATGCATTTCAAAAGGTTCGGACATGCCTCAGCCGTAGGTTTGTAATAATTAGCCGGTCAAATTAACGTGTTCTTTAAAGGCACATCGATAACTCTATCCTTTTCCCCTGTGTTTGGATAATTATGTTACATATAATGAATTTGCTACTTGGCGTTTTGTTATTCTGTAACATCGATTAATTGAAAGATATTTGCTTTTAGTTTGTTTTACCAAAGTTCCCAGACAGTATTAACAGATATCGTTGGATACTCTTCAAAATTTAGACAGTACGGCATACTTAAAGAAAGAAAGCCTATTCAGTGGTCAATGGCAAATGCAATACAAAATTGGTCCAATTATAAATCCACGTTTCACTTGTTTTATGGTTGCGCAAATTCAGGACTTTACACAAAGTACATATTTAATAAGCTTAAAGAAATTTATTTCTGTAACTTTTTGTAACATTTCCTGCAATTAAAATTGAAAGAATTTGCAGACGACAAAAGAATAACTTTTGTTTTTGATGGGGAAAATACAGTGTGAGAAACAATGTTTGAAAAGGTTTCTTACACAAGGGTGTTAAAAATCGTGATTGTGTGGTAAAGAATTCAGAGAAAGCAGTCACATCATAAAGATAATTAATATAATACTTAAAAGTTACATCTATACTCGTTAATAGCCAGTTTTAAACTATTTCATCAGTTTTTTCTTCATCAAACCACAACCATTCTTGTACTTTAATGTCAAAATGCTCCCTCTGATGGCTGCAATAATGCATAGATAACGACCGATAGAAGATGCATTTCACATTTCTCTTCGACCATCAAAGAAATCATTGTTGAGAAGTATCACCAACCATTCTTAAGAATAGTCTTAGTCATATTCTTCAAGATTTTCCAAATTGGAAAATAACAAAACTTCTGATTGGCTAAACCATTTGGTTTAGCCAATCAGAAGTTATGTTATTTTCAAATTTAGAAAATCGTAGAGACTGAGACCAAGAACGTTCTAAAGAACGGTTGGCGAATTCAGGCCCCAGTTTGAAATCGAAATTTTTCATTTACGTATTTATCCCTTGCATACTACATATCTGTAATTGATATTTTTTTTACACATCTGACCAAATTTCTGCAGTGTTTACATTTTTTGCTGTTTTTGTTTTTGGCTGCAGGAAAATATCTAAAATATAACACCTTGTAAAGCAATTACTTTAGTTCTATCAGTATCAAATATTCTTCGTAAACGTGTTCCCTTACAGTGGTTGCACCGTTCTTTTTTGTTTCGGATATCTTTTCGATCAATCAGATAAGGTCAGCAAACACATTTATGCCGGCAGAACTTTTTTTGGAAAACTTACATTAGCGAGCGGATGCATTTTTTTGCTATCAAAATAGGCGAACCAAAGGCACTTTCTTTTGGTCTATTAGTAGGGTCATGCGTAAAATGCTAGGGCAATGCCAAAACAATTAGCGATATTGCAATCCGGTGTTATGTTTACTTGCTGATAACAACATAAAACCCCGTGGGTACCATATACCGTTCTGCCTAAGTCGTAAAACAAATGGAGCATTAAATGTATGCAATCAAAAACACTGTTTTATATCTTATCTGGGATATGCCATTGTCTTTTACATTAATTCATAAATGCTGCAAATGCATTCCTAATGCAGAGACACACTTAAGGCAAGAACGATCCTCTTAACACATTCCCTCTTGAAACAACTTCGTAGCATTACTTTGTTAAACCCTTAAAATGCTAAATAAGATTAAACTTTTAAGCCGATAGTAAAAACCTTAATTATACTCTTTACGTTATCTTATAGGACTGTGTAGATGCACAATCGGACTGCATCTTCTGTGCAGTCTGATCTTGATTTTTCATTGTCCGCAGAAGGTCAGTGAGTCGTGCTGTGCAGTTTTATTGTTAATACTACTGATAAAGAAACTGATTTAGTACACGAACGTAGTGAAAATAATGTTTAAAGGAGATGTTGTTGGTAACAGTTTGAGTAATGTTCTAGGACAAGGCTTTTTAATGGATCCATTGTAGGCTGACCTGGGTCGAGACTTTTTGCAGCCGATCAATTTTCTGCATGGGAAATGGTTATTCTGCTTCAGGAGTCAGTTGATTGTTATACAATTTAGTTTTCATAGATCCATAATTATATGATGACTTGCTCAGTACAATGCATCACAGAGATGTATTATCCTCCTCCCCCTCCCCCTTTTTAGAGCATGGCTCATTTTTGTTATGCCACAATGTTTACAGTGGGACAATGTTGCAATATGTCTGATCCTTTCGGATTCTCACTGGCAACAAAAACTTCAAAGCTGCAATACTTTGTGTCTATTGAAACTGTTTGCTCACTTTTTTCCCGACAGTTTAACGTTAACATAAATTTAAGCCCGAGATGGTTCTAAAGGCTCATGCTGGATACATAAAAAAAACGTTTTACAAGGAAGAATCAGCCTAAACATATCGAGGGTCCGAATTCACTAACCAGTCTTATTTTCCAGAATTTCGTCGGTGGGAAAGAACCAGAATTTCTGATTGGCTAAACCGTATGGTTTAGCCAATCAGAAGTTCTGTTACTTTTACAGTAGATAATCTTCAAGAATAAGACAAAGAACGTTCTTAAGAATGCTTGGTGAATATGGACCCAGCCTTACTACTCTGTTTCCTTAAAGAGAAAAGATGAGTCCCAGTCTATATTAAGATGCAGTACCCAACAATTAGAAAATGTAGTCAGTGAACATATTTCGCATAAGGATTAATTACGTTTTCTCGTAAATAATTCAAGGCCAGTCAATTATATTGACATTTGAAATAAATCACTGAGACGGGATCAATATGGAATTCTGGGTAATTTCCAAATCGAGTGAATGGACCAGCAATTCCATTACTTAGCTTTATCTCCCCTAAAATCTAGAGATAAAAAAAGATGTGCAATGCGGCGAAATTTTGTCTGTGTAAACATTGTTACCGTCCACGTCATTCTTCGTATAACTTAATTAGATTCTTTTAAAAGGTTTCAGCTAGTACAAAGTGTTCCAGTTTTTGATTTTGAGAAGTAGCTAGAATTGAATAATTTCTTTTAAAATGGCGGATACTTTATACACTTCTCTAGGGCCATATATTCCGTCGAGTTTCGTCGGTTATTTTTTTTGTACAGTGTATTTGTTATGGCCTTGCAATCTATTATAATTAGAATTATTAAGTTTAAAACAAAATTACAAACTATCCGATTTTAGTTAGAATTATTAGGTTTAAAACAAAATTACAAACTATCCGATTCACGACTTAAGATAAGCCATGTTAGTTTAAAAGTATGGGAATAACTGTCTCATAAACAAGAAGTTCCGTAGAAGAAGACACTTGCCAAGACTGGTCCAGCAGCATTAGACCACCTGTTATCAATACGAAGCTTTTAACTGAACATGAGGGTTTCAACGACAAAACAGTTGTTATCTTTATCATTAAATTGTACAGTATTCTTGAAATTGCTATCAGCAATTAAACGTCCAAAATACAAGCGTTGAGTATCATTATTGTGGCAATAGAAGTCAAAGAAATAGTTACAGCAAATTCATGAGATTATAGACAGTAATGACAGAACAAACATTCAATGGTCCTACCCACAAGACTGGAACATTTCGTGTCATGTCAGTGACTATCATTTTCATTCTTTATACAATTTCATACAGGTAAGTACATTCCGAAATGTAACCGAAGTGTATCTGGCTTTAATGCATGAACTCTTGTAGGCAAGTTTGATTTACTAACTATCGGCTGAATATGTAAAAATGTGTCGGCTTTCTCTTTCCACCATAAATCTTGATGTTAAATTTTGAAGGATGCTTTGGAAGGAGCATGCTCATGAGAAGAAAGAGAGATACAGCTTCAAAATGCTACTTCTATTCAGTCTGATTTTACATGTAGATCTAAGTAATATAGAATGTTAGCGATTGGTTTGAACAAAACACAATATAATACTTTCCAGAAACTTAATTATCGAATGATGAAGAGCTAACAGCAAATTTTACGAAAAAAGAAAGGTTGAGGTACCATTGAGATCAGTTTGCTTGACCTGTAATGGGTACGTGTATAAAAATGAATGGGTGTTGGACAAGCTGGTCCTTTTAGTTCAGGTAGATTGTTTCAGGCGGATCAAGCTATTGTCAATGATTTCAAAACACTCTGAATAAATGAACGGGACAGTGTTACACCACCCTTTTACAAAGGTTGGTAAATTCGTGACCCGTACGATTAGAACGCAACCCGACCGCTTGACTCGTTCTGGACAAGTCTTACTGTAGTATTAAATGTATCAAACTTCTACTTCGTGGGCGTCACTACACGCAACCTTACAGTGCAAGTGAAAGGTGGTTGATAACAAGCCGAAAACTACAATATTTGACAGTGACCAATAACTATTATATCGGGTATTTCTGCAAACATAATTATTTTGTTCTTGACCAAAAGAATGTTCGTTTTGTTTCGTTTATCAACCTAACTTTTCTTAGCACTATCGGTTTCTCAATTTGTAATTTCACTTCAGAACTAATTATATATACATGTAGTATGGTCATATAATATGGCACAATGCACATTTCTTTAAAAAAAAAAACTTAAATAATATGATGAGTATGTAATGATTTATATCATGCCCACCAGCTGTAAGAATAAAACAGTATAGGTAAGAATACACGAATTTCAATGTGGTTCATTTTGCTCAATTTTCATTGATTTACAGTCAGATTTGATCATATTCATTTTATTAACAAAACCGTGTCCTTCAAATCAGGTCCTATGCTTGTAATTCGCTAACATTCTAAACAAGGAAACACATTATTTTATGTAGACCCTATTTAGTTTACTGTTGTTTTTTTTTCGCAGTCCATGATCCGTCTTCGTCAACCACTCTACATTGTATGTATACTCTTATACTCAATGCTTTTCTAAGTTTCACGATATCTGACTGGGTTAAATGCGCAACTTTCCATATTAAGAGTTGGCATAAGAATGCGATTTAGAATGGTTAGCGAATACCAGCACCAATATCAGATTTATAAGGTATGTGTAGAGTGCACTCAATGGTGGTTCCATTTGGCTTATGGACGTCTCCTAAGGCTTGTACAGATGCGTATAAAGGCTCCACTCTGTCAAATGCTACTATGGAATATCAAAATATTTTTATCTACAAATCACTGTACAAAAGAAATATATCATTGACTCCAATTAGACTTTTAATCCACTGTTTTCTTTATCTGTTTTGAAATATAGTTCAACTCTATCTAGTTTTGTTATGAGGGACAAGGAACAACATTTTACTTTATCTTTGATCTTTTGGCCATACTGTTGCAACACGAATACTCGCCATGGACGAGAAAACTGATAGTTATAATTATAAGATTATTTTTGGATATCAGATTTCAAATGACAAAGTACGAAATCCAAGGAGCGGTTCACATAGAGAACAGATGCATAATTATGGAAGGGTCTAGTGCTGTGTTTACGCTTCCGTCAACTGTGTATTTGGTATTGTGATGCGTCATGCTCTATGAAAAGGGGTTTAACCCTTTACCACACAGCAGAATTCTAGACTTATCCAAATCGAAAGCATTTGTAGGCGATACTTTCACAGAGGCTCAAATAATGCATTCTTTTCTTTGATAGGGTCGAAAACTTTCTGGGGAAAGGAGAAAATGCTGGGTACCAGCATTCTCTCCTTTTCCCACGAAGTTTTTAAAAGGCCTCTTCCTAAGGGTCGTCAGAGTCGAATCTTTTTACAACAAGTCACATAATTTCATGTAGGGAGACCAGTTTACTGCATGATTCAGTAGGGTACTTGAAACGGATTTTATGGATTTCGAACTGTGTTGACTTTCTCACTAAATGTATCAAGGAAATGCTTTTAACTCCTTTTCGCCATGATACTGCTGTCATATGTACACAGTACCGACACTGGCATAGCCCTAGATAAGAGAGAGTAATGGTTTTCTAAATCCATAAGTTTCCTTACAAACCCTATGTTGTGGGTACTCATTAGAATCGTCTCAATGAGACAATTCTAATGATTATCCATAACATAAGGTTTAGTGTAAAATAATTAATATTTTTGGTTTTGAAATCGAAATCGCCACTCTTTGTGGACATCTGACTCGATAAACTACTAGTTTTTAATACGTTCAAACCTTTAGGATATCCAAGACCAGTCTATACATTTTTGATGATGATGTACGTAAAAATTGGAGTGCTTTAAACGTACAGTCTGTTTTTGAATATTCACTTTTCCATATTTTAGGATTACTATCCCCGTGAGTCCATTTTCTGTTCGAACCACCGTTTTAAATCTAACTTTAATATATTGATTTTAAGTTTTAGAGAACACTTGGAACTCCAGAATCAGCACTGTACGAAAGGCGACAATCGTAGGAGAAATTAACATTAATTATGATAATGTCTGTAAGTCTGTGGAGATCAGATATTCAGTTAATATTAACTAGTTGCAATTATGCTACTTTCATGTCATTCGCAAGATTGTATAGCAGAGACATGGTCTCCATTTATTTCGCCCCTAAAGATGAAAATGAACAACTGATCCCAGTTTAAATTTACCACTTAATGCCACTAGGAGTACAAAATCATTTTGAATTTGTTCAAGGTTAGCTTGTAAACTTAAGGCGAAATCCGTTAAATGAATGCATTTTCTTATGAACATAAAATTTAAGGTTAGGCAAGCAAAACAGTAAAGAGAGCTTCGTAACAGCACATGCTCCAACAAAAGACTAGATAACATATAAATCATTTTAACACATTTGAGTTTAGTGGTAATATAACACAATCATACGTAGTCATAAACCAAGTTTAAATTGGTTACCTTTTAACTTTAGATTTGCTTTGTTTTGAAGCGCAGTGATCCGAAAGCCGGCTTCGCGTGTTTTGGCCGAATAGGCCATTGTGTGACGTTCTTCTGTCAATAGAGTAACCTTCTTGCCACAATAATCAAAGGCTTGCAATACTTAACTTGTCAGATAAGACCCGACCCCGTAATTGATCCATTTTTTTTCTAGACACCAAAATGTGATTTTTATAAAGGTGAATAATTCCAGTTTTTAACCAAACAACCTTGTTGTATTAAGTATTGAACTATTGATTCTTTACCCAGCTGCTGGATATGCCGTTAGTGTCGCAGCAAATTTTAGTCGGCCAACGGTTTGTTCTGGGGTTGTTTGTTATCCAATGGTCGTTGTTCGAAGGTCAATGGTTGCCAAGGGACTTACTCATTACGCATATTATATTTCATGCCCACTCCATGTATCACCGATTACTTAGTTTTGCTTTTGTAAATTATACTCCAGAGAGTTTAGTGATAATAAAAAAGAACAAACATGTAATGCCTCACCACTTTAAGAATGATATTGACTTCAAATAGAGATTTGTATGTTCCAGGAGTTTTTTCGAAAACTAATTCCTCTGGCGCAAAGAGCTGTTCGAGTTGAATTTGCTGGACAAGTTGATGAAATTCAGACTATAAATCATATACCTGATCCTGGGCCCAAACTGTCCGATATTTTTCGTGACTTATTCGGGTATATAGAAAACCATGAAAATGGACAATCTGAAAACTATTTACATTCTGAAAATGTTCAATTTATTTGAGTCATGCTGTGTAAAAAGAGAATTTTATGTATGTGCAAAAACTATTGTTCCATAGTAGTCTGGATGGTCAGCACAGGCTGATCTTTGTCGAAACTGCCTTTGGTCAATTTATACATGTCCAAGAATCATTATAGATCTACCTCATAATTCTGTCAATTATAAGAAAAAATAGATTTTATGGGTACACAATCATGTGATAATTTGGTTTGTATAATGCCACACAGAGACGCATTAAACACCTTTTTGCCAAGACTCAACTCATTTGTTTGCGTTTAAAAGGATGGAGAAAGAAAGGCCACACGTATTTCACGTTGTGTTTACAGATTATTTTTAAACTCACTACTATTAACAAACATTAGAGTAAATTATTCATCGAATTTTTTTTGTTAAATTGCCAATTAAGATGCCTACATTAAAGGTAGAGGTAGTACGTGAGTCAGTATCCATTACTTGCGGGCTTAATATAGTTCTTGCACGCAAATGAAATCAATATTGTTTTTACTTTTCACTGAATTACACTTGGAAGGGATAGATGGGGATTAACACTACCTTTAACAGAAACGCAGTCGTTTCTGTACAACCTCAAAAGGTCTTCGTATTCTTCTATCTGGGTATGTAGGGTTTAGTTTGATATCCTAGAGAGTGGTATCCTTTAAATGCGGTTGGCCTCGTCGCTCAGTTGGTAACATACAGGGCTTGTTACCATGGAGTTGTGATTTCGAGTTCAAATTTGTCCACAGTCCAGAGATGAACGACCCCGGGGTATAGAGCTTTTGAGAACCCCATAGAGGAATGCAAAAATCCGCTTAACCAGTATTTTCTCCTTTTCGTATGAAGTTTTATACCCTGTAAAAGTCAAACTTTATTAATCAATCATTTTCAGTCGGCCTTTTGCAAATACTGTCAGTTTGGTGAAGTCCAGAATCTTGTCGCCAGCTAATGAGTTGAGTGATCTGCGAAAGGATTCGTTCTTATATCATCGCCGTAATATTTGTCTGACTCATTATTGACCTTGGAAGAGGACTCTAGGAATATAAAAACGATAAAAAAAAACCGGAGATAGTTATCTTTTTTAGTTTTTTCTTTTTTTCTAAAATGTTCTTCAAATCCAAAATATCTCAGAGTCGTAGTAGGAGGTGATCGATGTTGAAGAGGTTACACCGGAAATGTGGATCAAGATCTGAATGAATTTTTGCTCATTCTGATGCTGATCTGCAATATTCGCATAACCAACAAAACGGTATATATCAACTCTTTACCACACAATCCCGAATTTTAATGACCCTGAGAAAGAGAGTGTTTGAAAACATTGAGGGAAAAGGAGAAAATGCTGTAACCAGCGTTTTCTCCTTTTTCCAAAATGTTTACTGCCCTTCTAAATACAAATTTCAATTTTTGAGTTACATTTACTTTGCCGTCTGCAAAGGCGACTGCAAATGTTTTTAGTTTGGGCATGTCTAAAATTTTGCCGTTTTGTTAAAGATTTAAGGTGCACGATCGATCTTATACGTTATTGTAATTTGTATACTGGTATATTATAGAGAAATAAACGAGGCCTTCACTGACAGGACCTAAAAAAAACACACACACACACACCAAAAGTTGTTAGATCCAAACGACGGTGTGCTTATCTTTTTGTATAAAAAAGTAAACATTCTATAGCACGGCCCGTGTATTCAGTGATCACTACAAGCTTCTAGTGAAACAAAAACATTATCAAGTAAATGAGTCACAATTTCATCAGCCCATAAAAAAATACCTCAAAATTTCATGCATTTCTATATCAACTCGAATATTGCTTTGTCATATAATCAACTCTTTAATAATCGATACAATTTTAGACATACCTGATTTGAAAGCCTTTGCAGACGACAAATTAAATGTTACTGAAGTGGTAATCAGTATTATCTCCTTTTCCCACGATGTTTTTAAAAGACCTGTTCATCTGCGTTATTAAAACTCGAAAATGTGTGGTAAAGGGTTAAAGTTAATTGTATATGCATAATCGCACGATCTCTGAAAGTTTCAGGTTCAGGTAATCTCTAAGCTTTGAATACACAGAACAATAGCGTGTAAAGTCTCAGCAATTTGTCATTGATAAAAATGTATTTTCATATTTCGTATAAATATTTCATGTTAACATTGGAATAAATACAGCTTTTATAATCATTTGACAATTTCTTTATGTAATGATGTATCTATTTTAAATGGATTTTATTTTTCCTTATGTAAGTGAACTATCTCAAATCTATACACCAAAGCAAAGAACAAAAAGACGTATTTGTTGAGATACGTATTATCATGCAATGATGAGATCAACTAATTACTTTGTAAGCTAACTGTTGACATCACTTTATCATTCATTTCTTAATTCTTGCACAATTTATCGTTGACTAGCAGCACACTACCTTAGAAAACATGGCAAAATAAGAAATTCCTTTCTTTCTGTTTTCAGCAGTGTTCTTTTATAACGTTGAATCTAAGCTAAACAAACTTAAGAGGTGTTGGGTTTTTCTTTAGTTTTCTCACAAGTTCGTTTTCTAAGTTTTGTGTTTATGTTTGGTATGGCTGTAGTTAGCCAATGGGTACATGAAACCCAAGAGAGGAAGAAATGCCTTTCTGATTAGTATGAAAATCAATTTTGTAGAGAAAGAAGACAACAGCGTGTGAAAGGGTCAAAATAGATGAAATTGTTTGGTTTGCTCTTCAAATATTTGTATACTTATCATCGGTTACGGATATTACTTTGTAATGCAAGGGTCAGATTAAAGGACGATATTTATCGGTCTCTAAATTAAAAAAAAAATCTTGTTGAACCCTTTCCAAAAAAACACAATAGGAAAAGAAGAAAATGCGGGTAAACAGCATTTCCTCCTTTTCAAGCATTATTGTTATTAACTTTTTAATAATGAATTCAATCATTAGTGTGACATCTACTTTGTTGTCTGCAAATGCTATAACTCATATCCTGCTAAAGAAGTTAAACAAACTCCCAAGCAGAGAGTGAAAACACGAAAAATATTACTTCAAACTAAATTTATGTAGAAGAAGAATCTCGTTATCGGATAGTGTAGGTGCAGAATCAGACTTTAAGTTCTTTGCAGTCTGATCTTGATCATCACTCTCCGCAAAAGGTCAGCGAGTCGTGCTTATAAGTTCAAGGGCTAAATCGAGACATGTCATGGATGTTGTAATCTGGTATAGCTTTAACACTTTCAGCATCATATATATCCTTGACCTTGGTTTTCTATTTAATGAAACCCGGATACATGCTCATCACTTAGACTGGACTAAACATGGCGATCGGATTGTATAATTGCAAGATAAGACTTCACGTTTTGCGATCCATGTCACCAGCAAAAGCTCCTATTTGGTCTACTACGCTTCGTAAGATTAGACAATATGCACTGAGAATGGAATTATCATGATGGAAATACTGTAATGCGCATCCACAATCCAAGATTTTAGAAGGAAGTTTAAGACCGTTTAAAAAGCCATGTGTAAAATACCTGTGACTTACTTTCTATCTCCTGTGTATGTCTTCAAGTCTTTTTTCGGCCGCTCCATCATACTTTCATTGGTTGTATTTATTATCGTTTATGTTCTCTCTTTTCAGGTCCAAACTCGGCTCAGAGACGACGAGGGCGACAAACATATAGTCGATACCAAACTTTAGAACTCGAAAAGGAATTTCAGTTCAACCATTACCTCACTCGCAAACGTAGAATAGAAGTAGCACATTCTCTGTGTCTCACTGAAAGACAGATTAAAATCTGGTTTCAAAACCGCCGTATGAAAATGAAAAAAGAAAGACAAGCCATAAAAGAGCTCAATGGTTCCTCAACAACTAGAAAAGAAAAAGTCAGTGACGATAAGAATGACGACGAGAAAAGTATAGATAGTGACGGTTCTGAATCGTGAGAAATGGTTCAACAGGGTAAATACCTCGCTACTCTTTGATATTCAGTGATCTTGGGTCGTGTTCACCGACTATTTGGGTTCGATTCTATTTCTAACTTATGATACTAGTCATCTGATTGTTCGGGACGTCTTGTCTTGACCAATCAGATTACTAGTCTTGACTTCAGAAATAGAAAATACAATTCGGTTTTGTTTGTGAATACGGGCCGTGGAGTATCAATACTGGTAGTACGTCAGTATCGTTCGAAGTTGAGTGTTCTGAAATGTCGACATCAGTGAGTTCTCTAGTTAGACGGTCACATAAACTTACAGTCTGTCGATAAGAGGAAATTCAACTGGATCCCCGCAATAGCATCAAGTGATGTGTCAAATGCCCAGTGTTTCAAGTATACGTGTAAAACGAGAACCAGATACATGTTTTTTAAAACACTGTTCTTAAGATTCCTGCAATGACGAGAATATGACTTTTAAACGTACGGGATATACGCGTTTTATTCACTGTGTGGATGTTACAAGTGCCACCTATAGATGCAATGTGCTAACTTATTACACAGGGTACATTTAATGTAAGCATGGTGAAACAAATCATGTTTCGGATATTGTCAGCATATTTAACACCAGTTAACGTACTCGTTCATTTATTTTGAATTTGTGCACCCCTGTAGCAGACAGCTTTTGAAAACATTTCAGCTATATAGGCAGTTGTTAAACAAAATCATTTGCTCATTATACCAGAAAGCTTCGATACTTTTAAAAACCTTCCTTATGTTCCGGATCCGTATTCACCAACCATTGTTTGAAAACATTCTTAGTCTGAAATTTCAGAAAGATCTTAATTTGAGAGTTACACTTCTTCTGATTAACTTAACTATTCGGTTTAGCCAATCAGAAGCTGTGTTACTATGAAATTAAGAAAATCATACAGAAGAAGACCCAGAACGTTCTTAAAAATGATTAGTGATTGCGGATGCAAATATTTTGTCTATAGTTTGATTGATACTTGGTTTCACATGTATGAATTAATCAATACGCACATGGATTTCTGTCCATATTTTCCGATAGGAAATACAATGTTAACTTACAGAATGATAATCGTCAACAAGGCTCGGACGTAGAGAAATACGGAATGAATAATTACATATACATTACCGATGCAAATTATTTTTGGGTCTTTCATCTATCTGTCTATTCTCATCTTTCACTGCCAAAGACTACAGCATAAATCAAGAAGTGGCGGCTAACGTAGATTGAGAGACTTTTAGAGTAATCATTTTATGTAGGAAGACTTCCAATATTTACCAACCACTAAACAATAAATTGAATTACAGTCATGCTCTGGGAAAAAAACATTCACCCATCTCAGGGCTCGAGATAAGAGGGAGTGATGGTATTCTAAACTCATTTCTTCTCTTCCAAACCCTATGTTGTGGAGACTCATTAGAATCGTCCTCGATGAGACGGTTCTAATTTGTAACCAGAACATAGGGTTTAGTTCAGAATAATAGGATTTTTAATTATGGATTCAAAAATACTCCCTCTATCTGCAGCTCTGGCATCTCTATGATACATTAAAACAAGCAAGTCATAACATAATTAAAGATCCATAAAATCCATTTTGTCTGACAAACGATTAAATCCTTAGGTTGACCGGTCCGTGGAAATGCAGAAAATTGAACAAAAGCAAACAATTTTGATACAGGTAAACTTTGGCTAACCTGGGTCAATACTTTTTGCAGATACCGTTTCATAGCGCAGGACTCATTTGATTGTTAGATTTTCCAGATCTATTTTCTTTTAAATTTTAGAGTAACACTGTATCTGATTTGCTAGATCAAATGGATCAGACAATCAGAAATGGTGTTCCTTTCTAGTTTTTGAACAACATTATGTATGCAATTATGTATGATTGTTGAAAACAGGCACTGAAAAAAATGTAGCAAGAGTGGTGAGAGCGGAAAGTTGCCCATTTCAACCCGTTTGTTTTTATCATCTTAACATATTTCAGTATATAAAAGCATTGTTTATGTACTTTTATATCTACAGATATGTTTTCATTGCCCCCTGTCTCTAAATCCTTTAATAGGGAAATACCGATGAAATGGATTGTTCTAACGACTTCCCTTTCAGGATCAATGTTCTGCAAAATGTTGCTTATCTTACTGCTGACCAAGATAACAAGACGGCTTAAAGCCAAACGTTCGCTTATTGTCATAATTTCCGTCGCTTTCGAACCTCTTTTTAAAACTTGTTTATCAGAAGACGTGCAAAAGTTGCAAAAGATAGCAGACGCCACAATAAAAGTTGCTCAATCTCTTGAGGAAAATGTCTTTCAAAAGATAGAAACATCGCAAGAATAGGAGAAAATGCACACTAGTATTTTCTTTCCTTCTATCAATGTTCTCAATAGAATCAGGATCGTACAAACAGGGGATTGATTGTTCGATAAGGTGGTATCAAAACATGACACTACATTTTCATTCCGTTTAAAATAAGGTGAACTCTCGGAAGACCAAATGGATCGTTTCGGTGAGAGACCTAAATATACCCAATACGAGAATCATTATTTACCGTTATATAGAAAACTTTTTGTAAAAATGAACAGTTATAATGTTGGTAGTATATAATGTGCTATAATTTATACTTAGAACTTAACTGTAACATTTCTTCGTCGATGGAGTGCCAAATAATCAGAGGGACAAGTTAGGTTAGGCCGAACAAAAAAAAATGCAGTTTCTATGCTGCTTTTGCTACAACATTTCACTTACGGAAAGTATAGATTTATAATCTAGCTACATCATTTCATCAGTCTGGTTTTGATTTGTATTCTCTGCGAAAGCAACAAAAGTAGTGCTTAGTGTCTTTATTATTAAGGGTTACTTGCTACCATCAAGAATACTTACTATTTTGGGACCATCTTTACAAACTTCATACATTACAGATTTGCAATAAATTTGATTTACAATTTTGCGAAACAAGTCGGCAAACATATCGCTATCATGTCTTTGGATTCATTCGTAGTGTATAATGGTGTTCTGTGGCAAGTGTTCTTAGTCTTCTCAATATAGTATAAATATATGAAAGTTGATATCCCGGGGGTACTAGTAATACAAATTCAGCACATTACTCACGTGGACTTTCAGAGTGAGGACACGGCACTTCAGCTTGTGAATCAAAACTAATGTCTGCAAATAGCATACACTGTGTTTAATAATATATGGTACATTTTTTAACCGTCTCAAAGTAGCTTGATGTTGAAGATAAAATGGCAAAGTATTTTCCACGTTCTATGTCAAATACGACACATGTTCTGATTTACGTAAAGGTGCATTAACCAACAGTAAGCATTAATCATTTTATATTAACTTTCTTTCAAAATGTGGGGTTGAAGTTTTTCTGGTACTTTGTTCTGGACAGGTCCATGATGATGACTTCAGAAATGGCGACAGGAAGCGTTTCTTTCTTTCTGATAAAAATAGACAAATTAATTTTCAAATTTCTACATGATGTATAGGATATGATAAAAGTATATTACAAGCGATTTCCTTCGAAAAAGCTTCCTGTTACGTCCTTTGTGACAGTAGACCAATATTTACTGACAAGTCTTGATTTCGTACCAATGCTTTACTGGGTAAGTTGTGCGTACCTTGGAGCTTATTTACAAACCATGTTCGATTTAATTCCAATTCTTAGGCCAGAACTAACCGTCTGACCGCCTATGACATTCTGTCCCCGACAATTGGCTGCCAAGCTTTTGGCAAAAAGAATGATAGGACCATGGTAGGGACGAAAAATGGAATTTGTAAAGTACATTTCCGCTTTTTTAAAGCAACCGAGTAATACAAATCAAAGTACTGAAAATATTTGCAGACTAGCGAGTATAGAATAAATGGCCTTGATGATAAAACTTGGTTGGTTCATACAAAATTGAAGAGAAATGGTCGGATTTGGTTGAAAGGATTTGGTTGAAAGTCCGATCCAGTTGTGTGAGTTCGAACTCAGTTTTTGTAATAGTAGTACCCCCGAGATATCAACTTTCATATATACATGTATATATGTTATATCTATATATATATATATGAGAAGACTAAGAACACTTGCCAGAACACCGTATACACTGCGACCGAATACAAAGGCGTGATGGCAATATGTTTGCTTACTTGTTTTGCAACATTGTAAATCAAATTTATTGCGAATCTGTAACGGATGAAGTTTTTAAAGATGGTCCCGAAAAAGCGTTTTAGGATGTCCTAAGTCAAAATAGTGTAAACATGACCTTATTTGAATCATTCATACGACAAATTATTTTTTGAGTGTTCTCTGTTCTTTTCTATTTTCACTGAAAAAATGGGCCCATGTTCATCATCCGTTCGCCATTCCAAACTCAAAGTGTGAGAGTAATCATTTGATTGGTTGGGACAACGTCTCAAATGGCTAGTACAGCAATTGAAAGTTTAAATATAACAAAATATTGGTGAATTTAATGCAAGAATTCTTTTGTTTTGGGAATACGTTTTCAACAAACTGCTTTTGCATGCTATATTATAAATCGCTTAAAGCAATCAATTCCCAGCCCGAGAGTAAGTAAGCACAGAGGATGCATATGTCACGCAACACGTTCATATTTCAAGAAAATCCTTTTATAATATCAGTCATTTAGCTGTACTCCGTTGCAAGACAAAGAAAAGATGCAGTAGGAGACTTTTGAAAAGGTTGTAGGGGAAAAGAGCAATTGCCTTCTGTGAGATTTAAGCATGTTCCCTTTAAGTTTTGTTAACTAGCGTAAATCAATCTTTCGGGAGAATATATCTTAGGGGGAAAAGACAGCAGAACATCGCCTGTTACTTTTGCTGCATTTTTGTGTCAAAAGCGGTCTGTGGTTTGTCCCGGGACCAAACGCTGGCCTGCAAATTATTCCTATATATTCTTCCTGACAATTTAATTTCGAGTCGCATTTTTAACCCACAGTCTCATTGCATTCTTTAAAGAAAGCTTCACATATAATTGTATTGATGACATATGACAATTTCTTCTACTCGTGTGCTTTTGCAAGCTTGGACTGTTTCATCCATTTACAGTTGCATTCTTATTCTGTTTTAAACATGTCCTTAATTTCGAAGGAAACCAAATACTGGTTTGCAAATCCTTATGGTTTGGTAGATCAAAAATGCATTCCAGTCTGTATTTAAAGCTAAATGTAGGATGCAACTGAAAGTGATTGGTGCTTACGTGCCCTTGGTGCAGAGTACCTTATTCATAAGACATACATGTTACATAATATCGGATTAGTTGTTCTGTTTTGCATGATGTCTTAACTCGAATTAAGCAAAACTGCTGAGGACTACATTAAAAAAGAATAGAGGTTAGTACCGCCTGGTATCAGTATATTAGTGTCAATAAAGTGACCCATTTGATTGAATGATACACATTTTCACACAATTACATTGCAGTCATCTATATTTTTCCTACTCACATAAACGAAAACCTTCATTTAACGACAATGGAGAAGAATGCTTTTGTAAAAATTCTCGCCATCTTCTCCTTTTTTCCCCAAAAATCTTTTCTATTCTTTCTGGCGCAGAAAAGAAACATTTTAATTACATTTTTCTTGTCGTCCTCAAATGCCTTCAAATAGAAAGAGCCTAAAACTTTGTCGTTTGGTTAAGGGTAAAGATGGACAAATTGCATTATTGACTCATCAACGTATCACTGTATTTTGTATGTTTTGTTGTGATGGACTATGTATTTTATAGGGTAAAAATGAACATAATTATAAATAAGAGAGTTTATGTAGATATTATATTATTTGATGTTGTTATCGTTAAAGGTCAATTTTGTGTAATGTGCTCCGTTATTTTGTTCCTCTTACAAGTCCAATTTGCTGTATTTTGCTATTATAAACTATAATTGTGTTCATGTGAGTGGTCCGTCAGCGTGATTTCAAAGAAAAGAAACGATCAGCTTTATCTGGAATTTCGTTTACATCTCATTTTTTTCCATTTAGAATATCATAATGCTTTCACAAAATACTGCTTGTATGCAAATGAGTTGCGCTCTGGCAAAAGCGAGTTACATGCATGTCCGTTATGTACTATATACCATGCAAGTCATATAATGATGGATCCATAAAATCCATTTTGTGTAATAACCGACTGAAGCATGAGAAGGTACTTTGACATGCACGAAATCGACCAATTACAAACAGTTTTAACCCATGCCAGCCTCTGCAAGCTGACATGAATCGATACTTTTTGTAGATGAGTTAAGTCCGCTTTTCTCAGGGCTGAACTCATATGAAGGATAAAGAAAAGTTTAAAGCTTTTACATCCGGTTGGTGTGCACTTTGCTTGTTCTATCTGGAATTGCAAAGACAATGAAATATATTATTCTAATATAAAGGGACGAATAAATTGCACCAGTGCTTAAAAACATTTAATATCAATTCGTGACCCATCCGGTAAAAAAGGTCTGTCAGGGTACTTTGTAAATTAATCAGATGAAAACAGACCAACGATAGTGCAAGTCAATTTAAGTTGATAACTAAATACTGATTGTATGACAAGGTACAGTGACCAATTTTCATACAGAAAATGTCATTAAAGCGAAAAGTGTCAACCCTTGTTAGCCTGCGCAATTCGCCCAGTCTGATGAGGGTTGACACTTTTCGCTGTTTCCAGAAAGTCCCTTTTTGCGTGATGAGTCACATATAAGCGTTCAGGCGCTTTCAATGCATATGAGTGATGCTCGGGAAAAAAATAGGAGCCTATATATCTTCGTCAAGCATTATACCAAGCAAGTGGGCGTTCAATATGGATTCGTTTCGACTAAACACAAGCTAAATCACGAGATAATCTGGTCCAGTGAAATTGAGAAAATTTACTTGAAGCAAAACATTCCGACCCAGGAATGCGGAGGCTCACATGGGTCGATACTTTTTGTAGATGCAGTAGGACACTTTTTCGCAGGGCTTGACTCATGTTTATTTAACACGCTTTGGCAACTTTCGTTTACGTCCTTTTTTGTGGTTGTTATGTAAATAATTACACTAGGGTACACATAAAATTTCAAATTTGCTATTTGAATCGTACAGTAGAACTTTCTATACCGTATATGCCATTTGAAAACCTTAGCACAATAATGGAATCATACCATAACGATTTTCACATCTAGCAACGAAATAAATATCCCTCCAACTCTTACTTGCTTTTTGTTCAGATTAGTAAACGCAGTCAGGAGAAGCGTTCAGAACTATACGTAATTCATTACAAAGCTCTAAATGCACATGTTCCGTTTTGTGTGTCAGCAAAATTAACTCCCTTGGGGATTGTATTACGTCATTATCGTATACAGAGGGCGCTTTGTGATATATCAAACGGTAATTTACAATGACAAGTCCTCTTTGCGAGCTCAGATAATGAGTAATTGCTAGAAACAAATTGCAAGTTAGAAAAAAAAAGATAGACTCTTATAAAAAAAAAAGTATGAAAACAGGACAATTTTAAGATTTGTTTAACCATTTTCACTTTTTAACATTATTCTTAAAGTCCGATACACTAATTATTCACAAATACATTATTTTCTGACCATCGCAAACGACAGCAACAACAATAACAGAACTAATATTTGTTTAGATTTAGAGGGCATTATTTATCTTTTGTTGGCTGATCCTTTTACGTATTGGTTTACTTTTTTCTTGCATAAAAACCAAGGTATGTGTCAATAAACTTTGTCTTTGACAGAGAAATACTACATGTGTTCTTTTCATATCAGCTAAAACTATGACCAATCATTTGTGTAAAGTCATTTATTTCAATTTCTACCCTTCTTTTTTTTTTCAAATGGAGCCAGTATTGAAGGTTTATTTTCAGCATTGTAGCTTAGCAGGCTACAGTTTACTTCGAAGAAAGACAATGTTTGGCTTTGAGACAAATAATTCACTATAATAGATATTTACAAATAAATCGCTGCAGTTGTACTCCTTCCATACTTAGATTGTCTAAGAATATAACGGACGATGTCAATCAAAATTAGACTGAGCGTTTTTGTGCGGTCTTAGTTTGATCTAAATTAGTAATAAAAGCGCTCAATTCTGTCTTCACCATTCTGAATATAAAGATACACTGAATTTTACCTTGCTGTATTTTTAATGTTGCCTTTTTCATACTGCCATATGTAGCTTACTTACATGTATGTACTCCCACCTCTCCTTTCAGCACTGCCACGTATTTTGATTGCTTAGCTCATTTTTCATATGATGGACCATTGCGCTTTAATGCCATGTTTACTTTTTTCTGTTTTTCCCAAGAATAAAGTATAAAGACAATTTTAATCTCCTGGAACAAATTTGGAGGGTTCACCTTTGAAAAGACCATTGTAAGAATATTGGCAAGCCACACAAACTATGGTCCAACAAATGAATGGAAGTGAAATATTGTGACATAATGAATAAATTGCTTGACACGCAGAAACGAATTTAACAAAGAAAAAACCGCAACAGGTACATATTATCTCAGAACGTCCTGCAGATGCAACCCCAACCCAGCGGACGACATTTTACCGTTTACTGCAGAGCAACTTTTCTGTGAGAATTTGAAAATATTAAAACAACAAACGAACAAATATGTTTACATTTTCCCGCAATGTTTTCACTTCTTTCATGAGTTACTGCATAGTTTATGTGGGTAATTAATCCTATGTTTACTACGAGATTTTCAAGGTCGTGCTCTGCATTCTGTTCCAGGAGGTAATGCAAAAAATAAGCACAGAGAACGAAATTCTAGATACTGTAAGCTGACGATATCTTTTCGATCACGTGCGTGTAAGTTGTGTGTTTTTATCTCCGATGATTTATTATATAAATATCAATTTATCTTGTTATATATGTAGCGTGCTACCAACTGAAACGAGAATTTTGTGCAAACCTATTGAATTTTGTAGGAATAAAGTATATGTACTAAAGGTCTACCGACAAGTGTATGTTTCTCTTTTGTGACCATATTTTTTTTACATTTAGTCGCTTTCTGTCGTTGAAAGAGCTTTAATTCTGTCAGCGCACAGTTTATGCGCCATACTCTGTGGCAGAAGGAAGTCTAATGCACTTCAGTGATACACTATATACCAGAGCTCCAGATAGAGGGACTGATTTTTGAATTTTAAAATTGAAAACAAATAATTGTTCTGCTATAAACCCTATGTTATGGGTACTTATTAGAATCGTCTCAACGAGACAATTCTTATGAGTACCCACAACAAAGTGTTTGAAGGAGAAAAATGGATTTAGAATAACGTAACTTTCCCTTATCTGGAGCTCTAATATTTCGAACAAATCGTCAAATAATCATGGATCCATGAAATCAGTTTGAGCATCAACAGAGTTAATCATGAGACGGAATAGTCTAAGGCCTGGCAAGCTGGATTCAATTTTTTTTCAATCCGTCTGGTAGAAAAATTTCATTGGTACCAGGTGATAGTATAGCTATATAGATGTCAAGTTAGGGTGGATGCCAGAAAGAAAAGTGGTGCAGATTTTTTTCAGACGACATTTTGTTACCCCACCCACTGAAATTGCACTGAATTGAGCTTATGTGTATAAACCACAAAATTTAAATATCTTCCGGAGTATATTGATTGCAAATAGGTCTAATTGACAGTTAAGCACATAAGCAATGAAAACATTCCAGTTACAGGAGAAGATAAAATACATTGGGTGTCCTGGTGTTACCCCACCCACCAAATTTGCATACATTCTTTGAAAATCATGAGCAACTTAATATCATTTAAGACTTTTGTGTTTCAACTTCTTGTGAAAGGGTTTAATGAGAACTAAATGCTTACTATTGTACTAAATTGCTGCATTGTATATTTGTTACGGTCGTGTTTATCTTTTACCCCTACCACAAATGTATATACACGGCCATCTATGAGCTATTATATAATTATGGCAGATTTTAAGAGACAAGATTTTTGAAAATTATGTTGGATTTTTTTGTTTGGTAAGGTTCCTTATAGCCACACTGGAATATTGTCTACTGTGATGCAATGCTAGTCATAACACATCGACATGTCCTTCATGTAACAAAATTGTAAAGTAAAAGAAATTCCATTCTAATTTAGAAAAATAAATATTTTCTGGTTCAGATTATAATATTTCACTTCGAATCATCTGTATAACACATATTTGTTTTATATTAATTGAGTATTTTGGAACAAAACTTTGGCAAATTATGTCAGAGAAGATCAGTGTTTTGCAACTTTTTTAATTTCTTGAAAAAGTTATATAGATCTAGTAAATAATTCCTAGCTGTTTGTACTAAAAATGTAACTGTATTTTCCGTTTTGTTCCCAGAATTTGTTTTTATTAAATTAAACGTCGCAGTTCTCTTTCATGAGCATTTTTTTTTTATCATTGTTATATATACGACTCATGTTTTACAGTAATGACACAAAATGTTACAGCACAGACACATATAAGTATCAAAAAAAGATTTGTACTTAGTGCCTTTATTTGAGAAAAACCAAACGAAACAATTATTGAATAGTTATACATGAAATGGAGAAAAGTCATTTGCACCAAAAATACTGTCTTGTTGACAAGTTAAGGCTTTAAATGTTATTACAATTACATTTAAGTTATTTCAATTACTCTTCTGTACCCACTGTTAACTATATTCATTCTATATGCATTAAAAATATCATTGTTATGTAGGAAATAAATCCATTACATCATAATATTTCAACAAGCCAGGGACATTGGCCCTGGAGTGCTCACCTGAGACTATAGCTTTATTTCCCTCATGTTTATGTGATGAACTTTAAACTAACCTGTGACCCTGGGGCAGGGCCAGTTTTACCCCAAGGACATGAAACGAACAAACTTGGAAGAGGTCTACTAGGAATTGCTACGTACCAAATATCAAAGCTCTATGCCTTTTAGTTTTAGAGAAGAAGAATTTTATAATTTTCTGTCTTTGTTCCTACGTTTGAACTTATGATCCCCAGGGTAGGGCCAGTTTTGACCCCAGGGGCATCATATGAACAAACTTGGTAGAGGTCCACTAGAAGATGCTACATACCAAATATCAAAGCTCTACGCCATCAAGTTTCAGAGACGAAAATTTGTAAAGTTTTCCTTCTTTGTTCCTGTGTTCGAATTTATGACCCCCTGGGCAGGGCCAGTTTTGACCCCAGGGGCATCATATGAACAAACTTGGTAGAGGTCCACTAGGAGATGTTACATTCCAAATATCAAAGCTCTATACCTTTTACTTTGTGAGGAGAAGAATATTAAAGTTTTTCTTCTTTGTTCCTATGCTCAAACTTGTGACCCCCGGGATGGGGCCAGTTTTGACCCCAGGAGCATTATTTGAACAAACTTCGTAGAGGTCCACTAGGAGATGGCCACATACCAAATATCGAAGCTCTTTACCTTCTACTTTCAGAGAAGATTTTCAAAGATTTTTTTTTCCTTATTGCGGCCATGGCAACCAGAATTATGAATGGAATTCTGTTCTTCTCTGAAAGTAGAAGGTAAAGAGCTTTGATATTTGGTATGTGGCCATCTCCTAGTGGACCTCTACCAAGTTTGTTCAAATAACAACCGGATGTTCCTGGGCTTTTATTACTTTTAATATTTTTTGAACAATTTTGGAAGAGCTTCACCCAAGGAACATCTCTGCCAAATTTCATCAAGATTTGCACAGTGATTTAGGACAAGACGTTTAAAGAAATTGTTGACAGACGCTGGACGGCGGACGGCGGACATAGGACGATCACAATAGCTCACCTTTAGCACTTTGTGCTAAGGTGAGCTAAAAAAAAGAACACAGAAAAAAACCCACATCCACACCCACATCCACACACATATACACATACACACACAACGCAGCTGTATTGGCAATGCAGCAAACAAAGAAACTGATGATTGATTATATGAACTGTGCATTTGTTAATTTTAAGTCATCAAGAGGACTTTAGCTCCACTGGTCGAAGGCCAGCGGGCTTACTTTATGGCCCGCTGTCCGTTCCGTCATGTGTCTGTCCGTACGTGCATTAACTTATATTTCAAACATCTCCTCTGACACTACTCATCCAAACTTGATGAAACTTCACAGAAATGATCCTGCTATGGCTTTCTTCAGAATTTCTTTAAAGAATCTGATTCCTTCAAAAACTCTGTTTGCCATGGCAACAAAACTGAAAAATATTGAAATCTTTGAAAATCTTATCTGAAAGCATAAGGCCTAGGGCTACCAAACTTGGCATGTAACTTTATGTCGTGAACTTTTACCAAGTTCCTTCAAATAATAGCCCTGGAGTCGAAACTGGCCCCGACCCTAGGGTAACAAGTTTTATACAGGATTATATAGGGAAAACTTTAAAATCATTCTTTACGGCCTTGGGCTATCAAATTTGGCATGTATCTTTATCAACTGGGCGTCTATCCAGAGTGCCCAATTTATAGTCCTGGGGTCAAATTTGGCTCGGCCCCGGGTCACAAGTTTTACATGAGCTTATATTGGGAAAGCCTTTAAAAATATACTTGTACATGGCCGCAAGGCCTAGGACTACCAAATTTTGAATGTAGCTTTATATAGTGGGCCTTTACCAGAAGGGCTCAAACTATAGCCTTGGGGTTAAGTTTACTAACCATAATAAAGTCTAGGGCTACCAAATTTAGCCCTGTTTCATGGGTCTCATGTTTTTCATGGCCTTTTTTCTTGTAGGAAACTTTGAAAATCCTCTTGTTTATGACACAACATTCTAGACCTGTATGATTTGGTACGGGGGTTTATCTTGAGGACCTCCACCAGGAGTCAAATTATTATAGCTTTGTGGTCAATAATGGCTTTGCTCAGGGGTCAAGGGGTCATAACTTTCCCGTAGGATTTTCTAGGGGAAAAAATGTATGTCTTCAAGTTTAAAACCAATTGCCCAGAGTAGTAATATTTGGCTTGTAGTGTTTTCACTTATTAGCCAGTGGCACGATACAGGGTCGTCACAGCCCTCTTGCTTTAAGATATATCCCCTATTGCATCAGTGAACTAGAGAAACAGATGGATGAAAAAAATAGGGCCCTTTTTTTACCTGGGCCTTAGCCTATTGTTTTTCTTCAAGTTTGAAACCATTTGGCTGGAGTTGTAATGTTTGGCTTGTAGTGTTTTCACTTATTAGCCAGTGGAGCGATACAGGGCCATCATGACCCTCTTACTTCAAGCCATATCCCCTGTTGCATCAGTGAAATAGATTAACAGAGTAGGAGAGTAAGAATAACAAAGGAAATAAAGCAGCTTTAAGTAATGAAAATAGCCAAATGTTAGTGTTGGCATACTTATGGTTACAGTTGTGAATATATAATGAAATAACGAAATCAAAGGTTAGTGTGCAACAACAAATTATACGGTTGCACTCATAAATAGATCATTTTTGAGGTGCTAAATGCTAAAACTCCATAACTGTTCTTAATTCTGGTCCTCTATGTCTGTCCTAGTAGCTCTAGCCAAAAATGTGAAAAAAATCTAGCCAGAAATATTAACACATTCAATGTGAAGACTGAAATTCAGAGATTGCTTTCAATTCATTCTGCTAGGAACATTTATTAGGTGTTTTACGGTATGTGAAATTGGCCAGACTTGATTTAATAAAAGTCTTACATACAGGTAAATGTGGATTTTTATGAGCATCTTAAATTCAAAAGATTTGTCAAAAAGATTAGATCTACATTGTTTCATTGTTTTTTCCATTATTGTGAACATAGGAAAAGTTATTTTTGTTATAGGCAAATTTGGGGTAGGCGCGTTTATTAGCATATAAAAAAAATCTGCACCACTTTCAGATCTGGCATCCATGCTTAAAGTGACCCTAATAGGCTATCCTAACTCACTGTACCATTTGAATTTTTCTACCAGATGGATTGAAAAAAAATTAAAAATAGGGCTCTTTTTTGATCTGGGCCTTAGCCTAGAAAGGTCCTTTGACATGCAGAAAAAGTACCAATAGCGGAGAGTTTTAACTACGGGCTTTCGAGGCTGAAAAGGGTCGAAACTTTAGCACATGCATTTTGCTGCTCTTTCATAGAGTATGGCTCATATGAAATTTTTCTGTTTCGATGGCTGAAAATACAACCCACTGAAGCTCAGAGAAAAAAGAGTGTTGTTTGTTGTTGTTTTTATTGGCCTGATTCATCAAGCACGCTCTGTATGGTCGAATCCTAGAGCTTAAGATAGAGAGTGATTTTGATTTACGAAATGAAATCTATATCAGTTATTCTGCACAAAACCATACTCATTGGAATCGTCTAAACGAGACGAGTCTAATGAATACCCACAATTGAGGGTTTGAAAGACAAATAAAGGATTTAGAATACCATCATTCCTTCCGCCCCTTATCTGGAGCTCTCTAATCCTGATCTGTGCCGTCTTCAATAGCCAAACTGTCGACCTATGGTGCTGAAACGCATTCTTTAGAAATCTTCTCCTCTGTGAAACTGCTGATAGCTGATCAGATTTTGAAATAATTGTTCGCAAAATTTTGATCCGTCAAAAAACATAGCGGTAGGGAAGACTCTTTGCTGTATCATTAATTCTTTTATCATCTTCTCCTAAACCGCTGGGTCTCTTTGGACCAAAATTGGCTGGAATGTTCCTTTGATGTCCTCTTTAAAAGTTGTTCACAGATTTTGATTCCATCGAACAATCTGGTTGCCATGGCAAACAAACGAACTTTTCGAAGGAATTGTTTAGAAATCTTCCCTCTGAAACTGCATGCCAGATTTTGAAATAATTTCACATTTTCAAAACCTATTCACGAAATTTTGCTCCGTCAAAAAACACGGCCGTGATTACAATTTCACAGAAATAATCCTTATATAATACCCATGTTTCCTCGGCTGTTTCGAGGAAAATATCGAGGTGTTGTTGTCGTCGTCTGCGTTGTTGTCGTTGTGCAAAAAATAACATTTCGATATATCTCGGCTTCTACCCAACACATGTACTTGAAACATGGAATATTTATTCACTAGTAAAAGAGCAATGCCTTCAACAAGGGCAGATAACTCTAAAGTAATTGTGTCCCAAACCTTGCCCCCTGTTTTTACTTAAAAAATTAATTTACTATCCAGCACCCAACAGCCAATCATTGGCACCCGCACGAGGTGGTCTTGTTCGATTTGATATTTACAGCCTCTATCGGCATGTGCTCTTGTTCAAGAAATGGTCCTTGGGTGTCCTATCCCAGCATTATTCGCAGAATTCTGATTCGTCAAAAACATGGCTATGGTGATGATTGTAGGGGTGAATTTTTGAAAGATTTTTACAGGTGATCTTCTCAAAATTCTTGGCAAAATAATGATTTTGTTTTCAAATTTTCAATACTTCAAAATAAATTTGCTATGGTCTTCCAAAAAATCAAGGTGAGCGACCCTGGACCATCTTGGGCCTCTTGTCTTGGAGTGTAGTCGAGGAAACTAAAGAGAACGACTTAGTTCTTACAAGACATTTTTCGCGCTCAACTCAGTTTAGTATGAAATTTCAGTTACATATGAATAATTTGAAACAATCAATGGGGTCAGTTCTTAACTTAAAGAGCAATTTGAGTCTTCTTCTCGATCGATAAAGCAAAGTTTTCGTATTTCGTATTCTTTTCACTTCCTGAAGAATTAATGAACTATTCTTTTGAGCAAGCCCTCAGCTAAGGATGAACTTCAACTAAAGTTTACTATGCTTTGACCCTGGTTCCTGAAGTCTAATTTACCGGAGGTTCCAGAAGCAGCTCTAATTTTAAATCACAAACCATATGATTGTCTAATAAGTTCTGTACCAACAAATTAAATGGCTTGATGAAAACTTTGTAGCTGAAATGATAGAGAAGTTAGTTGATGGTTACCGGTCGTTTTCTGATCAAATATTTGAAAAAAATCATAGCTTACAATGAGCTTTTGACATCTTACTCGAGGGGAGAAGTACTAGGATATGGTACAATATTAAATTTTGGTTTGGTATATCACGAAACGTTGGATTAAAGAGATACGAGTACAACGTCAGGATCACCTTTTCTGTTCCTAAGGTTCGAACATGTATCTCTCTATGCAGCATGGCAAAAAGCTTGGAAGGCACGGATAGCACTATCTTTAGGAACTACTAACGACACCGATGTCACACAAAATAACATATATCACCGAAACAAATTTAACGAACATGTTTCTTCTAGCAAACCCTATCATGAAGAACTGGAGGTGAGCTCTTCTGATCGCTAACCATCCCTAATCCGTCCGTAGTCTGGTGACCCTCACCTATTGAAAGATATTTTTCTCAGAATCAATTTGACCAATTACAGGTTCGTGTGCAGCTCCCCTGATCAAGTGTAAAAAAGACAAAATATCGGTCCTTAGACCAAAATAGCCGCGAAGGTTATATTTAAATACCGACCTCACTCCATAAAAATCCCCAAATTCAGACGCCAAATGACATTAAATTTTGGCCCGAATAAAAAGCCCTCTTACAAAGAATCTTGACGTTATAGTTTCTCAAGGGTTGATCAATGCTGACATTGAAGCACAGACAGATTTTCTAAATCTGTTGCTTGAAGCAACTAGGCATAGAGCCAAGATAGTTGATATATATATATATATATATTGTACATGCAACATCATCTGAACGGGATGGTTAAAATAAGGAAAAAAATACATGAAGACACTGAAAAACAGAATGGTAAATTCAGCTTCGTGGCCTTTTGGAGATATTCTAATCATTTGTCTGACATGTTGAGATATACGTGGTAAAACATGTGGACAACTCCACTTACTGTACAACAAATAAATGCACCATCGACAATCGTAGACACGACTACACTGGAGGAAACAAAGGATCCCAGTACTACTAGGTTTACAAAACCTTTCGGAAACACATTTCAAGTTGCAATGTTTTGGACTGTTTTCACGGCCCATTCCATTAGACTCGCTTTTCGTTTCCGATAAAAGTGACATTTGGGTTTCAGTTCGATGGAGAAATGTGTAAAAACAAAACTTTAAGTCGAGGCTGTTTGGCCTAAACATGATGTAAATAAACGACAGAGCACAGACGAAAATTTAGGGGCGGGGTTCTAAATATTCTATAACATGCCATGGTTTCGTTGAAACCAAGTAATGGACCATTTCTATTTTATATCAGACGGCACGGTCTACACCACCGCACAAAACCTACTTCTGTTGCTCCAGGCAGTGAAAAGTTAACTGAATATCAATACAAATCGATAACAATCTAGCAAACTAATTTGATATTGACACTTGATTGAACTCCAGTCCATAAAATACGAAAATCTTTACGATATCAGACAAGCCTGACATTGATATCTGGAAATGTAATTCCACAGGAGTTAGTGACAGAGCTCTAATGATAGTACAGATAAGCAAAAAGGGCGCGTAGGAATTCTAGTTCTAAGTCGAAAAAATGATGCATATGAATCTTCCAACAAAAGCACCATATACGTATTTGAGTGATATTTCAACCAAAAGAACACGCGTATGAATGCGCTAGCGAAATTTTTCTTAACAACAAGATATGCGCAGCAATAAATGAAAAAGAAAATGTGCATGGGCAAATGAAAATTCACTTGCCCATTTTTAGGCATTCGAAAAATTGCTATGTACAGTATCAAAACGTTTTTGTTAGAACATTGAAACAAAATAAATACGGTACATGTAATCAGTGACAATACTTAAGGAAACCTCAGGCCTCGCAGGTCTAGGCTGATATCGAAATCTCCTCCTCTGTGTACAAAATCATTACGCTATAATTCAGAAATACAAGGGAAAAATGAAGCGAAATGGGTAAAAAAAAAATGTACTTTCGTTATTGAACTAATTACGAAAAGTAGAATATCTGAGGAACACACGGCAACAGGGTCTCTTTCAACAATTCTATTAAATTACAAGACAGGACATGGAATAACCTCTCTTAGAGAGTAGTTTGTAAAAAAAGTCTCGCTCTATATTCAGCTAGCTGGTGTACTATTTAGATACATGCAATTGTGCAATATGATTTTTAAAACAAAAGCACATGTATATGTATGTATCGAGCCATTTATTTGAAGTTATCAAATGGGAGCGCTGCCATCTTGTAGAGAAATAATAATGTAGCAGTTTGACAAAAACAAGTGATTTTTCTGGATAATAAAATATTGTGAAGGTTTCAAGGTAAATATAGAACGGTGTACTTGATGAATCAGAACGGAACCAAATAATGGTATCCAGACAAAATCTATTACCAAGCAGCGTTTTGATAGAATACAGGCACGCAAATATATAATATCTACTCCATTGCCTCACCCATTCACCAAACGTGTGTGTTACGACCCTGTGGAAGAGGTTTTTGGAAACACGTGGTAAACTTTTATTTTGTATTTATTCCACGATGATTTCTATCAACTCAAGGACAAATGCGGTCCTCTAGGCAACGTTTAGTTTGGCGTCTGTAAATGATGTAGCTATTAACATGTCTGAAACTAAGTCGTCTGGTAGAAGATTGTGTAGTTCGCTTCTGCGACGTGTAATCCAAATTAAATGGATTATTTGGTTTTCTGGTCTTCTATTTTGAAGTTCCATGTTCAGACAGTTGTTTGATTTTCTACACATAACCCATTACTGATGTAAGCATTTGCGATTTACCTCACAATATTTTGGTATTGTTTACAGAACAATGCATTCTTTTCTTGAAACTAAAACAAAATGTATTTTTTTTTCTAGCCTTGTTTTAGTTTCCAATAATACAACTTTGACCCATCTGTAATGGATTCGTCTATAAACAGCTAAGTTACACAATCATTTCCAGTCTGTAAAACCAATAGCTCTAACTTCCAAGGTTAGAGATTAAATAGATAACAATATCTAACACAAAAACTGGGTTGGTCCAAGATGCACCTGTAGTTGGGCCAATTTCGGCTAGTTGGTTTATTCTGAAATTCTTGCTTACTTTTGTCTCTTATTTGCGTATGTCATATTTTTCGAAGAATGAACGAGTCAGCTTTGACGAATTACCCATCTCATACAGATAGGAAAAGTACGTCTTATATGGAATCTATTATACAGGCCTGTAAGGGGCTGTTTTAATACATAGCCGGTACATAGGTTACATGCTAGCTGATCATAGCTGAAAGAATCGCACCAGGCAGTGTTCTGTTGAAAAACATTTGTTTTATTTTGAACTTCAAAGTAAAGGTTGTTGTTTAGAAAAACAGTCCGGTTCTGTACCTAGAATGTCCAAATTAGATCGATATGTATTTGTGGAATGTCATCTGGCGGACGATAAGGACTTTTTTCACATAAGGTAATGTTATTTCCGGAAACTATTCAACTCATTCATGTTAAATAGAGAAACGAAAGTCTTGAATAAGAAAAAACAACGACAAGTTTGTGTAAGCTAGAGTACAGGTACAGAGTAAGCTATGTGCGATAATGCCCCTTTAAGCACGCAAAATGTCGCATTGAAAGCCAAGTAACAGGAATGTTCCTTTTCTCTGAATGGTTAACGTATCCTTTTACGCATACGTATGATTACTGAGAATGTCTTTCAAGGTATGACTTACTCTAGATTAAACCATTCATGCATGACTCACATTTCAGAAATCCCTTTTATGTATGGGTAATACTTTGCAGACTCCTTTATGATTGAATAATTCCACGACCTAAGAATTTAGCTATGCTATGAGTATCACTTTCTTCATAACAAATACTCCTAAGAATTTCAGTTTATGCTTAATTCTAGGAAGGTCCCTATTTTCATGGGTAATGTTAAGGGTGCCCTTTTATGCACCAATGCATGACTAGCACACAACACGTCCATTATGCATGGCTATAGCTGATAACTTCCATTTTACATTTCATATGTCTATTACTAAGAACTTTTTTTTATGCGTGTTCAACATTAAAACGTCTCTTTATCCATTGCATATGTAAAGACCGTCCCTTTATTCATGGCTAATGCAAAGACAGTTCTAATATGCATGGCCGACGCCAGGCCAATAAATGATGAAATTAGACATCACAATCTCATTTTTAAGCGGAGGTAAGTTGATATTCTCTCAGATTGTAGAAAGGACGATGATGGTGTTGAGGTACACGTTTCTGGCAGCGTGATCTGATATTAGCCAAGCGACAACGTGCTATATGAGTCCATTACAATAAACAAATCACAAGCATCAAGTGGTTGCGGTCTACTATGTAAACACGTTCATTTCATAGATGTTTCATTAAAGTCTTCATCCAGTTGTGTATTTTGGAACATTATTTTTTTTTTCAGTAGATTTGACCCCTATTTTGATTTTTTTTGGTCAGAATAGCTGATAAAATGTCAGGCAGTGTTACACAAGATCTCACTTAAAAATTATTGAAGTAGTAGTATTATAATTGTCTGGTTGCCGCAGTCGTACATGTAGCATCATCATCTTCAATGATATTGATTCAAGAATTGGTATTCATTTTCCTTACTCTCAATACAGACAACTTTTGTTATCTTATTAAACCAGTGTAGGAACATGACTTTAACTTTGTCTATATCAGTCATTATCTATTTTATTGAATATCCTGGAATAAAAAAGCAGTTTTCAAAACTGTTACACCGCGGAAGGCAACCAATATATCATCTTGATCTTTTTTACGATCAACATGCTTCACCATTTACCCCCGGGCATACATTTACAGCCCATGAATTTAAAAGAAAAGGCATTCTTGTCAGACATGTATAACTTTAGGCTTACTACATGTATGTTGAAATATTACAGTCAAATTCGAAAAATTCTGTTACAGAAAGATTAACTTTTGTTCACAATATTCTCAAAAGATTAGAAGCTGCAGGATGCAACAGGGCTGCCTCCACTCAGGTAATGTTATTTCCCTTACGGCGTCTTCAGAAATATCTCTTCGCTTTTATCCTTCTTTCATTCCGTGTCATCAAAGTTTTCTTTATCCAAATTGATTTTGTCAAAAACTAGTTGCTAACAAAGTTTGCATTTTGTAACTTAAATATGTGCAAAGATTTGACAGCTCAAGCCTTCTTAATTTTATGAAAACTATTTTTTGTTTTAGATTTGTTCATAAGCAGCAAGCTACAGAAGTTAGCGCGTTTAGGTAAGTTATTCTGCATCTTTGCAGTGTAGTGGTGCTTTTACATCCGTTCATTTATGCAATAATATGCATTTGTGATCAGGGGTGAACGTGGCGTTTTAATATATTTGTATAACTGTTGCAAAGTCTATCGAATAACTAATGAGAAAGGAAGTTATGATACTTCGTTGACAGCAGCATGATCACAGTGTAGGACCGGAAGTGTGCATTGTTTGACATTGTATGTCACTTGGGAGTCTGTACAGTGGCGAAATGTCACTTGATTTAGGAAACTGTGTTTCCACGATAAGTGAAGTTAATATTTTTTTCATTTATTTTTATATTTGATTGAATTCTTTCCATCCACATGTACTTTTGATATATATTAAACATGTCAGGCACCTGATCGTGCAATATGCAACCTCCTTATAGCAATAAGAATGTCTTGATCATCTTGATGTGAGAAAATTGAAATGATTTTCGACTACAAAAAATAGCAGAATTTTCGCTTTAGCGCACACGAGAGAGTTCTTTCTACAATTAAAAGGTCTGCCGATGTGTCTGCTTTCTCTTTTCATCAACAAGTTCCAAGTTGTGACCCTAAAAGCGATTAAAATGACGAAATTCCAGCATGTCTACCAACAGAATTTTGTACTGTCACTTGTATAAAATATTGTAGATCTCAAGTGACTGTACAACAGCGTATCAAGTGACAGTACAAATTCCCTATGTTGACATGCCATTTTAAACGAACGATTAGGAGGATTATAGTCAATTTTGTTACCAATTCTTTACATGTTTTCAAACAAAAGTGAATAAAGAAACTGTCTATACATTTTCCGTTCAGCAAAAATGCTTTTAAGGATGATTAATCAAACAAAATACCCCGTTTTTTTAGGCAAAATCTGTATTTTAGTATGGTTACATGATCAAGGCATCCCCATATCTCCAGAGCACATGAGTGTTCTTGATACGGTCTATGATTAACAAACAAACAACTGGATATGAAGGTTTTATAATAGCTATCAAAATAAATGAAAAATCACCAGCTTGACTTACCGTGTGTTAGCAATTTTCACGACCAAGTGACATTTCACCGCTGTACAGACTCCCAAGTGACATACAATCTCAAACACTGTACACTTCCGGCCCTACACCGTGATGATGCACGATTCAATTTGACATATCATTTTCACGTATCAAAGCAATGGAATCTTTATGTTATACACCTAAGGGTTTTCTCAACCTTTCTAAAATAAAGTTACCGCTCTTTCAAAATTTGCACCGCTTAAAACAAATTAGATTAATTTAAGACAAATTCGTTTTTTACGCATTTTTAAATTAATTTCCTTCTTATTCATTTTTACTTGAAATTCATAATGTGATCAGGGGCTTTTTCGACAACTTAAATTTACTTTTACCGAAAATTGAAGCAAAGTATACGAAAATCCCGTTTCCATAAATAAGAATATTGTATACTTATATTGATTTTGCCTTGAATACAGAAACTTATTACTACAACATTAATATTACTAACATTACTATCTTATATTACAACGAATCTTAAGGGTAAGAGGGGACATCAGCTTCCGTCAAGGATACCTTACGCACACACACATATATATATATATACTTTTATTACATTTCAAATATCCCGGAGGGTGTTTACAAGGGGATCACCTGTTCTCTCACATTTAAAAAAAAATGGACGAAATGTCATGAAGTGCATCAGAAATTAAAAAAAAACAAAGAGTTTCGATTTAGCATATCAACCTAAACTCATTTCCCCTCTGCACATGATTGTAAGACCATATGTCTGAAATATTGTGCAAAAAGGAGAGAGTTCCCCAAAATAACGATTCCTGTGCGCTCCTACATTCTTTCTCTAAAGATTACAGTTTTTAGAAACTGAAAATTCATTTACAATATACATAACACAACCTCTTTTTAATTTGTAGCTGCGTGCATGAAGGATTATGAATTATCATTTTCCCAATATTAGTAATATTCGCCGTTTAGAATCATTTGGTCTTGCCCACGGTCGGTCGAAGTTTGAAGTGACGTTGTGCATAATATGACATCAGAAAATTTAGCCATTCTTATAAAAGAACATTTACTTTTTACATGTACTTGTATAGTTTTGCATTTTCTGACCTTCTGATCTCAAGATACAGTTTTTCTCGTATGCACAATGAGCGATCAGAGCTCCAGATAGAGGGAGTGATTTTGACTTCAAGTTAAAAATACCAATTATTTTCCGCTAAACCCCATGTTATGGGTACTCATTAAAATCGTTTCATAGGGACGATGCTAATGAGTATCCACAACATAGGGTTTTGAAGAGAAATAATGAATTTAGAATACCATTATTCCCTCTTATCTGGAGCTCTTGCGATTGCTCTCGGCGGGATTTAGCTGAAACAGGAAATATTTTAAACTTAAGCAGTCAATCGCTTACTTATGCATAAATGCATCATCAAAACTAGTGCTTGTTTAGTTTCCAGTAACATCCTCGGCAATTTTTTAGATAGATCTTGACGGTCAGTGCGCACATAATTATCAACGTTGCCTTTTTTTTGTATAATTAGACAACAATTGGCTTAGAATGTTTTCCAAGCAAATGTCTTAATTCCCATAAAAAAAACAACAAAAGTTGAGGCATTTTTCATCAGTGAAAGAACATTTGCAAAGTCTGCCGCTAAGACTTTCATCGTAGTTTTGTCCTCGTTGTGTTCAACATTTGGTAAATTGAGAAGCGAGTTTACAATATAAATACAATTTGAGCCATGCGCTGGGAAAAGATAGCTTAATTAAACTATAGCAAGTTTGTACCCATGTTAGCTTTTGCAGTCCACATAGGCTGACCAGGGTCGAATTTCTTTTTGTATTTCTGCATTTGAAAAGACCACGCTATCACCTGATTCAACCAGTTCTAGACAAATTGGATCTACATTAAGCGATGGTTTACCTTGTATATTGCCCTGCGAAGATACTCTTAACTCCCTTTTCCCGAAGCACCATTTATTTAAGCATAATGACTTACCACGTTCACAAGTTATGCGTTATCTCGGGTTACTCGAAAAACTGGAAAACGTCTTATTTTAGCTAACCTAGTTGACATTATCTAGTGTAGAATGTGAGGAAATAAATGAATCAAAGTCTGACACATTTATGTCTTTGTATCGCTGTGTGAATTCAGTGGGTATATTTTGATGAAAACCAGGAGCCTCATTTATCAACCGTTCTTTAAATCTAACATTTCCAATTCTAAACTCCAAGGCAAGCCACGTCATAGGCTGATATTTTTTGTCTCATCCAATCAAATGGCTTGTATTAGAATGCCTGTCAAGTGCAACTAGCCAAAGATTGAGAACAAATCAGGAGTTCAGTTTAAATAACGCACATGTACGTGCGTGGCTCTGTGGGGAAAAGGGGATTAAGTGCGTCTATTTAATATATGGCATGAAACACATTGTAGCACACAAGGGATCAACTCTGTCTCAAAAACTGACCTGAACATGACTTAGAACAGTCTTTTGGATGCAGAAATTTTACCAAAAGCAGGTTTCGGCGAAGGTCTGCCTATGTAGGCTGCGCTGGATTTCGTAGGTTGACTCACGTTTTTAGGGATAGTACTTAAGGTAGTGGTCCCGTAATAGAAAACAGCTTTTTCCACTATAATGTTATCTTCAGTATGCTATGATTAAAGATTGGTATTATTCTACTACTTTAACCGAGCCACTTTTTCCTTTTTTCCTTCAAAGAATTATCAATTATAAGTCTAACATCACTATATACTATCATTACAATGAGAGATGATGATTACCTCCCTTTTTTGGAACTAGCAGAAGTATTACCAAAAAATTTCAAGACAGACATCAAAGGAATTTCTTGGTGGTTGAAAATGTGCAAAAGTATCATAATTGCGTAAATCCGTATCTATCATCTACTAAAAAATTGTATTCCATGTTGCACTAGAAGTATTTCGGGTCTACTACTTTAATTAAAAAAGAATGGGTCAGAATCCCTGCTCCTGACTTTCCGAGTGTTGATAAAGGTGTAAGTCACAGACTTTAAAGTTATCTCACCGCTGAGCATTGGTATGTTGTAGTTTATGAGAAAGAGCAAGCAGTAGCGTCAACATAGAACTGAGTAAAGTCGTTTTAAAGGAGCCTCCAAAGACGAATTTATAGATTCACTAACTGTCGTTGTGACAGTGGAATTCTTTTACAGAAACAGTAGTGTAAGACCTATTTAACGGATACTACATGTATTCGGTTTTATTGCAAATAATCCTTCTTCTCGACATGGATGGAAACTTTTTTACCGGTGGTATCTCTGTATAATTATAACGAAGACCCCTCTAGGGCACGGTTCAGCCAGATTTTAGACAGCGTAGATACATTATGCGACTGTTTGCTTGGTATAGAGTGTTATGCTCTGTCAAAAAAGGGGGCTCTAACCATCGTGACAGCAACGATGTGCTTTGCAGATGATACTAAATACCATAGAATTGAGAAATATATGTCATATTATGACTAATGTCAAAATGTTCCTATCCAAAAACCAAACGAGCTCCTTTTTGCATGCCACTGACAAATACAATCGTTGGCTATAAAGATAACGCGGGTACAATTAGGCAAGATCCAAATTGTTGGTTTTTGCAGAAATTCCGTCCTCTACTCTATCATTAAGTAAGGAAACTGGATACCCCCTTCTTATTGTGCGGTTACACAATGTGGAAAATGAAGGCGGCTTTCAAAGCTAAGAAGTTAATTTACGCGAGGGTAAAATTATACGAATACCGTAATAAATCCATCCAATTTTGAAGCGGTGTCTTTTTGTCTTATTCTTTCTAAATAATACACCTGTGAAGATGACTATTAGAGAAGGTTAATTCTGAGAAATGATTTCAATTAACTACATTTCTCAGTGAACCACATATTTTCATGATTTTAATGTACAAATCGCTTCAAAAGTTCTGGCACTGATAAACCAAACATGCAAATGAAACAGATATCATTCTACTCGAAGTATATTATGCACAAAACCGTTATATTCAACAATATACTGTTTACATTATTAATATGATTTTTTTGTGCTAGTGATTTCTATATGTGCAACAGTTTGGGGACGGGAATTACAACCAAACAGTATAAAATATTATTATACTGCAAAGAAATTTCTCATGACCTGATTGGTTAACATGCCGGGAACATATATATCATGTTCCTTGGCAAAAACCACATAAAGCTAGTTTCCCTTTTGAGTGCCCCGTAAACATCACTACACGTGCAACACAACATCCAAAATGGCGGCGTCGATCCATCACCAGACTGCACATTTATGCACCAAACTGCACGTTATTACGGTGACATCAATTTCCAGTGACGTCATTTTTCATTGAATTTAGGCACTCAGAAGGGAATTTCTATTTAGTCAGCATAGCTCGATTCGTGAGATAATAATACAGGAAAATTTCGCTTAACGCGCTTTGGAAGGGTAACACTTTGAAGTATAATAATTTCGTTGTACGGTCAGATGGCAGGGGACTTGGAAACTTGTTCACGGCTGTGTCGAATCATCCTGCCCTCCGCTCGAGGCGACATGATTCGACACAGCCGTGAACAAGTTACCAAGTCCCCTGCACCTGACCGTACAACTAATAATGACTGACTGAAATATTTCACCGATATCTAGAACAACATCTCGATTATGTTCGGCAGTCAGTGCGCCCTTCTCGAGTGTAACGGTGTCTGAATCTCCATACTACCCGACACAATGCAGACTATACAGGTCACGGTTGGCTGCACGGAATCATTCCTCTTGTACCCCTTTCGGTGTAATCTTTGCCGTGACTGGACTAATCTGTGCACAGATTTGGTCGCTAATACATAGTGGCCCATCTCTGCGGACCGCGGCAAACGGCCATTCTGACTGATAATCGCAATTGTGCGAGGGTGACTGGTTTGTGGTGATACACGTACCCTAGGTACAGGCTAAAGATTGATGAAATGCAATAATGAAGTTTTCAACTGGTATCTGCCATCTTAGATGATAAGAAACAAATCGTCACCTGTTAAAGTTGCCCTTTAGCCACTTACATGTTGCTTGACAGGCGTTCTATCACTGTTAACAAGCATAGAACGCTTCCCATACCATCCTCTTATATAATTATACACTACCTGTGTACCGTTAAGCTCAACCTTTCAAATTAAAGTGTAAGTGAAAAACCTTTAAAATATCTGTACGGTGCGCAGCGCACCAAAATATCACAAAAATATGGGGCTGCTATCACTTATAAATATTATACCAATCATAAAAGCTATTGTTATCTATGGGGACCATCTATAGATATATCAATAGAAATACTTCATGCAAACGTTACACTGCTTTGTGAGAAACTAGTTCATAGTAAACATTAAAAATAAAGAATAAGAATATATTGATGCTGAACATCAATGGCGCCGCAAACCACTTATTTCTGTAACAGGGCACAATGCATTGGGCCGCGTTAAACCGTTTATAGAAATCATGTGATCGTTTAACAGCTGAGTAGGAATCACATTGTTGATCACGTGATTCATTTTGTCACGTTTAACATCCAATATTTGCATATGTGGAGAATATCGTCGCCCTTGTAAGATTTTGTCTACACAAACAAACATTTGTCGGCAATGAATTACCATACATTAACGAAAGAAAAAGTCGGATTGTGCTAAATCTGACACACTAACACATATGTCTGGTATCATACAATTCCTCTTTATAGATAAAATAAAGACTTGAATGAAGTTCTTATTATATCTATTTAGACTAGACGAGTGGTATGATACCAGTCATGTCAGGCGCTCTAACATTGACCTAGTTACAGTTAGCTGGTCTTAAAAACACGATCGCGAAAGGAAAACAATATTTCTACAACACTAGATAAAAAATATAACTGGGGTCACAAGTACCACATAGGGTGCTCTAGGGTCAAAGAACTTGAAAATACCTCTTAACCTTTTCCAGCGTAAGATATTTGAAATGGCGGCTTCGAAAATTTGTGACAGATAAATTTTTATCACGTGACTTATTTTTCGAAATGAATCTTTATTTAGTATTAATTTTCGAAAGGAAAATGTTGATATGTCTACTATCCGGGTTTTTATCCATCTAACAATGAAAGTACAATATCTTATTATTAAAAAGATCTCACAAATAAATAACAAAGTTAATATGGACCCCGATCTGGTAATCAAAGTACAGTAGATATAGATGGATGTTAATACAAAGCATGGAACCAGTTCAATATGGTTGCCTACATAGGCACTTTACAAATCAAAAATATAGTGCCGCCGCTCAAGCGGCGCCACAAAGACAAAATGTATTGAAAGCTTGTTACAGCATGTATGTTCTTATGGTATGGAATCCATGAATCACACGATCTTTTAACTCGAAACTTTGCTAGAAGCAGGCATTGTCAGGCATGCAAATGGATGTGATTTTTACTCTTTTAAGTTTTTTATTGTATACCATGTGAAACAAAGAAAAAAAGCATTGAAAACATCCATTGGCAGAATGCATAATCAACATTCACTTTTATAATAATTATGACAGATAATTTGGTTTAACCGTTTTACAAGAGAAAATGTCCTCGTACTGATTAATTTACTATGTTTGGTGGTGCAATGCTTGATGAAATCTGTTGAATGTCGGCAATAAATCCGTATGAGGTAAATAAGCTATTTATCCAAATTCAATTGAATCGGTATGCTTTTGCAGTATTGGACACTTCAATATATTTGTATTCAGTACAAACAGAAAAAGAATACACGGCAAAGGTGAACTTCCACTTGTCTTTTTTCAGGAGCGTTCAAGTAAAGAAGTTATAAAATCATGAGCTTTTGTCTAATGACCATCTTCGGAATCTACATAATATTATTTATTTACTTATATGTTGCATTATAGACTGCAATGTTAGTCAGAAACCGAACGCCTAAGACTTAAATGCATCATTAGTAATGGCATGTCTTGATCAAACAATCCGCATTTTAACGACTTTTTGGCAGAAGATATTTCAAAATACCATGGGAAAAAGACAAATAATCTGGCATTTTTTCTTCCATATTTCCTACTCCCTAAAAGATAACTACTACTCTCCTGCACACATTTAGACAATTACAAGAGCAAGTGCTTGTCAGCAACGATGCCATGCCAACGTAACTGGGAGTGAACTTATTTGGAAAGGGGAAACTGAATGACAGGAGCAAAAAAGGACCAGGTGTTACGAACCGATTATGACATCTGGTTAACTCTTTCGCTTCCAACTGAATGATTTTGACTATTGTAAAATGCTGGGAAATAGATTTTCCACTATAAATATTTTGGTATCAGTTAATCATTAAAGGGCCAACGGTGTAGATCCAAGATCAGACTGCATGCTTTGTGCAGTTTGATCTGAATCTAAGCTGTCTCCAGAAATATTTCAGTTGTCCTTGGCAGTGAAAGAGATAATTGTACAAAGGTAGACATACTCAAGGGCCTATACCAAGTATTTATACTCCTTCAATTCAACACAGTCTTCCCCTGTATATTCGTAGTGAAAACGTTCTATAGTCTTCACTCTTTGACACATGAAAATACCGCAGGCTTCTCCACATGAAAAGTGTGTGCAGATAAAATGTATATTGATTGCGGTTGAAATGATAGAACATTTCTTTGAATGGGTTGTAACCGTTGTGGGAACAGAACAAAATGTGTTGGTTACGTGCATTTTAAGCTTCACGAACACTATGCTGTGAGACAGACCTACTTAGTGAGGATCGAAAAAATACAGAATAAAGGGTTTTAATGGTTTGGCACTTCTAAGGGACAAAGGAGATTTGTTTACTTGTTTGCTTAGCTAGTTGTCGATGCCGTAATTTAAATGTCCGCTTGTCAGGGCATCTAAATCACATGGCCAAACGTCTTTCTACTTCTTTATGAAAAAATATATCGCATATTGAAACTGCGTGTTGGTGTCTTTTCTCAATTGATATTGTGTATTTCCAATTAATTAAGCAAGATACAAGACTAAGTTCTGGTCCGATCTCGGAGTTTAGCGAGCTGATTTTAGTTTTACCTCTACGGGTAGAGGTATAAATCCTATTGATCTCGACCTTTTGAATAGTGTCAACAACGTAAGTTCGCATCTGTTGCTGCTGCATACTTAATCAAAGGTCAGAGAGTTTGGACAAATGACAGTTTGAAAAATAAATATAACATTTGATACGTGATCCCGAATAGCATTATGTTAGTTTTAGTCGGGTTTTATGCGTTCGTTTTAATATCGTGGTCATGTCGTAGCGACAGTGCACTCAGGTCCTTTTTTAAGTAAGTGTAAGGTTTGGGCTTCTGCGATTCACAAAATTACGAAACAGCCACGTGAAAAGATATACAGACGGGGTTCGTACCAAGATTACTCCGCTACAAATGTCGCGACCTCGCCAATTTGCCACATGGGAGATCCATGGGAACTTTGCCAAAATAAGTCTGCCACATCTTGCTATGGACAAAATAAATGTAATGTTTTGCGTCTGGAAAGTATTGACATGTCGCCGTGACTCTCACTGGATGAGCATCGGAATAGTTTGGGTTTTATTGTCAAGGACAGGATTGAACTCAAGATTACTGTATTTCAAACTGTGTGTGTGTGTGTGACCAATCGAGGCCCAGAGGCAGAGATACTCGAGTGTATCTTTCATGATTAAAAGAAAAAGCTAGAAAAAATGACGGCTTTTCCCACATTTTTCACCGATTGCTTAACGCTGCAGATAGGTATTAAGTCGAATCATGAAAAAAAAAAACATTGTTATATTTATAATATAATCAGAAGTGTACCTCTTTTTTATTGAGTATTTACGGCTGAACAAAGCAAATTATAAAGACAAGCAGCGAAAGATTTTAATAAAAAAATGTTAACCTTTACAGAAGCCTGCGTATTTTTTATCCTAATATATTCAAGCGGTGCTCTGTGACAAGGGGGATCGACGAATTTGCAAAACATATCGGCCCATTTCAGTGTGCGCACTCCGCGCATGTTGACATGGGCCAAAATCGTTCGCTTTTGTAAATTTGTCTGCATATCCATAGACCATTTTGCTTTTAAATTTAGTTAATTGTTAGACCAAATATATATAATGAATCTATAACCATGAGATGTCTTAATTGGTATCATGCATCACGTCATGGAGATGCAGTAAGCCTCATTTTCACAGAACATCACTCATTTGTATTTCTTTGTGAGCTGAGCAATCCATTGAAGTGTCCTCGTCTGTACATAACATAATCTCTGAAAAAAAAAAACAACCTCAAAATCAACAATCCCGGGTGTCATACATAGTAAAAAGCTCAAAGAAAACAGGACAAAAATGATGGCAATTTATGGGCTTCAGTGTGTTTTTCAGGATTTTTGTTTGTTCTTGTTGAAAAGGCCGCTCTTGAGTGCCCAAAGTACGCAACAGCCGAAACCCATTAGCCACCCAGCATCCATCCACCGCCCTATTGAGGTATAGAGTACATTATGCGCACCACACAATATGTTTCAAATTGCCATTGAAGGGGGTGCTTCTTGAGGGCCGCCGTAAGATCCATTTATTTCGTTTCACTGTCTTGAGCTGAAACATTAAAATGACAAATGTTTTTACGGGTATAGAATGACATGAAAAAGTCCTTCGCTTTGGACTTTTCGTCATTCTTAAACCCTTATGGAATGTTGATGGCATCTTAGGAGAGTTTTGTAGATAGTGAAATTAAATATCAGAATACACGGTCTGTGCAGTAAGAAATTGCATCTATATACACTCTCTGATATTTTATATTGTTTTTTTTTTTCTGATCAAAGCAGCATTGAATTTCCAGTATCTTGGTTGCCTTAATAACAGATTTGGTGAATTTATTTAGGTGTTTTCGCTGAATAAATTTATCTTCTTTCGGTGACATTTTAAATAGATGATAGTCTATATAAAAAAGGATGTGGAGAGAAATATGGTTATGATATCATTGCACAGAAGAAGCAAAATTTAGAGAGTCAATAGTATTGGAGAAAATATTCTAGGCAGGAAGTTTTCTAAAATATCCAGAGAAAATTTAAAGCTCATTTTATTCATCTTGCTATCAATATTTAGCTGTTCCAAAAATTATTAAGTTCCAAAATTTTAAAACTTTTCATTAAATTTTAATTGCATTTCGTGCCATAAAGTTCTTAATTATCAATGCCATCATTAAAAAAAGACTAAACATAGTTTCCTAATAAATGAAATCATCAATAACCTTTGAGCTATGTCTTACGCTGTCCAACAAGTTGTCGTAGAAGATCGAACCGGATATGGAATGGGCAACAAGTCGTGAAATGTTACGCACAATTGCCAAAAACACATCAGTCTTAGAGTAATTTGTCGAGGCGATGTCGCTTTCAATCAAGGGACACAAAATGTGGATGACTTTCGGAGCGATCGTGAAATTAATAACAAATACTCTCGAGAAAGACATTAACCTACAGGAAAGAAATAGTTGACGGTAAAAAATAAATGTATCATTCCCATCCCAGTTAAGTCAACACTTCCTCCCATCACCATGACGATTACTTGTTCATGTACCAAACTCGTAGGCAAGAGAGGGCACCAGGTGTCCTCCCAACCACCCAGGTCCTGCCTGTTTGATTTGTGAGGGTGTAACTATAATTTATGTGAAAACATCGTGGCTATGGAAAAAATGTCAAGACGAACAATTTCTCCCAGAGAGTCTACCCACAATGTTTTTTGAAAGAGATCAGCTACGAGACGAAAGGATGCCGTGTGCAAAGGGCAATAAAGTAAGGCAAAGGGAAAGAAAAATAATAGTGATACCCCGTGATGCAGGTGGCTAAGTATATCAGACAGGTATCCTAATAGAAATACGTAAGGGATATCCTTGTGTAAAATATCGCCCAGCCATATCACATATCATAACCATAAGTACGTGCTTATGTACATAAATTTGGCGATGAACTATTCAGGGACTGGTGTAGTTCTTTTATACAAGTTTAACAAACGTTCTGCAAAAGTAACTTGGGTCACAGCAATAACCTTGTTCATGATTCTGATACCATCTCTACCAGTAACAGAAAAGGACATATTTGGATGCCAATTTACTGGTGATTTTAAATGCAGCAGTTTACAGTAAAATCCTTGACCGCACGTTGTGGTCATTGATACCGTGCTCACCTTGTGATTATTCTTGAGCCAGGGTCACCACGATTCTGTTAAGTGCATGAAATGAACACTTTGTATAAATATATCTCCAATATTCATGGTATCTCACAAAGAAGACTAGGTGGGTGTTAGATTAGACGTATTGACTTCTCTTGACATGTCCGGTGATGTCGAAAGAAAATGTTTCTCGAAGGATAAAGTTATTCCTGTGATTCATAAATAGATGGATTGATGATTGGGTAGTTCAGTCGATTAACTTACTGAACAATAAGTGTATTGACTTTTTTGTCTAATTCTATCTATATTTCATATTGTAAATATTGAGAGTTTTGAGCGAGATGTGATCCATTGCCGTCTGTTGTCACCGACATCTAAAGCCACAGAGTTACAGCATATCCTCCGTAACTTAGCAGATACACCGTTTGATTTTGCGAGTGTCACCTGAAGCCCCACATTCTTGTAACTGTGAAACCCACGACAAATATGAATAGTTGAACATCGTCGTAACACAACTGATGTTGAGATGGGCGCAAGACTCACTATTCGAACTTAGCTTGTGCTTTTTAATGTGAGTCGCATCATAGCCCGAGTCTTTGCATCTTTTTCACTGTGGGGATTCATTGGTTTTTATTCCGTAATCTGTACACAAGATTATAAAGTATACAAGATAAATCTCTCATAGAGAGAAGGGAAGCCAGGGAAGAAGTACAATATCTTCCTAGGTTTAAGGCACGACTTTGAAAACAGTCCATATAGTTAATGCAAAGCGGTAAAGAAATTAAATTGAACTGCACATTTGATCTGTGAGTCGATTTATACAAAAATAAACCATGAGAAATGAAAGGAAAACTTAATTTTCAAGGTGGCACGTCCGCACCGGTTGAACTTATATGCCGCATCATGTAAACGTCAACAAAATATCTGCACGTTCCTGTAATACAGTCGTCAAGTAACGGAAACTTGTCACAAAAGCTTTGCTTAAACACGTTACCACCTGCACACGACCTTTTTTTCTTGATCTCACTGCAGGCCACTGTTTGAAAACACCGAGGGAAGCCAAAGGAAAATGCAATTTCTCCCTTATCCTCCTTGTCGTTAATATTAAAAAACAATTCGTGTTCTGTGAAAAAGGGGTTTATGCATCTGCAAAAAGGACGGCCAATGAAGTCTGCACAAAATGACGTGTCGTGTTTGTTTGCTTGTAGTCAAATATGTGCATGTCCAATGAAAATTCTATCTCAGGATGCAGACTGTTTGCTAGAGAAAATGGATTTGACTCTTTAACACAAGAGGAAGTTGTAGACTAGTCCAAATTGAAAGCATTAGCAGACAACAAGCTCGATTGGCTCAAATGATGGGATTTGTTTTTGACAGTGTAGAAAACATTTTTGGAAAAGAAGAAAATGATGGTAACCAGCATTTTCTCCTTTTCCAATGATGTTTTCATAAGCCGACCTTTTCAAGGTCGGTAAAAAGTGTTATTGTACGGTAAAGGGTTAATCGTGAGATGTCTTGCTTGGTAAAATGCACCGCAGAGAGATATGAAACCCCCTTTATCTAGAGACTGGCTCAAAAGTATCTGTATATCAAACTTAGTTCACGTTGATGAGCCACGTTTTACAGGACTCTTTATTTTTGAATGTCGTTTACGTTTCTTTTTTCCGGTTGATGATTGGTTAATTAATTATGATTGAAAGGGCCTGAATACAAAACTGGTTGGTGAGGATTATGGGCTGTACCACACAAAAAGACAAACATTGTGTGTGACATTGTAGAAAATGGTCGCATTTGATGTACAATGTTGTATGACATCTTTCGTCAACTAACGACAACCCACGTGACCTTGGCTTGCCACATGTCAAAGATCGTCTCGGTGCATTTTAGACTTCAAAAGAAATACCTCGGATTTTTTCTTCAATCTGACTACATTTTGTCTCAGTTTGTTAAAACGAAATAATGCCAGATTTTGATAAGTTTTTCATTTGACTTCTGATCTCTGATTGCCTGCAAAATGTAGACTTAAAACAAAGCTGTTGACATACAATAGATCTAGAGAGTACAAAAAAGTACCTTTTTATTTCTTCCTTGTTATATCATACCTAGTAAACCACAAGGCAACAGTTATTGCGTAAGTCTTACTAACATGTTGTTGGTCCAGTTGGTAGCACACTTCTCGGTGTAACTATACATCAATTTAAGCCCTAGTAGCAGTATTCTCCGAGGTATGTTTCATTTCTCACGTAAAATGCTTTCATTCAAATCATCCTGATATCCAAATTTCAAGAATCTCAATGAAAATAAAAAAATGGCTACAATTTAGTTTTAATTGGCTTTTATATCCACGAGGATTTCACTACAGAAGGTAATAAAAGACAAAAATATACAGATATAAACTAATAAAAAGATAAGAATACCACTTAAGTAATGAATAAAATTGCCGGTTATACAGAAAAAAACTTCCGAAATCATTAACTATTTCAATTGAAAGCATTTGCAAACGATATGTCAAATTTTAGTCAAATGATAATTTTGATTGGGAAAGGGTGGAAAACATCATCGAAACAGGAGAAAATACCTATCATCGGTAATTTGTTTTCTTTCATTTTTATAACAGTGTTTTCAAAACTTTTCTTCTTCTGGGTCATGTAAACTCGGAATTGTTTGGTAGACACAATAAAAGTGTTAGATGGAACTGGCAATTATAGAATAAAACTCAAGAACAGACAGGACTGACAGACTCTTCTGTAAAGCTTGATCATACACGTTGACCTTTATTCAGATAAAATTATACCTTAAAGCAAATTTCACAATTATTGGCTTTTAAGGCCAATATAAGTCAAGCTCAGACTGCACAAAGCCTGCAGTCCGAGCTTTGATCTACATGTTCGTTGAAATGATACACTAAAAATAAAATCAACCCTGAAATTGCAATGGCTGCTGGGTTTATTCGTCGCAAGAGATGTTCATAAGTAAGCAGGTGAATTTTATTTCTGTGCCTTAATGAGAATAGTATTTGGCGATCGGATTTTTTTTAAAGATGCCTGTCTACAGCCGGTGGCCAGAAACGCTGTTAAATTTCAAAAAAAATGCAACGGTAAACAAATCTGTCCTTTGTAAACACAAGGATAAATTACTGACATATGTGGTGTAACTAAAAAAAAAAAAGAAACACGGAGGTTTGTGTTAGAAACCGAAAATTGGTCAGAAGAAAACTGGCTGACGATCGAAGCTGTAAACAATGACGGTGCGTCACGGAGATTTATCGTTGGTTTCCGCCTACAGTCGGATACGGTTTAACTTGCATATAGGCCTCGACCTCCGTTTGAAAATCGAGGGGGCAACAGAGAAGCCTACATTTTCCGTTGTTTACCTCAGTATACTCAGGTTGAAGGTCAAATATAGTCACGCGACAGAATGCATGATCATCATACGAAATCTACCCGAGTGTATAACGGATATCGAAAATCTTCGATTCAAAAACTGGAAACGACGAGTCTGTTTACATAGCTGGCCGCAACTCAGCGAAATGCATTTTCTATCGACCGTAATCTACGCAACCTTGCAACCGTCAGGCACAATATTTGGCACAAAGATATAAGAATGACTATATTTTGATAAAATAGATACAGAATGAATTAAAACTGGCTTAAAGTGAGTAAAAATGCGTCTTTAATCTGTCTCCAACGGTTCCACTGTAGTGATATAAACAGTCTAGGTTAAGTTCAAAGACTTCGGATTACTTTGCATGAAGTTTGCGGTATGATTCCGCGGACAATGTTCAGTTTCGTCGCTTATTGTTGCTGTAAGGTCTTCCTGTCATAATATGTAACTTTTTTCACTGTTAAATCTTCCTATTTCAAGGTTAATAACTCAAGATTCGCTGCAATTAAACGATCCTGTTAGTTGACTTCAGATGTAACTTGCAAGTTCTCTAGATCTAAGATTAAGAAAACGCTCAGTGTAGACTGTATTTACGCCGTTCTGCAATGTACCCACTGTCTCTCATGGCGCTGAAAGGGTTTATCTCTACCAAACGACAAACTTTTTGACTTGTCCAAATTAAAACCATTTGCAGACGACAAAATTAGCATGACTCAAACATTGAAATTTGTTCGGGGGTGGGGGAGAAAACATTGTGGGAAAAGATGAAAATGCTGGTTTGAAGATGGATGCATCGGCCGATCCACACAGTTTGATCCCATACGTGATTTTTTTAGACGACCATCAAACGTTTTAGACATGTTAAATATTTTTCGTAATTCTTGATTAATCACTTATGTCTTTTTTAATATGGAGTTTGAATAGGAGTCATTTAAATTAATTAAACGCCACTTGAGAGACAGAAATCGCTAACTTTACAGTGCTCAATGAGTAGAAAGTGTAGTTGATTCGAGAAAATAGTTTAGTTTCAAGTGTTGTTAAACTATTGAGTAGAAAGTGTAGTTGATTCGAGAAAATAGTTTAGTTTCAAGTGTTGTTCGGAGAGTAAATTTGATATAGTATCTTTCAGTATAAATCCAAGACCAAATTGAAGATAACATGCCGTTTAATCTAAGAAAACGCTGGTTACCAGCATTTTCTCCTTTTCCGACAATGGTTTCCTCCCTTCCTAAAACAAATTTCAGTTCTTTGGTTATATTCATTTTGTCGTCTGCAAATGTTTTCAATTTGGACCAGTCTAAAATTCTTTCTTTGGGTAGAGAGTTCAACAATATATCATCAATAGAGGTGGCTAAATATGTCTGCCAAAAAATAACGCTGTCCACGCAGGCTCGTTGTCTGCGCATGTCATATTTTTCGAAGATTCGACTGTCTTATATGACGCATCACTAGCCCCGAAAGCGGGCTGACTGTAATATTACGCTACATATTAGTAGAAATGTAGAAAATAGCTTTTATCAATACGTTTGAGGAGAAATGGAGAAATGAGACCTGCTTTAGCTCCAGACTTCTCTAAACTGCTTATCATAGCTGAGTGAATTGCACGAGGTAGCGTTTTATTGAGAAAACGTTTATCTTAGTTTGAAATTCAAGGTAACGGTTGCCGCGTAGGAAAGTGGTTCAGCTCTGTATCCAGGATGGCCAACTTAGATATATGAGTATTTATAGAATGCCATCTAGCGGGAGACAATGACGCAGGCTGGCCTGAGTCGAAACCTTTTGCTATTGGTCAGTTTTCTGTATGTCAGAGGACAGTCTAACTCAGAACTCAGTTAATTTTTAAGACATTTTCATGGATTTCATAGATCCATAATTATTTAACGACTTTCCTTTTGTAATGCATTACTTAAATAGATTCAACCTCTTTTCCAAAGGCGTCGCCCAAATAGATTTGCTATTATGTGTGAGCTACATATCAACGCTGTTGTTCAAAGCATTTGTCATTATTCGTAGAACTTTAATTTATTAAAGAAAGCCCTCTAAAGAAGCAAACCAAATATTGTCTTTTTTATTCAGATGCTCATTGAAGTATGGGTCTTGTTCTGTGAAAAAGGGATATGGAGTGCAACACGTGAAAAGGGTCATTCGGACATTTGCGTAAAGTGTCGTCTCTGATCAGCGTGTGCAGTCCGCACAGGCTAATCCGAAACGACACTTTCCGATTTTATGTGATTTTCTGTTTTACGCAAGTCTACTGTAGCACAAAATCTAACGTAGTCGTAAAGTGCCGTCTCGGATTAGCCTGCGCGGACTGCGCAGGCTAATCCGGGACGACATTTTACGCAAATGTCCGAATGCACCTTTTCGCGTGTTGCACTCCATATAATACATCTGCAAAATGTATCGGTACAAGTCAGTCTGCGCAATCTGTGCAGGCTGAGCTGCATAGAAAATGTTTCTATTAGTCAAAGGTCACTATATAGGTCACGATCCAGTCAGAACTTTGTTAGATAAAATAGACTCTATAAATCCTTGATTATGTGAAGACTTGCTTGGTTCATCCCTTTACCGAACAATTGCTGGATTTTACGACCCCGAGATAGAAGCCCTTTGAAAACATTCTAGGAAAAAGAAAAATGCTGGTTACGAGCATTTTCTCCATTTCATACAATGTTTTCTACCTTACTGGAGACAAATTTCAATTTTTGAGTTCATGTTATCGTCTGCAAGTGCTTTCAGTTTGGACCAGTCTAAAATTCTGTCGTTTGGTAAAGAATAAATGCATCATGGGTAAGCATTAAAGCCTCTTTTGCCATATCACCTATAATCAAAACAGTATCTTTGAGAATTCGACGACCCTTGATCCCATAAGAAACTAGGGGAACACTGTAACAGTAGGAACAAAGGGACAAACGTGACAACTGTCACAGGAACAGGTGTTATTTACTTTTTACTTAAAGCTTTCGATCAACGGAAGTACTTGTAACTGACCTAAATAGTAAACCAGACTGGTGTTTATTTCAAGGTTATGGCATCAATACATCATAGTTTATTTCAGTTACAAAAACTTGCATGGCCGTCCTATCCACCAAACACATACAAGTGTACTGTATTTCATCTTAATAATTATGTAAGTTGTCTTTCGTTTAAAAACACGATATGTTTATTTTCTCTACAAGACGATAACATTTTAGCCCGAACCAAATGAAAACACTCAGACGACAAAATGAACGCAGTAGATATAACAAATCAAAGCGCTGACGCACTGATGGCAGCGGGTTTGTGCCAACTACAGATCTTATTATTTTCTTTGCAAAGGTTTCCTTTATACATGTACTCTAAAAATCTAAAAAAAAGTAAAAAGGTACCTTAATCGATCTGCAAACACTATAGACCTAGGCCAGCCTGTACATTGGTCAATTTTCTGTACATCGAAGTATCGGTCTACCCAAAAACGAAGCGGGTTGTTAAAAGAAGAGGCTATTATGGATCAATGATTATTTAGGTCTTGATTTGTTTTATCTACCATGAGGACGTAAGAAGCTTTCTTTTGCCAAAGCATAGCTCATTTATTTCTGGCTAAAACAAAGATAAAATCTAGTACATGAGCACAAGCAGAAAACAAAAATTTGAATAAATGATATTAATCTTTTCCAAAACAATCCCAAGGTTTTATGACCCTGTGGAAGAGGCCTTTAAAGACATTTGTGGAAATGGAGAAAGTGCATCTAACCAATGTTTTCTGTCTTATCAATCTGTAACAATAATGCAATTGTTGAAAGGTATCTTAGAGTACTGAAAAAAAAAAAGTTTTAGAGTAGGTAATTTTGAGGTTTTACAACTCAAAATCCTTGTAGGCAAAATTATATGCTTCATAAAAGTTTTACCGATCCCTTTAACTTAGTTTGTAGCTCAAAAACTTGAAATCAGGGTCGCTGGTTTAAACCAGCATGGTCTTCTTTCTGATCCACTTGTCATTTATGCCATATTGTTTGTTATTCAGTGCATGACGTATAGAAAACCTGTTAGAATATCAAAACTTTGTGAGAAGTGGGGAAATTGCCTGTAATAAGCAAGATCACATTATTCCACAATGTTTTTCACCATATTAGACTTTTTGATTTACAGATAAGACTAAGTACCAATTTTTAATTTGCTTCAGCAGATTCTTACTATTTGGTTTAGGGTCTGATAGGGAACGAATCAATTCATGAGCATACTCTCAACTCATTACTACACAAGGAAATTTTAGACCAGTCCAAATTAAAAGCATTTGCAGATAAAGAATTTGACATTCAGAAAGTTCAGAAAGTTCAATTTGATTCTGAAAGAATAGAAAACAATGTTGAAAAAGGAGGAAATGTGTGTAACCAGCATCTTCTCCTTTTCCAACAATGTTTTCAGAAGGCTTCTACCCGAGAGTCATTAAGTCTTCATTGTGTGGCAAGTCTAATCTGGGATTGTGTTGCACAAGTAAATGTATAACATAATCAGCATATAATAACTACTGTTAACTCTTTACCACCCAATGCCGACTTATAACAACAATGAGAAAGAAGCCGTACGACCTTGGCGATAATGTCGATGTTACACGAATCCCACTAGGTTGCCATTATACTCAGAATTCATCATGCAAACAAACACCGGTAAAAATGTTTGCTCTGAAAATGTTTTCTTTTGCACTTTCTCGGTCTATGTATATACCGACGCCCTCTTTCCATTTCTATTCTACATTACAGATGAATTCGTAAGGTGTAAAGCGGTTTTGAAGGGTGTCGCCTGCGGAAGTAGCGCGTATTTATACATGATCGTTTGGGTTTTCATGGAGGAACTATTTAGTCACACGTAGGAATCACGTTTTTGTTTACCTCGCGTAACCAAGAAAAAGCTGCCGGATGCAAGAATTCCCGACCTAGATAAATATCATAGGCGTTGAAAATCAGTTACTCATACCTGGGAACTATGACAGCGGGTTTCACCTGCTGCCAAAAAAAGCATTTTTGTCCATTTCCACATTTATGATGTTATCATTTAAAACGCAAAGTTTGAAATAATAACGTTAGAAATATGGGAAAAGACGGAAATGCCTTTCCTTTACCTTTCCTCTCAACATTTTCCACAGCTGTCCATCGAAGGGGTGTTAGAGCTCGGAATCAAATAGTAGAGAGTTAAACCTTTCACCGCAGACCCCATAAACTTACACTCCTGTAAACCTCGAACAGGTTTCCATAGTTTCTGTAGGTTTCTTTAGGCTTTACTAAAGAATATGGCGGAATACAATTATGTGTAGATGCAAAAGGGAGAGTTATGCATCGCTGTGATACACAATACCGGACAAGTAATTACATGAGTGTGAATTCATAAAGTCTGTTTTGTCTAACAACCCACTGATCTCGAGGTCGTCTGATCCTTGGAAAAGCAAATGACCTTAGGCTCTTAGACCCGTCGCGGACTGCGCAAGCTGACCTGTGTCGATACTTTTGCAGACTGATTATGCACCCATTTCACAGGCCGTGAGTCATGTGATTTTCTGGACGACTTGAATTATAAGAGTCTACCTTATAAAGAACACAAATGTTTCGCCCCATTTCAAACAGGTTCTTACTTGAGGATATATTTTTTTCTGACCGCCAAAGGACGCGTACCAACGTAGTTTTACTTGACGACAAAATTTTGAATTAATTTAGATTTAGAACATTATCAGGCATCAAATTAAATCTTTCTAAAATAATTGGATTTGTCTAAGGTAGAATAGAGACAGTGAGAGAAAAAGGAGAAATTGCTGCTGTACAGCATTTTGTCCTCTTATAACATACATTTTTTTTTTAAAAAAGTCTTTTCCAACAGGGTCGTTCAGAGTCGAGTTTGTGTATCTGAAAGGTATTCAAATTGACTTTTTTTCTCTAAGGAAAAAAAAACAACCCTTCCTACATGAAATGTATCGTCCCACAATGGCTTTATCTAGTTATTTATCAGCATGTATATAGTTTTTTTTCCTTTAAAATTTCAGCGCTTGCGCAACTATATTCGATTTTTTGCAAATGGAAGCCTCATTTGCAATTTTTTGTGGTAAACACCGGTCAACATAGGGCGACCAAAGTGCTTACTGTAGTTGGTCAATGACTTTGTAATACTGTGTTATATGAGGCGCCCTATATAGCTATCTTTATTTTGTCTTTCATAAATATCATGGAGTTTTCTAGAAAATAATATTATGCCCTTGTCTTGACAATGATTACAATCGTCACCCAGAAATATTTACATGTGTTGATGCGATGTCCATTCCACCTTGCAATCCTGACTGTTGTTGAAAACTATTGTTTTTTTTTCGTACAAACAAACTCTTTGAATGTCAAACATACACGTGTATTTTTTTTTCTTCCGGCGACAGAGAAAATGAATTTCTAAAGATTTTAAAGATTTGTTTCTGCTAGACTGTACTGAACCAGCGACAACCTTTGCATAATGACCATGATCTATGTCGTCTGCCAAAACTTCTGTTTTCGTAGATGAGTGGATTAACTCTTTAGAAAAAAAGCAAAATTGAAGACGACACACGGCTTGCAACACGCGAAGAGAGGCATTCGCAAAATGTGCGTACAGTATCGGCTCGGATGAGCCTGCGCAGTTCGCACAGGCTGATCCGAGACAGTACTTTACGACTACATTAGATTTTGTGCAACAATAAACTTGCGCAAAACAGAAAATTATAATATAAAAACGGAAAGTGTTGTTGCGGATAGCCTGCGTGGAGAGCGCAGACTGATTCGAGACGGCATTTATGCCAATATTTAATGTCCCATTTAACGTGTTGTAGGCCAGTTATCATAAAAAGTGGCTAAACTGCTGGAATTTGTCTTTGAAGGGATAGAAAGTATGTGTGAAAAGGAGAAAAGCAGGGTACCAGCATTTTCTCCTTTCCCTCGATGCTTTCAAAAGTTGTATTCCCCGTGGCCCTTAAACAACTCTAGACAGAATGCCAAAGTGTTCGATGGTAATTTTTCAAAAATACTGCAGGTCAACCGGTCTTGATTCAGCCCTGCGTTCATTAATTAACATCCCATAGGTTGTGTCTTATATTCATGTTTCTATACCACATATCATATATTCAGAAGTAATTGCAAAAAAATCTGCTACTGCAAAAGGTTAACTGACATCGAAAAAAAAAACGAGAAAAGAAAACGAATATAAAACAAACCTAGCACTATCCAAAGAAAAAACAACAGTACTACTACGTTTCAAAGGACAGAAAGCCTAACGTACTGCTAAAGTGATCATGTAGGTTTCATATAAAATTTACGTTTTAAACTCTTATGGTTTCATTCACCCCGAATAAATACTTCCTGATACTTGTAATAGTAGAAATACTATTTTTGCAGCTGAAACCGTACAAAAATCAGTCAATTGTAAAAGTACATTGTTGCTTTTAGATGAATGAGAAAGCAATATCAAAACATAAATAATATCGCCCGACATTTTGATAAGAACTCCCCGAGCGTCATATCGGCTTTTGGCCAACCCGATGCTCTAACGGAACTCTGTATCAGATATTGATATCAAGCTAATGTCATACCTAATTCATGATCTTCGTAATTCATTGAGATGGCTGACCTAGAACGAAGACTCCAAAACGGTGTTTTGTGAGACCCATATCTTCCTGTCAGTTTTATCAACTAAATTTCCTTATAGGAAACCCTTCGTAAGAATATGCTTGGTACACGGTTGATTTTTGTCTACCTGGAATTTCTTTTTACAGCTCTTGCATTCTCGTGTTAGTAGTAAAATGAATTGTTTACGACATGAAGTTTTGTACAATTCAATTGCCTTTTGTTCGGTCTGAATTCGCCTTGAAGTTCCCTATGTATGTATTGTATGTCTCCCTCATCGGATTTGACAACTGTTTAAGCAATTATGTATACTTGCCATTACCAGAATACAAAGTATATTTGTTGACTTGAACTATATAGCCTTTTTGTCACCGGCAAAACAATTAGACATAATCTTGAATGGTATTGTTATAAAGCAGTCCTAGATCTGTATAAACATATTAGCAAGTCTGTTTAGTTGTTTAATGGTTCATTCATATATAAACACGTGCTCTGAGGATTTCTTTATCAACCGATTTCATGAAGTCCTTTTTTTTTATTTTATCACACAATCCTTAGTATTAAAAGCTCCGAAGAAGGCTTTAAGAAAACGTTTTGGAAAAAGGAGAAAATGCCGATAAGCAGAACCTATTCAGTCTCCCACATTTTCTAAGTTTTCCACTATACGTTCTCCCTTGTGAAAAACGAAAATCATCATCGGAGCAATACGTAGTTTGTTGTATTAAAGCACTCTTATTTGGAACCCAGAATTTGTCGTTTGGCAAAGGCTCAACCTTTAATTTATAGATCTTTCAGCAATATCGAAACTGATAAGTGAAACTAATGAAATAACAAAATGCTTGTCAATAGAAATGAATTTTGAAACGATTTTGAGTGAAAACTGTTACAAGAGAACGTTTAATAGAGTCTTACGATTCTGGAGTAACTACAATATAATGGCTATTTATTCGCAAGCTTACTGTTCGCGTCGCTGCTATACTAGGTACTATGAAGGCCACAACTTACTTATTCATTTCTTTTCTTGGCTGATCAGTTCTAGGGTTGAAATATGCAACACCTGTCATAGCTGTGACCTTAACCGCTTTCGGGAATCAAACCAGGAGTTCCTAGTTACAAAAAAATGTCGTATTATTGAGTTGTAGAAGAACACAAGGGTGTTCAATGGTCTGGAATCGTAGCGTTCAATAGACCTTATATCACTTGATCTAAGAAATTGAAATTGCAATATGGTTTAACATATCTCAAGTCAGAGTAGAATATATTTGGTTATACTTTCAAGTCTAGTCATTTCCAACCCCAAGAAAATGTGCGAAACATATTAAGTGTATCCTATGATTGTGACGAAAAGCGCATTACCTCGGAGAGATTGTCTCGTGAGGTATGTACGATTTTACCCTTCAGACACTAAGGGTGATTTAGATTTGGTTTTGCAAACAGGTTATATTCAGATCAGACTGCAAAGAACTGTATTTCTGATCTTGGATGTACACAATCCGAAAGTTTGTTGAACCAACACTAGAATGGCAATGGATCCCTTTATTAAGTTAAAGAAAATATCAATTCATTTGACTTTGTTGTTAGCGAGTCGAATTCATAACTAGATCAAAATAATCCTGGCTTGTCCACACTGAATCATTCTTAAACAACGTATCAGGTCACTCAAATAATGGAAGTTGTAAGCGAATACTAGAAAACATTACAGGCATAGACGAAAACGCCAGTTTCCAGCATTTTGTCCGTTTTTGCACATTATATTAAATGTTCATCTTCCTCAGGGTCGTAAATAAATGTGCTGGTTTGGTAAAGGGTTAATGGGCTTTTCAGATTTAGCCTAGCCAGACTGTCTTCTAGAGCCCAACAAATGCGGCGGGCGAAATTATTTGTTTTCCTTACGCCCCATAAAATTTGCGGAATATCATAAAACATGGTATAAAACCCCACACGCGAAGCGCGTTGAACAATCATAAGCTTTGAGGAGTTGATTACTTTTCCATCTGAACTGTGATAGAAAAAAAACCTGAAATTGTCAGCTTACTTCTGGAATAAAGTAAGCAAAGGTGTAACAAGAGTATAATTTAGTGTGATAATCTTATTGACCTATAGGGCTAGCCAAGGGGTGCCTGTTTGCTGCTAAAAGCCCTGAGACAGTATATCAGAAATTACGGGTGTACCTTTTCATGCTTTCCTTGGTCTGTATATTCGCCAAACATTCTTAGCTTCTTAGCTTCATTCCTACGCCAATTCTAAACTTAACCATTAACGCAACTTCCGGTTGGCCTAACCATTCGGTTTAGCCAATTAAGATAATCCTTTACCAAACAATCAAAAGTATTAACGACCCTGTAGAAGACACCTTTTGAAAACGTTATCGGAAGAGGAGAAATGCTGGTAAACAGCATTTTCTCCTTTTTCCACAATGTTTTCTACCCTATCAGAGCAAGATTGCACCATTTGAACCACATTGAAATCGTTGTCTGCAAATGCCTTCAATTTGGTCGAGGCTAACATTTTGTCACATGGCAAACAGTAAAACCTATAAACATCTTGAGAAGAGGGAAAGGAGTTTCTTTTACAGGTGGTTGATGACAACGGACTCATAATCCCGCTTGCCTGAGAATGATGACTATTGAAAACGTAATATGAAAAGTTGAAAATGATTGTTACCAGCATTGTCTCATTACACTGTACTTTTTACTTCTTAATGACAGATTTCAACAGCCATATTACATTTGTCATTTGAAAATGCGTTTAAATTGTTCTGGTCTGAAATCTTGTTACAATAACCTTTTTTAAAAATCCCTGGGGAATGAATAAAACCCTATGAAATAATAGTTCAATAATCGGTCTGTTGCCTTTTTTATGAGTGTATTCTATCTCAGGTCTTAAAAGTTTTTTTTTTCCTTTGTTGATGTTTTCTTTTTCAGCTCACAAAAGAAAAATGCATATCAGCAGGTGTACTCTTTCGTCTTTGGCATCAAACAGTTCTATATTCTACTTTTTTAAATATATCGAAGGTATATTTTTGTAGAGGTACTAGAGTAAACTTTTCAAGTCGAAGAATAAAACTTTTTGACGTGCCCAGTATATTAAGTAACACTCAACGATATAGACCTCTAGCACCTCTAAAATTTCATCTATTTACACCAAATCTTCAAAATGACGTCCGGTTTTATGTCGCTGAGCATTCAGTCTGTTCATAAAATTTGCTTTACAGATCAGCACATCTATGTGTTCAGATTATGATCACTCTCATCTCTTGAAGTTTGGGTATGGGTTTTGTACTGAGTGTAAGCGGTGATTTTTCTTCTTGAAGACCATAAGGAGTGCAACACGCGAAAAGGTGCATTCGGACATTTGCGTAAAGTGTCGTCCCGGATTAGCCTGCGCAGTCCGCGCAGGCTAATCCGAGACGGCACTTTACGACTACATTAGATTTTGTGCTACAGTAGACTTGCGTAAAACAGAAAATCACATAAAATCGGAAAGTGTCGTTTCGGATTAGCCTGTGCGGACTGCACACGCTGATCAGAGACGACACTTTACGCAAATTTCCGAATGACCCTTTTCGCGTGTTGCACTCCATTTAAAAGAAAACACTGCAACAATGACAGGAAACAACATTGGTAACTCTTTCCTTAAAACCACTTCGTTGTAGAGTACTGGAGAAAGTTCCGTTCAGCAAAATGCTGCAACACCATACACAGCCCACAAAGAACTGAAATGTTTGGAAACCTAGTTTGATGCAAAAGTGATCTCAAAAGCAGAGCTATCATCACGCCCTAAGTGGCCGGACATGCGCTCATTGGACTTTTTCTGTGAGGTTATGAAGACAATGTCCATAAAGTCTATCGTCAAACAACATATGATTTTAGCAGTTCCAGAGATGGGAACTGATTACATCCCAAACGTGAATATCTATGCAAGTGAATTTCATATGTCCCTCCTTTCGTCTCTCCTGCGACGTGAAAAACGGATGTCAGTTTGGACACTTGATGTAAATCGATGTATGTTTTGAAAAGTGTTGGTCACTTTTATCATTTGATATTAAAGCATGTCGTGCATGTCATAAAACTGTTTTCTTCGTTTTATCAAATGTTGCAACTTATTCATTTGTAATGCCTTTAAAAATAATATACCTTGGGTACATTTGAAACAGTAACATTTTTTGAACACTTTGTACAACATTCGGAAAGAATTATTGCTCGCACTTGAATCAATCTCAAAAACTCTGGCGAAGGCAAAAAGGCTTCAAATAACCAGCATTTTCTCCTTTTCCCACAATGTTTTAAACCGGAAATTGTCATTTAAGGACGGAAAAACATAAATCTGCTGTTTACAAGTATAATTTCTCTTTGTCCCGCAATTTATTTAAAATATGCCTCCATGAGAGTTGTTTAAACTCTGGAGGGAGTTCTACAGAGTTAAAAGACAGTGGATATCAAAAGACAACAAAGCTTACAGTTTTCTCAGGTGGAACTCAAAAACTGTGCATACCTAATTCAAAACACAAGCAATTGTCAAACAGACAATAATTCTGCATTCCAGGACAAACGAAGGTAAGAAAAAACAACAACAACAACACAATTTATGCTGCTGGATTTTTTTTTTGTAAAAAAGCCACCCACGCCTTCAATTAGCCAACTACACTCTGCACACAAAAAAGAAATTAACTTGGTCGCAGTTTGTGTAATAGAGTTTCCTCCGGGAAAATTCTCCATTATTTTAACGTAGTGACAATTATAGAAGATTTATACTAGATCATAAATCGCAACTTTTTCTGTTTCCGTAGTTCCTAGGCTTCTTAGAATTATTTAATCAGTTTTGAAAAATATATATATGTCGCCCTTTACATTGCCACAAAAATAGTAAGAGCGTACCAGGTATCTAGACACGTGACTTAGAATCAAACTGAAATGGAAAAGGTAGATGAATTATTGACATCCTTTTCGCCTTTATTTGACAGATGATAAATACAGCGGAGATGATCTTTCTATCGAATAAAAAGCTTTAAGAGTCTTCAGACATTCATCTGGGAGGCTCAAGTTAGCTTTTAGGGTGTAAATTAAAATAAACATCCCGGGAAGTTTATAAAAGACACAGGCATGGTAAGTTTTCACGACTATTTCATCAGAATATGTCATACAAGATCCCAACTTGTTGGTCTTGGATCTATACTGTCCGATGAAACCAAGTAACTATAGTGTAAGGGTTAACCTTCCTTTTTACAAGAAGATATAAGAGACCATTACGATGCGGGGAAAACTACATTTATGAATGGTTTTGTTATCATGGAATGATTAATGGTGCTATAATAGATGATACGTTTTTAAACTGTTTCTAGCAGGCAAAAATTCTAGGTGATCGCCTGAAGTCTACGTTCAGTCTGGAGCAAGAAGAAATCTGGCACCAATGGTCTACCGTTGCGAGTCTCTACGAATTCTGTAGACATCTTAGAACGTGATCTTGCGTCAGCACCAACGTTCCGTAACACTGAGTTGACGAAAGGAAAAATGGGCGATGATTTATTGTACAATGTTTTTATCATCTAGAGCTAGAAATGAGCGTTTTAAGAACTGTGATTTGTTTGTTTAAATACATATCTCCACACAAACCTCTTTCATCTTTGATATTGCCTTAATCGACTCTATTTACGCTGTCACGCACGCGTTTACGCTTAGAGACAAATGGGCCTTTGGGAATTTACTTGAGGAGCTTTAGTGGAAGAAAGTACTTTACTGAGATTACGTTTTTCTTACCCGATTTAATAATGGGGAATGTTTGGGACTCTCGTTTCAAACGGCTATTATACAGACTATGGCCATCAAAACCTTGTACAGACAAATTTTATTGAAAAATAGTCCTTTAATTGAGGAATGGGCTTTAGTCCCGAATGTTCAAAGGGATTTAGTGAAAAGATAGCCGGGACAGAAAGAAGTTTTGCGTGTCTTATCAAATCATACTTTCTTTTTTAAACACAGTTTACAGTGCATTGCTAGGAGCAACTTAATGGACTTGTTGTTTCTGGGCTTTAATCTGTAATACGGCCCAAGGTGTGTTTTTTTTTCTACAGACGGACAAAATGTTTGAAATGAATAATGGGGATATAACGTAATGGGATGTGAATTGTATCCTTTTCTGCTTGAACCATTTTAAAAACACTCGAGTGCTGCTATATAAAGTCGGGATTAATGATCTGAAGAAAATATCGACCCATGTCAGCTTGTACGGACTGCACAGGCTGTCATGGGTCGTAACTGTTTATAATTTACAACTTTTCTGCAGGTCCAAAAACGTCCAAAGAATCTTATAATTTAGTCGTTGGATGAAATGGTTTTCACTTATCCGTGGATAAAATCAATCTCATTTATCCGTAATTATAATTATGATGCCTTGCTTGGTATAATGCATTACATAGATACATTAACTCTTTACCAAACGACATGATTTTAGACAAGTCCAAATTGGAACCATTTGCGGACGACAAAATTAATGTCTCTCATATATCAAAATTTGTGTTGAGAAGGGAAGAAAACATTTTGGGAAAAGGAGAAAATGCTGGTTACCAGCATTTTCTCCTTTTCCCAAAATGTTTTGAGAAGGCTTTTTTCTCAGGGTTTTGAGAACTAGGGATTGTTTAGGAAAGGGTTAAACCCTTTTTCTCTCCAGAGCCCCGCTAATATATGCATTTATATCCTTGCAGTCGCTAGAACATTTGATCACATCGTTAATTTAGGCAATTGATAACTTTAAGCAAATGGCCCCTCCCCAACCATGTATTTAGCTATATAGAAAAAGGGTATTTCATATGTCAAATGTTTGTCTATTGTGAAAAAATTCATGTTGCTCTGAAGTAAAAAAGTAACGAGGGCCGCATTTAGTTCGATGTTTTTCCTAGCAAATGATGCGAGATTTGCAAACATCAAAGATATTTTATTCCAAATAATAATTTGAAATTGAATTTTTCGGAATTTTACTTTCGGCTCGAAAGTTGCATATAAATCATCTTGCAAGATAAGGGTTGAGGTACGTATTTCCAAGTGACGAGTTAACCTGTTTTGCTATCTTTTCTCTATGCTTTTCCTCTCATGCTTGTTTTATCACCACAAAAATTCCTAAAAGAAAGGGAAATGCACAAAGTTAAGAGTAAACAAAGATTTGAATACTTCAAACGAATCCTTAAAATAGCAAAGATAAGTGGAACAATGTAAGTCTGTGTGTTTTCAATATAATGGCCTACACGTCTGATAGAAGATAATACAGAACTTGGATACAAGGACATGAGTGTACTTCCGGTCTTTTTTATGCTTTCTGATTCGAACTTTTACCGACTTAATTTAGACATAGGGCGAGGTCTATGATAGCTCTCAGCTGACGTTGATATGTATCATTGCAATTTTGATGGTCAGCACTCCTATGTACAAGTTCTATTTCAGGTGATATTAAAGCACTTTTATCGCTTTACGATGCCACAGGCTATTGTGTGCTTTCTTAAAAATTGCTATGCGATGCCATGTAGTTTATGCAAGTTGGCAACTAGTGCTACACAATTATTTCACCTATTTGGTTTTCAGTCAGTTTCCCCAATTCTTTCTCTCAGCCCCAAATATATTATTAGCAGTGCTCTGGCAAAAAGGGTTAAATGCATCTGTGAGATGTACGGATATTATAGCAAGCAAGTCATCATTTAATTATTTCTTGCCACCGCCGATTTCTCTTTTTGATACAATGATCTTAACAACGTATACAACACGGGACTGTATGGTAGCCAGACATTTTGCTGACGTGTTTGTTTGTTCTTTTCACCCTACCCATAAAAATGGTTTGAAGCATGAAGCAGACATGCAACAAAGCACAGGTAATACATTCAGCTTTAAACTTTAAACGGGTAAATACCACAAAACAACAACAATAAACATAAACTTATTAATACTATGCTGAATCTCCAAATTTTATCTTAAGCTTTTCTGAAAGACTTTGCAGATAACAAGTTAGCCGTGGCTCAAATATTTCAGCTTACCTTAGACTGGCCAGAAAACGTTGTTGTTACATGTTCTTCCTACTTTTCCAGGGATGTTTTCAAAACCATTTTAACTCGGAATTATTAAAATTTGTTTTTTTTTTTGTGGTAAAGGACTCATAGGCTGCAAAACTACAATTTTGACAGGCAATGCCTAATTATAAAGAAACACAAAAAGGCAAAAAACAAAGTTCATTTAACTTGTTGACAGGTGGTAGCGCCAACATTTCATACAGCAATCCTACAGCACGTCACTTGTGGCCAACGATAAAAGCATTCTTTCACTAAAAGTGATTACGGTAACTTGTTCCTTGAAAGTACGAACAAGAAGTTAGCGGTGAGTTCAAACGGAGTTGTGAAAACGGTAATTAGGGAGTTGACAGATGATGTAACGATGTTAGTCTACTAAAGATGGTTTTTTGTGTGCTTTTTCTGCTTGCGTCGCTAATGTATGATATGCACCCTGAGCTTGGGGAAAAAAAATCCTTAAACTGCTAGATGGAATAGAGAAAAAAATTCCTGCCAACAGCAATGACCGTAGAATATGCTTTTAAAATTTATTTAACCTTTTACAACATAATCCCTGGACGAAGCCTTCTGAAAACAATGTGGGAAAAAGAAAGAATGCTGGTAGCCAGCATTTTCTCCTTTTCCCACAATGTTTTCTTCTCTTTTAAAGTTAAGTTTTAAATTTTGAGTCACGTTTATTTTGTCGTCTCCAAAAGCTTTCAATTTGGACAAGTCTAAAATTTTGTCGTTTGATAAAGAGTTAAGCGGAATAGATATCATTGTACCACACAATGTACATGTAAAATCACACAGCGTTTTTTTGTGTGCAGCCTGATTTTGATCTACATTATCCGCAAAAAGCATTTCGCGTCACATAGTTTAAAAGAGGTTTTTCAGGCCAAGTCTTCCCTTAGAATTTTTGCGAATAAAAAAGAATTTACTCGGAAAGAAAGTCCATTTCATGTAGAAAGCATTGCACTTTTGATCAAAGAAGTCCATTAGAATTAATCTCTTTTTGTATTGTGAATTTGCAATGTTCGACAAAAAGTGTTTTTAACAGTGTCAAGAATATGTCAAGGAAAGAAAACATTGGAAACAATGAAAAAGAAGATGACGAAAAGCCTGGTATTATCAAGCAAATATCATGAAAATAATTATAGTGAAAGCCTTGATATAAAATCGTAAAACGTTAACAAGTCTTATTCGTGCGTGTACATTATTCTCTTCTTTATCTTTTAGTGTTTTTTTTCTCTCTGTATTCCTGTTCTCCCCGTTTCTTGTGTAAATTGAAACTTTTACGTAATAGATAAAGCGATTGGAATCTACTGTTTAAGCCGTTATGATTGAATTCTGTAATAAATCAATTGAAATGACACTCATAGCTTATGATAAACACACTCTCCTATACTAAACTTCATAAAAGGCTCATCACAGGTCTTCGTTATCTATGCCGGTACGACATTGTAGATCATGATCAAACTGTACAAAATGTAAACTGATAAAAAATCTACACTCTAAGCTATATAGAAATAATTCTGACAAATACAGTCACGGAACGTTTCTGGTACTTTTTATTTTCCTTGAAGATGTCCTCGTTTTATTTAGGTTAGAGATAGATAGCAAATGGCGTAACATAAAACATCAAATATCATATATTGTCAGGTGCAATGCTTCTTTCATTGCATTTTCAACAAATGAATAACAATTGACAGTATCAGCAATTCAATATGTCATTGACATTGTGTATCTCAATCCAACAGTGTTAACTCTGCTAATTGATACTGCTTTCTTACGACCCTGTGGATGTAGTCTTTCGGTGAGAGTTTTGGGAAAGGGACGATACCAATAAGCAGCATTGCTTCCTTTTTTAACACTGTGTTATGTCATTTCTGTGTAAATAAATGTGACTAATCACGCAAAAAGGGACCTTCTGGGAACTGCGGAAAGTGTCACCCCTGGTCAGACTGCACAAATTGCGCAGGCTGACCAGGGGTGACACTTTTAGCTTCAATGACATATTTAAAAAGTGGTCATTGTACATTGTCACACAATCATTTTTGAATTATCAACTTAAACTGACTTGCCCTATTGTTGTTGATCTGTTTTCATCTAATTGATGAACAGAATTCCCAGATAGTCCCTTTTTGCGTGATGGGTCACACATGAGTAACTTGAATGTTCTCCTTTACGAAACTAAAGTTTTAAATTAGTGTTAGTCAAAACCTATGATGTATGCCAAACAAGAAAACAGAATTAGAATCTCAAACGATCGTCTTTGTCTTTGAAATTTGTCAGAACATTGTGTAAGTCCGAGAACTCTCTGGCAGAAGCATTTCCATGATGCACTTTACCAAACTAGTCTTCACCTGATAACGGATCTAGTAAAATTATATAGTAAAAGAAATCTACTATATATATCAAAAATAGAGACCAATATGTTTATTCGATAATCGTAGAATGGTCCTTGGACACGAAGAAGATTTGCGAACAACAAAACGCGTCAACCTATGTGAGCCTGCGGAAAGGCCTATAAGGATCGACACTGTTTGGCAGATGCATTAAACCTCCTTTTTACAAAGCAGGACACAGTGGATAACCCTAAACAGCATTTGAAATTTCCCACAATATTTGGAGAGGTAATCTCCCTGTAGTGTCGTATAACACTGGATCATTTCGTAAAGGGTTAATCTTGCACTGTATACATATCACTGATATCATACAAACCGTAATGACCCTTGCTCTTGCAAAAGGGACTTTAATTCATCTACGTGATGCTTTATACCAAACGATATATCACATAATGATGAGTCCATTACATCCATTTTATTGTTTGAAAACAAATTGATTCTGTCCGTAGATTGATTCTCTGAAATGCAGAAAATTGACCAGTTGAAAAAAGTTTCGCCCCAGGTCAGCCTGCGCAGAGTGCGTAGGCTGACCTTGGTCGATACTTTTTGCAGATGCACTGAGACCTTTTTTCACAGAGAATAACTCTAATATTTCTCTACGGAAGATTTATACTAATGGTGACAATAGTGGCAGCAAGTGGCCACCTTAGAATCACCTATTCTAGAAAACGGCATAAATCATGTTAAAAAAGTAAATAAAGCCTCTCGTTATGCCAATAAACATTACGGCAGTTTCACATGATCCTTGCATACCCTAAATGATTCAATATCACGCCGTATTCTCTCACTTTAACGCGGTGTTATCATTTATGAGCAATTGCGAGCAATCTTAGTTTAAAATATGACATTTTACCCCGTTGATGTAAATCATGTTACCAAGTCACAAGAAAGAGAGCTTTCTTTATTCTGTAGTACAGGATTCACAAATTTCCTTTTCACACTCTTGAAGTGATTTAATATTGATGCTCAATGACATTCACGTCCCGGATCCGCCGTGCCAATATGTCTTAACACTTCAAAACGGTTGACATCGTTTATACATGTCAAAAGATGAGGATGGCACTAGCATGGACCATAAAACTCTTCCTGAACTCTTTCGTTGCCAACTAGAGCAAGTTTACTTCTTTCCCGGTCAAAAAGTAGACGGATACATTGTAATTGAAGATATTTTCGGTCATATTTTAGCTTGTAGGTAGCGGGCAGTGTAGGTCCGAGATCAAACTTTCCGTTCTCTTGAGTCTTGTCTTGGTATACGCCGTAGGCAAAAGATATATATCACAAAGTAGCAATGAAAGATTTTAACAAGTTAAATACATCTTTTTTTTTCCAAATGTGATATCGTTGAGCTTATTGTACGCCTAGTTAGGAGATACACGGTCCATTTCCGATAGCCTGCATCTTTTGACTCTTGGCCGCAACAAATGCGTAGCTGAAGAAACTAACCGACTGATTCAACGACGTTAGAAGTTGCAACACACGACTACCCTCGAGATTCCTCAAGGAGTCGCAGATAAATGTGTATGATTCTGGTCCTTCTGTGCTCTTGGATTACTTGTAATCGGCGTGAACGGTTAGTGGGAAAGAAGCTAGAGATAAGGAATCAGATACCAGGAAGTTTGGCTACACGACCCCGGCTGTTGTTTGAATAGATATCGGTGAAATGCATTTCTACATGTGGAGTTACCACTGGCTTTCTAACCTGTTCGCCTCAAGTTGGATGGAAAACACTTGCAGCATCTGTTGATCACTGCCTAGTACGTAATTCATAACAGTCTTCTTAGGTCACTTCTTAAACGGTAGTTATGCAAACGCAAAAGATGCGTATTTGTTCTTTACTTTTTGCCCTTCAAACGACAACCGTTTATAGGACAAACAAGCTAATTTCTCAAATTAACTACCAAGCTACCAGACATTTGTAACACACTACAGTAGGAACGTCGATGATCTTATTTTAATCCTCATGCTGCTAAGCATAATTACAGGCTTTATGTCGAAAGTATAGATCAAGATCAGACTGCACGAAACGTGTTGTTTGGTCTAGATCTATTTTGTCCTATCAGGAGATATTTCCCCAAAATTATCTTTAAAATAGCAGAATTACGGTTTTTGGTATTGGCCTGAAAGTTTCATGTCGTTATTTCAGTAGTTTAAGCGTTTGCACAAGTGATGCAACTCATCACATAATTTTGAATCCATAAAATCCATTTCGTATTACATAGAGGATATTTGTCTTTTTCGGTGAAAGATCGAAATTTATTTCATCGACTGGACACGATCGGTAATTTTCACGAGTGGCTGCGCCACTCGTGAAAATATTACCGATGGTGTTCACGAGATGAAATAAATTTCGATCTTTCACCGAAAAAAACAAATATTCTATTTATTTCATGCTTTTAACCCTTTCTGAGAGGAGCTTTATCAAAATCCAGTAAAGTTCTTTTCCGTTCTTCCCCCGTGGCGTACCCCTCTCGCATAGCAACGCATTGCAGAATTACGTCATGCGCGAGAAATCTAAGGTAAATGACGTCATATTTCCCATCTGGTTGCCAGACACACCTAATCTACCTAGGCGACAAGAACGTGAAAATCGGTATTTTCACTGGTGGTACCAGTGTAAGATCGAAAAATATTTTCACTGCTATTTCCCGATATCCTACCGGAAAGCATGAAATAAATCTTGTTGAATTTATCGGTAGAGTTTATGGTCCTTTGATATGCAGAAAATTGAGCAATAGCAAAAAGCTTCAACCTATGTCAGCCTGGAAAGGCAGACTTTCGTCGATACTTATGCAGAATGCAGATTATTTCACAGACAAGAACTAATATTCGCAATATTGTATTGTATTGTACAATGATCAGTTTTACTACTACTTTTTTGTGAAAAAATGAAATAAAAAAAAAACAAGTTCTCATGAGAAGTCAATGTGTTTTGGACTGTAAAAGTTTCAATCATGTTGGTTATCCCTACTGTGAAAACAGCTGCGTTGAAATATTTAGATACTCAAAGAGAAAAAGACTGCAGCTTCATTTACTGAAAAGACGTTAACTTTCAAGCTGTTAAAAAACTACAAAGAAACTTACTAGGCGATAGATAAAGCCCAGATATTGTCATTTCAAGGTCACATTTTGGGGAAAACATATCCTTATCGGACCGCATAGATCCAAGATCAGACTGTATGTTTTTGTTGACTGATCTTGATCTACACCGTACGCAACAGGTCCTTGAGTCGCGTTTAGCAGGCTATGGATCAAGAGTATGAGGAATGAAGGGCTTTCTATCCGAGACCTTGATAATCGAACCCGATGTATTACCGATCACGTCTAAATGTAGATCAAACCTATATCAATGGTCTCTGGACCACTATCATTAAAGTGTCATTGTAAATTTAACAGATTTTATGTCATCATTTTTTGTAAATTATGGGTATCAGGAATTCGCATTTGGTACATTTTTATTGCCATTTTACGACCCCTTCCAGCAGAGCTTGAACGGCCATTGGGGTCGTAAAACTGTACCAAATTTCAAAAGGGGCTCGCCTTTCTGTCCCCTTTTTTCTGTATTTATACTCTGACTCAACAAAACTTTACATACCGAATGCTATCTTTTTTTTTTCTTTCAGATTTTTTTTTTTTTCACGTATTTCAACTTAATTGTTAGCTTTGTATCAAGGACTATGTGTGTGTTTTTATAGTGATTGGTAATTCTGATGCATCCCTGTAAACAACGTTGACAGCTGGATCTCATTCGTTTTTTTTTTCCTGTTTACATCGGGTCTTGCAAGTAAACATACTTTCTTTTACAGCTTACCTTTCTCTGAAAGCTTGTGAATGGACAGTTTCTGTCGTGTATTTGGCATTTTAAGTTTCCTTATTAAGCCCTTACCGAAGAATCTTTTTTCTATCGATCCTAAGGGGTGGACCTTTTGAAAACTGTGGAAAAAGAAGAAAATGCTGAAGACCAGAAAGTATTTTATTCCCTTTCCAAAACAGATTTCATCAATCGCATCAAGTTAGCTGCATATAGTTTGTAGTCTGCAGATGCTTGCGAGATGAATGAGTCTAAACTCGAGTCGTTTCATAAAAAGTTGGTTGCCGACTCACAGAAATGATTTCAACACTAAACCTCCTAAATAACTTATATGAAACTTTCTATGCGATAGTAAAAACCCGAATTATGCTACTTCAGACTTACTTTTGGAGACAAATATCTTCTCATAGACAGCGTATGTTAAAGATCAGACTGAACGTTCTGTGAGCCACTCTTTGCAGCCTTAAGGTTAAATAAGTTGAAGTAAAAAGATAAATCTGCTGGAAGCCATCATACTGGAGTAGGATATAAATCTTTTGAGAGTACAAATGAAATAAACGAAAAAGAAACTAGATCTACAATAAGAAAGATTAAAAAACTTTTATTTCATGCTTTCCGGTAGGACATCGAGAATTAGCAGTGAAAATATTTTTCGATCCTACACTGGTACCACTAGTGAAAATACCGATTTTCATGTTCTTGTTGCCTAGGTAAACTGTGCGTGCCTCACAACCAGATGGGAAATATGACGTCATATACATGTATCTTACATTTCTGGAGCTTGACGTAATACTGTAATACGTTGCTATGCGGGAAGGGTTCGCCACGGAGAATAACAGAAAAGAGCTGTACTGGATTTTGATAAAGCTCCTCCTAGATAGATTTAAAAGCATGAAATAGATAGAATATTTGTCTTTTTTTTGTGTGAAAAATCAAAATTTATTTCATCTCGTGAACACCATCGCTTATATTTTCACTCATGGCTGCGCCACTCGTGAAAATATTACCGATGGTGTTCAGTCGATGAAATAAATTTCGATCTTTCACCGAAAAAAAAAAACAGATACCCTCTATATCATTCCAAAATTCACGTTTACGGTGTCAACTGAACCTGAAGTTGTGATGGAAACCTGATCAGAAGACAATATCTCTTTTTGGAAGTATTTCAACATCACAAATAAGATGCTGTTCAAAAATTGCTTGTTACCTGCATTTCCCTGTTTAAAAGCAGCTATTCTTATTTTCTTTTTTAACCCACAACTAGTTCATAAAGGCTTAATCCTTTACCAAACGAGGAGACTGGTCCAAATTCAAAATATTTACAGAAGACAAATTAAATGTAGTGTAAGTGATTTCTGTCTTTGATAGGGTAGAAGAACATATTTGAAACAGGAGAAAATGATGGTAACCAGTATACTCTATTTCCCAAGAATTTTTCCTACCACGTTTGCGTAATATCAATGGAAAGGGTAGAGGTCTAACATGGCTATCTATCTACCCGTAAAAACCTTTGATGGATGGTCGAAGTAATACCGAAACCGTATCAAACCTTTTCTCTACCGATCAAACAAGCCTCGGACAATGGAATTAGAAGTTTTAACGACTTCAAGCAGACACCTAAATCATTCAATTTGTTAAAATATCACCCGTATAATTGATTTCTTGGCTGCAATGCGACATTTTTGTATCACATACATCATTGTTTCAGGAGGAAGTCTAGGCTGATACTGGACACATTTTATTACCGCACTGACATGAGCAATGTTGTAACTTAACTCTGTACCAAACGACAAAATTTTAGACTAGTTCAAATCGGAAGCTTTTGCAGATGACAAAATTAGTGTGAGTAAAAAATAGAAATTAATTCGGGGAAGGGAAGAAAAGATTGTGGGAAAAGGAGAAAATGCTGGTTACCAGCATTTCCTCCTTTTCCCACAATCTTTTCAGAAGGCTTCATTCCCAGGGTCGTAAAAACCAGGGCTTGTTTGGGAGAGGGTTAACTCTTTACCAAACGACAAAATTTTAGACTAGTTAAAATTGAAAGCACTTGCGGATGAAAAAAAAAAAAATGTGTAATCCAAAATTGAAATTTGTTTCAAACAGGGTAGAAAAAATTGTGGAAAAAAGGAGAAAATGCTGGTTACCACCAGCATTTTCTCCTTTTCCCACAATGTTTTCAAAAGTCTTCTATCTCAGGGTCGTAAAATATAAGGATTGTTTGGTAAAGGGTTAACATGGTTTTTTTTAACATTAATTTTTTGTTAAAGACCGGTGAAACGCCCTCTGGCAAAAGAGGGCCAAATGCAACTTCGTGATGCTTAATATCAACCAAGCAATCATAAAGTTTTGAATCTACAATAGCCACTTAGCTAAGCAACTGACTTGTATCATAAGCTATACTGGTTCTTGGACATGCATAAGACTGACCATTAGCAAAACGTTTCGAGCCACGCCAAAAGGAGGCAATGTTGCTCTTGTAATAAACTTTCCTGACTCGTTTTATCCACCTTTTAAGATGTTTTCTGTCATCTTACTTACGAACATGAAAATTTGTAACAACTGCATTGCTGAAATACCAACTGTGGGATTCGAACCTATCCGGTAATGGTCCTTATTTATTCAGGGTCAATTGATACACCTACCACTGAGCTAAAGAGGATTCTTGCTTATACTTACATGTAGTTGCTTGGGGTTGATTTCATTCGGGAAGAAGTTGTGCGGTAAGGAAGGAGTGATCTCCCGGAACAACTTTTAGGTAAAAATTATAAATATATTTTTGAGCCATGCTCTGTTAAAAGGAGCCTTCATGCATCTGCAGAAAAATATCGACTCAGGTCAACCTGCGCGACCTGGGCTGAAACTTTTCGCTATTGGCTAATTTTCCATATGTTCAAGGGCCAGCCTATCCCAGAAATAAGCTAACAATTAAGTTGACAGTAGAAACAGTTGTTCCTAGGTAAAATGCGGCTGCAACTCAACAAGACGGAAATATGACGTAATTAACGACGTTCGCGACAGTTTCAATTTTCACGCTTCGTGTAACTATCACGCTCACCTTCTACTCTTTTACTCAAAAAACGGTGAGCACCTAAAACAATTGATCCTGCCACGCTTGTCAATGTCTGCAGAATGGATAAACCAAGAACTAAAATGGGTCGTTTCATGTCAGCAAGATGAAGAAAAAAGTATTTTAATCAAGCCAAATGATTATACGCGAGGCAAAATTCCAAAATTATGTGTCAAAAGATCGGACTGAAAGTCAAAGTGAATCACCTAACTACGTCACCTAACAACCGACTATGGACACAGATGCTATTACCACCGGTCTATCTGGCAGACGTATCATCGAGCAGAAGTATTCTTTTAGATGGAGATGCTTTCAGTTTGGTCTAGTCCAAAATCATGTCACTTGGTAAGGACTTGCAGAAAACGAGGGTCTGCACATAACTCTCCTCTACTAGGTTGCCCTTAAGCTTAACTTGATGAGTCAAAAGCAGACATTAGAAGACATTGATGTCAAAAGGAGAAACTGCTCCTAATGATTAATTCCTCTTTTTCTGACCTATGAAAGAACTGTGATACATGAATACTAGATTTTGGTATAGCGTTTGTAAAACGCGTCAAATTTGGAAGAGTCTAAAATTAGTCATTTGAAAATAGGTTAAATACTAATATCAGAATTACATTTATATGCTATGAATTGGTTTATTATGACAAACAAGCTTGATTCTTATAAATATCATCGTATTTTTGAAAAATTGAGATAATTTACTTCATATAATGTCTTTGTCTTTGACAAACCCTACATTTACTCATTAGTTAGTGCCCTACCCAGAAACTTAAAATGCATTTTCTTAAAAAAATAAGGCTGGTGACCTATTTGTTTTAAGCCTGATTCTTTTAGTTCAGTACCTGAATATAATCTATAAAAAAGTAAGAACAATCTGAATGTTAGAACATCAAAAAAAAAAAAACCTCTAAAAATTACTCTTGTTTTTTTTTTTTGCCTCCCCCCCCCTAAAAAAAAAAATCGGTTTTAGCCATGAATTAAGCAGTTTTTTTTTTCTACAGATAGATACTAAGTATACCCTAAATTATTATTTTTTTGTCAAATTTAATGTTTCACTAATACAGTGACATAAAATTTGCTTATAATTGCCATCATTTGAAAAAAATATACTCAGACTTAGTTTTCATGGGTGACATTTTACCCTAAACTGCCGCAGTGCGGGGTGTACTAAAAGAAATAGTAATAGAATTTTCACAAGGCTGGTGACCCCCTTTTTTATCTCTTATTTTGGTAGATGAGATAATAAACTATCATCAAAAAAAAGTTTCATGAAATTCTGAATGTTATGAAAAAATGGTGAAACTGTAGCGTCTTTAACCCTTAATTTCTCGCGCTTGACGTAATATTGCAGTGCGTTGCTATGTGAAGGGGGTACGCTATGGGGTAAAGCCGAAAAGAAGTGAATTTTGATGTAAGGCCACCCCTTTCCCCCTTCTCCCCCCCCCCAAAAAAAAAAAAAGTTTTAAAACCAAGAAATGAGTACATCATCGGTAATATTTTCACCAGTGGCTGCCCCACTCATTTAAAAAATACCAATGGTTTTGACTCGATGAAATAAATTTAGATCTGTCACCGTAAAAAAAAAATATCCTCTATATGTTTCATCGCTGCTGCCAACAATAGACAATTTTGATTCAGTGGTTGTGTTCGGATGCGAAACAATTTTGTCTGGCGATTAAAAAAAAAAACAAATTCGGGGGTGATTTGGGCCTTCAATACATTTCGATGAATTAGCCATGAAAGCATCCGCGAGACCAGATGTTAAATACATGAAAGATAGCCAGAGATTGCAAACCACATATCAATTCAGTTTTTACAAAAGGGAATAACAACAGCAGACTTAGAAATAATAGGGCCGAATAGCTACCAATTTCAATACACGTACATGCATTTTAGATTTTCATCATTCCATGTCTTTGGGAAATGCCTACAATTTTCTCAAAAAAGCATGGGTTTGTTTCAGAACAATCGTTACACATGTTGTACCTATGAACTGAAAAAAACTTTTTGCGGTAAATAATTTTATGTTGGAACAAGAGCGTCTATTTCTGTTGTATTTCCTTTCAGAATGAAGAGGCTGAGATACTAGGCAGTCAATTTCAAAAGTGCTAGACGTCTGAACCTTGAACCACGTCAGGACATCTTGGACAGACATTTTTATGCATTCATAAATCTAGCAGGATAGAGTTTTACGTTTGTAACCCCCACGTGTAATTCATTATTTAGGTATTAGATGTGTACCGACAGGCGCTAAAACCAGAATATATCTGTCATAATAACATTTGTCAAGTTCTCTATTCATAATAGTAATGTACGCCGCTTATATGGATTGCCACTTTCTCCCATTTTATTTTAGCCATATTCTTGGAAAGAGGGGTTTAACCCATTACCACACAATCCCTACTTTTGACGCCCCTGAGAAAGAAGCCTTCTGAAAACACTGTGGGAAAAGGAGAAAATACTGGTGACCAGCATTTTCTCCTTTTCCCACAGTGTTTTCTATCCTTCCCAGAACAAATTTCAATTTTTCAGTCACCTTTACTTTGTCGTCTGCAAATGCTTTCAATTTGGACGAGTCTAAGATGTTCTCGTGTGGTAATGAGTTAAACGAACTGTATAATCATACCACGACGAAATGACAGCACCATCTTCTGGAATTGTAATGGGAGCATCACATCCACGTGATGCATTTCATCAAACAAGTCATCGTAGTTTTTTATTCATGAAATGTATTTTGTTTAACAACGGACTGTATACCTATGTGGAATAGCCCTTAGACAAGTAGAAAATATACCAAGGTTAACAGTTTTGACACATATCAGCCTGTTTTTACCACAGTCTTCATATGGAGTGCAACACGCGAAAAAGGTCATTCGGACATTTGCGTAAAGTGTCGTCTCTGATCAGCATGTGCAGTCTTCACAGCCTAATCCGAAACGAAATTTTCCGATTTTATGTGATTTTCTGTTTAACGCAAGTCTACTGTAGCACAAAATCTACTGTAGTCGTAAAGTGCCGTCTCGGATTAGCCTGCGCGGACTGCGCAGGCTAATCCGGGACGACACTTTACGCAAATGTCCGAATGCACCTTTTCATGTGTTGCACTCCATATAATCTCGAGAAAATAAATAAAGCGGTTTTATACTTCTGTAATAAACAAGTCTTGATGGATTGACACCTTCTGTATACGCTTCATTTCAGTACGTGTGTTTCGTGCCAAGTTTGGAATAGACTTTGGCGACCGTATTGGCAAATTCTGCCGACAATTATGCATTGCTCCTTGATATTCAGACAGGATCTTCTACATTCTTCATAATAAATTTTTGGATGTGTTCGTGATAAAAAAAAGCTTCAGGAAAAGAACCTTTAGCAGGAATTCAACAAATACGAATTCATGCCGTTACTCGCAGCATTGACTTAAGTAATGATATAAATAGCAGAAGTAATATATCAGTCTATCCATTTAATTGGGGTAAAACAATAACAAGTGTGATTTTAGAAAGTGCTGTCTCAAGAGTATGCCCATGCATAAAAGCAAGAACTGCAACTATTGCTACGCTCAAACAATCGGCATTACTCTTATCGTCATGTAGGCTACACGCAATGTAAACTCCGTCATATCTCAAAAGAAGTACTACACCTGTATGGACTCTTTTTGCGGTAACAAGGGTACAACTAAAGAATCCATCCTGCTGAACACAAAGATATCGCACATACAATACAGACATATAATGCATATTCTATGGGTATGACAGATCAGAGCTTGTATGCCTTTTTCAGAGAAACTCCAGCATTTGTTCCACATCTAAATCCTACTTCAATTCTTCCCAGGAAACACCCAAGTGATCTTTACAATAATATGACTGATAGTATGTCAAAAGTACTATTAACTCTTTACCACACGAGCAGATAAAAGACTTATCCAAATTGAAAGCATTTGCAGACGACATTTTAAACATAGCTCAAATGATGGATTTTGACTTTGATACAGTAGAAAACAGTCTAAGGAAATGGAGAAAATGCTGGTTACCAACATTTCCCTTTTTCCCACAATGATTTCAAAAGGTCTCTTTCTAGGGGTCATTAAAAGTCAGGGTTGTGTGGTAATGAGTTAAAACACTCATCAATTGATCGACCATGCATGCATTTTTGCATTATCCTGATGACCTTACAGGAGCCAGGAACAATAAAAAAGATAACGTAAAACAAAACACTTTGCAACATTGATAGTATGTAAGGAATGGAATCTACAGAAGAGACATTTATTTACAATATGTTTTGACATATAACCCAGTTCTACAATCCTCCACCCTTGTCTCCATTTCGGTTCCGCCTTGACACTTATCTCACTACCCGGATGGGTAACGTCCGAAATATGCACTTGTTCTACCTCCACTATTTCAGAACTGTTTACATCTCCATTAGTACATTTAAAAAAAATTGTACGCCCACTACTTGCTCGGAGCCTTGCAGATACAAAAGTTCCATTTCTTGCTCTTATTAGGTCTGACATTTTCTCTAAATACTTACAATAGAGTGCGACGCGATGAATCTGACAGTCCGATGATAGTATTACAATCGAACAAAATTATGCGCAAGGAAAATCAGGAAAGGAAGACACATGCGCAGAAAAGTTACGCACTGACAAACCGCTGAAACATCGTTAAGAGAAGTTTTTGGTCTTCATCTTAGGCAATTGTTTTTCTTTTTGTGGGAGGGCTCTTGGGCTTGTGGCAAAGGAGGAAGTGATGTTCAGCCAAAAGCTTTACTGGTGAAATCCAAGGAGCAAAATGAATGTATGAAACGTGATAAAATCATACACCCTTCATCCAATCACTAAAAGAACTTTTGACAAGTGAATAAAGAGTCAACGAATATTCGGTGAAGATAGTTCGTTGTATGGTCAAACAAGAAATGGAAACAGCATTAAAACGTTAGTCAAGTTGTTAAAAGGTTTAAGTGTTCCAATTGATTGTTTTACACATGACATTATCTTTGCCTCGAACTGTATATCATACCCCTGCGCAATGACAGCTCTATCTTCTGGAATTGTAATGGGAACGTCACCATCCGCTCGTTTTGTATGCGTGATCCTTTGTAAATCCTTTATCGAACAACCTCTAACTTTCACGACCCTTGAGAAGACATCTGAAACCAGTAAAGAAAAATGAGAAAAAAAAAATAAAAATTTTCCCACAAAGTTTCATATCCTTTCTTCCCACAATGTTTCATATCCTTTCAATGACAATTAGAAATATTGAAAGCATTTATTATTTGCCATCCGCAAATCTTCAATAAATTTTAACGTTCTAGTATCGAGGCGAACTTCATGTTGAATTCCTGTCACAGTCTGTATCTATCGGTCTGCTCCATCTAATTTACGACCTTTATCTCGAAGGCGTAGCCGAGAGCTTTGATTCTATGACCGGTCTAAATCCTATCTTTAGATTTTGGGATTTCTGAGTTTCCGCGAAAAAAAATAACGTTTCGATGGAAAGACGATCCCGTATTTTTAATCATCTTATCTACATTTTCTCTGCATCTCTCCCGTGTAATAAATCATGTCTTTGGTCAAGATTTTGAAAACCTCTCTTTCCGACAGCGGAAGAAGCAAGATAACACAGATTACTTAACCCTGTAGACAAGGTTTGTGCTTGAATTAGAACCAGTTGGTGAAAATGATCAATAATATCCAATTATAAACGTTTATAGTCTATCCCACGCAATCATCAGACAGAGTAAATCTATGATCAGACAACAAATTTTATGCAGTCTAATTTTCATCTACACCATCCGTCAAAAGAACAAAACTTGTCCTTGTGACCGAAAAGGGTAAGAAGACAGCTGAGTTATTTAGTAGACAAGATCGTATGGGTTGCCAAAGAGCATTAAACGGACGAAGTAAGAAAATATGTAGAAGCCTGATTTACTGAGGTATTTTCTCAAGAATTAGGAAGAGTTTGACCACGCTACGTGTGTAATTTCTTGCTCGTACATATCTTTTCTTAACACCGAAAGATTTGAGTAAAGCAATCCAATATGGCTTGCCGAATAGAAATTTAAAAGGAAGAGAAATTTAAGAGGGTTATTCTTGTAATAAATTTTTTTGTAATACTATCTGATAAACGGGGTGGAGCATTGAAATCCATGGTTGAAGAAATCAATCATGAAAAAAAAAAATTATAATTATGATGACATCACTAAGCTAGAGTTTACGTGCAGGGTATTATTCCATTAGCTTAAATACGTTTAAATGGTCTGCAACACACGAAATGGAACAATCGTTTTTTTCGTAACGTGTCGTCTTGGATCGGCCTGCACAGTCCTTATAGGCTAATCCGAATCGACAGTCTCCATGTTCATGGTTTGTTCTAGTCTTCTGTAGCACAAAACCTAATATAGACGTGAATGCTGTTTCAGATTAGCCCGCGCGAGTGCGCAGGCTGATTCGAGACGACATTTACGCAAATGTCAGCTTGCCCCTTTTTGCGTGTTGCAAGCAAATATGAGCCACTCTCTGACAAAGTGGGTTTTGATGCAACTCCTCGATTCGTTATATCGAGCAATTCATAACATAATTATTGATCCCTACAATCCGTATCATCGAACAACAGGCTTAAACATAAGGTAGAATAGTTCCAGGGCAGGAAAAAATCATCAAAAGTGAAAAGTTTCAACACATGTCAGCCTTCGCGAACTGCACAAGCTAACATGTGTAGAAACTGAGCAGAACAGGCCAGTCTGAATATGGCGAAACATAAGGCATATATACATGTTTCTACGATAGGAACGAGGAACCTCTTCCGAAAACATTTCACACATAAGTGTGGTTCCACCTACCCATATTTACTCCTTCCACAGATTTGTAGCTGGATTTATTGAAATAATCTGATTTAGTAAGACTAATTGACATGAATTTATGAGTAATAGAATGATACAAGCAAAAACATTTTTACCCTGGTTACCACGCTTCCAAAAGAGAACAAACTGATGGGTCTGCAGGAGGTAATGAGTTAATTTAGTTCTGGATCTAGTTGCTGGAACAATGTCAAATGATGGTCCAAGTGATTAAATTAGCGAAAATGAACACTAATAAGTCACAAAGTGGCATAAACGATTTATGCACCTGTTCATAATTGACAAACCACTGGCTAGCTGGCTACATTATTGGAAGCCATTAGAAAGTGGCCTCCCTGGAAATGCCCAAAATATATGTATGTTACAAATAATCAGTCATTACTAGTACCTTAAAGATAATTTGAAGTAAATAGTGGTGAAAACGTAACTCAAATTGTTTTTGAATAGTTGAAACTCAATTTTCATCAAAATGAAAAAAAAAAGAAACTAAAAAATCTATTTCGTTTCATTGTCTGTCTTTAGTCGCTAAAAGGTGTTAAATTACCAAATAGTCCCCAACGTTAATAGGGCTTAGACCCAAAATATGTAAGGCTTAAAAGATTTTGATCAATAAACAACTGTCAATTTTTTAATGAAAGAGAGAGGTTTAACTTTTTAACTTTTCAACCGTTTATATATTTTTTCCCAACAATTGCAATGCAAAAATTCAAAAAAATCAGATATTATTTATTTTGTAATTAAAGTTCATACTTTTCTTAAATTCCATAAGGTGAGTTCGATAATAGTACGTCAAAACTTGCACTTCATAATGCATATGTATTGCTTTATTATTTTTTTCTTGAAAAGTGTTTCCGATTTTCACGGTAGTCAAAATTTGCATGAATAACGTTATTTTTTTCTATGTAAGTAAAAAGAGCCATTTAAGGAACTATGCTCTGGTAATTGGGACTTTAATGCATCACCTTGGTGCATTTTTATCAGGGAAATCACAATATTACTATTGAGTCGTACAGGGACAAAGCTTTTTGATTTTCATTGGAGAGATAGATAGTTGATTTTTTTTTAATTTTGAAGAATACAGGTCAAATTAGTGAATCGGAAGAAGCGATGAAAATAGATCTTTGAATGAATGACTTAGGAGCCTAAGTCACGTGGCTTTACATCATCCAATCGACCTTGGAGAATATACTTATAATACTTCCTGAAGCATCTGTTCATAAAAATGAATACATATGTTAATGACGCCTTTACAGAGTATTTCCTTGATAGAACATGTAGCCAGTAAAGCTTTCTTTCATGGCCTGCACGTTTACAGATCCAAATTGCTCTATCAGACGACAAATATTCAGCCAATCAAGTATCATCTATTTCATATCAGCTTTACAAATAAAAACACATTTTTTTTCAAAACATTTGTATTTTCGCACATAGTTGTTCTATGCTTTACTATTCATAAGATGATTAGCACATGCTTGAACAGTTTGATCGTTTCGTAGGCATAACATATCACGTATTACATATTTTTAAGCATAATGAAATTTCAGTGTACGTGTATGTATATAGGAATCCGTGTTCCATCTTTGAAGTGTAACGTTTTGCTTTTTTTTCCGTAGGTGTTTAGTTATTGTGCTATCCGAAAAGGCAATATTTGGAATGTCGCAATGGAATTTTTGAAATTATATCAATTATTCAAAAGGCTTTCGGTGCCTTGAGCTTTCACGAGTATTTTTTACAAATTTGCATGGTGATTCGACCAGCACAATGAAGTTTTATTGTTTTAAAATGGTATTCAGGGTTTTGAAACAAATTTCGCGAATGCAGAACAGTTCAAGTTAAATTGTATCCATTTCACTCATCCGTATTCGTTAGTATTGATTAGATATTGCAAAGGAAGCTGGAGGGCGCATATTGAATAGAGCAAAATGATTTACGGTGAATCCGTAAGAATGTCTATTCATAAGAATCACCCCCATCTATTCACTTGAAAGAGCGTCTATTTGATTCTGTTAGGTCCAGGTGCTGGTTGAATTACTCCTTATTGAATTTCCCTTGAAATATAGAAGAAAACCATCGCGCACAGGTCTCGAGACACAAGATTTATGTCTTTAATTAACCACTTCTAGACAAATGGGTCTTTTCAAATTGTCGCGTTGTGTATCGCACTTCGCTTCGGTGATGCAGTAAATTTTCCAAGACACTGGCAGGTTGAAGCGGCTGTTGCAGTGATTTGGTCGACCAGCAATGACGACAGCGGGTAACTCCAGCATAACATTTATTTGCACCAAGGGCTGTTACAATCTGACGTTCCTGTCCTTTGTTTCAAGTACATGTCAGAATCCTTTGCGTTTCGTATCTTATTTTAGGAAAAATGTTTATTGAAATCAAGGGAACATTTACGGAACCGTCCATTTCTCTAAATGATACTGGTGCTTTCACAGTTATGTATTTTTCGGTAGCTAAGCTAGTGAATAGAACAGGTCAGATATATATGTTATATAAGATTTTCACACTTATAGTATTTATAATTCTAAACGACAAGAAAAAACAAAAATAGAAACCATCCGTGCCTGTTTCTTTCAGAAAGCAATAAGGTGAAGGCCACTGTGGAATTTAATCTTTTCGAAGAGAAAAATAACATAAAAGCTCACTGTGAGCGATTTCTCCTTTTTCATCAATAGTTTTCATGGTAGAAATAGTTATACTTCCAAAGCTTTAAATACCCAGCTACTGTTTACTTGTTTGGTTTTAAATGCCCTGTCAACTGTACTTTGATTATTTGACGGAAACAGTTCACAGAAATAAATTATTTTTCTTACTATTTACTATTACTGCATTTTCTAATAAGAAGATACTACCTGTTTCAGTGCACTAATAGTATGTGCAAAAAATCATTGACGCACTTTTGATGCACTATCAACCCATGACAAAAACACGTGCGCAGTAGAATGCTCGCGAATACTTGTGTTATACTTCGTTTACATTTAACGATTGTTTCTAGAAAGCTTTCAAATTTATTCAGCTGGAAATGTTGACACCTTGTCTCTTTTTAAGGTCGACCGGCAGAAGATGCTGGTAGGTGAAAATAGCACGTACACAAGCGCCCTGATATAGGTGTATAATGTTCGTAAAATCAAATACGGCATCTTTTGCGATAAAGGAATGATATACTCTGTAAATTGTTAAAGATCTGTGCTAGTCACTTTTGCATCAGTACTTAAGAAAGTCTATGCTCTTATTTCTTTTCTCACTGGAAACTTGCACGATTTATTGGTGTCGGTATACAACGATCAGGTTGCTGCTGTCTCTTCATGCGACATTCGCCTGTTGGTTAAACACGTAAAAGGAAGGGGCCAATGGCGATCCCAATAAGACACTGCAAAACGTGTCATCTAATCTGAGACAAAAGTCTTCTTTATCTTTATGAATCCCCAACAATTATGTCTAAACCGCATATTAACCCATTACCACACAATCCCTACTTTTGACGCCCCTTAGAAAGAAGCCTTTTGAAAACACTGTGGAAAAAGGAGAAAATACTGGTAACCAGCATTTTCTCCTTTTCCCACAGTGTTTTCTACCCTCCCCAGAACAAATTTCAATTTTTTAGTCACCTTTATTTTATCGTCTGCAAATGCTTTCAATTTGAACCAGTCTAAAATTTTGTCGTGTGGTAAAGAGTTAAGTTAGTATAAAGAGCCATGTACTGTTCACATAGATGTAATACATCTGCAATAAGTAGCGACTTATGCCGCTGTAATGCAGAGAAATGACCCTCCCTATAAAATGACCCATGGGTAATTTCACTACGTAGAGGAATGACCCGCGTCATTATTCTTTGTAGAGAAATGATCCCAGAGGGTTCTTTCTCTACGTAGTGAAATGACCTATGGGCCACTTTTGTAAGGGAGGAGGGGGGGGGGGGCATTTCTCTGCATTACACCGCCTTGGTCGTAATTTTTCCTACGGTTAGTCAACTGTCTGTCGCTCAAGGAATAGTTAATGTTATGATTCAGTTAGTTTTTTGGATAGTATGGATTTTATAGATCTAGATTTATGTGATGACGTTTTTGGTATAAAACATCCAGGAGACTCATTAGACCCCATTTCACCAGAGAAAGGGTCATGGTCTACAAACATTTTATTTCATTGTTTTTCCAAAAAGGCTACGCACCACTTTTAGATTCATCTTACACTCCACACTCTGAGAGCATCTCTTGTATGTTTTATTTAGAGAAATTAAAGAATGGTAGCCTTTTTCCTTAGTCGTAGTTTATTAACCCTTTGCCCGCCCGGGTGGCTCAGTGGTGAGGGTGTCGGACTCATGACCTAGTGGTTGTAAGTTCGGTACCCGATTGAGGCGAACTTTCTTTCCGGCGTATTTTCGCCTCTCATCTCTGCTGAAGCATGTGAGAAAAGTAAACGGTGGCTTTGAACAGAAAGTTATGTTAGTACTGGTATGAGAAAGCCAGGAAACATAATGTGCATCACCGACCGCCATGATATGACCTTAGCTTTTAAAGTGGCGTTTAACCCCAATGCAACCAACATTATTAATCCTTTACCAAATAATCCCTGTTTTTTAACGATCCTGAAATTGAGGCCTTTTGAAAACATTGTGGAAAAAGAGAAAATGCTGGTAACCAGACTTTCTCCTTTTCCCACAATATTTTCAACAGGCTTCTATTTGTGTGGTAAATAGTTAATATACATGTACTTTGTCTGCTAAAAGACTTACGTGGAAATGGGTTATTTTAGTCAAGATAGTTAAAAACTTCCCGAGACTGTAGTCCTACTCTTATATCCAGGCTCAGACTCCTGGGTCCGTATTTACCAACCATTCTTAAAAATATTCTTTGTCTTACTCTTAAAGATTTTCTAACTGTGAAAGTAACAGAACTTGTGATTGGCTAAACCGAATGGTTTAGCCAATCAGAAGTTTTGTTACTTTCATACTGACAAAATTCTGAAGAAATAGACTAAGAAAGTTTTTTAAGAATGTTTGGTGAATATGGACCCTGGTGTGGTCTTAATCTATATCCTAATAATAGTAATAATAATAATAATAATAATAATCTTTATTAGAGTCTCATTCATGTACAACAATATTTACAACTGACATAAAAGACATGGAAGTACATGTACATGACCATTCTATTTAGAATTATAAGAGACTATCATTAGTGGAAAAATTCATTTGCGAATTTTACCATAAAACATAATTTTTGAAACGTATTTAAAAACTAAAGTTTATGGCTAATTTCGTGTTGTAGTCTTCGGATCGCTCGGATCGTATCCTGGGATATTTGTTATAAATCAGCAGCTGAATCTTGTAGAAGTAATTATTGATAAAAGAAAGGAAAAAAAAAAAGAGCATGGACATAAAAAAATATTGTTATTTACTGACAGAAAATGACCTTAGCTTAAGAATGTCCAGGCAGGTTTTGGCACAAAATGCATTAGTAACCAAAATACCAATTTTGGTTAAAATCATTATAATTATTGTATACTTGCGAGCTACTTTTCTTTTTGTACACGGTAAGAACAAAATTAATGTGCATTCTGTAAAGGCCTCAGTTTTTAAACAGTTGACTGTAATCGGACAATTTTGAGAGTTTAGTATACACCAATATCGGAACAAGTCTTAAACGTCTTAGACGTGATTGATCACGTGACCTGGATATAAGTCAGCTGTTTAACATTCATGGATGCCTTTTTAAATGCAGAATCGAGTACTAGGTCAAATTTCTCATCTGTCATGACTACCATAAGTTTTTGTTTTGTAGACATACATGCATCGTATCCTACCCGTAGTACCAATATCTTTCGAATGTTTCGATGGTTTCTCTCTGCGATCCTGTTAGAATCGTTTTCTTTACGTCAAATTTCTCATCTGTCATGACTACCATAAGTTTTTGTTTGGTAGGCATACATGCAACGTATGTCTCTTCGTATCCTACCCGTAGTACCAGTATCTTTCGAGTGCTTCGATGGTTTCTCTCTACGATCTTGTTAGAATCGTTTTCTTTTACGCCATTATCTGTTTCGCCTATGGCACCGGATGGAATCTGCTAACAACTTATATTGTGACTATTTACTTGTCATTGTAAACATAGTCCACGATATGAGCTGATTTTGTTTTCTCTAAAAATTGAGTTATATATTGTATCGGACAATCTTAAGATAAATAGATTATAACTATCACCACTTTTGTAAACCAAAATAGAAAAATATCACTACAGTTACTGTCCTGTTTTATTCATCCAACCGGGACAAGATGCGCACGGAAACTTACAAGACCCCCAAAACATGTACACAAACATAATAAATTGAAATGGGGGTACACGATAACTTGAATGTATGGGATAATTTTTGCACCGTCTAGGACCGTCTACGAAGATTCCTAATACAATCTGACAGATGGGCGACTTATACAAAGTTCTGGAGAATTTCTCAGTCATGTTGGAAAGGCGAGCCTGATTTACGACCATCGAGTCCGGGAACAGTCGTCCGTCTGTCAGGAGTGGATGTTTTATGGGGCAAACTAAGCGCTCCGCTTGCCTTGATGTCACGAACGGGGAAACGAGCGCGCCCTCTACTTAGTTGAGACAAGCGTCTCCCCAAATTATAGTGGAATTGACTCGTCTTACCATGGGAAATGTATGAAATTCCTTAATGATGATCATGGTACAGACAAGTTGTTTGTTTTATACATTTTTAACGTTACATGCTAGTAACAGAAATCATATTAAAACCATAATAACAATGACGGTTTGCTTTTGACACCGGATGTTTAACGACATTATTTTTTCAAATTTTCAAGTCTAGTTTTCTGTTAAAGTTAGGGATGTAAATCCGTAACCCTTGTGCTCTGTAAGCTTTTTCATACCTTATTATATTTTAAAGCACTATGTGTTATTTACTCGACTCTTGCTCTGTGAAGTGGTGGCGTAATTCATGATTTGCCAAAAGTATCGACCAAGGTCAGCCTGTACAGCCCTTCCAGGATGATCTGAGTCTAAACTTTGTTTTTTGGTGTGTATTCTTCATGTACAAGGATCAGTGTACCCCATGACTGAGTACGTTTTTACGCAAAACAGATTTCGGGGATCCTTTACAGAGCTCTAGATATGAGTGAGTGATGGTATTCTAAATCCATTATTTCTCTTCCAAACCCTATATTGTGGGTACTCATTAGAATCGTCTCGATGAGACGATTCTAATGAGTACCCATAACATATGGTTTAGTGGAGAATAATTAAAAGTTTCACAATTTTGAAATCAAAATCACTCTCTCTATCTGGAGCTTTGCAATTTATACTGTGCTGACTTACATGGTATTAGGCATCACGGACATGCAATAAGCCCCACTTTGAAAAGAACATGTCTAAGTTTTATTGCTTAACTCATTCCCAAACGACAATATTTTAAGCTTTTGTCCAAATCGAAAGCATTTGCAGACGACAAAATTAAAGAGGCAGAAAATTTGAAATTTGTTTTGTGAGGGATAGAAAACACGGACGGAAAAAGAGAAAATGCTGGTTACGTATTGTATTGTACTGTTTAATATTGTATTGTATTGTATTGATGCATTTCACCACTCAAGTTATCACATAATTATAGGTCCATAAAATATATTTTATCTGACGACCGACTGCATCATGAGATTGAAATGTAAAAAATTCACCAAAAATAAAAAGGTTCGACCCAAGTCACTTATGCAGATAGCACAGGCTGACCTAGTACCGTACACCATACAGGTGCATTGAATCCCCTTTTTACGGCTCAAATTGATACAGAGAGCACAAGTTTAATTCTAAGATGATACAGATCAGTCTCTTTTTTGACGTGTATGGATGGGCCATGCTCTGTGGCAAAGGGACATTGTGTATCTACATGAAAGTATCGATTTTTGTTAGCCTCGGCAGTCCTCTCAGGCTGTCATGATTCGAAACCTTTTTGCTGTTTGTACATTTCCAGCATGTCCAAGCACCATCCTGCCTCATGATGCAGTTTGGCAATCTGGATTTCATTGATCTATGATTATATGCTTGGTATACAGCATCACAGAGATGCTGTTAGTGCCCTTTATGGCTCATAAATTTTTATTTACATTTTACCCAAACTTAGTATTTACCAGACCAAAAAGAAAAATGGGGGGGGGGATTTACACTTCTTTTTGCCAATAGACGAATAAGAATGAGAAATGAATGCAAAGAAACCTAGAAATCAATCAATATGACTTAATCTATCAATAAAGACAAACCAGTGAGATATCCTAAAAGTAAATTGATTCTTCTTAAATTAATCGAGTTTTACTATGCCTAGGTCCATTATAACGCACCCAAAATGGTTCCCACCGGAAATTATGTTATCATTTCTCGACCCGGGTCTCAAAAGCAATTTTCTGCACGTCTTTACGATTGCCTATATTACTCCCAGGCGAAAACTGATTTCGCCAAGATTTGAACTTTTCTATTTGCTTGATCTGATTTCTTCATCCAAATTACCTCACCAACGAAAAAAAAAAAATAATTTTCGCTTCTATTTTGTGTGAAAATACGAGGAATCATTTCTATTTAAAATCATAAAGCATTGTGGTGTACCAAGCTTTTCACAATCGATGTATTTGTTGTTCACTTCTTAACTTGACGCTCAAGTTTCGTTGTTGTGCCAACTCCTATAATTACAATTGTGTTATCCATTATAAGCACTATAGCTAATTAAAGAACGACATTAGAGGGGATGTTTCAAAATTCAGAACTTCAGATACAGCACGACAGAAGTAATGTCTATAAAAATCTTGTTTGTTCTTATTCTTGTTTTCCTAAAATGGAATTGCATATTCATATTAACTCTTTGCCCTATGACCAGATGTAACAAGTTAATGTAACACGTCCCAAATCATTCTAGACATATTCTTACGCCTGATAATACTAATCGTATCGGGCAGTGCAGTTCCCAGATCAAAGTAGTCTGCTCTTGATCAACACTGTCTGGAAATGCGGATTTGAGTCTCTCAGCAACCTAAGTGTTGACGTTGAAAATCCTTCCAGTGCATAATATGCCAAAAAATCGTAAATCAAGTCCACCAATTCCCTGCGGACAAGTCTGTACAAATCAAAGGCGCACGTGGAGATGATTTTAGGATAGCTTAAATTGACACTGCAAAAGTCATTGGGCTAATGGAAATCGACATATTGGAAGGTACACTAGCCGGTCACTTAGTAAGGTCGCCATGGACACGAGATTCTAAGTTGAAGGGCATAAATAAGAAATTTCCCTGTGGGAAACTGTGGAATGTAGGTCAAGCAGACAAAGCCGTTATGGACTGTTCCAGGAAAATGGTGATTTCGATTCACAAAGAGTATATTGTTTGTGTCTTAATTTCGCAATTAATGCATGTCTATAATATAGTTTGCTGTCCATTTTTAATCTTCTTTTTGTGACCTTTCACAAAAAGGGACCCTCTGGGAACTACGAAAAGTGCCAACCCTGGTCAGCCTGCACGAATTGCGCAGGATGACCAGAGTTGACACTTTGGGCTCTTATGACATTTTCTGTACAAAAAGTTGCCATTGTATCTTGTTATACAATCATTTTTAAATAATCAACTTAAACTGACCTGCACTATCGTTGATCTGTTTTCATCTAATTGGTGTACGGAATTCCCAGACGGTCCCGGTTTGTGTGATGGGTCACGATTAGAAATGAGTAGCGTTCTGTTAAAAGTGGTTTAAGTGCACTTCAGTAATATACTATACTGTATATACCAAACAAGTCGTCACATAATTATAGACCCATAAAACTTATTTCTATTAGCAACGGACTGAATCACGAGAACTAATCGCCCTTGACATGCAGAAAAACATTGCAATTTTAAAAAAAAGTTTCGACCCATGCCAGCCGGCGAGGAGGCCACCTCTGTTGTGTGTTTGATTTTCTTTACTCGATTATGATCATAAAGAAAATTCCTAAATGATTCTTTGTGATTAATGATCAAGGCCCGTATTCACCAACCATTCTTGAGAATATTCTGGCTCTTATTCTCCAAGGTTTTCTAAATTTGTAAGTAACACAACTTCTGATTGGCTAAACCGAATGGTTTAGCCAATCAGAAGTTTTGTTACTTACAAATGTAGAAAATTATGGACAATAAGAAAAAGAATAGTTGGTGAATACAAGGGCAGGACTATTATGTCCTCTTCAAGTAGAGAAAGTTCAAGATTTACATTTTCTCTATAAGCACGTCTAATGTTGAGTACAATGACGTCCTTTTTATTACGCTCTTAAGCACACAATAAATATTTTTTGGTAACATACCAAGGTAAAGTTTAGAAAAGTCGGCTAAGCTTAATCCTTAGGCTGATAAGCGCGACTCGCCGTCCTCTGTTGGACAGCGTAGATCAAGATCAGTCTGCACATGAAGTCTGATCTAGAATCTACGCTGCTAAATTTTTTTTATGTTTTTATAAGAAAATGCTTTTTTCTTTCTTCATGAAGTTATTGTAAATACGTTTAAACGTTGGTAAATATGTTTATATGTTTAAAAATAAAACTAGCACTCTCCACTAACAGATTATGTAAGGTATGCTGGGGGATGACCACGACACCCGCATTCCTATTGACATGTTAAATAAAGCGGAAAAAAAATAGAATCTATACGCTGCCCGATAAGTAGATACAATTATATCCTCAAGAAATCCCTTTTAACCCTTTCCCAAATGACAAAATTTAGACTGTCCCAAACTCAAAATATTTGCAGATGACAATTTTGAATTTGACGAGAATGGCAGAAAGTTCTCCGATAGGCTAGAAAACACTGTGGGAAAAGGAGAAATTGCTCGTTACGAGCAATTTCTCCTTTTCCCACAGTGTTTTCCGAAGACTTGTACTGCAGACACGTAAAAACGAGGGCTTGTTTAGGAAAGAGTTAAGCAGCAATAATTGGGTTCTTGCTACTTGCTGGAAAGTTTCATTTATCTTAATCAGCAGGATAGGGGTTCAGACTGGACATTTCCTTCAACCGACTATTTCATCACTTAATTCTATGTAAAAAAAAATGCAAGAAACTGGTTCCTGCTTGTTTAATGTTTCCGAAAAGAATGTCATTTCCTAATGTCTCTGGGTACCAGCATTGACCGTAGTGTGACAGCAAAGAACGTTTTGTTTTTAATGTATATGAATAACTAGGTTGACAGTTTTTATGTTTAACACGTGATTTGGGGACCACACTGACGGCGAGTTGTGAAATATAGTTGTTATGCAATTATGCACTTTTCAATTAAAAAAGAACAGTATGGGTTTAATATTAATAAGCTTTTAGAAATGTGTGCCTCATTTGACAGGGATAAGTTATATTCTGTAAAAAAAACGTGCATTTATATACGAATTAGTCCGGGGTTATTTTTCAATTATGGTATATTTTTAGCATCTTATCATGGTAGATTTCAAACACTTAGCTATAGATCCACTCAGGATATTTTAAACTCTTTCGGCGCAAAATATAATTATAAGCTATGCTCTGGCATAAGTTTTGTAAGCAACAGGAGGCTTAACCCATTACCACAGAATCCCAACTTTTGACGCCCTGGATATAGAAGCCTTTAGAAAACATGGTGGGAAAAGGAGAAAATGCTGGTTACCAGCATTTTCTCCTTTTTCCATCAATGTTTTCTTTCCTTCACAAAACGAATTTCAAAATTTCAGTCACTTTTATTTTGTCGTCTGCAATGCTTCCGATTTGGACAAAGCCAAATTTTTTGTCGTTTGGTAATGAGTTAATGTATCTCCGTGATGCTCTGTACCCAAAAGTCGGCTAATCGTCAGCGTTCATCGATGTAAACAAACAGATAATGTGACATGGTAGGATCTGTTCTAGTTTCTAAATTCTTTTATTGCCATTGACTGGAACTTTTTGCGAGGTACATCTTAACGTATCGTTAAAGCCATTACAATCGCCATATTTTACATGGTAAAAATTAAATTTACTTTTATTTTATAAACATGCGTTTTAACATTTGGACTTTACTAAGACTTTAAGTATCAAGATAAGACCAGTTATTGGGGGTGAAAATGGTTCGAAATGGTTCATATTATCCATGTACGGATATCTGAAAAGCAAGACTCCGGACTAGGTAGGCCGACTGTCTCAAAGCGTAAAGAAGAATTAAGTGATTTAAATATAAAGTCGTGGCCATGTGTAATTTATCTAAATTGACTAAAATGTGCTTTTCAACATTTTTTTTCAAAAAACAAATTAAAGTTTATGATTCTTAACATGAAGACCCCGGGCTCGAACGTCACTCGAAGCACTGACTTTAAGTTACACATATTTATTTTACATCGTTGCTAAACAAATTCTTACAACTTATACCAATCCCTCTCGATTCTGCTTCCTGGGAACTACAACAGTACTCGCGCCGAATGTATGACCTACGAAAAATCCCGAAGTTGACACCCGCTCCCGGTTATCGAACTCAGGACCTTTTGATTACGAGGCCCAGACTCTATCTATCGACTACGGACGCGAGAGCACTGAATTTTCTAGGGAATATCCTGAGCCAAGACACTTCAGAGTGCTAGAGTGCCAGGGCATAGATGAAAATGCGAGTTGTCACCCATCTTCGCAAGCCAAGGATACTACGGTAGTACCCTTGGCCGCTCTCTTCCTTACAAATCGAAGCTCCAGCTGCGCCATTTCATTGGATGCGATCAAAACCCATCGCGTCCAATCAAACCATCCGTAACAAGAAATCTTCGCAAAACAGAAAACAATAATGGCGACACCCGTCAAAAACGAAAGTTGCCGTGTTTGTGACGAAAATTTGCCAAAAAAAGAGTAGATGATCGGTGTTTTTAATGAGTTTTTTTTAATATAGTTCACAATCAATTATGTGAAATATTAAGACGGGTTCCACAGCCAAATAATTGCAAAATCATCGTATGTATGTTCGTCTTATTTTTGATGTGATGAATCCGAAAGCGCAGCCATATTTGATGCATAGCTTAACAAATTTTATTACACGTATTTTGATTGGTCAGAAATAATACAGCAGAGGTTACGTAACTCTTGATATTCGATAGGTGGCGCAGCGGGAGTTTCGATTTTTTACCCTTTATCCCATAAGGCATTTCTAAGGCATCTCAAATTGACCCTAAATAACAGCAAGGATGAAACTGTTTCTCATGTGTATATGACACCTTTTGATAGCATAGAAAACATTGTGACAAAGGGTGAAATTGCTCGTCACGAGCAATTTCACCTTTTGCCACAATGTTTCAAAAGGCTCCTACAAGCAATGTGTAGAAATGGGTATCTATGGAGTAAAGGGTTAAAGAGGCGAGCGGCCAAGGGTACGTAATCGACAAAGTGGAGTTAGTTACTTTGACTTGCGAAGATGGCTGTCACCATGATATGAATGACATGATATGAAGAAGCTATACACTGCGAGAAAAGGAGAATCTATGCTCGTTACCCACATTTTCTCCTTTTCCAACAATGGTTTCAAAATAACCTTATTCACCAGGGTCGAGAACTTGGTAAGGGGACAACAAGTTTTTCCACTTGTTCTAACGTTACAAACATTCTTTATCTCTCTATTAGAGCAGTGCAGCTTATCTTCCAACAATTTCGATTTGTCGTCTGCAGATATCTACAATTCGGAAGAGTCTAAAATGTGTCGTTTTGGTAAAGGGCATAATGGAGAAATCGAACAAAGTCGGAAGCTACTGTTTCCTCATCTTCAGCATCTGAAAGATGGAAAACTTGCATTTTCCAACTGTAGAAAAGGGGATATAATACGCCAGTGACAATGATTCCTGTCGTCTGTTATTACCTATGACAAAAGAACACCTGATCAACAGAATTTGTCGAATTTCCTATAGGCGACAAGTATAAATTTTCTTCAGTACATGTATATTGCGGAAATACGTGTTTATTTCAAAGGAATGTGTTTCCTATTCTTAGGCGGAAATGGCAGGTGTTTGACCAATCCTATTGTAAGGCTGCGCAACACAATGCAAGTTTGTGTCAACTTTTTTTTTGCAATGGACCAATCTAATTGGTAGTATTTTCACTTTATAAGAGCTGATCTAATAAATCAAAACATATCATCGCAACATAGCAATGCAAAGTTTGATCCTCCACAAAACTATGAAACAATATCGTATTTTTTGGAACGTGATGAAAAAGACTTTTCAAAATATTGTGGGAAAAAGAGAAAATGCTGGTTATCAGCATTTCATCGGTTTACTTAAAAAACCTCGTACTCGTAACTACAGCTAGTAACAAACTGTAGTTACAGAGTTTTTTTTAGGTAAACCGACGATTAATTTCTCTTTTCTACCCAATCCAAGACCTATCCTCACCGTTTAGGCCGCAATACAAATTAATTTTGTTGTTTAAAAATGCTTTAAATTTGGACTACTTTAATTTTTGGTAGCCCAGGAGAATTCAATAAACAAAATACAAATGACATGAGCCAGAAAACTAAAACTTATCCCGGCCTTTAAACTTAAATAATCAAAGACCAAATAAATCCGACTAATGATAAGATCAGTATCTAGATCACTGTGTAGACTGGAGCATTTGCCAAACTAGCAAACTTTAGACTTAGTCTATGAAAAATATTTGATATAACAAAAAATGTTCGAGCAATCCTCTTGTAAAGCTGACTTAATGCATCTGTATGATGCATCGTATTAACCTTTTACCCCATAGGGCATTTCTATAGTACTTCTAATTGACCTTAAATAACAGCAAGGATGAAGCCATTTCTTATGTGTATATGACACCTTTTGATAGCATAGAAAACATTGTAATAAAACGTGAAATTTCTCGTAACGAGCAATTTCACCTTTTGCCACAATGTTTTCGGAAGTCTCCTACAAGCAAACTGCGTAGAAATGAGTATCTATGGAGTAAAGGGTTAAGCAAATTATGGATCCATAAAAATCATTTTAACAACCGACTGAATCATAGAATGAATGGTCCTTGGATATGCAAAATTGACCAATAGCAGGAAGTTTCCATCCATATCAGCCTGCGTCGACTGTGTAGGCTGACATAGGTCATTACTGCTTGCAGATGCATTCAGCTCCTTTTCAAAGTGTATGGCTTAACTCATTACCAAACGACAATATTTTAGGCTTGTCCAAATTGAAAGCATTTGCAGACGACAAAATAAAAGTGACTGAAAATTTGAAATTTGTTTTGTGAGGGGTAGAAAACACTGTGGGAAAAGGAGAAAATGCTGGTTCCCAGCATTTTCTCCCTTTCCCACAATGTTTTCTAAAGGTTTCTTTCTCAGGGGCGTCAAAAGTAGGGATTGTGTGGTAATGGGTTATATGAATCATGGCTCCATACATTACACAGAGCAAGTCGTCATGGATTCATGAAATTCTTTTTGTCTAACAATCGGCCAGATTTGAATGTATATACAGTGATCCTTTAATATGCATAAGATTTACAATAATCAAAACATTTTGATCGGTGTCACAAAGCTCCAGATAAACCATCACTCCCTCTTATCTGGAGCTCTGATGTCAGCCTGTTCGGGCTGCTAAGGTTGACATCGGTGAATACTTTTTGCTGATTCAGATGCCCCCTTTTCACTCAACATGACTCATAGCATAAACTGCTGTATTGTGCTTCATTAAGGAAAAAAGGGTTGATTGAAACTAGCATTTTCTCCTCGTAATGTTCTCGAAAGCCTGTCCATTTGGGATGGTTTAAAAATTAGAATTTTGGTTACGGGTTGAACATGTGGTAGTATATTATAATTGTCCAATGAATTTTTCGCATCTTTGTTGCATGTGAACACAGCTCTTACTTAACACCAAATACTTGGTCGAGGACTTTAAATTTGAAATAGCCTCATTTAAAGAAGCCATCTAACTCATTTTCCGTCAGTTTTAAATTATTTTGTCTTATATTTTTCAAACTATAGTCTTTCATATATCTTCATGCCAAATATTACGTCTGGCGGTGGCAAGGTTGCTTAGATTACGATGGACAGAAAATGCATTTCGCTGAGTTGCGGCCTTCCATGTAAACAGACTCGTCGTTTCCGGGTTTTGAATCGGAGATTTCGATATATCCGTTATACACTCGGGTAGATTCGTATGAAGATTATGCATCCTTTCACGTGACTATATTTGACCTTCGCCCAGCGTGTAATGAGGTAAATAAAGGAAAATGCAGCCTCGATTTTCAGGTTGAGGTCGCGGCCTATATGCAAATTACACCATATACGACTCTAGACGGAAACCAACGATTGTTTGAAAGTGAACAGCGTTTTGCTTACCGGCTGTAGACAGGCATCTTTAATCGTACGAGTCAAAAATTTAACTTTTTTGCTTCAAACTTTTGGAAAGACTGCACTTAATAAACACCTTACACTTTAAAATCTCATCCAGCCAGATTTTGCACAGAAAAAAAATCTTCACAAATAGTGATAATGAACATTCGAGTCCGAAGATAGTTTTAAAGCTAAAATATAGACTGATTCGTATCGCATTGTTGACAGATAATCTTCACAAATAGTGGTGATGAATGTTTGAGTCCAAAGATGGTTTTGAAAATAAAATATATGCAGAAAGATTTGTTCGACACACGAGAAGTTATCCAGCTGTGTTTCTTACACAATTTCCAGTTGCGTTTAATGCGGGGTGGAGCTAATGCAATACAACAGATAAATACATTTTGGAAACTAAAGTATAGTACCCAGTTAACTTTGCTAAGTAACGGTTTCGTAGCTCGTGGATTCGAGTCCCAGGAGACGTAAATTACTCTTGATCCTTATTTTTTCGAACTAAGAGCAAAAAGTTACATTTTCATTTTATTTCACTAGAAAGTAGTAATTCCCCCTCTAAAAAGAGAACGGGATGGGTAAAAATTTAGTTTTATGCTGCTTTAATTTCTTATGATAACACGTCAAAGTGACACGTGTCACAGTGCTACATGTTTATATGCTTAGACAAACAAAAAAAACTGCGCTCTTGGACAATGGTATAAATCAACTTTACATTCGGCCTACAATTATGATAAAAATTCTTGCATTTAAATACAATCAAGTCAGCTCGCACTTTGATTTACCTTAAAGCACTCATTCTCATAATTTTTGCAACATTTCTAGTATTACTTGTGCATTCGGCCTACAATTATGATAAAAATTCTTGCATTTAAATACAATCAAGTCAGCTCGCACTTTGATTTACCTTAAAGCACCCATTCTCATAATTTTTGCAACATTTCTAGTATTACTTGTGCATATATCGCACCTGACCGAACCAGTAACGCATAAGAACAGACTGAGAAAGACATTTTGATTTATTTTGAAACGAAGTCACCGATCAAAGACTGAAAAGTCGGCCAAAGCAGCACAAATAGAAGGCGATTACAAAATTTTACGACGTTTCTTGTCGCAACGACCATGTTACAGACTCTATCAATGAAAGAAGACGAAAAAATAATTCAGTTCTCATAAAAATCCTCTTCGCTGTCAATTTTGTCAGACTGTCTTTATTGGATTTAAAGAGATGCTAAAGAGAGTGTAAAATTTATTTTCTAGTCGTAAAATAAATATTAATCCCGTCTTGAGTTCCAAAATAATCTCAACGTTCAACCAGACGACATTGAACGCCGGCAAATACGGTTTACGTGTGAAAATATGTTAGGTTTTATGGCCTAGTCCGTGGCTATAGACATGGCAGTAATTAGCGGTAATTCTTTTAAACTGTAATTAGAAGACAATATTAGACCGCAAGTAATAACCATTATTCTCCTACATGCGTTTGTGTACGACGCTGAAAGTAGTTCCGGTATATTAGATTACTTTCCAGAGACCGTATTCACCAACCATTCTTAAGAACGTTCTTTGTCTTATTCTCCAGAATTGTCTACATTTGTAAGTAACACAACTTCTGATTGGCTAAACCATTCGGTTTAGCCAATCAGAAGTTATGTTACTTACAAATTTAGAAAACCTTGGAGAATAAGACTAAGAATATTCTCAAGAATGGTTGGTGAATATGGGCCCAGCATTCATTTCTGGAAGAATTCAGAAAATTGCTTCAAGGTGAAGTAACCTTGGGATCACATGACAGTGCTTTTTCAGTTGAAGAATAACAAATGTAATGTGGCATAATATAATTTTTAAAGGACAGTACAGGCATAATTTTTTTGCAAAGATTAGACATAGTTGTTTTTTCTATATTACTTCTAGTTTAACTTTGAATCTTTGTGAAATACGACGCTTATTTAGAAGCTGAAACTTTTCAATGATTGCAAATTTGTCCCCAAAATTACTAAATCGATATCACTCCATGGTTAACTTTAGTGTTTATAAGTATTTTTGTTGGATGAAACAGAGAAAACATATTGGTAGCAATCTATTGTCATAATACACTGGGTGGTAGCTTATCGCCATCCAAGGAGACTACGATTTTGCCTAAAAACACAGTTTTTATTATTTAAAATACGAAAAATCGAAATACTGCTTACATCAATTTGCCTTTTGACATATCAATTTTCAATGTAAACAGACACTGGTTATGATTTATTTGAAATGCACGTATTGTACCAGGTTTTCATGGCTTCAATTTCACATGCTTAAACTTCGAATTCGAAGGCAATATTACATTATTAAATCTGATGGATTATTCGGTGTGTGGATTTATCTTTAACTTCACATTTCGTGAAGGTCATCGGTGGTCACGACAAGAAGAAACTGTTTAAGAATGTTCAAAAGTACATGACATGATTCTTTTTCAAATATATAATATTTTATTTAATTTAGACCGCTGTTAAAAGTTACTGGCTTTCTAGCATGCCTGTAAACTTATATATTTACAGTTTTAGGCAAATCTTTATATGACAGAAGCATTAACACTGTATAATTCAATATTTTAGACCCATATCGATTTAAAGCATTTGAAAACGACAAATTTGATGATGGTAGAAGTGAACGGAAATCCTTTGCCAGGGTAGAAAACAATTTGGAAAAAAAGGAGAAAAGTATCTATACTTTCTCCATCTCCCACAATGTTTTCAAAGCCCACTCCAGGGTCATTTACCTCAAGATAATTTGGTAAACTAGCAGTATACCGTCTGTCTGTCTGTCTTGTGTAAGGAAAGACTGTCACGGTTACCAGCAGTGTTCGTGTAAAGTTTTTAATGATTTAGCTATTATATTAAACTAAATTCAGACAAAGTTATGGTAGATTTAATTGACTGATTGATTTATCGATTGGTTGATTGATTGATAAATTGGTAAATCGCTAATTCATTCATTCATTCACTCAGTCATTCATCAACTTTCACCACATACATGTAGATGATAAGTTTATCACGATTTTAAAGAAATCAGCTTAATTTTCAGCCTCTCTAGAACTCACACGTTAAGTTTCACGACGGTCATTTAAGATAACCCATTTAGGCGAACAAAAAAGTTAAATGGAATTCAATGAGTAAAAAACTCATTGGATGGTAGAGAAAGCATATGGGAAAAATGTTGCTCATATCACTCAATTTTCTAAAAGTGCTATGCTGAAGAGCTGTAAACAAGAACAAGAAAAATGTCTCAAATTGCAGAAGTTGCATTTTATTTACTTTTTTTACCCTTTACCAAACAATCCCAGGTTTTCACGACCCTGAGAAAGAAGCCTTTTGAAAACATTGTGGGAAAAGGAGAAAATGCTGGTAACCAGCATTTTCTCCTTTTTCCATAATGTTTTCTTCCTAACCCCCCGGAAAAAAAAGATCAGATTTTCAGTCACATTCAATTTGTCGTCTGCAAATGATTCTAATGTGGACTAGTCTAGAATTATTTCGTTAGGTAAAGAGTTGAGTTCTATATAGGAACGTTAAAACAGGTATAGAGCGTAATCAAAGTAAGTACGATAAGACTAGCGACAAGCATCTTTTATTGTTATTTTTCCCTTGTGTAATTAGAGGGCAATACAAACTTTTGAGAAAAATAAAAACAAAAACAATCATTTTATTCCACTGTTTACTAAACCCCCAGTTTTTAGACAATTCCAAAATGAATATATTCGCTGACGAAAGAGTAAACGTTGCATCTGTCTTCCAATGCAGGAAAGGAGAAAATGCTTGTAACCAGCAATTTATCCTTTTCCGAATGAGTCTTTCTCCGCAATAAATATTGCTAATACTCAAGATTTTTGGCGATGAGTGCCAATGGAAAAACGGGGTAGACCAAGGGAGACAACAACCATTAAATCCTTTCGCGTTAAAAAGTGAGAGTTACGTTTTCATTTGACCCGGGCTGACGTCTTTTCCTGGTGGAAGGGAGACAACTCAACCTACTGCTTTTCTTCTTAACTTGTGCAAAATGACGGGTTTTGATGTTACTTGCTACCATTATTAATAATTTTTGTCAAATCATGTGGAAAAAAAAATGTCAATAAATTAACACACATAAACAAGAGGGCCAGAAACATCACTGTGTGTTCTGAATACAGGTAAGGAAATCTTTAATATTTCACGAACTTTATCTGAAGAAGCGCTAGATAAAAGGAATTACATTACAAATATTACATAATATCATATGTGCAATGACAGTGAGAGAGAGAGAGAAAGAGACATAGGGTCACGTTTATACGACTGTTTCTGGCATAATGTCTAGCAAATATACGAAATAGTGTATGTAAATAATCAGACGGTTTGCTTCCTGCGATCTGATCTTGATTTAAAGTGGCAGAGAGAGCACACTCTGCATGACTGACGCTATCATGTAAATCAATACGCTTACATTAGAAAGTGATCGGCTACTTATGTATGACGGATGGAAGACCACGATCAGACTGTGTAGACATGTATCTAGTGATCTTTGTCCTTACACTTTGCAAAAGACATAGGAAGTTGATAAGAGCAAAATCGTTTAATTTGTGTAGGTCAACTACATAACATTACGCTTCAAACTAGCATAACTGATACATTATACACTGCTCTCAGTACATTAATACTGCCTGATTTCTGCAATAACCTTTTGGCCATACCACACCACTTGTTTATTTTGAGTCTTTGATTGCCTTAGGCGATAAGGAGGACCTTTTCGGAAGACACAGGTCAAGACTAAACTGCAGAGAACGTACGATCTGGTCTTGAATCAATACCGTTTGTATGTTTATGTAAAAGTATAAGATGAAAAACAAATCAGAATTTCAGCGATTTGTGCCTTCAGTCATCGAAAGAATTCGAGTTTAACTATTAAGCCCCATTATTTATCTCTTTATCATACAATCCCAACTTTAACGACCCCAAGAAAAGAGCCTTTTGAAAACATTGTGGGAAAAGGAGAAAATGCTGGTGACCAGCATTTTCTCCTTTTCTCGCAATGTTTTCTACCCTTCTCAAATCAAATTTTAATTTTTCAGTCACATATATTTTGTCGTCTGCAAATTCTTTCAATTTGGACCAGTCTAAAATTTTCTTGTGTGGTAAAGAGTTAAGTAATAAATAAAAGAAACTGATCAGTTCCGAATTTTTTGTTTGGGTGAGAAAAAATCTTTGAAATTATATTTCATCATTTACCAAAAAATATATAGATATAACACCTGGCTGCACCTCTGTGCAGCCTAGGCTTGGATTTGCATTATTTCAAAGACTACGGAATGTCGTGCTCAACATTTTGTGGTTATTTCGGTTTATCGAGAAAGTTGATCAGGTTCAAAACCTCCACACATATGTAAGCCGTCCTGTACTATCGCTTCTTATATCTCGTGATAGTGGTTCATAAAACATCGCGTCAGTGACAATTATGTTCGTTTTTTTATTTCGAATTAGTGCGTTAAAACCGTAAATTATAACTCCATCGATAATGAACTGAAAATAAAGTAATATACTTTATATCCAGTTTTTTTTTTTTTAATATTCCAGATACGGTGGGCAATCATATCAAGTGTGAAGTACATGTACTTGGATGATGCAGTGATATTTTTATTGTTATATATTATATTTATTTCATGCTTTCCGGTAGGATATCGAGAAATAGCAGTGAAAATATTTTTCGATCTTACACTGGTACCACCAGTGAAAATACCGATTTTCACGTTCTTGTTGCCTAGTAAATTGCGCGTGCCTAACAACCAGATGTGAAATATGACGTCATATACCTTACATTTCTCGCGCTTGACGTAACGTTGCCATGCGGGAGGGGTACGCCACGGGGAATAAGGGAAAAGAATTGTACTGAATTTTGATAAAGCTCCTCCCAGAAAGGGTTAAAAGCATAAAATAAATAGAATATTTGTTTTTTTCCGGTGAAAGATCGAAATTTATTTCATCGAGTGGACACCATCGGTAATATTTTCACTCGTGGCTGCGCCACGAGTGAAAATATTACCGATGGTGTTCACGAGATGAAATAAATTTCGATCTTACTCCGAAAAAAACAAATATCCTCTATATATTATATTTATTTCATGCTTTCCGGTAGAATATCGAGAATTCGCAGTGAAAATATTTTTCGATCTTACACTGGTACCACCAGTGAAAATACCGATTTTCACGTTCTTGTTGCCTAGGTAAATTGCGCGTGCCTAACAACTAGATGGGAAATATGACGTCATATACCTTACATTTCACGCGCTTGACGTAACGTTGCTATGCGGGCGGGGTACGCCACGGGGAATAAGGGAAAAGAACTGTACTGGGTTTTGATATTGTTAATATATTATATATATTTAACCCGTTAAAGTCAAATATGAATCTTCATGCTATTGCCCATAACAATAATCGCTATAGCTCAAAAACATGGGAAAAAATGTTTTACGGCCACAATGTAATTAGACATGTTAAAAATCCGTCGAGACATGGACGGCTAAGATACATGGATACAGCATCAAATTCAAATGGCCTGCAACTTACAAAAGGGGACACTCGGACATATGCGTAAAGTGTCGTCCCGTGTCAGCCTGTGCAGTCCGCGCAGGCTAATCCGAGACGGCACTCTACGACCACATTCAGATTATATGCTACAGTAGACTTGCACATACCATTACATGAAATCGGAAAGTGTCGTCTCGGATCAGTCTGTGCGGAACGCGCAGGCTGATCCGAGACGACACTTTACACAAATGTCCGAATGCCTCTTCGCGCGTGTTGCGGGCCAAAAGGTCCTAATCAGCCTGTGTCGTTTCGTTTTACGTGATGTGAACAGGGTTAAAGACTTCACCCACCTATCCTGACTCATTTGGTGTAATGTAAAGAGACAAAATCTGTCTTATCTAAAGACCTATCACCCCTGTTTATAGAATGTAAACGAAGCAGATAAAATTCCATGAAAGTCAACTCTAAAGATTACATCTGATTATGAGTTCAAGAAAGCACTACTGTTTGTACAAACGTTCACCAAGCAATCCTGTGATCTCATGAATCCGTTTTGAAAACATTTTAGAAAAAGGAGAAAATACTGATAACCAGTATTTTTCCCAGGTTTACTACAATGTTTTCTCTATTTCAAAGAAAAATCACGCAATCTGTGCAACAATTATCTCGCCAATTACAAATGCTTTCATTTTGGACGTTAAAACAGTTTTATCATCCTGAAAGGAGTTGACAATGTCCGGTTCTGGTGCCCCGCTTGCGTATTGAATTACTGTCTACGCTGGATATGATTGTCAGAAGGCAAAACAATGTTGTCTCAAGGAAACACACAGACAAATCAAAACATTTTCTATGTCCAGAAGGGTAAAAAAATGTAACTCTTGGTTGACGGGTGACATTTTGACCCGCGTTTTTTTTTTTGCAAGACCCATTCAGTTCCCAAAACACTCTGCTAAAAGTTATGGAGAATATTTCACATTTTCGAATTTGACGTTGGACAGGCAGGAACCGAGCGTCCAAGTAAGGTAAATCCATAATATTTTTTTTGTGTGATTTCAGATTTGTATTTATTTTTTTATTATTTATATTTTGCCTAAAAATGATATAAGAAAACAAACTTTTCGAAAAATATTTTGAATACTTGAATCTTACTGCAATGACATATATATGAATGTTAATGTTGTCTCAAACTGGAATGAGTAATATTTAGGTCAATGACATTTGGTGCATGTTTCAAACCGAATCCTATTAAAGATTTTTAACATAAGACGTTTCCATATACTGCTTTGTGTTTTCTGTGAAACAGAAATAAAGCATTTTTTGTTTGTTTACATCGTGAAATCTTATCAAAAAACTCATGGGCTCTGAATTTCGAACGATGACCTACTCGATTACTTTTCCGAAAGGTTCACGTTTTGGATATATTCTTATAAAATACTCTCACAGAATAAACATGCGTTGTGGATAAGGAGTCATATTCCATCATCTGGGTAGTCTGATCCCAAATGAATGTTTGCAAAAAGCTTCTTTGTGCGGCGATCGAAAATTAAGTGATTAATACATGTAATAAAAAGAACATGACAACTCTTGGTATTCGTAAAGGTTTTTGTGTGTGGCCCTTACCTTTTCAGAGTAATTGTTAAGACGCGTGTAAGATGTTTACCCAACCTTCTCTATAGAAAGCACAATTTTAACCGCATTTTCCTCACTCTTAAGACACTATTTTCAATAAGTGTTTGAAGAAAATCTGTTTGAATATTTCAAGAAGACTGCTTGTATCATTTAATCCTCTTATAGGGTCTTTGGTTGACAAATTGTCCCTTTTGAAAGGTATTGAATGAAACATACCGATGTATTAAAACACCATATATCAGTATTTGTGGGATTATGGTAATTCGGACCCCAAGCGGAGTCATTCAAAACCGAGTACATCGTTGGACATTCGACTGTATTGTGTTAAACTCACTGTTTAAATTTTTCTCAAAGCCAAAAAGCGAAAACAAGCAATGCAAAGGAAGTAATATCAGCCACAACGGGACAACGCTCCTTACTTATATCTTTACATATTCTGTTGTATCTTTATATATACATTTTAAAAAAAAGCTCCAATTGATCTTGGATACTTTATATATATATATATATATATTTTTTTTTTTTTAATAAAACATATAAAAATCAATAATACACCTGTGGAAGAATATAAGATAAATAATTAATTAAAAGGTCGGAAAAGCACGTAAGAGTTTGCATTAATCATCTACAAGTATACAAGTACTTGATACGCAGCCTCTACAACAAAGAAAAACAAAATATCAATACAGATTTGAAATAGATTCTAAATAATTTTTAAACTTCTAAAAGAAGTTACATTAATTAGTTATACATGCTGACCCGCTAATTGAACTGATAAACAAATTACATCAAATGTACACGATCTACGTCTGAACAATTCTTTAAATGAAGTGTAAACAGAGTAAAGTTCTAAACTTCAACTTGTGAATCGGTTGTCAGTAGGTGTTTCTTGGGAAGAAAAATGGTCAAAAATTAATATTGTCCTCCGTTACTTATTACTTTTTTTCCAAAGAGCACACCGATGTAAGCATAGAAAACTTAATTGCGGAAGAGTTCAAAGTTTTAGGTTGTTACGGGACTCAATGTTTATATGCAGACTGTAAGATCTTGGCCCTACACCTTTCTAGTAAACATTTCAAAGTACAGTGTATGATTTTTTCCCTATGGCTAGATGATTGAATTTAATCCATTTTGCCGTTTTGGGGTAAAATACCCAGATACGTTGTTTTTTTTTTCTGTCACGAGCTCAGCGCCCCCCCCACCCCACTTCCGATATTTTTTTCATCTAAATTTACGCAATATGCACCGTTTCCCCAAGAGTGTCAGTTAAATAAAGTTAATTACTCAAGCAGGTCTGAATGGACCAAATATTGCCATCTTTAGCGGTGTGAATCACAATATAGGACGATGCAGTTGTAAGATCAGACTGCACCTGCTATAGACTTTTGTGAAGACAGAATGCACTATGTGCTATTGATCTATACCGTTCACAATAGAAAAAAACAACAGAAACAACTAGAGCTGTCACTGAATGTGTCTTAATACCCCCTCCAGCACTTTGACAGAAACATGCAACTACTAGTATTTTGTACAAGGACGGACACACGGACAGACAGGCTGATTCCAGTATACCCCCGAAAACATAATTATGTTTTGCGGGGGTATAATTATTTCGTACACGAAGGAGTAAAACAGGTAGCAATTCGCCTTGAACAAATCTCGATATACTAAATTTCTGTACCATAAATATCTTGCGATAATACTATAAAATTCCAGCTAAACCTATTTCATAATTAACAGATGGCTACGGTGAGATGTTGCGACTTGGAAGACTAAGTGCATCAGATAGTGGGTATTAATACGACCATAAATGTCTCATAAAATTGTCTTGAAACCTCAGAGAGTAGCGTGAATTAAATACCATGCTTAACCTAGAATGACACCATTTCAATTACATGGAAATAAAAGGAACTTTTCTATCTATATTCTTTGGCTATCAAGTTCGATTACATTGGATTCCCAAGTTCTACTGTTTTTTTTTTGTTTTCTATTACACTGTAAATTGGTTTAGCTCGAATTGCCTCGATTATTCACTGTTGACTTAGATATCAAATGTTTTACGAATGCAAGTTGTAACGTTATCCCCATAAATATAATGCGGCATTGCCAAAAAGTCCGTGTTTCACTTATCGGACTTTCCTGTTTTCAGACTTCGGTATAAAATATGCAACAACCCCACTAACAATATAGCCAAAAAACTTAGATATATGAACTCTAGACTTTCTTGGCTGTTATGGCGTCTTCTTCCCTGAGAAGACAAAGGTGCTTGTTAATGTGACGTAGTGCAATAGGCACACTGTTGGCACCTTAAAGTCCCCTTTGGCTAGCTTTTTCAGAGACAAACCTTTGTAAAAATTAGGCCAATAGAACAGTAATTTGCTGTCTGTCGTTGTATGGCTGAAGTACTGTTGAAAGCAGGCAAAACATCATTCACAAGGAAAACACACCTTCTTGAAAAATCTGTGTTCCTTATCATATTGGTTACCTTTTCTGGTGAACTGCACTAAAACAAATAACAAATAGCAAGCAAAGTAAGCAAGCAAAGATTGATACGTAATTATAACAGCGTTTCAAATAACCAAAGAAGCGGCGCTTCCCATCAGATTCTAAGCTGTAGCAAATTTAGACATCATAAAAACTACAATAAAAGACCACTTATAGTCAGGGTACTTCATTGGCAAAGGGCTAAAATTATCTTTTCGCAGCTGGCACCCCTCCCTGAGTAAAGATTCTAAGTCATCCGGAATGACGAAGTTGGAATGGAATCAATTGAATAACATAGGGTAGAATGCTCATAAATCCGTCAAACTTGTAGTGTTTTAATTCCTGCCGTGCAATAAACACTCCGGGGTACGAGTTTAGATCTATGTGAAACTCGAACATTTGAGGTTTTTCGGTGTAGGAATTTATTATCCCGGTCCCGTTTTATATCTTTAAAGATTACATATCGGTAATCCATAAAGAGGCCAATAATTAAAGATACTGATCCGAATTTAGCTGGAGACAGTCTTCAAGTTGTTACTCTATTGCGCCAAGACTAGAATTCTGGTAACAGCAGGAGACCCAGTGGCATAGTTTCTATACATCAAACACTTGTCTTTGCATAGCATGATCTAGCGTGGAAAATGACTATTATTATACTTTTTTCTTATATCGGCTGTGAAATAAATGAAAAAGAATTATGCAGAGAGATTAATTAAGTCAAAGTTCCTCTCAAAATTTCGGAAATTGCGAGACCTAGATCTACATGTTCCACAACAGCAACCTTACTTTTTCATGACACCCTGAGTTCATAGAAATCATAGTTTCTTATTTTGCAACCTGGGTTGGATTCACCAACCATTCTAAGAACGCTGTTAGTCTTATTCTTCAATATTTTCTGACTGTGACAGTAACTGAAATTCTGATTGGCTAAACCAAATGGTTTATTAATAAAGTAATTCTTGGATTATACCAGGAAGAGTTTTATTTCGAAACAGTCTTCAAAAATTGATAAATGTAAATATCATGATGGAGAAAAAATTCATACCAAACGAAATTTAATACGTGTAATCTCATTAAAAGAAAAAAAAGAACGGTTGTTCAACAGGTTTTCTATATACATGTACTTTATTTTCATCCTACAGCGTACTTGTTGAACAGACCGTAAGGTCATACCGAGTTTACTCTGCTGTGTCTATTTTTTTAATCATATCAAACACATTTATCACCGACAAGGAGAGCAAGAAGGTGGTCGTATATCGCCCTTTGAAGACGACATGGACACAAATTGTACCTACAAAAACTACATCCATTAAACGGCATGTGATGGGTGTGGGTGTGTGTGTGTGTGTGTGTGCGATATGATATTATCTAGAAATACACCGTCATTATACCATTTTTGACTTTTAAAATTAAAAGTTTGAATCTGGTCAAAGGAAACATGTATTGTAAATATATATAAACGTGTGTTCGAATATTATTGTCAGATATTTGTGCGGCGAAAAAGAGTTGTAATATGTATGTACAAGCTTGGACTGTCATAATTTCGTCTTCATGGTTGGGAAAGACATTACAAGATAACCTATCGTGTAAATAAAGAAAAGGGAATCCTGGGTCATTTTATTCACATTGGAAAAGTAATTGCATACACATAAATGTCACAGCGATCCAAAATCGGCCCATGCTGGAAATATTCCTTTACGATTGAAAAGACATTATTCAGTGATCCATAACCTATTTAAAAGCCATAGTTGTAATACGGTGTTGATAATGTGCAGATCAGAAATGCAACGCCGATATACTTTAAGCATGGTGTCAATTAATGCAGCATTTATTTCTGAAGTTAAGAGTGCCTATCATAAATCTAAATGCTGTACTTAGACGACGTGTATCACTATCATACAGTACAAAACATGCAGTGTTATTTTGAATCTCTCCTAGCTTCTTATGTGCAGGACAGATTATCCAAAGCAATCTTAGTTTTAATAAATGGGTCATTTCAGACGACGGGATATCAACCCTGTTTTCTGGAATAGCTATGCCCTCTTTTGCAGCCATTTGGACAATTTAAGCAAGATCAAAAAATGAAAAGTTAAAGGAAATAAATGACCTTTTACACCATTTACGAAAATAGTGGAGGGCAGGGTGTTTCCAGGATCAACATTCGTGTTCTTTGCAGTTTGTCCTTGATCTATGACGCTTGACAAATCTAGTCGTGTCCTTCATGCCGCCTAAATTCTAAATCCAAACCCATTTAGAGGCAATGTTTTCATTTATGTGAAGAAATGCTTCTCGACGTGCAATAAATCCTGATAGTCTCACCAAAATTATAGAATGTTGTAAATTAATTAAAAACTGAAATGATACTTAGAGATAATATTGTAATTACGATTTTCGAGTATTTTGCATGCGCTTATTTTCCTGAGAACGCTAGAAGTGAGTATTTATTGGCATTTTATTGGCCGTTACTCGACGTTTTCTTTTGATATTACGTGTCTTATAGGCCATTTTGAAGACATAAAAGCTCACTTTATGAGTTTTCATAGATATGCCCAATGCCTGCATAAGCTGTGCCACAAAAGACTTCCAGCTGCAGCAGATTGAAAAAAGGTGAATAGAGACATCTATTCGCACAAACAAACCATTTTCTTCTTGTTTCTTTCGCATCAGAAGCTTTGCTCTATTCATTACCGGCCACTGACACGAATTAACAGCGTAAACGAATGTCATTGCTTTATCACCCAGAAATAATTAACTTGTGGATGCATTTTCAGACTATTACGGTGCAACAAAAGGACATCTGGATCAATATTTTTCAGGAACTACATGTTAATTTGAGATACCGTTTTCTTTTTTGAAAAAAAGAAAAACAGTAGAAAAAAGTTATTCGTCTAATGAAGGTAGTGTTTAAACGAGTAAATCATCAAACAGGTTCAAGCAGTACCAGTCTATGTCGATCATACCAGTATTTTAAGGAATTTCCAGTGCTACAGAAGCTGCTAGATTCAAGATTTTGGTCAATTACTAATTTAAAGAAACACGCTTGCATCCATAATGACTTTTGCATCTCTCTCACCGCCGTTTTTTCGATAGCTCTTTTCGACGTGGGCCTTTGTAACATCGACGAAAACGCTAATTCAAATTAATATTTTTTATGAGGTACAATCTCTTTGAAAAAAACGCTGAATTCGAAGTACTTGATGTAACTTGTCCCCATGATAATTTAATGCAGTAGTTTTTAAGGTTCAATTTTCTGTTTTGTTTCCCAAGTGACCTTTTAATAAACAGACAGATTCATGTTTGTATATAGAGGATGGTCAGGAGCAAGCCAAATACCTAGTTTTATACTCGCATTGTTTTAACCCTTTCCCAGATAGTCCTGGTTTTTACGGTTTTGATGACTTGTTACAGGCATTAGAATACACTGTTTTCTACTGTGTTTTGTCTCCTTACAGATAAGAATATCACCTTTTAGCCACTCTAAATTTGTTGTCTGCAAATTCTTTCAATCCCAACAGATCAAATTCATCTCATCTGGTAAAGAGTAAAGTTAGAGACGGTTTCTCGATAAACTTTTTCCATTCTATAATATATATTTTCAATTTCCCAGTTTAATTCGATGATTCTTGACAATTTACTATGGTTCTAGTAAGCTTTCACGAAAAATGCAATGCCAAAAACAGACAATACTGTTTACATTGTATTATCTGAGTGTCCAAAAATATTGGAAATGGCATCTCGTTCAGTCACCTCCCTTCCATTATGTACATGACGATTGGGGAAGTAATGTTCGATTTACCTCCCTTTCGTGGTGGTATCAACAGCCGTGAGTGAGTCTTTCTTCTATCGTCCTAAGATTAAATTTGGAATATGTGAATCGGAAACAATTTGTTAGATAACATTGTGACTTTTTCCCCTCTCCATTCAAAAAGTTCAAACATTCTCATATTCATTGTTGAACGTTAGAGCGGGCGCAAATTCTTGTTAAATTTGAGACTGACAAACATCCTACGATCAAATATGATCCCCTAAATTCTAGGCTTGATGAAAGAATACAATATTATTGTGAAAACATTATTTCAATCAAAGACATAGAAAAAATACCTACAGTTCTTTACAAGTTAATTCATCCTTTCTGTTACAGTTCTTCCAGAGGTTGTCTAGTGCAAGACGAAAAACGTGAAAACAGGTGGTAATCATGTTAAAGAATTGTGTTCATTTTGAAACCAAAGATTTATCAAAATTGTGGCTCTTGCACAAATGAAGCACTCATTGATTTAGGCCATGTATTGCTTCAGTGTTCTCAAGTTCTTAATTACTGTTTAGAGAGGGTACATGTTCAATAACGCATACTTGTACATATTTATTTTGCAGTATCTATTAAACGCTACTTTAGGACTGTTGTAAGAGAAAGCATGTTCAATAGAATACCATGGCAACCTCAGAAATTAGGCCTAGTACCATATTCATGCTTTGTCAAAAGGTGGTTTAATGCACTGTGCAATCTGCGGAAGTTGAAAATTGTCGAACCGTTCACTTTAAAGGTGGCCCTTCAGATCTTGGGACGAAAATTTTACAAAAATGCAAAAAAAATCATCCCTATACTCCCAAAGCCTTTTAATTTTCATTTATAAAACACCAGTGGTCGAAAACCGCCGGACAACACGAGAAATTAGGGATTTACTACGGCCCAGGTTGACACCAACGGGAGACACATTCTATTTTTAGATGATCAATTCGCTCATTTACATACAGGAATACACACACACAGTTTCAAACATAGCCTCCGAAGAAGTCATTATAGAAAAGAATTATTACATGCTTGTTATGTAATGGAATTTAAGCATTATGAGTCACGTGCCAGTCACTTGACATTCCCAAAATGCTTTATTGATTCTTGGTGCGAAATCTAAAAATACTTTAAGAGGCTACGTAGCCTTTTAGGGGAACACCATAGAAAACATTTTTTTTTTTGTAGTTTTACGAATCTTAATTATTGATGATTTGAATTATTTTAACATGAATTTCAGTTATATTTTTTAATTTGGTGACATGTAAAAATTCTAAATATCCACCTTTAAATTAATGTGTTGCATGCTAAAGAAGAACTATTTTTCCGCGTGAGCTAGTTCTTATAAAGATAAAATGTGTCAATATTCGACGATTTTCTTAGTACAATGTATTACAAAGATGCATTTAACCGTGTTTCTAGAGTGCCGCTCATTACGGAATACCTTCAATCCTGTTCGCAACCAAGAGTTAATTAGCCCTCTACCAAACGATCCCTGGTTTGTACGACCCTGAAATAGAAGCCTTCTGAAAATATTGTGAGAAAAGGAGAAAATGCTGGTAACCAGCATTTTCTCCTTTTCCCACAATATTTTCTACCCTGCTGGAAACAAATTTCAATTTTTGAATTACGTTTATTGTGTCGTCCTCAAGTGCTGTCTATTTGGACCACTTTAAAATTCTGTCGTTTGGTAAAGAGTTTAGCGTCACTAATGACGTAGTTCTAAAGGGCTTTTGCTCAGAATGGAGGTTTTCAATCGACAATATATATGACTAAATTCAACGATATTAGTTAGATATTAGACTTTTTTTTCTTCCGTTAAGTCTTTAGTGTCAGCTTTATACGTGTTTTTTACACATACAGTTTTTTGTTTTTTCTTTTAATAGTCTAAGGCCTGGCAAGCTGGATTCAATTTTTTTTCAATCCGTCTGGTAGAAAAATTTCATTGATACCAGGTGATAGTACAGCTATATAGAAGTCAAATTAGGGTGGATGCCAGAAACAAAAGTGGTGCAGATTTTTTTCAGACGACATTTTGTTACCCCCACCCACTGAAAATGCACTGAATTGAGCTTATGTGTATAAACCACAAAATTTCAATATCTTCCAGAGTATATTGATTGCAAATAGGTCTAATTGACAGTTAAGCATATAAGCAATGAAAAAAAGTCCAGTTACAGAACATTAAATACATTGGGTGTCCTGGTGTTACCCCACCCACCGAACTTGCATACATTTTTTGAAAATCATGAGCAACTTAATATCATTTAAGACTTTTGTGTTTCAACTTCTTGAGAAAGGGTTTAATGAGAACTAAATGCTTACTATTGTACTAAATTGCTGCATTGTATATTTGTTACGGTCTTGCTTATCTTTTACCCCACCCACGAATGTATATACACGGCCATCTATGAGCTATTATATAATTATGGCAGATTTTAGGAGACACGATTTTTGAAAATAAAGTTGGATTTTTTGTTTGATAAGGTTCCTTATATCCACACTGGAATATTGTCTACTGTGATGCAATGCTAGTCATAACACATCGACATGTCCTTCATGTAACAAAATTGTAAACTAAAAAAAATTCCATTCTAATTAAAAAAATAAATATTTTCTGGTTCAGATTGTAATATTTCACTTCGAATCATCTGTATAACACATACTTGTTTTACATGAATTGAGTATTTTGGAACAAAATTTTGGCACGTTATATGTCGGAGAAGATCAGTGTTTTGCAACTGTTTTAATTTCTTGAAAAAGTTGTATAGATCTAGTAAATGATTCCTAGCTGTTTGTACTAAAAATGTAACTGTATTTTCCGTTTTGTTCCCAGAAATTGTTTTTATCAAATTAAACGTCGCGGCTTCCTTTTATGAGCATTTTTTATCATTGTTATATATACGACTCATGTTTTACAGCAATGACACAAAATGTTACAGCGCAGACACATATAAGTATCAAAAAAAGGTTTGTACTTAGCGCCTTTATTTGAGAAAAATCAAACGAAACAATAATTGAATAGTTATACATGAAATGAAGAAAAGTCATTTGCACCAAAAATACTGTCTTGTTGACAAGTTAAGGCTTTAAATGTTATTACAATTACATTTAAGTTATTTCAGTTACTCTTCTGTACCCACTGTTAAGTATATTCATGCTATATGCATTAAAAATATCATTATTATGTAGGAAATGAATCCGTTACATTATGATATTTCAACAAGCCAGAGACATTGGCCCTGGAGTGCTCACCTGAGACTATAGCTTTATTTCCCTCATGTTTATGTGATGAACTTTAAAGTAACCTGTGACCCAAGGGGCAGGGCCAGTTATGACCCCAAGGGCATAAAATGAACAAACTTGGGAGAGGTCCACTAGGAATTGGTACATGCCAAATATCAAAGTTCTATGCCTTCTAGTTTTACAGAAGAAGAATTTTATAATTTTCTGTCTTTATTCCTATGTTTGAACTTATGACCCCCAGGGCAGGGCCAGTTTTGACCCCAGGGGCATCATATGAACAAACTTGGTAGAGGTCCACTAGGACATGTTACATTCCAAATATCAAAGCTCTATGCCTTTTACTTTGTGAGGAGAAGAATATTAAAGTTTTCATTCTTTGTTCCTATGTTTGAACTTGTAAACCCCAGGCCGGGGCCAGTTTTGACCCCAGGGGCATCATGTGAACAAACTTGGTAGAGGTCCACTAGAACATGCTATATACCAAATGTCAAAGCTCTACACCATCAAGTTTCAGAGAAGAATTTTTTAAAGTTTTCCTTCTTTGTTCCTATCCTTAAACTTGTGACCCCTGGGGTGGGGCCAGTTTCGACCCCAGGGGCATTATTTGAACAAACTTGGTAGACGTCTACTAGGAGATGGCCACATACCAAATATCAAAGCTCTATGCCTTCTACTTTCAGAGAAGATTTTCAATGAATTTTTTTTCCTTTTTGCGGCCATGGCAACCAGAATTATGAGTGGAATTCTATTCTTTGAACAATTTTGGTAGAGCTTCACCCAAGGAACATCCCTGCCAAGTTTCATCAAGATTTGCATAGTGATTTAGGACAAGATGTTTACAGAAATTGTTGACGGACGACAGACGCTGGACGCCGGACATAGGACGATCAGAATAGCTCACCTTTAGCACTTTGTGCTAAGGTGAGCTAAAAAAAGAACCCAGAAAAATACCAACATCCACACCCACATCCACAGACATATACACATACACACACACAACGCAGCTGTACTGTCAATGCAGCAAACAAAGAAACTGATGATTGATCATACGTCACAATTAAACTGAATGAATAGCGCATTTGTTAATCTTAAGTCATCAAGAGGATTTTAGCTCCACTGGTAGAAGGCCAGCGGGCTTACTTCATGGCCCGCTGTCCGTCGTGTGTCTGTCCATACGTGCATTAACTTATATTTCAAGCATCTCCTCTGACACCACCCATCCAAACTTGATGAAACTTCACAGAAATGATCCTGCCATGGCTTTCTTCAGAATTTCTTGAAAGAATCTGATTCCTTCTAAAACTCTGTTTGCCATGGCAACAAAACTGAAAAATATTGAAATCTTTGAAAATCTTATCTGAAAGCATAAGCCCTAGGGCTACAAAACTTGGCATGTAGCTTTATGTCATGAACCTTTACCAAGTTCCTTCAAATAATAGCCCTAGCGTCGAAATTGGCCCCGCCCCTAGGGTCACAAGTTTCATACGGGATTATATAGGGAAAATTTAAAATCATTCTTTAGGGCCTTGGGCTACAAAATATGGCATGTATCTTTATCAACTGGGCGTCTATCAAGAGTGCCCAATTTATAGTCCTGGGGTCAAATTTGGCCCGGCCCCGGGGTCACAAGTTTTACATGGGCTTATATTGGGAGAGCCTTTAAAAATCTACTTGTACATAGACGCAAGGCCTAGGACTACCAAATTTTGAATGTAGCTTTATCTAGTGGGCCTCTACCAGAAGGGCTCAAATTATAGCCTTGGGGTTAAGTTTGTCCCCACACCAGGGGTCACAAGTTTTACCTTGGCTTTTGTGTTGAAAACTTTATAAATGATCTTTTTACTAACCATAATACAGCCTAGGGTCACCAAATTTAGCCCAGTTTCATGGGTCTCATGTTTTACATGGACTTTTTTCTTTTAGGAAACTTTGAAAATCTTCTTGTTTATAACACAACATTCTAGACCTGTATGATTTGGTACGGGGGTTTATCTTGAGGACCTCAACTAGGATTCAAGTAATTATAGCTTTGTGGTCAATAATGGCTTTGCCCAGGGGTCAAGGGGTCATAACTTTCCCGTAAGATTTTATAGAAAAAAAAAATGTATGTCTTCAAGTTTAAAACCAATTGCCCAGAGTAGTAATATTTGGCTTTTAGTGTTTTCACTTATTAGCCAGTGGCATGATACAGGGTCGTCATGGCCCTCTTGTTTTAAGTTATATCCCCTATTGCACCAGTGAACCAGAGAAACAGATGGATGAAAAAAATACGGCCCTTTTTTGACCTGGGCCTTATTGTATGTCTTCAAGTTTGAAACCAAAGTTGTGAAAAAAATCTAGCCAGAAATATTAAAACATTCAATGTGAAGACTGAAATTCAGAGATTGTTTTCAATTAATTCTGCTAGGAACATTTATTAGGTGTTTTACGGTATGCGAAATTGGTCAGACTTGATTTAATAAAAGTCTTACATACATGTAAATTGTGGATTTTTATGAGCATCTTAAATTCAAAAGATTTGTCAAAAAGATTGGATTGTTTCATTGTTTTTTCTATTATTGTGAACATAGGAAAAGTTTAATTTTTGTTATAGGTAAATTTCGGGTAGGCGCGTTTATTAGCATATAAAAAAATCTGCACCACTTTCAGATCTGGCATCCATGCTAAAAGTGAGTCTAATAGGCTATCCTAACTCACTGTACCATTTGAATTTTTCCACCAGATAGATTGAAAAAAAAAAATAGAGCCCTTTTTTGATCTGGGCCTTAGCCTATAAAGCTTGATACTAAAGTTAAATGAAACCAAATATACTGTCATCCTGATTCATGAAAAAGGTCAACATTTTTTTTCACTGAGATTGGAAGGATAGCAGGAAAGAAAGTGTTGATTGAAATAAAACAGAGTAAGCTATCGTATTTTTAAACAAGATATATAAAAATACTTTTGTCACATGAAATGATTTAAGAGGTTGCACGAAAAAAAGGGTATTTCCGAATGCGGCATGTATACATTTTGGTTTATACAAAATTAGCTAATTGCATGTAGGTTTGAACTCCTATACAGTTGCAAAGTGGAAGGTCGATGGTAACGGACTTTTGATCAACAAGTTTAACTAGGTCAACAAAAGTTCCAATAATAGGTACGATTACCTGCAATGGCCAAAAAAAAATTATCTACGAGTGCTAATGATGTTAACTGAGAAGGAGAGGCGAAGCTTTCCGCCCGTCTAAACGTGTTTTCGTCTTTGATTTTAGGGAAAAAGTAACAGTGGCTAAGATCGTGTAGTTGGAATACTACTGGTTAAGAAACTTCAGGGTCGCATGTAAATGTGCACTGATTGGTGCAACATGACATACGCCATTGGAAACGGCGCTAAATACAAAACAATCTATAACTCCGTATCATATGGCCTGGAACTCGTGAAAAGGGGCATCGGATATTTGCGTAAAGTGTCGTCCCGGATCGCCTGCGTAAACTGCGGAGGCTGATCTAAGAAGACACTTTACGACTATAATAGATATTTTGCCACGGTACACTAGCGGAAAATAGAAAAGTTTATTAAAAAAAACTGGAAAGTGTCGTATCGGATTAGACTGCGTGCAGTGAGCAGGCAAATCCGACACCACACTTTATGCATATGTCCAAATGTCTCTATTTCCTTGTCTCAGGCCATAAACGTTTAACCCTTTACTTGATATGCCAATTTGAGGCTCTTCCATTTTGGCAGCAAATAAAGATATGATGTCAAAAATATGGACAAATGAGGATACAAATATCTAATTGAGTGGAAAATATTGTGGGAAAGGGAGAAATTGCTTGTTACAAGCAATTTCTCCTTTTCCCACAATGTCTTCAAAAGCTGTCTGTTATTGATACGTCAAAATGAGTATCTATGGAGTAAACGTTTAACAATGCCCTTGCATACCCATCCCACTCATACCAAAACAGCCAAACTTGTGAAAATAATCGAAACAAAGCCTATCCACATTTCATAAAAAGGTCATTTAGACATTTTTATTACACACCTTAATTGATGTCGCGGCCTTATGGTTTAGTATTTAAATATAGATAAAAAACAGGTGTTTTGGACGGACAATTTCTCTTCGCCTTATGATAATAAAATATCCATTTATCAAGTTTGCGAACACTGACTAGTAAAATTAAAAACAAACCTACGAAGAATTATAATGACTCGCCAAAAATGAAATTTTAACATAAATCGTCCCTCTGTACAAATCTGCAGTCATACATTGGAGAAATACTCAGACTTATACGAGGAGGTAGCGTCAGTCATGCACAAAAAGCAAGTGCATGATATAGGAAAAATTGGGAATGGGCGACACATTCGGCTTTAATCGCCTGGCGCCTGGCGACAACCCCCCCCCCTCACTTCTGATGCATGTGAGAAAAGTAGTCAGTGGCTTTGGAAAGAAAGTTGTACCAGTACTGGTGTGAAAAAAAAAAAGCAGGAAACACATGGGAGCGTCACGGTATGGCCTAAGCTGTTATAATGGCGTTGAACTCCAGTACAAAAATCAAACAGAGCATTACAGATATCAGTTTACCTTAAATACTTAATTTACTCGGTAAATTATTTTTGTGTCTAATTTCATATTGTGTTTCGTATTATATACAAATTTGATATTATACTAACATTTCAACTTTTTCATTGTTGAATTGTATATTAGGTAGCTGGCCTTTATATATATTGAAATTGAAATGAATTGAACTGGGTTTTAAAAAAAGAATTCAGTTGACCACGACTGGGATTTAAGGCCGGTAAGAACAAGTTTTTAGGTAACATTACTTTTTAGACAAGTCCACACACCTTGAATTAACTAGTCTTGATGACTTCTTCTTGTTAATCTTAACTGGTATTTTCGGCGTGCTGTTGATGCTTCCAAAAGGGATTCGAATCTTGGTGTTAGGGGCCAACGCTCCAGCACAAGACCACTGTTTCCCACTACTTCAGGAAAAGGTGAAAAAACTGTATAATAGTATTAATTTTAATCCTTTCCCACTTTTTTTTTTTAAAAAAAACCTTCTTCCACAAAGTAATCAAATCTCAGAATTATTTGGTCAGGTGTGGACATTTTTATGGACAGACACTCTTATGATTTGTGTCCATGCTGAAGGAATACTAATGGCTTTATGAATAAAAACTCAGTCTCGTTTTTTTGTTCCTGTTATTGACAAGTGCTACTATGGGTCTACTTATGGGTCATTTCATCTATCCACCAAAAGCAGATGGTAAAACAGTTTTAACCCTTCTCCAGATGTAATCATTTTAGATTTGTTTATATTGAAAATATTCGCAAACAGGTTGATCAACTGTTGCCCAGAGATCATTTTCCCTCAAGAGGAAAACAAACTTATTTCAAGACTCCGGTTATAAATGATTCTCCTTTTCCAACAAGGTTTCTAAAGATCTCCATCCTTGAAGTCTTAACAGAAATGGGCTCATTTGTTAAAGCGTTAAATGGGTTCATATTAATCACGGGTCCCAGCCCAGGGCGCTGACAGAACCCATTTACCTCCCTTTAGAGTTGTGGGATTTGGATTGGGTGTTTTACTTTGATGTCGGAAAAGCATATTGTCGCGTTCTCTCCTTTTATGTTTTCGGGCGGGGGACGAGATGCACAATAAGGTTCTTTGTAAATTCGGCTTTTTCCCTTTACAAAAAGTCTTTTACAAGCTTCTCCTTTTTGACCGAAAACTATATTTTTATCAATTTCGATGATTGCTTTCTAAGAATCTAGACCAGAAATGGTGCCTTCATGTGGGCAATTCACTGGATTCGAACTCGGAACATTTCATGGGATATAGATGCGCTTACCCTTCATAATATTTTTTGTCCTTTGCAGTTTGATATTGACCAAATCATTTTTAGCCCTTAGTCTGCTAAGTGCGACCCAATGACCTTCTGCAGACATACAGACTGTAGATAACATGAAGCCTTATCTTGGGTCTACACTGTCTGAAAAGAAGTTATTTTTCTTCAAAAAATTATGTTTGAATTAGAATGATTCGGGATTCTACTATCAGCTTGAAAATTTGATGTGACTTATCTAGCAGTATAAGGATTAAAGCCTGCAGCTTCTTGACAAAGCTACTGAGATCGGTCATTTGTCTGGAAAAGAATTAAATAATTGTAATAAAGTTGGAACAGACCAGAGCAACGTGAAGTAATGATTTATTTTGAATTCAAAACTCAGAACATCTTATATATATATGGTGTATCATTTCTACATTTTCAACCATAAGTGGAGGAATGTAGATTCAAGCACGATGGTCACGTTGCGACATTTCAAGTTAAAAGCAAAACATCGAAATAAAGTCGGTCGGTTTCCATGTATACAAAAAAGACAGATGGACAGACAAACTGGGGCACTTCAAGATGAGTTTTGAGAGATGAAAGTAGTCTCTCAACTGAATAAATGTACGAATTGATATGGAAAAATTATTTGCTTATGAAAGAATGTTCAGATAATATCTAATTTACGTTAAAACGTGCTGAAAGGTTTTTGATTTATGAAACACTCTGCATTGTCCTGTCTGTGGAGAGAAATTCACTATTTCGACAAGACATCAGTAACGTTAACTCTGTTTGGGATGTTATCGTTTTCATCGAAGGTTGCTTGATAGATTTATTGGTCCCTCGGCTTCTGTTGCTATTGACGACTTGTCATGCGCGAGACCGTCCGTATAATTTACGCATCCACTCCGCTTCCTTTAGGGAATATTATTACAATAATGATGACAGACGCGTCATCTGCTGGTGTTATTGAAGTCCCTTCAAAACAAACAAAGTGTACTCGATTAAGAAAATCCTAAAACTTTGCCGGTTTATCAATTTTCTAGGTAAGCAAAATTAACAACGATTAATTTTTCGGTGTAGCTGAATGTGATGGCTTTTGACCTATTTTTTTTGTACTGATAACAAATGAATATAAGAATTTTTTGGTCAGTCAACGAAGACAACTCTATTTTACGGGGCCTTGCTTATTTGCAGGCGAATTCACGCTGTCTGTCTTTCTTAAAGATGTTTCTTGATCTATTTTTAACCAGACGGTAAAATGTTAGCCTCTCCCAAGTTAGGATGAATGTAGGAGGATCGAAAACATTTTCGGAAAACAGACTATGCTAGTACCAGTAATGTTTTAAAAACATTCTTATAGGGTCTCGCCAATACCCAAAAACGCAACATTTGTTTCTTTTTATTCACTCTGTTCTAAAAGAAGCGAATTAAAAAAAAAAAACATCAATTTGGTGATGCTTCTAGAGTGAGTCTGTTACTAGAAGTAAAGTTCATCTGCGGAAGGTAACGTGATAACCAAACTTAGATATTATCCGAAACATGTAGATTTGTTTCCATTTGCTATCTTCAGGGGATACTCCATTGTCATCACAACTGTCTCTCTTTGTTGCGGAAAAAGACGCCTCCGTATCTGTTTTCGTCGTTATCTACGAATACCAGACAGTGTTCGGCAATGTAACTGCTCTTGCGTCAGACACATTATATCGCTGCTATGTCCTCATCGATGGCTTGGTCTACTTTAGAGGTTACAAAAATTTAAGTAATAATTATTATGTCTACATGCGTCGCTCTTCAAATTCTGCACCGTAAATCAATAGGTCAGTTTTTTTAAGCAAATTTGCTAAAAAGGACCATTTCAGTTAAAATGATTACTCCTTTCCCGACAATTGTTGGCGTAAATATCACCAATAATTAATATTTGTCTACTAGATTCTCTGTAGTTAAGGATATTATGGCTGTATATTTTAGAAGACAAACAAACAGAAAAATATTATCATCTGCATCAATATGAGCAGCAACGTTAGCAACACCATGATAAGCATGCGTGTTTTTTTTTTTAAGTGAAGAAAAAAATGTACCATGGAGAAATCGACAAATACAGAAATCTTGGGACAGGTTCAACATTTTAAGGCTTGATAGAGCTGGGCATTTAGAAATCTTGAATTAGAATAAAAGGCTGCATCTAAATTTTGAGTGTTCGTTACACTAGACTCGTACCCACTAGGCGCAATTTTAGAAGCTTCGGTTGCTTTTACGTTATGATCAGCCAGCAAAGAAAGGGCAATTTAGTTTTTATCTGTACAACCCGGTGGGTTTTTTATCAAATGTTAGAGGGAAAAAATTGATTTTTAGACTTGAACTGTTCACTGTACATTTTACATAGATCTACATTGTACTTTCCAAATGGTTCAAGAGTATTAATTTTAAAAGTCTATGTTCTATTTTTTAGACTGTCCACGAAACATATCATTTATATTGCTCTGTTGGCTTTGTTCAAGAGTATTATCATTTTTCAGTCTATGATCCAATTTTTGTTATGGTAACTACGTGCGGATTTATCCGAATTTTTGTTATGATAACTACAGGCGAATTTATCCGAAAGTACCAACTACTAGTACATTACATATCTAATATTGTCTTAATTCACAAACAATTTAGTATAACTTATTATATTTTACCATGTAACCTCCTTTGTTTTCAGTCTAATATACCTACTATTACGAATTTTCTTATCTCACACACGTTTGATATCACATTTGTGTGACGTCATTTTTGACGTCCTTTTGTACATATTTCATACAAGTGAATGGGTCATTCGGAACACCTCGGCCAATCTTTCGATCGAGCCTCGGATGTATGCCGACGGAATAATATGTTAAAAAACTTGACATGCATCGCCGGAAACGGTTATTCGACAGATACTTCCCATACATGTATAGTTCCAGGGATGTTCCAATTGACTTCAACTAGTAACCGTTTCGAACAGGGATCTTATGTTTCGAATGACAACAAATTCTGTAGAATGACGGTAAGTCTAACTATAGCAGCATAAATGGCTGAATTTCGGACTTGCATTGATAACGCACTTGAAAAATGGGCTGGATCGAAAGATTGGCCGAGGAATTTGCGCGATAATGACTTCATTGTATTTGTTGTTATGGGGGTGTTGTTGTTCCTTCCGGAAGTAGTCCGTCGGCATACATCCGAGGCTTGATTCGTAGAATTGACCGAGATGTTCCGAATGGTGAATGGGTCTCATGGAAAATACCGCGGGTGCATTAATGAATGTTCTTGCATCATCTGATCAATATTTTGTGAAATATCGTTATGTGATAAAAAGAATCTGACATTTGTGGGCTTTTGAGATAAGATTTTATTAAACTCGTCAAGTAAATGTTATTAAGCTCGCCAAAGGCTCGCTTAATAACATTTCCCTTGACTCGCTTAATAAAATCTTTTATTTCATGCTTTCCGGAAGGAAATCGAGAAGTAGCAGAGAAAATATTTTTCGATCTTACACTGGTACCACCAGTTAAAATACTTATTTTCATGTTCTTGTTGCCTAGGTAAATTGCGCCTGCCTTACAACCAGATAGGAAATATGACGTCATATACCTTACATTTCTCGCGCTTGACGTAATATTGTAATGCATTGCTATGCGGAAGGGGTAAGCCACGGGGAATAATGAAATAGAACTGTACTGGATTTTGATAAAGCTCCTCCAAGAAAAGCTCCTCCAAGAAACGGTTAAAAGCATGAAATCAATAGAATATTTGTTTTTTTCGCTGCGCTACTCATGAAAATACTACCGATGGTGTCCACTCGATGAAATAAATGTCGATCTTTCACCGAAAAAAACAAACAATATCCTCTATATCTCAAAAGTCCACTCATGTCAGATCCTATATATCTCAAATAAGATCCTCTATCAAGCACTGTGTTTACACTTTAGCAGACAACAAATTTTAGGCTTGTCTCATTAAAAAAAAAACATCAGACAACAAAATGAATGTAGCTTAAATGATAGGGTTGACCCTGAAATGGTAGAAAATGTATGAAATAGAGAAAATATAAAATTCTGATTACCAGCATTATCTCTCTTTTCCACCATTTTATTTAAAAGTCTTTTCCTGGGGGTTCGTCAGTGTAGGCAACTTGAATAAAATGACTGGTGCATCTAAAAATATCTATTGAAATTGAAAGCTGTTCACGATAAGTGATATCTTCTTTTTCGCGTTAAATGCATTGTGAAATTCCGAAGAAAAAAAATGTTAAGTTACGATGATACTTTCTTTATCTGAAAATTAATAGCTACATTTATTTCATGCCTATCGATAGTTTATAGAGAAATAACGGTGAAATATAGATTGATATTTCATGGCTACAACCATTGAAAAATACCGATTTCATTTTCCAACTGTTCAACTGAAGGCGCAAACAGTATTTCCCGCGCATAAGTTGCCTAGGCAAACAGCGCGAGATAGACTTATGACGTAATTTACCCCAATATTTCTCGCGTTTTAGGTAATATTGTAATGCTTTGCTATGCGGAGGGGGTACGCAAGGGGAAACTGTAAGAAACATCTGCTTGATATTAATATAATTCCCCCAAAAAGAAGGTAGTATGAAATAAATAGAATATTTGTTTTATTGGGTGAAAAGTCGAAATTTATTACAGTCCCACCAGTGAATTTCTGGGATTTCTCAGTGTATTATTTTTTCAATAACATCAGTAATGATGATATGGTATCATTAGCAGTGATGACATAGTTTTAGAATTTCTGCTGGAACTACTCTTTTTTGTTATGTAGAAATATCGGGGAAATATTACGACCAGTGAAAATACCGATTTTTGTATTTTCTTTAGCTAGGTAACTGTGCGTGACTCACAACCAGGTGGAAATGTGACGTCATTTACCTTACATTTCTCGCGCTGGACGTAATATTGTAATTTGCGTTGCTATGCTGGGGTGGGGGGGGTACGCCACGGGGAATAAATGAAAAGAACTGTACTGGATTTTGATAAAGGGTTAAAATCATAGAATAAATAAAACAGTCTTATTTTCGATTCAAAATCGAAATTTATTTCATCTCGTGAACACGTTTGGAGATATTTTCATCCTCTATGTATAGAGCCTATCGTATCATATTCATTGTTATTAGTAGTAAATGATAGTAATCATCAAATCTGAGGATATATAAATCTGTAGGCTGCTAAGTAGGACTCAATGACACTTGTGGACACCGTAGATCTAGATTAGACTACGCAAAATGTACAGTCTGATCACGGGGGTTACACTTTCTGATAAGGAGACTGTTTTCTCTAAAACTTACATTTGAAATAGCACCATGACTTGTGAATATTTGACTGTCAGTTAGATATCTTTATTTAACTTTCAGAGCAGATTAAGGGTTAAGAAGTAAAATATCAGAAATCAGTCAAGTTAGTTCTTTTTATTTCTTCTTCAGCATGTATTAGTCGGAATCATTATGAAACCAGTATCAATGCAGTAGTTACTGGAGTAAGTAATTGTAAAAAATAAAGGTTGGTAGTATCAACGATGTATAAAAAAAGCGTTTGTACAGTCATGGGTTTGAAAAAAAAAAGACCTATAGCGTTTTTCCGTAAAGCAGTGCATCTTCCATTTTGACCTATCTTGCTTCCTTCTTATACACCACTGTGTTTCTCGATTTATAAAACTGGATTTTAAAGTTGTTGTTTTATTTATGATTATATAGATACAGAGAAAAGATACAATAAGAAAATCCCATCTGCCGAACTCTCTTTAGATATCATCCTCATCTGACTGTTTCGCAGGTCGTGGCTGTAGGCTATAGGATCAAGTTCGGCAGAGCTGTCTATCAGAAAGGGAGAATCTACACAGAATGTCTCAAGAGCCATTAAAACGTCAAGAATTCGGGAAGAGCACACTTTTAACACATCTTTGTAGTTACAAAAAGCAACAGGACGCATTCCTCGAAAACTGTGCCAAACAGTTTCACGTTAATCTACCCAGCTGCGAATTCGAAATCTCAAAAGCTCTTGAAAATAAATGGTGCAGCCACTCAACTGAAAGCCTTTCCAGATACAATGGAACAATAGCCTTTGAACGGTTCGTTGCAGCTTCGAAAAAAGTCCCGATGATTGAGAAGAGTGAGAGTATTTTACCGTCGTGCAAATATCAGGACACCATTTGCCAAACATATGTTGCCAACGGGAACGAATCTCCTATCGAGCGACACGGATGCCAACGTAATAGGGAAAAACAGGCAGGAGTTGACATTGAGTTGTATATAACATCAGTTCCTATTGCTTCACGGCGGAATCAACATAACGACGTCAAATATTACGATATGAATATTTCCTTCATTGATGAAAAGAATGGGGGAAATGAAAACGGCGTTCTCTCAAACCAGGAACACTTTCCCTGGATGAGAACTTCACATGGTCAGTATTTCACAATGAAACTCGCCTCCTTTAACGCTCTCGTGTCTCTGTTCCGCGTCCATGTATTTTCATTACAGCTATCAAACAAGGACGTTGTTTTCTGTTTTCATGTTTAATCCTGTTACGTTGCTGACCTCTTTTTTTCTGTGACTCAATTGTTTTCATTACAGCTATCAAATAAGGACGTTGTTTTCTGATTTCATGTTTAACCCTTTCCCAAACGGCAAATTTTGGACCAGACCAAATTCAAAGCATTTTCCCGATGACAAATTAACAGTTGTTAAAAAGATGATTTTTCTATATGATAGGGTAGAAAACATTGTGGAAAAAAGGAGAAATGCTGGTTACCAGCATTTCTCCTTTTCCCACAATGTTTTCAAAAGGCTTTTATTCCTGACCCGTAAAAACCAGGGATTGTGTGGGAAAGGGTTAATCCTTTTACATTGCTGATCTCTTTCTTTTTCTGTCCCCCAAGTAGAGATAATACCTTCTGTGTACAACGGTTGGTTCCTTGCGTGAATTCTTCCTGAAAATAGAGCAGGCAAAACAGTTAAAATTAACTTCTGACCAATGTTCCCTTTTCCATAACAAATACGACTAAAAAGTTCCGATTGCGCTCTATCTCTCGTTTGTAGAAGGGCTTTATTGGTACATTCTTACTTTAAGTAATTAAGTTTACAGATCAAATGGTCACGCAGCATTTACAAGGTCTGTTCCAGTACCTTCCATTCGAGTAGAATAAACACAAGACTCAAACCTGTCGAAAAACTTCTTTTATTCCAGTTTACGTAAAAAATGATCAAAATCATTTAAAGGATACAAAACTGACTTTCGTTGATCAGTCACAATTTTTTCTAACAGACAGATTATTTTTTTAAAAGTTTTGCACATACAAAGCTCGGCATGACTCTAGGAGATTACAGAAGAAAGTATGGGTCACCGCACTCGTTTCAAAGGAAAAAGTAAATACAGCTCCAAATGCAGCTTAGATTTGAATTAACATACTTTTCCTTAACCCATTACCACACAATCTCTACTTTTGACACCCGGGAGAAAGAAGCCTTTAGGAAACATTTTGAAAAAGGAGAAAATACCGGTAATCAGTATTTTCTCCAATGTTTTCTACCCTTCACATAACAAATTTCAAAATTTCTGTCACTTTTATTTTGTCGCCTGCAAATGCTTTCGATTCGGACAAACCTAAATATTGTCGTTTGGTAATGAGTTAATAGTCAGTCAACTAAAACAATTACCGGAAGAATATATAAATAAATATTATTTTAGTTTTGTACAAAAAATATATAAAAGGATTGTTTTGAGCATGATTAATGTACAGATTTGCATGTTATATCTGGACCATTCAATTAAAAACGGAAACTATTGCACAAGATTAAGGGTTAACACTTTCCAGTGCACAGATTTTCCTTGAAACTTCCGCATTTATAGTATTTATGATTCTAAACAAAACGAAAACAATGACACCTATACGTGCTTGTTTCGTCAGAAAACAGTGATGACGGTTACTGTCGAAATTATGTTTTCAAGGAAAAAACTTGAATAAAAGCTCAGAAGGAGAAATTTGTCATTTGGAGTAATTTTTCAGTTTTCCACCGTGACTTTCAAAGTGGAAATAGCTATACTTCCAAGACTTTAAATTTCCTGCATTTTTTTGCTTGTTTGGTGAGTAACTTAGTGTCAGCAGTTCACAGATCCATCCTTTTTCTCCTTCATAGCACTACCAGAAGACAGTGCTGCTTGTTTCAGTGCTGCAAGAGTGTTTCCATATGTGCGAAAAAAAAGGTACACTTTTGATTCACTGTCCATGACAAAAACACATGCGCAGTAGAATTCGCTCGAACATTGTTAATATACGTTGCTAATTGCCTTCACTAATACAACATGACATCAGTAACTTTATAAAAAGAAAAAGTCTCTGTTGTATTTGAATTACCTCTCAAACTTTCTTCTGTAATTTGCATGTCTCCTGATGCAAAGGTTAACGTTTTGTATCATCATTATTGACAAATTTTATACGGAAAATACTTTGGCACTTACTGAATTGTATGTAATATACTTTAATGGGCAAGACTTTTTTGGATGATTGAGTTTAAAACAAGGCGTCTAATAAACCTAGGTTATATTGAATTTAGGTTGCCACCTAAAGAAACGCCTGATAAATGCGTAATATGTCTGATATTGAGCGTCTTTTTAATGTACAATGTGAGGGTTATGCTTAATCAACGATGATCGATTCAAGATGGCCGGGAATTTGTGTTTAACACTGCGTTGTCAGTTTGAGCATATCAGACCCATTTATTTTTATGTCTACATGTACACATGAGAATCGCCTTCTATTTGTCAATGTCAGATACGGTATGTTAAACGGACTGATCTACGCGCAAGTGGGCGGGTCCTACATTTTTTTTATTACACAGGTGCAAAAAGATTGTTTACTTTCGTATTTTATTTACCTTCTTATTGTTTGCCAAAACGTTAACAAAATGCAATTCATTTTCTTCGAAGAAACAGAAAAAAAAGGTGCTTAGGTTTTGACTGCCTCCAAAGACATCTAGGTTCCTAGGCGAAAGCTCTACCACTTATTAATCTTTATTTCTTACATTTTCTGAAGACTTATAATGGCGTAAAAACATAGTTAAGTAATTATGAGCTATAAACAATTAAGGAACTACGGACATAAATTGGCTCAAACCTTAGTACTGCCTATGAATAACTATAATGAAAGCAATGATGTCAGATCAAAATAAATATTATAAGTACTATTGTTATTATTATTATTGTTGTTGTTTTTTTGTTCAATAATTGCCTGAACTTGTCTTTCAGTTGTCAATAAGGAAAAAAACGGAAGAATAAGTATTCGATTTAACAATGAATACCGAATAAGTACGTTTTATAGCACTCGATGTCTTCGCTTTAACACAAATTTCAATTTGTTACCCAGAAAAAATAGAGAGGCGTTCTGGCAAACAAAGTGTTATTGGATCTCCTTAATGAATTATTACACGCATGCCATCGTATAACTATGGAACCATAAACGCGAGTTTGCTTAACAAACGGCACAACTATGTGGTAAATTGATCCTTTGATACACAGAAAAATTATCAACTTCAAAAAGTTTCGAATCCAAGTCAGCCTTTTTGGACTGCGCAGTTTGACCGGGGTTGATACTTTTTTGTCCAAGTGCAATGAGCTCGATTATTTTTTCCCAAGTGCAATGAGCTCGATACTTTTTTTCCAAGTGCAATTAGCTCGATTCTTTTTTTTTCCCCAAATGCAATGAGCTCCCTTTTCATTGTTCAATTCCATATATCCTAACCTACGCCGCCATTCGTTGGAAAAAAATACTCAAAAAGCTTTTGCGGAATTTTGTCGAAAATGCCCACATAAAATTTGACGAAATGAATTAAAGTTATGATAACTAATGAATGTGAGGACTGATAGTGAAATCTAGCGTAGAAAAGTATTAATTATGATATTAAAAAATACTTCTTTTATTTTATTATCCTGTGACCGTTTAAATTTTCGCGTACAAGACGACAGATAAAGTCAGAGAGATTTCGAGTAACTTACCAACAAAGCATTGTTTCTTGCGTCAAATTATGTTCTGATGGGAGGGGGGTTTTGTTTTATACCAATACCGAATGATTACTGTTTGCCTTATATTATTTCAGAAATCACCGAATAATATCCATTTAGCTTGAAATTACCTCGATGAAAATTTGTAAGCGAATTGCAGGGTTTCGACGACCAAGCAACAAATGAAATAAGCCGTCAAATTCGTCATTTACTTGGTAATAAATACTAATAAAAACCCCACATGTTGAAGTGCCGATGGCTTTGCATCCCTTTACACGTCGTGCGGTAATAACGCAATATATGAAATCAGATCATTTGATTTGTAACATGACTTCATTCGACTACTACATATAGTAAACAAAACAGATGATAAACCTTTTGCACAAGAATACAATAGCTTATATGATTTCTGTTGTTAATGTTTATTGTTAATGTTTACTTGAGAACGTTTTGTTTTTTCTTCCCTCCGAATGTCCCTTGTGTAAAAAGTTACACATCTTTGTAACAATGGTTTTATGAGTACTGATACCATAAACATCATCGGTGTGTTTGTAACACTGGACAGACCTCGGAAAAACATTTATAGGCCCATATTTCAATTTAATGGTAACACTATCACTATAAAACACAGATTCCTGTTCAGATTTTCGCTCAGATCAGTTTGTTTCTCAATGCGTTATAGCTTGGATCATTTTGTAGCTAATTACTTTTTTGTTTTTCAATCACGGAATTTGCATCAAAATAAGTTTAAAAAGTGAATTCCTGTAAATAAAGTGTTTCGGTCGGAGTAAGCAATCGGATAGCTAGGGAAATGACAAATACGCTTGTATCGTATTATTATAAGTATTATTCGCATCCGTTAAAACGTTTTTGACTTTTAGTATTCTTTACAAGCAAGAGTTGGTAAATAAATCTCAGAAACCAAGCAAAAGGAGCTTTTTGTAAACGCAGGTTATGTGAGGAACTGCATTATGCTTTTATAAACATATTATTTTATTCTATAGCAGAATGACCAAAAAGCTGTGTAACTCTGAAAAAAAAAATTGCCACTGCTGCAAGCTACCAAAAGTTTAAGCCGGAACGTTTGCATTGTCCATTAATGGATTGAATTACAGCACATGATCTATGTGATAATGAATTATAAACAACTTTCATGGAATTCTTCCCACTTGTTATACATCTTTTAATTTGATTCCTTACATTAACCTCCTATCATTTATATTTTTTTTTTTTCTTCATTTTTCAGGAGAAGATAGAAAACGAGGAAGACAGACATATACCCGATTTCAAACACTGGAACTGGAGAAAGAGTTTCATTTCAACAAATACCTAACAAGAAAAAGACGTCTGGAAATTTCTCAAATACTTTGTTTGACAGAACGACAAATAAAAATTTGGTTTCAAAATAGGAGAATGAAACTTAAAAAAAATGGTCAACTTGTTTAACACTACTGTAATTTACACACAAATCTGTTATCTAAATATGTTTAAAATGTTTTTATAATAATACTAAATTACTTGACTGAGATGATTTTATTAAATCTAATGAAGACCTGTTGTTATATCTCTAAGGAAAAAAATGTGGAACATGCTAGCAAAGTTTCCGACTTAATTTCTTTTTTTACTTAAGATATGAATTGACTTTTGACTCTTATCAATATATGGTGCGAGTGCGTTATCATTTAAACAGAAGAGTATATTAGCAAAATAAAATAGATAAAAGCTTATAGTTATGGTTGCCACTTAAAAGGATTTGTACTTTTTAAGAAAACAAGAAATTGGATCAAGAAACAAAGTTAAAAAAAGAATAATAGCTGTTTTTTTTTTTTGTCGTTAATTGTAGAGCAAACTAGAATATAAAGAACCCAAACTTTACTGAGAAATAACAATTTATAAAGATAATAACTAAATTGCCCTTGGCAAATTACAAAATCTTTGTATAATTATATTATTATTATCATTATTATTGTTGTTGTTGTTGTTAAAATGATAATAATAATAATTATTCTTATTTGTAGTAATAGTAGTGTTACTATTATCATTATTTACATTGTAATTAAAACAAGTTTTAGAATTAGGAAAGTGAAATGTATTCATCAAAACTGAAAACGAATGAAAAAGAAATGTTGTCTGGAAAAAAAATATATATAGTTTGTGTGTGTAACAAAAAAGTAAATAAATAAAAACAAACAAATACATGTGAGTGGATACTAAACTTTATTTCTATCTTCATTGGTTTTTTTCCCTAAATTAAACATGTATTCAACCGTCATATTTTTTTTTTTCAATTCATATTATACAGACAGCAAATATTGAACAGAATGATTTTTTTTTTCGGTTTGTCTTACTACGGTAAATATGTATGACGTACATAATTTGATAAGACTTAGTGACCTGCTCGTTAGCGCCACCTCTTATTTGACGGCAGTCTAGAAACGTGTTTACCCTAATCATATTTAAATTAAGAATAAAAGATGGGTTGATAATAGTTGCAGAAAAGATCATATATATCAATGCATTTGTTAAAAAAACTTGACATTCAGTAAACTGTTTAAACATTTTTTTTTTGTTTTAATGTTTCTTTTCTGCACTCAGGTGACAATAGTTTCATTAAATTCAAAATTTTATTTCTTGTATTCAATTTCATCAGAGAACTCTAAATCTGATACATGTGATCAAAATGATAAAACAAACATTTATTTTTCCTGTAGTAGATAATGTTAGAAAACTAATATACCTCACAAGTGCATTTTATTTGGCAATTCAGGGAGAAAATACAAAAGAGTATGAACACGATTTAGCTGAGCAACTCCAAGGAAGAATGTTTCGTGGCTTAAATAATTTTTTCCGTGCTTATAATGTATTTCTTAATAATCAGCAGCATCTAAATAGGTTTTTCTGCCTTTGAAACCATACACGACATCGCAATGGCACAGGTGGGCAATGAGATGCGATCAGAAAGAAAATTATAAACTCTTGGCAAATGGAAATAGATTCTCATTGAAGGGAAAAATACATATATCATAAGCGGTGAGAGAGATAACGTCATCTCAATTAAATGAATGTATTTTCGGAAAAAATCCATTCATCTTTTCTCAACACCCGAAAGATGTTGTCTTTTAAGAGTTCACGAAGTTCTTCGATGAAAAAAAATAAATGATTGACTTCACCAAATAATGTATAGTATTATTGATTTCTTTCAGAAAGTGATTCCGAAATACTCTTTAATTCAATATTCAAAATCAGAAGTTTGTAAGAAATATCACTTAATAGCCTAAAATCAGGTCTAGAAATTAGGCAAGTTATGTGATCCTACTTGCACTCTCCTTCTCAAGTAGACATACTGAAACTAATTTTCAATAAAAGTTCTAATTTCTGATAGGAATTTCGTGACATTAACGTTGAAATGAAACATTTAAAAGAATCGTAAGTTCATAAGGCCTGTATATTTTCAAAGACAAATTTATAGATGTCATTTTCTGTTATGAAAATGTCTAGTCGTATATATCAAATATGAAGAATTTATTAAGAAAAAAAATTATTCCATGATATAAGGAAATGCACTCCTGTGTCTATATGGATACAAGGTAAATTGATGTAAAAATAATCAATGTAAAATGTAAACAATTACACAAAAATGCAAATTTTGAAATTACAAGATACTGTGAAAAGGTATTTTGTATTAAAATTTAGAGCAATTTGTTATCATAGAGAAATGGTGATTACAAATAAACAAGTTTCCGATTTATATTTCATAACACTTGCCAAGACAATCATGGTGTTATTTTCACTGCTTATTACGCCTTTAGCAAACAGTGTAAATCTTCAGATAGTATTGAGGGAACAAACACTGATTATAATTATAATTGTAATTATGATTTGTAGGTACTTAATTCATTTATTTGATTTGCAGATTTCTTTTTACTTGACCTCTCGATTTGTTTTCAGTTATTTCATAAGAAACACATGGTAATTTTGTATTGTTTTGAATGGGTATAGTCAGTCTAATTATGTCCAATTTGTTTTAAAGATGGACAATAAGCAGCTTGAAAATACCTTTGCAGCGTATATTTGGAAATGAGAAATTTGTTATCCAGACTTTGATTTCTTTCAGTAATAGGGAAAATCGACATAAAGTTACATAGCTTTTGACAAAATATAGACTTAATTCATTTAAATGCGAAAAAAAGATTATGTAATAAACAAAACGAAATGAAACAAAAATACATAAATGCAAAGTAAATGTGAGAGGGAAAAGGTAAAAAAATTGCAGTAAGTGAGAGAAAGAATTTTTCCGGTGGACAAAGGGTTTACGTGTCTTGCAGTAGCCCGGTTTTCTTTGGGAAAAGAAATATCGATAGGAAATTATCAGATTATTGAGCAGCAAGTGGCAAACAACGATAAGAAAAAGAAAAGATAAATTTTGTACATTGAAAAATGTTAACATCTAATTCTATGATTTCAGTATGTATCAAGCAAATATTGTAATTCCGACCTGAAGGATTAAGTAATAATGATAATTTGTCGTCTTCAAGATTTAGCAGCTTTAGCATAATAACGCTTCGTTGTAATTTTAAATTTTTGAATTAAGGGTTTTTATCTTATTTTCCATATTACTTTTTTAACTTTGGAAATCAATTTAAGAGCCATTGTATAACATATTTTTTAGCAATGTTTTTTATTTGTTTTGTTTTCTTGGATGGAACCATTTTCTCTTTACCGTTCTTATGCAGTTATATGGTTTATAATTACGTCTGAAATTCTTCTGTGAGACTGGAATATCTCTATTTTGCCTATCATGGCCATTATTATTATTTAGATTTGTTTCAACATTAAAAAAAAAACATTTCAAAAGTTTTCAAAGTGATTAGATGTGTTAACAGTAAAATACCCATGAGAACAGATTTTTTTGATGAACTTTTCATAATAGACCAGCGGTATGGTGCTACTTTCATGCACCGAGTGCCACCGAATAGAATTGATCCCACGCCGAAGTCCAATACCTTAAAAATAAAAAAAAATAAAAAAAACTGGGATCCTCCCTGTTAAAAGAAATATTCAAGAGAATCTAAATAAAACAAATAGAAACCTAACTTTGCGTGAATATGATCTTTATTTTTATCTTTTTAATACATGAATTACGCACATTTTCTAATTTAGTTTGAAATATAATTCATAGAAAACTGAAGGATGATAAGTAAACTTTTTTTCCTTGAGTTGAAATTAATCAGACATTTTGTGGAAGAATCCATTGGAAGTTATATATAGGTCGTAAATTTGTCATCTAACTGTTCAAAGTAAGGACAAGACAGAACGGTATAGTCTAGAAATAAAAAAAGTGAGCCTCAATCATTTGACAAAATGTTGAACGCCCAGAGTGTAGATCAAATAGACAAAGAAAGGAAACCCTTTGAAGTTACCTTCACATTTGCATATCGTCTATAAAGAATTACGCAAGTCGCATTTTCGAAAGCCCCATACCTCTTTGCAGACGACTTGAAGACTAACGAAATTGATTTACTATAAAATACGAAATAAAATCTGTTTTTGTATATTATATGTAACCTGAATTACAATAAATCAGAATATTAATTCGCATCGATCTATCTGAAAATTAAATGAAGATGTCACAAATGATATCGTTTTCTGTTAAAATTCAATATTGATAAAAAATTTTACATTCACATTTTACGCATATTTTATGGTTACGATCGCGTATCGAATAAAATAAAAGAAGAATACAGAATGATCTGTAACATTGCAGGTTACTTTCCTTGCTCAACTGACAACATATAACTGGCACTTTTGTATCACTCTATGTTTATTATATTATGTTATATTATTTTATATTATTTATCATCTTAACTGATTTTTAACATGTAAAAGAGAGTAAAGTTGATTCAGTACTGTACATGCATATAAAGGGGCGCTTTTTAAAAACTCTTAGCTTTTTAACTCATTTTTTTTTTTTTGTAACATGCGCCTTTGAATTTATAACTCATGGAAAGTCTTCATGTACATGACATAATAATAAAATTCTGTTCTATAAGATGATAATGGTGACGCTAATAATGATGATGATGATGAGGAGGAGGATTTGTGTCCGATTATAACACATCATTTTTAATGCGAAGTAGGGATATTACAGGGTAATTGAATTTACGTTTTATATCGTTGTATGGGTCAGATGCCTAGAATAGTAGAAAAAAGATTGATATGGTATGGAACCATCATATATCTTATATGAACTTGTTGGTTGTACAAATCCTTTATAAGGATTCAAGAGCCTCATAATCTAAACATTTACATTAACAGGAATTACAACTGCAATTTTACTGAAAAAAAAAAAATGTACAAAACTTTTTCAGTATGCCTTGAGTGTAGGCTAAACATATCAATGTATGATAACTTTATCATATAAATCATAAAGTTTTATCACATAACCTCCCTTGTTTTCAGTGTAATATACCCATTACGAATTTTCTTATCTCACACACGTTTAATATCACATTTGCGTGACGTCATTTTTGACGTCATTTTGTAGGCATTTCATACAAGTGAATGGAAAATACCGCGGGTGCATTTATGAATGTTTTTGCATCATCTGATCTATATTTTGTGAAATATCGTAATGTGATAAAAAGAATCTGACATTTGTGGGCTTTTGAGATAAGATTTTATTAAACTCGTCAAGGAAAATGTTATTAAGCTCGCCAAAGGCTCGCTTAATAACATTTCCCTTGACTCGTTTAATAAAATCTTATCTCAAAAGTCCACTCATGTCAGATCCTTATATCCGCGTGTAGTCATTTTAAGGCTTCTGTGTTAAGCTAATGTAATAATGAGGGTGAAACAGTGTATACAACTTAAAGGAAGTTTGGCTTAACGGAATATAATGCAGCACGCGAAGAAGGGAATTCGAACATTTGCATAAAGTGTGGTCTCAGATCAGCCTTTACGACTACATTAGATTTTGTGCAATAGTAGTCTTGTGCAAAACATTCACTTACAGAAAGTGTCGTGACAGATTAGCCTGCGCCGACTGCGCCGGCTGATCCAAGTCGACATTTCACACAAACGTCGGAATACCCCTTTTGGCGTGGTACAGGCCATGTCATTTCGAAAGAAGAATAATGCACTTTTTTCCAGATGGAAATCATCATAGTATTTGAACCATACTGTTGCAAAAGGCGGTTATACCGTTATACCGATCAATTCGTCATACGATTATGGGTCAATGAAATATGTTTTAGTCAGCAAACGACTGAAAGTTGTCGATGGGTTAAAATACAGCAGAATCATTGATGCAACGTGATGTATATTATCGACTGATATGAGAGCTGTGCAGAGCAATGCAGAGACAATGATAATCGTTCTTTTATATGTAAACAAGTTATGATGAAGCAGCACCTTTTTTGTCTTCGAAGATTGATCTGACGCCATTGTTCTGCAGCAGTCTAAAGTGCGATCGTCCTCGAAATTTACAACCGTTACATACTGATATATCTTACTATATATGCATATACTGATATATTTTATTATGTATATGCGTGATTAAAATTCCATTTTCTATTTAATAAAACGGAACATAATCATGATAACGACAAGCGAAACGGCCAAAGAGCGAAGTCTTCACCTTAAAGGATATCATGGGTGCGATGTGATTCGTAAATCATATCGTGCCATTTCGGAATGGTAATGTCTTTTTGCCTATATGTATATGCATTTACAACCGGCCTATGTTGAATTATGCGAATTATATGTAATATGTAAGAGCATGGTAATTGTTTAAGGCTTTCATATTTTCACAGGATAACGCTATACTATTCTGAATAAAAGAGGTATAAATAACTGTATCATGTTGTCGCCTTGCCAAACGTACTTTTAATTCTGAACTAGCATCTGCATCGGTACTAATCTGACTATGCTTTATTCTGTCATAATGTAGACAAAATAATTATGGAAGTTTAAACCCCCAAAAAGTAATCCCGAGTGTTAATGTGTCTTTTGGGATCATTAGAGGGGTAAGCATAAGAAATATGCTGATTTGATAAGAAATATCTGCTTTTACCTCAATAGTTTCTGTAAAAACAGATAACTTTAGCTTATTTGTGTCGATTACATTTGCATATGCCTTCATTTCAGCAAAACTCTGTCGTTTCTAAGGCAAAAAAGTTTGGGCGAGAAAATGTGTCATAATTGACGATGTCGGTAGATTGTTAATGCAAAGACCTCTTTACAAAACAGGACCCAACACTAAATCTATGCATGTGCGAAAATTTTGTGACAATTCTTATACCTATTGCCAGTCATTAGCAAAAGCAACCCACTTTAAACTCATATTTGCCACTACAAAACAAGCGCTTGCTCTGGTCCACAGTATTTGTGCAAGGAAAAGACCATTTTGTATGTCGAACAAATAAGATGCCATTGCAGGATATGTTTTAATAGCGGTTAAAGACGGTTTAAACAGTCTTTCAGTCTGATCATTATTATCATTTGTCTTTTTTAAGTATTTCAAAAAACACCTTGTGTTTTTGTCAGAGCCATGCCTAACACTAGTTGGAGATTTTGATTACAGGGCTTGCATTCCGTCACGGAAGAAAACGTGGTGAAAAGCAAAGGGAGACAATCCCATGGGCTGTGACAGCGTCACAATAAAATCATTCACAACAAATAAAATATTTAAAGAAATTTGGAAAGAATAGTCTTATACACTTGGGCCTAAATACATTCTGTATATCAGAAAGAAGTCAGCTACCTTTGACTGGGAAATGTCTGTTTCCAAATAAATGTATAAAAGAAAAGTTTACTATCCCACTGTCGCATATCAAAAGGAAAGAAAATGTCAGTGATGACACGTTTTCTCGCCTAGACTCTAAACCTTCTGCTGCTATGAACTTCAGCAACCAGCATTCTTCACAATACATAAACATGCAGCATGAAGGTTTACAAAACCTTTTTTACTGTCATGTCTTAAAAAGCGTTACATTTCCCCGTGTCGTCTCTCCTCAAGGCTAAAGGGTTTTTGCCGGTACCACTTCACCATTGAAAGGTGAAGATTTACGGGCTTTATTTCAAATGCATGCTGCTTGTATCGCGCATCTGCGGGCACTAAACCCGACGAAAATCTGGGAAATCTCAATTAACTCTTTACCATGTGAAGCCAATTCAAAGCAGAAGACTTACGGTAATCATATAAAAAACTGCATGTTCATGAATTCAGATTGATAACACAGATACATGTGAAAAATTATAACCAAAAGAGAAATTACTCGTCACGAGCAATTTCTCTCTTTGCCACACTGTTTTCAAAAGAGGTATGTCGCTAGATGCATAGTTTTCCGAAGAAGGGAGTGTGTCAATCTCAAGACCAAAGCTCTGGTCTATCAATTTCCGACTGGTTTATGGGTGCCCCTTTGACCTAGGAAGAGAAAAGCAACTTCAATTGAAATCTGTCAGTGCAATTGACCGGATCCCGACTCTCAATTTTCATTTTGACAAAACTTTATAGAGCATCTACTGTACACGGTAAACTTCGGAACAGCCCATTTCTATTTCAAAGGTCAGAATAACAAAGAAGACAAATACCACTTATAATTTCATTAAAAAAGAATGTGAAAGGGAGATCATGAATCATTTTCTTAAACAACAACTCACTCTTTTACCGATTTTACCAAATGCTGCTGAACGCAGAGGCATAGTAGGCGCTCCGTAGAAATATGCAAGAGTTGCTATTTTGAGGTCAAGCTCTGCTTAATTGTCTCCAAGAGCTGATGATAGTCATTGCGACAGGAATCATTCCTGTATGACAGCTTAATCTTGCCTCGACGACGTGTATGTGGGTAAGTTGTAATGACCTAGAAAAGAATCCTGCATTGATCAATGGTTAAAAGATCTCCAGGGAAAATTGAATAGGTGTTCTGGCCTCCGAGAAATTACTGAAATGTTCGAAACGGCGTTTAACGACGTCCATAAAAGAAAAATACTTCAGTGACAGTCGCTTGAATTTCGCTTCATCCCGATAGTGGTCAAAGGGAGAAAACTCGTTTGAGACTGATCACGTATAAAGTGCGAGCACGGTTATTGTTTTTGATAATTACATCTTTCATCAATATTTACTAACTTTTCTCATTGAAAACAAAAGACTTGTAAGTTGAACAATTATTGTGTTTTTCTTCTTCTTTTCACACAATAAATGATTATGGTTAATTATGGTAATTGACGCTGCTGATGATGATGGTGATGATAATGCTGATGATGATGAAATGATGATCGCTGTTATTATAATTTATGTTGTTCTGTTTCAGCGGTATTTGGGTTTTCAATGATGATAAAACTGATAAATGTATTTTCATATTTCTTACATTAAAGGACATTAGTGGCCAAAAATAAAGATAGAGTTTGTTAAAAAGCATTTATTCTAATTCATACAATTTAAAAGTATATAGAATCATTGTGAAGACAACAATTCGTTATATTACGGGGGTGCGTGAAGTTAGCAGTAAGTTCGATAATCGGAGTTCGATATTCAATGTCGAAATGAATATGCGGATGAGTTGAATTTCATGCCGCAGTAAATTCGCTTTTTTTTTCAAACTCAAGGGATAGTTACGAACATTTATGAATCCCGATTTGAATATCGAAATGAATTTCAAGCCAGCAGCAGATTCGCGTGTTTTAATGTATGGGCATGTGGATGTCTATGAGATTGAATATAGATTTGAATATCGAAATGAATATCATGCCAGCAGCAGATTCGCATTTTTTTTTTTTTTGTACGGGCATGTGGATGTGTATGAGATCGAATATAGATTTGAATATCGAAATGAATTTCATGCCAGCAGCAGATTCGCGTTTTTTTTTATGTACGGGCTTGTGGATGTCTATGAGATCGAATATAGATTTGAATATCGAAATGAATTTCATGCCAGCAGCAGATTCGCGATTTTTTATGTATGGGCTTATGAATGGTGTATAAGATCGAATATAGATTTGAATATCGAAATGAATTTCAAGCCAGCAGCAGATTCGCGTTTTTTAATGTATGGTCATGTGGATGTCTTTCAGATTGAATATAGATTTGAATATCGAAATGAATTTCATGCCAGCAGCAGATTCGCGATTTTTTATGTATGGGCTTGTGGATGTCTATGAGATTGAATAAAGATTTGAATATCGAAATGAATTTCATGCCAGCAGCAGATTCGCGATTTTGTATGTATTGGCTTATGGATGGTGTATGGGATCGAATATAGATATGAATATCGAAATGAATTTCATGCCAGCAGCAGATTCGCGTTTTTATTATGTATGGGCTTACTGATGGTGTATAAGACCGAATATAGATTTGAATATCGAAATGAATTTCAAGCCAGCAGCAGATTCGCGTTTTTTAATGTATGGGCATGTGGATGTCTTTGAGATTGAATATAGATTTGAATATCGAAATGAATTTCATGCCAGCAGCAGATTCGCTTTTTTTATGTATGGGCTTGTGGATGTCTATGAGATTGAATATAGATTTGAATATCGAAATGAATTTCATGCCAGCAGCAGATTGGCGTTTTTATTATGTATGGGCTTATTGATGGTGTATAAGACCGAATATAAATTTGAATATCGAAATGAATTTCATGCCAGCAGCAGATTCGCGATTTTTTATGTATGGGTTTATTGATGGTATATAAGATCTAATATAGATTTGAATATCGAAATGAATTTCATGCCAGCAGCAGATTCGCGTTTTTTAATGTATGGGCATGTGGATGTCTTTGAGATTGAATATAGATTTGAATATCGAAATGAATTTCATGCCAGCAGCAGATTCGCGTTTTTTTACGTATGGGCTTGTGGATGTCTATGAGATTGAATAAAGATTTGAATATCGAAATGAATTTCATGCCAGCAGCAGATTCGCGATTTTGTATGTATGGGCTTATGGATGGTGTATGGGATCGAATATAGATATAAATATCGAAATGAATTTCATGCCAGCAGCAGATTCGCGATTTTGTATGTATTGGCTTATGATTGGTGTATTGGATCGAATATAGATATGAATATCGAAATGAATTTCATGCCAGCAGCAGATTCGCGTTTTTATTATGTATGGGCTTATAAATGGTGTATAATACCGAATATAGATTTGAATATCGAAATGAATTTCATGCCAGCAGCAGATTCGCGATTTTGTTTGTAGTGGCTTATGGATGGTGTATGGGATCGAATATAAATTTGAATATCGAAATGAATTTCATGCCAGCAGCAGATTCGCGTTTCTTTTATGTACGGGCTTGTGGATGTCTATGAGATTGAATATAGATTTGAATATCGAAATGAATTTCATGCCAGCAGCAGATTCGCGATTTTTTATGTATGGGCTTATGAATGGTGTATAAGATCGAATATAGATTTGAATATCGAAATGAATATCATGCCAGCAGCAGATTCACGTTTTTTTATGTATGGGCTTGTGGATGTCTATGAGATTGAATATAGATTTGAATATCGAAATGAATTTCATGGCAGCAGCAGATTCGCGTTTTTTTTATATATGGGCATGTGGATGTCTATGAGTTTGAATATAGAGTTGAACATCAAAATGAATATCATGCCAGCAGGAGATTCGCGTTTTTTTTATGTATGGGAATAAGGATGGTGTATAAGATCGAACATAGATATGAATGTCGAAATGAATTTCATGCCAGCAGCAGATTCGCGTTTTGTTTTTATGTATGAGCTTAAGGATGGTGTATAAAACGAATATAGATTTGAATATAGGAATGAATTTCATGCCAGCAGCAGATTGGCGTTTTTTCATTGTATGGGTATGTGGATGTCTATGAGATCGAATATAGATTTGAACATCGAAATGAATATCATGCCTGCAGCAGATTTGCGTTGTTTTTATGTATGGGAACAAGGATAGTGTATGAGATCGAACATAGATATGAATATCGAAATGAATTCCATGACAGCAGCAGATTCCCGATTTTTTTTATGTATGGGCTTATGAATGACGTGTAAGATCGAATATAGATTTGAATATCGAAATGAATTTCATGCCAGAAGCTGATTCGCGTTTTTTTATATATGGGCATGTGGATGTCTATGAGATCGAATATAGATTTGAATATCGAAATGAATATTATGCAAGCAGCATATTCGTGATTTTCCATGTATTAGAATATGGATGGTGTATGCAATCGAATATAGATATCAATATCGAAATGAATTTCATGCCAGCAGCAGATTCGCTTTTTTTAATGTATGGGCATGTGAATGTCTATAAGATTGAATATAGATTTGAATATCGAAATGAATATCATGCCAGCAGCATATTCCCATTTTTTTATGTATGGGAATATGGATGGTTTATCAGATCGAATATAGATTTGAATATAAAAATGAATTTCATGTCAGCAGCAAATTTCGCGATTTTCTATGTATGGGAATATGGATGGTGAATGAGATTGGACATAGACTTCAATATCGAAATGAATATCATGCCAGAAGCAGATTTGCATTTTCTAATGTTTGGGTATGTGGATGTCTATGAGATCGAATATAGATTTGAGTATCGAAATGAATTTCATGCCAGGAACAGATTTGCGTTTCTTTCATGTATGGCATGAGGAAGGTGTATCAAGTGGAATGTAGATTTGAATATCGAAATGAATATCATGCCAATAGCAGATTCGCATTATTTTCTTTGGCTTAAGGAAGTTTTATCAAGTTGAATGTTGATTTGAATATCGAAATGAATTTTCATACCAAAAGCAGATTTGCGGGTTTTTTTTTATTTGGAGCATAAGGAAGGTGTATCAAGTCGAATGTAGATTTGATTATCGAAATGAATGTCATTCCAGCAGCAGATTCACATTTTTTCATGTATGGCATAAGGAAGGTGCATCAAGTTGAATGTAAATTTGAATATCGGAATGAATTTCATGCCCGCAGCAGATTCTTTTATGGCATAATGAAGGTGCATTGAATCGAGTGTAGATTTGAATATCGAAATGAATGTCATGCAAGGAGGAGATTCGCGTTTTTTTCAGGTTTGCCACAAGGAATGTGTATCAAGTCGTATGTAGATTTGAATATCGAAATGAATTTCATGCCAACAGTAGATTCGCTTTTTGTCAATGTGTGCCATAAGGAGGGTTTGTCAAGTCGAATGTAGATTTGAATATCGAAATGAATGTCATGCCAGCAGCATATTCACATTTTTTCATATATGGCATAAGGAAGGTGTATCAAGTCGAATGTAGATTTGAATATCGAAATGAATTTCATGCCAGCAGCAGATTCGCCTGTTTTTATGTATAATTATATGGATGGTTTATGAAATCAAATGCCGATTTGAATATCGAAATGAATATCATGCGAGCAGCGAATTTGTCTGTTTTTATAGGAACATGGATGATGTATGAAATCGAATGTAGATTTGAATATTGAAATGAATGTCTTGCCAGCAGCAGAATCACGAATTTTCTGTATCGACAGGCTGCTGGTGTTTGCAATCGAACATATACATGTACATGTATTTGAATATCAAAATGGATTTCATGCTAGCAGAAGATTTGAAAAAATTCTGTACGAGTATTAGATTTGCTTATGAAATCCAATGTAGAATATCGAACTAAATTTCATGCTAGCAGCAAATTAGCTAAAATTTCTGTATGTGCATGAAGATGATACGTGAAATAGAATGTAGATATGGATATCGAACTTAATTTCATGCAACCAGCAGATTCGGAAAAAGAAACTTTGTAAGGGCATGAAAGTGATGAATGAAATCGATCGTACATTTGAAAAGCGAACTGCATTTCGTGATAGCAGCAGATTCGCTAAAAACTCTGTACTGGCGTGAAAGTAATGCATGAAACCGAATGCATGTTTGAATGTTGATCTGAATTACATGCTAGCAGCAGATTCGCTAAACTTTTTGAACGGACATAAAGACTGTGTAATGCAATTAAACGTAGATTTGAAGGCTGAGCTGAATTCCTTGCGGTAATCTTTCTACACAGTCATGAAGATAGATCATTAATCTGAAATAAGATTTCAATTTTGAACTGATTTCATGCTAGCAGAAGATTCGGTTAAATTTCTAAATGGTCATGTAGATGGATTACTTCGTCGAAGTAAGATTTTATTTTTCAACTGAATTCCATGCTAGCAGCAGAGACAAAAAAATCTGTATTTTGGTAGAAAATCAAAATAGATTTCACTATCGAAATGAATTTCGTGCAAGCAGCAGATTCGCTGACATATGTATGGACACTGCGATTTTGTATGGAATTGAATATAGAGTTAAATGTCGAACTGAATCTTAGGGGGTAATAGCGGATTCGCCAATATTTTTTTCGCGGGCTGTAGATGATGTTTGAAATCGAATGTAGGTTTGAATATCGAACTATATGTCCGTGAGCAGCAGATTCGCCAAAATTTCTGCACGGGCCCGTATTGATTTATCACATCGAATGTAGATTCGAATGTTGAAGTGAAGTTCATGTTAGCAATATATTCGGAAGAAAATCTATATTGACATATTAATTGTTTATGCAATAGAATGTAGGTTTGAATATCGAAGTGAATTTTCTATTTGCAGCAGAATTGAAAAAAAAGTCAACATGAGGATGTAGATAATGAATGAAATCGAATGTTAATTTAGGCACGAAGATGGCGTTTCAAATGAAGAATGGGTTTTCAATAAGCAAAAATATTTGTAAATTTACAACAATATCCATATGTATGATATTTAGAATCAAATATCATCTGAAATATTTATCTGAATAACACGCAAAAAGCCGATTCGCAAAAATAGCAACATTGGCATTTAAATATTGATATGATTTCATGACAGTAGTACATTCTTTACAGAAAAATTACCCACACTTATAATTCTTATAAGAAATTAAATATCTATTTGAATATAGATATCAATTTTATGCAAACAACGGATTTGCGAAATTTCCATATTGTCATATAGGCAGTATGTATACAGATGGGGTTTAACACCGAATAAAGATTTTGAATGTTATACTATAATATGGTCATGAAAATAGTCTATCAGATCAAATATAGAATTAATGATTTATACGAGTTTTAAGTCGACAGCTGATCCATGAAATCTTTAAATTTGAATATGTAAACAGTTTATGAAATCGAATAAAGATTTTACCAACGGTTTGAAAATAATGTCAGTGGCAGTTCGGTGAAAACCAACTTCAATTTGTGAACATTTTATCCTGTCTTATATGGAATTTTGTGGTATCTTTTAAGGGGTTGCTAAGTAGAGCACTTCTATTGGTATTGATTGATCGATCGCTCGATTGATTAATTGATTGATTGATCGGGTGATTTATTTTATAAATATATATTCACTTGCTCACTTGATGCATTTATTATAGGCGTCTGTTCATTTGTCCATTTATTCTTTTGTTCCATGTTTTTGTTTGTTGCAAAGTTCCAAAATCTGATTGTCATATTTTTTGTAAGTGTCATTTTCTGGTTTTAATCCAGTTGTGCAATGTTTCTCATTCTAACCATTGCTGAATACTTCTTTTTTTCCCTTCTTTTCTGTTGTATATACAGAATGTCATTAATGTTATTAAAATGCTCACCGATTTACCTGAAAAACAATAAGAATAACAAGAATGGAATGCGCATGTATAAAGTGTGTACAATCTAGTACTGACGCGAGTTTCATGCGAGCAGCAGATTTCCAAACGACATTGTATTTGCATATATATTTCTTAGACCAGATCGGAACCTAGGCAGATCGGAAATTTACCAAGGCAAATCCGGAATCTACCTATACCAAATTAGAATTTTAATTTTGTGTAGACCAAAAAAGATTCTTTTGGGATTTTTTTAATCTTGTTAATTCACATGTGTTTACAAATGAGATGTATTTTTAATTAAAGCAATTTATTTGTTTTTTCCACAGTTGCATTTTGTTTTTTTCTAAAGTGTAAACATTCAAAATTTAAACTTACTCAGAATTTCTCATGAAAACTTCCTCTATGCTGGGGTTTTTAAGGTAGTATCATTCAAATGAAAAACAGTTGTTTCCACAATATTATTATCCTAATAAATTTCCTGTGGTTTAAAATGAGTATTATTGTAATGCTTTGACCGAGCCACTTTTTCCTTTTTTTCCACCTTAGAATTATCACTTATAAATCTAAAGCCACTCTATTCTCGTTACAAAAGGAGATAATAATTAACCCCTTTAAGAAAACTAACAGAAATATCAGCATTTAAAGATAGACAACAAATAAATTTCTGGTCGGTTAGAAATGTGCAAAAATATTATATCAGTATAAATCCTAATAAGAAATGTTATCCCATGTTGCATTAGAAGCGTTAGGATGGTAATACCTTAAGTTAATTAAGATTGTTTATATGTACATGTAGTTGAACCATATCAAACGTAAATATGTTCCAGTTTGGTCTAAGCAGACTGCGGAGCTGTCTAGCCAAACTGAAACTATATTTTGATCTAGGCAGAATTCCAGTTTGGTCTTGGCAGATTCTTGATCTGCTAAGATTCAAGTTTGGACTACAACATATACATACAAATGGTGTATGAAGTCGAATTACGATTTGAATATCAAAATGAATTTCATACTGAGTAGGATACACAAAAATTTCAACGCGGACATACAGATGGTATATGCAAACGAATATATTTAGACAAGTGATTTCACCAAACAAACTAGTTATGAAATGAAACCAAACAACATGCCGACGACCAGATCAATTTAAAAGGTTTTGACAAACTGCCTTTCTTGATTGGACCAGCCCGCATTGCTCAGGTGTTAGAGCATACCTGGATTGTAAACGTCAAGCGTTTAGTTATTATATGCTGAGAGTCCAAGCCCCACGGCTGACCATCTATAATTACCAATCGTCTGTTGGATGAGACGTTAAACCGATTTCCCGTGTGACGGTGCCATAAACCGATCAGATTAAAGAACAGGGCGTAACTTAGGGTGGTTGTAACCTGTATGTTGCACTATCTCTCGGAGCAAAACTAACAGTCTTCAGGGGACGTTGCCCATATGGGAAACCGGTGGTGACAACAAATAAACGCAAATTCAATCAATCTTTCTCAGTTGGCCTGCTGGTGTAATGCAGAGAAATGATCTTCCCTACAAGATGACCCATGAGTTATTTCACTACATAGAGGAATGGCCCGGGTCATTATTAGTAGAGAAATGACCCCTGAGGGTTACATATAATAATGACCCAGCTCATTTCTCTACGTAGTGAAATGACCCAAAATGACCAATGGGTCATTTCTCTATGTAGTGAAATGACCCATGGGTCATTTTATAGAGGAGAGTCATTTCTCTGTATTACACCGGCAAAGCTCAACTTGTAGAGCGTTGGACGTGTAAGCTTCAAGTCTTGGGTCACATGAGGGTGTGGGTTCGAGCTCCATGGCTGGCTATCTAAGTATACTTATAGTCTTTCGAATGAGACGTTAAATCGAGGTCTCGTGTGGTAGTACTTTACACTGAGAGAAACAGGCTCAATTCAGTGTGGGTTCTGTAACAAAATAAAAAAAGTCTTCAAGAGGTAGGCCCCGAAACATCCTTCTGTTTTGCCTCCTCTCTTTCCAAACGCACACTAGTGCCTTCGGCTCTCAGTTAACGCCAAATGTATTCCAATGCACTGCGTAACACTTTTAACAAGCTGACAACGGTCCTGACTTGAAAAAAAAAAAAAGTTCTGCGCATGTTTTCAAGCGCATGTTTCCATGATTTTTCAAATGCGACCAAGTGCAGGGTCGTAAGAAGTCGTATTTTTATAGTATTGGGTAACATTTGGAATTGAACTCAAATTATTAAATTTGTATTTAATGGATTAGAAACATTGTGGGAAAAGGAGAAAGTCCCGGTTACCAACATTTTCCCATTTTCCCACAGGAACCGTCTCCCACAGGATCGTCAAATTCGGAATTATGTAGTTTAATTTTTATTATATACATGAATACATCTCCCCACGGAGCAATCTCAAAATGGTGCTTTTCACCAAGATGTTTCATAAGTGTACAGGGGCTTACTAGCGCTTTCTTCATGATTTCGGTAGAAACGAAGGCAAAAGGGCTTGCCTGCAGATCCAAAGACGGGTTTTAGATAGTGTGGAAACATGAATATGTGAATTGTCGCCGTTGAACACATCTCCCATGGCATTAATCACCCCACGCTTGAATATAAAAACTGAATAAATCTCTTATCAGTTTAGGACCTCTATCTTATTTAGGCCCCAGTCACACCAAACTAGTTCTAAGAACATCTTACCCTACACTGACATAATCAGAAAACGGGTTGCGGGTAGAACGTGTATTTTTTGCCTGATAATACCTGAAGCCCCTGTCTTACAAAACGTGTTCATAGAAAGTCTTAACCCGGTCAACAAAAGCGTAAAATGGAATGCGGTCGGGAAAGGACGTGTAATTTCTGTAAAATGCAAACGCACTGCCATTTGATACCCGAGTACACCGCGACGGGATCGAAGTATGGCAGGTCCGTTCGTGTCGTTCTAAGTACATTGTCAATTCGCCTAATTACAGGAAGGGTTGGACGGAAAAGAAATGTGCAGGCTCAAAGTTCTGGAGCACCTTTCCCGTCCTAACCTGTCTATTAAGTTCGTAAACAGATCGTGATAAGTTGCTTATACATTCACTCCGTTCGAAACCAGTTTAAGTCCGTTTTGCAAGTAATTTCGGAACTGAGTGAGAACGTTTGTGTGACGAAAGTTTGTGTGACGAGCGTATTACCTACAGTTAGTGATAAACTATACTCTCTCAAAAAAGAAACGCAACATACAGAAAATAGGAAATTTACTTCATATATTATTTTCATAATTTATGATATAAATAATTTACACAGGAATGCAAAAATTGGCACACTTCTTGTTCATGAGTTCTTTTACCTTGGAATATCACAGTTTGTCACATATTGTCAATAAATCACTCATAAATTGTCAATATCTGGTATAATATTTCAAAAAGATAATCTGATGTTGCGTTTCTTTTTTGAGAGAGTATAGTTAGGGCAAGTTGTCTCAGAATTTGGGGCGAGTTGTCTTTTGAAGATGGGGCTAATTGTCTTGGGGCGAATTTTTTGTGGAGCCAGTTGTCTTGCACTCGACAAGTGATACTAGTTTCATGGCTGCAACTGATTCGCCAAACTTTCAATTTCATAAATGTAAATTGTTTATGATTCAAATAAAGATTTCATCGGCGATTTAAATCTCATAACAGCAGCAGATCAACAAAAGTAAGCAGCAAGTTTTGAAAATAGTACCCTGTAATTCATGGCTTCAGAATTCTTGAAAACGAATCAATTATTAAAGAGAAGTGTTGTCGTGATCGTATGTTCTTATTTGTTTTTATTGTGCCTTAAAGACTCTACCTTCTGAAAGCAAACATGAGCCGGTTATACGTATAGTTGTTTGACAAATAGAGGTCTTTTTAGCTCACATGAGTGGAAATTAAGACCCATTTTGGGCTTTTCTTAAGTAGGCGCACTGCCAAATCAAATTCAATTTATTGTATATAACTTTACTTCTCATGTAAAGTGAAAGGTAGTTAAATCAAAAACTTTTCTGCTTTAAGTCTTTGTCTTAGTAGCTTTTTTTAAACAGGTAACCTTATGCAAATAGTATGAAGTTTCTTAAAACTGGAAACGGGTGAATGTATTACTGATGAATGACTACAGAATTCGACGACTACCACCACTACTACTACTTCTTGTACTTAATTAGTCTACACTAGTAAAGGTAATGTCTGTTCACATGACACACTTGGAATATGAAGAACAGAAAAATATGCTGATTTTTTTGTATGACGTCCAAAGGTTGTGAAAAAGAACATTTACTTACTCTTATTTAGTCTGGAAGTGATAAGTAATTAGTCAAATTGGTTTTTTTTTCTCAATTTCTTTTTTCGACGTGGATGAATGACCTTATTTTAGTTCAATCAGCCTTGCATCGTGTCTTATTGCATCATGTGGTTTTTCAGTACCTATAAAACATGACATAACGTTACTACTTACATAGTTGCACTCCTTTCTGTGTTCTATTATGAATACACAGATAATTTTATTTCTACATTAAAAAAATGACAACATTAATGCATTATACATGAGATAAAATGGACATCATAATGAAACTTTGTCAAACTACGTTTAAATCTACAAGATTTTTCAATATTCAACAAATATTTAATTATTCAATTAAGAACACATTATTCAATATGTTCTTTAGTGTGATTTTCAGTCAAATACTAAATTTTAACTTAGTCTAAATTAGGTGAATTTCCTCAACATCAGATGAAATTCTTCAAACATTCCCAGTGAATGCTGATTTCACATTGCGAAAATTCCATTTGAGATTTTCTCTCAACAGTTCACATCTAACTTTAGTCGTTGGTGTTGAATAGCGATGCATTCTTTCAGACCTGATGTTGTCATGTTATTCCTTTCTGAGTGCCCTTTGCAGACCCCTTGGTCTGCCAGTGCTTCTAAATTCGCCTTTGACCGAAGGCAAATTACACCATTCGTAGAGCTCGTTTGTTTCTATGCAAGTCAGGGGAAGTGGCTATATACAGTGAGTTAAGGCGTTGTATTTGTTGCCAAACCTTGCTCAACTTGTCAGTTTCATTGATGCTTGCACTGTAACTGTGGTGGACGCGCTTGACTAATATTTCCAGTCTGTCTCATCCGTATCCAGTCTGTCTCACCTGATAGCGTTGGCTTTAGTGTTTCTTTGAACACTTTCAGCAATACTGTAGTAAAGTTTGCTTGGAACCAAGCCATAACCAGATGTCAACGAAATTGCCATGGATACTAGAATCTCTTGTAATATTGTCACAAAGAAATTGCTTGGTTTTGTGAACTACCATTTCAATCACATAAACATCGAAGAACAAATCGAAAAACCCATCTACATTTTGGGGTAGCTGTATTCTATACTTGGATCGTGTGAGATGAACCTTCCAACATATTTCTGTTGTATGTCAATGTCATTGAAAAACTTCGAAAAGGGCTATCTTCAGTTCATATTCTTCCATGCCTTGACTGTCTTCATTAGCTGTTTTCTTTGGCCTAGAATGATAAAGTTGCCGATATAACTTTAGAATTTGCAACACTAACCATTTACTGTAATATAATTCAGTTTATCAACTGGATAATAGCCCTATTACATTTATGTCTGCTCTTGTAAACTCACACATTTCTGTTAGCATTGAAATCACTTCATTCAGTTCGAATTTCCTTTGGTAAAAATAAAATACTAAAGTAACTGCCCAGTGAAAGTAGACGTACCCTCTCGCTTCTATTGTCTACTTAGACAAATCTTTACAAAGCCATTACTAAATGTAAATCTAATTTTGAAACATGTTTTATCAACAAGCATGATGTTAAGAGGTTCAATTATAAAAATATTCTATCAAAGAAAACAGTTTTATTGAGTAAACAAGAAAAAAATGCCTCACCTTTCTCTAATTGGCATCTTCCATTGCTTGGCGACAAAAACCGTCAATCTCCAAGTGTAAAATCTAGTTTGTCTTACACTTATCTCCATTTTCTCAAATGTACTGGCTAATGAGGACTTATCAGGTTTATCATGAGACTGGACATCAAATTTCATGAACACACACAAACACTTATCACTACGTGGTCGGAGATAGAGAATGCCTGCAAGATATTGAAATTTGAGAAACTGCTAGGCACAACAACAATGAAGATTGGGATAGTTAGTGCATTCATTTCGATATTCAAATATACATTTGATTTCATACACCAACCTTATGCCCATACATAAAAAAAAAACCACGCGAATCTGCTGCTGTTGACAGGAAATTCATTTCGATATTCAAATAAATCCACATTCGATTTCATACAGAATTAATAAACTAATTCATGAAAAAAATGCGAATTTGCTGCTGGCTTGAAATTCATTTCAATATAAAAATCGACATTTGATTTTATACTCCATTCTTATGTCAATCCACGAAAAAAACGGGAATCTGTAGCTAGTATGAAATTCATTTCGATATTCAAACCTACATAAGATTTCATACACGAACCATATGCCCATATATTAAGAAAATCGCGAATCTCCTGCTGGCATGATATTCATTTTTATATTCAAATCTAGATTCGATCTCACAGACATCCATATGCCCTTACATTAAGAAACGCGAATCTGTTGCTGGCATGAAATTCATTTAAAATTCAAATCTATATTCGACCTTCTACACCATCCATATTCCCATACATAAAAAAACGCAAATCTGCTGCTGGCATGAAATTCATTTCGATATCCAAATCTATATTCAATCTCATAGACAATCACATGCCCATACATTAAAAAACTCGAATCTGCTGCTGGCATGAAATTCATTTCGATATTCAAATCTATATTCGATCTCCTACACCATCCATAATCCCCTACATAAAAAAACGCAAATCTGCTGCTGGCATGAAATTCATAACGATATTCATATCTATATTCGATCTCATACACCATCCATATTCTCATACATAAAAAATTGCGAATCTGCTGCAGGCATGAAATTCATTTCGATATTCAAATCTATATTCAATCTCATAGACATTCACATGCCCATACATTTAAAAACGCGAATCTGCTGCTGGCATGAAATTCATTTCGATATTCAAATCTATATCCGATCTCCTAAACAATCCATAAGCCCATACATAAAAATCGCGAATCTGCTGCTGGCATGAAATTCATTTCGATATTCAAATCTATATTCGATCTCCTACACCATCCATAAGCCCATACATAAAAAATCGCGAACCTGCTGCTGGCATGAAATTCATTTCGATATTCATATCTATATTCGATCTCATACACAATCCTTATTCCCATACATAAAAAAAAAAAACGCGAATCTGCTGCTGGCATGAAATTCATTTCGATATTCAAATCTATATTCAATCTCATAGACATCCACATGCCCATACATTTGAAAACGCGAATCTGCTGCAGGCATGAAATTCATTTCGATATTCAAATCTATATTCTATCTTCTACACCATCCATAAGCCCATACATGAAAATCGCGAATCTGCTGCAGGCATGAAATTCATTTCGATATTCAAATCTATATTCGATCTCCTACACCATCCATAAAACCATACATAAAAATTTGCGAATCTACTGCTGGCATGAAATTCATTTCGATATTCATATCTATATTCGATCTCATACACAATCCTTATTCCCATACATGCAAAACGTGAATCTGCTGCTGACATGAAATTCATTTCGATATTCAAATCTACATTCAATCTCATGTACATCCACATGCCCATACATTAAAAAACGCGAATCTGCTGCTGGCTTGAAATTCATTTCGATATTCAAATCTACATTCAATCTCATGTACATCCACATGCCCATACATAAAAAACGCGAATCTGCTGCTGGCATGAAATTCATTTCGATATTCAAATCTATATTCGTTCTCCTACACCATCCATAAGCCCATATATAAAAAATCGCGAATCTGCTGCTGGCATAAAAATTCATTTCGATATTCAAATCTATATTCGATCTCCTACACCATCCATAAGCCCATACATAAAAACCGCGAATCTGCTGCTGGCATGAAATTCATTTCGATATTCAAATCTATATTCGTTCTCCTACACCATCCATAAGCCCATATATAAAAAATCGCGAATCTGCTGCTGGCATGAAATTCATTTCGATATTCATATCTATATTCGATCTCATACACAATCGTTATTCCCATACATAAAAAACCGCGAATCTGCTAAAAAACGCGAATCTGCTGCTGGCATGAAATTCATTTCGATATTCAAATCTATATTCGATCTCCTAAACAATCCATAAGCCCATACATAAAAATCGCGAATCTGCTGCTGGCATGAAATTCATTTCGATATTCAAATCTATATTCGATCTCCTACACCATCCATGAGCCCATACATAAAAAATCGCGAACCTGCTGCTGGCATGAAATTCATTTCGATATTCAAATCTATATTCGTTCTCCTACGACATCCATAAGCCCATATATAAAAAATCGCGAATCTGCTGCTGGCATGAAATTCATTTCGATATTTAAATCTATATTCGATCTCCTACACCATCCATAAGCCCATACATTAAAAACAGCGAATCTACTGCTGGCATGAAATTCATTTCGATATTTAAATCTATATTCGATCTCCTACACCATCCATAAGCCCATACATTAAAAAACGCGAATCTACTGCTGGCATGAAATTCATTTCGATATTCATATCTATATTCGATCTCATACACAATCGTTATTCCCATACATAAAAAACCGCAAATCTGCTGCTGGCATGAAATTCATTTCGATATTCAAATCTACATTCAATCTCATGTACATCCACATGCCCATACATAAAAAATTGCGAATCTGCTGCTGGCATGAAATTCATTTCGATTTTCAAATCTATATTCGTTCTCCTTCACAATCCATAAGCCCATACATAAAAAACGCGAATCTGCTGCTGGCATGAAATTCATTTCGATATTCAAATCTATATTCGATCTCCTACACCATCCATAAGCCCATACATAAAAAATCGCGAATCTGCTGCTGGCATGAAATTCATTTCGATATTCATATCTATATTCGATCTCATACACAATCCTTATTCCCATACATAAAAACGCGAATCTGCTGCTGGCATGAAATTCATTTCGATATTCAAATCTACATTCAATCTCATGTACATCCACATGCCCATACATTAAAAAACGCGAATCTGCTGCTGGCTTGAAATTCATTTCGATATTCATTTCTATATTCGATCTCATACACAATCCTTATTTCCAAACATAAAAAAACGCGAATCTGCTGCTGGCATGAAATTTATTTCGATATTCAAATCTACATTCAATCTCATGTACATCCACATGCCCATACATTAAAAATCGCGAATCTGCTGCTGGCTTGAAATTCATTTCGACATTCAAATCTATATTCGTTCTCCTACACAATCCATAAGCCCATACATAAAAAATCGCGAATCTGCTGCCGGCATGAAATTCATTTCGATATTCAAATCTATATTCGATCTCATAGACATATTTTGCCCATATATCAAAAAACGCGAATCTGCTGCCGGCATGAAATTCATTTCGATATTCAAATCTATATTCGATATCCTACACCCGAATCTGCTGCTGGCATGAAATTCATTTCGATATTCAAATCTACATTCAATCTCATGTACATCCACATGCCCATACATTGAAAAAAGCGAATCTGCTGCTGGCTTGAAATTCTTTTCGACATTCAAATCTATATTCGTTCTCCTACACAATCCATAAGCCCATACATAAAAAATCGCGAATCTGCTGCTGGCATGAAATTCATTTCGATATTCAAATCTATATTCGATCTCATAGACATCCACAAACCCGTACATAAAAAAACGCGAATCTGCTGCTGGCATGAAATTCATTTCGATATTCAAATCTATATTCGACCTTCTACACCATCCATAAGCCCATACATACAAAATCGCGAATCTGCTGCTGGCATGAAATTCATTTCGATATTCAAATCTATATTCGATCTCATACACATCCACATGCCCGTACAGAAAAAAAAATGCGAATTTGCTGCTGGCATGATATTCATTTCGATATTCAAATCTATATTGAATCTCATAGACATCCACGTGCCCGTACATAAAAAAACGCGAATCTGCTGCTGGCATGAAATTCATTTCGATATTTAAATCTATATTCAATCTCATAGATATCCACATGCCCATACATTAAAACACGCGAATCTGCTGCTGGCTTGAAATTCATTTCGATATTCAAATCGGGATTCATAAATGTTCGTAACTATCCCTTGAGTTTGAAAAAAAAGCGAATTTACTGCGGCATGAAATTCAACTCATCCGCATATTCATTTCGACATTGAATATCGAACTTCGATTATCGAACTTACTGCTAACTTCACGCACCCTATATTACGGTTCAAATGTCAGTCGTTCGCGAAAGAATGAACTTTTTCAATCGGTTATATGAAAACTATGCAGCAGCCTGGCAGCTTTTAATTTCTGTGTTATAAATTGGTATTTGTCATAATATTATATCGTCGGCTTATTTCAAAAACCTTGTACCTATAGCATGTAACTCGCTGTAGTTACAAGGTTTTCGAAGTAAACCGACGATATGGCGTCACAAAATGCTCATCCCGAACTTAAGATAAGAATAAGATAGAAATAATAAGATGTAAGATAAGAAATTCTTAATGCCTGTAATTACACTGAAACAAGAGTTATGCCTTGTCGTAATACAAATGAGCCATGCACTCGCAAAAAGGGGCTTAATGCATCTGCGAAAAGTATCGACCCAGATCAGCCTGCGCAGTCCGTGCAGGTTGACCCGAGTCGCAACTTTTCGCTATAGAGGCCAATTTTAGAGTGTCTAAGAAATATTCTGTCTTATGATTAAGTCAGTTTCTTAACCCTTTCCCAAACGACAAACTTTTAGACTAGACAAAATTGAAAGCATTTGCAGATGACAATTCACCTCTCGCTGAAAAAATGATTTCTGTCTATGAAAGGGTAGAAAACATCGTGGGAAAAGAAGAAAATGCTGATTGCCAGCATTTTCTTCTTTTCTCACGATGTTTTCAAAAGGCTACTATTCCAGGGATTGTTTGGGAAAGGGTTAACTCGTTACCAGACGATAAAAATTTTAAGTTTGCACCAAATTCAAAGCATCTGCAGACGACAAAATAAAAGTGACTGGAAATTTGAAATTTGTTTTGTGAAGGGTAGAAAACTTTGTTGGAAAAGGAGAAAATGCTGGTTACCAGCATTTTCTCCTTTTCCAACAAAGTTTTCTAAAGGCTTCTTTCTAAGGGGGGCGTCGAAAGTAGGGATTGTGTGAAAATGGGTTCAAAAAGTAGAAATGATACATCAATAATTATGTCTTGACTTGCTTGGTGTCACGTGTCACGGAGAATGCATCAAGTCCGCTTTTCCCAGAGCATGGCTGAAATAAGTTTGACTTAAACTCAGTCACAGTAAAAAAATTTTTAGACTTTATGGAAACCGAATTACTTGCTGATGACGTTATAAATGTGAATTAAAGAAGTTGTCTTTGAAAAGGTAGAAAACGTGGATAGAGAAGAATCGTAAGTTTTCAAAAACATGCAGTCTGATCTTCGCCTACATTGCCTGGTACGGTGCGATTTTGCGAGGAAAATATCTTAAAAATAACGATATTCTTTTATTAAATGTATTTTTTTTTTAATTTTTATCATTCTCAGGTATTTCTCATTCACATAATTGTGATTGGCTTTGTACTTCACACGTTTATCCTGTTAACCCTTAGGTTGCTAAGCGCGACTCACTGAACCTTTGCTGACGGTGGAGGTAAAGATCAGACTGCACTGTCCAATGAAAACTTTGAAATAGCACTATATAGAGGATATTTGGTTTTTTTTTGAAAGATCGAAATTTATTTCATCGAGTGAACACCATCGGTAATATTTTCACGAGTGGCGCAGCATTTCCTCCTTTTCCCATAATGTTTTCTACCCTTCACAAAACAAATTTCACATTTTCAGTCACTTTTATTTTGTCGTCTGCAAATGCTTTTAATTTGGACAAGTCTAAAATTTTGTCTTAATGAGTTAACAAAAGTTTATAACCAAGCAAAACTGATACTTCCGGTAACGTTTGTGTATACTAGGTTCAAGGCCCACATTCACTAACTTTTTTGTTTTAGTGTTCATGTAGATTCGGAAAATAACAGAACTTCTGACTAGCTTAACAAATTGGTTTGGCCAATCAGAAGTTTTATTACTTTCAAATTATGAAAGTTCTTAGGAATAAGAACAAGAATGCTCTGAAGAAGGGTTGGTAAATACGGACACATATTGCATAGGACGTGCAGTTTGATCTTGGATTTACAACGTCAGCGTTCTCAACTAAAGATCTGACAAAAAAGCAGTAATTGAGTTTGGTAACAAAAAGTATCTGTAGAATGTCACGGAAGGTATCTCAGAGACAAATACGGCCCTTACAATCACGGTGTTTCTCTTTTTCAAACTCTCAAGGGTGGGACGCTAAAAGACTTTGAGGTTGGTCTAAAAGCCCTTGAAATCGTACAGAAAACCCATCTATTACACAAACAAGAAAGGATAAAAGAGCAGAACAATACATCTATTTTCTTCTATTACTCCCGTTACGGTAACTTCCGTTTTTCAGCCAGCATCCGAAATATTATCCCTTTAAAGTGGACAAGGGGACCACGCCCCCTAATTGGATAAGTATCCCTGACCCCCGTCCCTTGGCAAAGACTAATTGACCGTTCGTAATGACCCCCATGAAGTCGATAATACTTAATTATAAGCACTGTCTGTCAGTCCGACCACGTTCTTTTGTCCAGAAATAAGCCCTTTAATGTCCTAATAGACCAATAAAGCCATAAACATTTTAGACATCTCGAAACACAAGTGACTGTAGATACATCGCCCTGAGCGGTAACCCCCTTATCTCCTTTTATACTTTTCTCTGGACATGGCTTGAAATTCTTTAAAATGAAAGTTTTGACTGGACATTATGAAATGTATCCTTAATCTATACTTTTGTAGCTATTCATGTATTTCCATTGTTAATTTTGTTGTAGGCTCTGAGTGGCACCTAAAATCATGTTTTAGTGCTAGATTACATGTAGAATCAATACTTTTTTTCCCTCTTGTAGGTAAACAACCCGGCGAAATGCGGTTCTTTTTTTCACAAAATCAGACCTTTAACCTTCGTTTATCGTAAGCTGAAGCTTGTGTTACTTCTGAAGGTTAATTAGGTTTGTTAATCAAAGTATAATCTCATGTTCAAAATGAACGCAATTTAGAATAATAGACCATATACATAAAGTAATCACGAGAGAAAAGAATCACATTTGTAACGATGAGAAGCCAACATCAAATTTTGGAAACAAAAAGTAGAAAAAGTAAAGCGGTGGAAAAAGATTTCTTTTCTGAGCACATAAGATTTATGTACCTCTAATTTACACCAGTGGACCAAATCATACGACCGTGCAATTTTAATGGCCATTAAGATCCTTTTATCGCTGGAGGACAGCCATTTGCAGGACTCGTATTATATAAGACATGTCCAAAGCGCGTAACCTTTAAGTTTATGGACGCTCCGATCATGAAGAAAATTAATATTTTACTGTCATTAGAACGGGTTACCGGTCGTAAATTTCACACGTCGTGACAAGAGTACTTTGTCCAGAAAGGAAGTGGAGCTTTGAAATGGTAGAGATTCAAGACTCACGTGATCAAAAGAGAACGGATGTACGCCATTCCTACCCTGATTGTGAGTTGACTCTTTACCAGAAGACAAGCGCTCATCCTAGTTCAATACAAAACGTTTTCAGACTAAAAATTAAGTATTTAAACAATCGAATTTAGCATCGGGGAAAATAAAAGGACAACTAATGTCGGAAATTAAGAAATTGCTGGTGACAAGCATTTCCTCTATTTTCTGCAATATTTACACGACTTTTTTCAAGGGTTGTTTAAACACAAAGTTGTAGGTAAAGTGTCAACATTTTGGGTGCCTATTACAATAAAAGGTGGTTATATATTCAGAGAGCAGATCAAGATCAGGCTATACCGATGTTACGTCTAATCTTTGACAACAGTGACTTACATTTTGAGAATGAGTTGTAACGAAAAGCGACGATTAGTAAAAATGCAGGTTCTTTTTAATTATCGAATTATTCATTGCAGTTCAAGGGTTAAAATTCGATCGCTTTCAAACGTCAGACCTTTTAATTTGGTTCTGAAAAATCTATTTACAGAGGCAGAATCACTTAGCAATCTATTTTTGTTTTCTTAAAACAAAATTCTAATTGCCAAGGTTCGTGTTTTGATTTCTTACACAAAGAACAAGAATTTAGACTGACCCAAATTTAATTTTTTTTTTGGTGAAAGAAAACTTAAGTAATCATGGTTCATACTTTGGAGTACTTTCCAAAAGTGTAAAAAATGTGGGGAAAGGAGGTCATGCTGGGTAAAGGGTTAGTAGATCACACAATTATGCTGAATTCTTTCCATTTTACGAGAAACAATGAGCACATTGATGTGGGAAATGTCGTCATTATTTAACCCATTATCACACAATCCCTACTTTTGACGCCCCTGAGAAAGAAGCCTTTAGAAAACATTGTAGGAAAAGGAGCATTTTCTCCTTTTCCCACAATGTTTTCTACCCTTCACAAAAAAAAAAATTAAATTTTCAGTCACTTTTATTTTGTCGTCTGCGAATGCTTTCAATTTGGACCGGTCTAAAAAAAATTCTCGTGTGGTAAAGACTTAAACTCAATCGTACTGATGCGTGGTCATAGCCGGGATCTGAGCTCACACCTTCTTGACCACAAGACCTGTTTTTGACCATAGAGCTTAGGGCTACATTATGGGTGGTACTCTGGAACAAAATGGGGAGAGGATGGACGGTGGAGTGGGTGGGTGGGTAATAATGTCTATTTTGTCTGAGTATTTCGACTGAATATGAAATTAAGAAAAAAAAGCAAAAGGTTTCCACCCAGGTCAGCCTGCGAGGACTGTGCTGGCTGGCACTGTGTCGATACTTTTTGCAGATGCCCCCTAGAACCCTATTCAGAAGGCATGGCTCAAAAGGACTTGGTGCACTGAACAAGTAATATCGGTGGATAAATCCTTTACAAAGCAACCATTTGTCTTACTACCGTAAGAAAGAAAGCCTGCGAACACCTTTCGGGGAAAAAAGCGAACACGCTGCTAAATGGAATGTTATCCTGTTCCAAAAATGATTTTTTGCATTTTCAGTAAGCCCCTTTTCACAAAGCATGACTCATTGAGCTTAGACAATCAGAAGTTTCGTTACTTTCAAATCTAGAAAATCTTTATAAAAATGATTTAAAACATTCTTAAGAGTTGATGTACATGTACACATGATGCATAACATCATTTCCAAACGACATTTTCAAATTCGTCGGCTGTAGAATTGTTTCAGGGGTTAATGACTTTGCTGATACAAAAATTAGACTATATGAGCCTAAAATAGAGAAAGTATCAATAACACGCCCACAACTTAAAGGTTCGAATTACTAATGTATCTATTCATGGCTAAGCACGCATATGCCATCGGTTTTTCTGGAACGTATGGGAAAAATGAAGTTTCAACCAACGACATTATAATTTGACGTAATAATTCATGTTTAATGATAGCCTTCACCATATGAATTCATAACATATTCGCCTCTGGTTATAGAGAAAGCAAGGCAAATCATCTGAGAGAAAATTACGTCGTTTTTGAACGATGTAGAGGGGAAAATGTTGAAAAAGAAGCATTTACTTGACAACATTGCTCTTTTTCTCCCCAGTTTGAAAGACATTATGACATTTTTTTTCTAGCAGGCAAATTATCTTAAAACTGTGCACATACAAAGCTCATCATGTCTCTAGGTGATTACAGTAAAAGAAAAGATGTGGGTACCTGTGCTCGTTTCCGAGAAAGTTACATTCGAGAACAGGTATATGCAGTTTTAAAATTCAGCTTATATTGCCTTTACAGTGTTTACTTTATTAGTCAGTTAAACAGAAAAAAATACAGAAAAAATATAAAATTTACATCATTTTAATGAAAATCCAAATATTTTTGCACAAAAAATATAAGAACGCCTGGCTTTGAGCATAATAAATGTACTAATATGCATATTATATATAGATAATTGAATTAAAAGGGGTGAATATTTGATAGAATTAAGGGCTAATCTTTAAAAAATGCTTACTTTCTAACGGACAGAATTTTCTTAAAATTTCCGCACTTATGGTACTTATCATTCTAAACAACCAGGAAAAATAAAATTGGCATCTATTGGTGCTTATTTTGGCAGGAAAAAAGGTTGAAAGTCGCAGTGAAAGTTATTTTTTTTTTCAAGGAAACAAATAGGTTAAAAGCTAACCAGAAATTGTGGAAAAAGGAGAGATTGCTCAGTAGGCGAGATTGTACTTTTCTAATAATAATTTTCAATGTGGAAACAGCTATATTTCCACAGAATTAATTTTCCTGCCTTTGTTTCTTGTTAGGTGTGTAACACTGTGTCAGCAGCATTTTAATCATTTCTCAGTGACAGTTCAAAGATTCATTTTTTTTTCTTCTTCAAAAATACTACCCGACGAAAGTCCTGCATGCTTCAGTGCAACAATAGTATTACCATTATGTGCAAACATGCATAGGTGCAAATCTCATTCAATATCCACGACAAAAATGCATGCGCAGTAGGATGTGCACGAACTGTTGTCATATACGTCCTTAAAGGCTTTTTCAAAGAGACGATAATGGTCGTACAGAAGCCGATCAATATTTGAGTCAAGCTCCGGTAAAAGAGGACTAAATGCACTGTAAGCATCGACAAAGGTCAGCCTACGCGATCTGGGTCCACACATTTTGATACCGGCCAATTTGTGTACGTCCAAGGAGCATTAAATCTCATTGAATCAGTCAGTTGTTAAACATTGGTATGATGCATCACGGGATGCATTACACCCCCACCCCCGCCCTTTCTGTCTTTTTTCCGTTCTTTTTTTCAAAGGTCTGTAAATAGCCGTTAAAGTAAAGGAATACATTAGATACAAAACGTTTGTTATAAATAACTGTATTTAGAAAGAAGTTGATATCTAGCAGACGGTACTACATTAAGGCGGAATTTCAGTAGAGATAAACTTGCAATAAACATAAAGCTCCGGAAAGCACCTCAATAGATTTTAATGTCTTAAACATGAGTTTTATGATATTTTTATACCAGTTTCTCTCGACCAATCAAATAAAACCCTGATTTAATGCCGTAAATAGCGCTGTAAGCTTTCAAGTGGCTCAAAACGTTCCACAAATCAGTGACGTTTTGATTCGAGAGGTTGATAATCCGAGCGCAACACAGTTCAAAGCGTATAGTCTCAATAAATCAAAAACAATGAGAAATTTCGGCGGCACATAAATAATATTTAAAAAAAAGACTGATAAAAATGATAGAAATCTTTAAATTGTGTTCTTTAGTAAAACAGCTCTAACTGTGTGTATAACTATACTTAAGGGAAACATACAGGAAAGTACTGATTATAGAGTGAGATGTATATTCGATTTTTTTAGCCGTTTAGGCACTCCTTACAACATTTATGACATGCCAGGATATCCTAATGCAGATACCAATTAATGACATACTCCTCTCGTTTTCAATATAAAACACCCATTACGAATTTTCTTGTCTATCACACACTTGTGAGATTAGAAAATATATGCAGAAGCGTACTTGGTCAACGCGCTGTAATTATACGCCTCATTTCTAAAACATTACCAAGATTTCCGTGGGAAATGTCCGTTAAAACTGACGATCTCGACAAAGCTGTAAGAATTTAGTATCTTAAGATATAAAGTAAAACGGCTATCTGCAAGTTTCTTTGGAACTATTTATTATCTATGATGTAGAACCCTGTCTATTTAAAAAAATATAGGATTTATGTACATTTCAATATACATGCACAGGTAGGCCAATGTTTTAGCACGTCATGAACTATAATTCTTGGTGTACGGGTACGTGACAAAAACAATCTGAAATGTATTCTTTCGCTTTTGAGATAAAAAAAATTCTTAAACTCGTCAACGTACACGTACACGCCACGCAAACACAAATGGTGCCGCTAAATAGTATTTTTATGGACTTGTTTTAAAAGTTTACCTCAAACAATCAACTCATACCAGATTGTTATGTACATGCCCAGTTATTATTAGCTTTGTTCATGTGTGTATCTATTTTTGAAAGGTTTTCCCCTGTTGCTATTTTTAGAACTGGATTCTCTCTTGTGGAATATTGTGCTGGAAGTTTCCAGGCCTTTATACAATCTGTTTACTAGAAGTTATGCAACTGATTTTAACATGAATTTTCTGGAAGTTTCTCTGTTATTATAAAAGGAAAAGCTTTTTACATCTCAGTGTTCACTAGTTAATACATGATTGCCAGACTACAGTGGGGATTATTTTGTGTTTGTGTCATAATTAGTGCTTGGATTACATTCAGTTTGGATTCGGATCAGACTAGACTAAAGTGAGGATTACTTCGTGTGCTTGGATTACATTCAGTTTGGATCAAGATCAGATTGGAATTAAGACTGGAATAATTTGTCTTCTGAATTTAACGTCTAAGGTATTGTTTTGTACTATTGTAATATTGTCACTGTTTATTTGATATTTTTGTTAATAAATTCTGTTAATTGTTATCGTTTGTTGCTGGCTTCTTCTTTCTAGTTACGCCTGACTCGTAACAGAAATTGGGGGCTCGTCCGGGATTGGAAAATAGACTAACATATTTGTTTTCCATTTTGGACTATCCATCGATTGGAAAATAGACTAACGCATTCGTCTACTAATCAGTAATTATAATACAATTTTGTACTTGAATCCAGCAACAAACAAACATGTCTTTTGACTTAGATAAATTTACGGCTGAACCATCTGTGGAGTTACTGAATTTGGGTAAAAAGACTGATTTGCTTAATCTTGCTAAACACTATAAATTGTCTGAAATAAAATCTTCAATGCGTAAACATGAAATTAAGAACATTTTGGTACAATATTTTGTTGATGAGGAGATTTTTAATGAAAATGCTCTTTCCCTGATAGTTGACATTCAGTCAGTTTCAAGTTTGAAAGAACTTGAATTAAAACTTCAGATCAGACAGTTAGAAATAGAAAGAGAAAGGGAAAGACAGAGAGAAGAAAGAGAAGAGAGAGAGAAGGAAAGAGAAAGAGAAAGAGAAGAGAGAGAGAAGGAAAGAGAAGAGAGAGAGAAGGAAAGAGAAAGGGAAAGAGAAGAGAGAGAGAAGGAGAGAGAATTTCAATTAAGAATGAGGGAAATTGAAATGCAAGAAAGAGCAAATCAGCCCAAGGAAAAGGTTGAATACAATTTCGATGTTACAAAACATATTAGGCTTGTTCCTCCATTTCAAGAAAAAGAAGTTGATAAATACTTCCTACACTTTGAAAAAGTTGCAGAAAACTTAAATTGGCCAAAAGAGCACTGGACTTTGCTTCTGCAAAGTGTTTTGATAGGCAAAGCTCGTGAAATTTATACACAACTAGGCGTTGAACAATGTCATCATTATGAGACTGTTAAAGAACTTATTCTCAAAGGTTATGAGCTGGTCCCAGAAGCATATAGACAAAAATTTAGAAATTGTAAAAAAGATTCCAACCAGACTCATGTTGAATTTGCTAGAAACAAAGAACAGTTATTTGATAGATGGTGCTGTTCTAAGAAAATAGACCAAAATTATGATAAACTAAGACAACTTATGTTAGTTGAAGAATTCAAACGTTGTATTCAATTTGATGTTAAGACATTCTTAGACGAAAAACAAGTTGAAACTTTAGAAGAAGCAGCTCGTCTGGCTGATGATTACTACCTTACACATAAAGTTTCTTTTATTAATAAACCCAAACCTACTTCCTCACATCCCCAAAATAAATCTATGTCTGGTAATTCATCTGGCATGCCCAGTCAATCCAATACACCCAAACCCAATTCTACTAGTGAAACCAAAAGTCAATATCCCTTATCTCGACCCACTTGTAACTATTGTAAGAAACCTGGTCACCTTGTTTCTGAATGTTTGAAATTAAAAAGGAAGTTAGAAAGTGATGAAGCCAAACCAACAGGGCTCACCACTCTTAGGCCAAGGCCACAGTCTTCTATCAAAACCAATACAATTGACATAGTCACAAAACCCAAGTCTGATTCTACCATGGAGATTTTTGAACCATTTATGTTGAATGGTTTTGTATCACTTTCAGGTGATAATTGCCCACCTACCCCTATTAAAATTTTAAGAGACACAGGAGCTTCTCAATCTCTTATTTTAGCAGATATACTGCCTTTTTCTGAGAAGACTTCTTCCGGTACTAGTGTCCTTATTCAGGGTGTAGAGTGTGGAACTGTTAATATCCCTCTCCATTATGTTAATTTGTCATCAGATTTGGTTACTGGGCCTGTGGTTATTGGTATTAAACCTTCCTTACCATTTAAAGGCGTCCATTTACTGCTAGGCAATGACATAGCTGGAGATAAGGTTGTGGTTAATCCACTTGTAACTGACACACCAAATATAGGTCAAACAGATGACCCTATCGAGCAGGAAATTCCTGACTTGTATCCTTCTTGTGCAGTTACCCGAGCTATGGCTAAAAAGGCCATTTTGAAAAACTCAAACTCTGACATTGACTTGACGGATACCTTTATCAGTCAATATTTTAATAATGAGATTAAAAAGTCTCTTGATCCCAGTTTGTCTGATAATCAGACAGACTTGTCAATGTCTTGTCATTCACCACCACGGTCTATTGACCAAGGTCATGACACGCTGTCAAAGTCACAGCTTATCCAGGAACAGCAAGCTGATCCTGAGATTTCAAAATTAATTTTTAGGGCTTTACCTGAAGATGAAATTTCACAAGTCCCAATCTGTTACTATATAAAGAATGGGATTCTTATGAGAAAATGGCGACCATTTGATGTCCCAGCTGATGATGAATGGGCTGTTTACCACCAAATTGTGGTTCCAAAGTCATATCGCCATGAAATACTAAGTATAGCCCATGAAAGTCCTATGTCAGGTCATCTAGGTATAAACAAGACCTATCACAAAATTATTACTCATTTTTATTGGCCTGGTCTCAAATCAGATGTCTCTGAATATTGTAAAACTTGCCATACATGTCAAATGGTAGGTAAACCCAACCAAACCATTCCCAAAGCTCAATTACAACCTATTCCTGCTTTTGATGAACCTTTCAGTAGGATACTTATAGATTGTGTTGGTCCTTTGCCTCGAACCAAGTCAGGAAATGAGTATCTCTTAACAATTATGTGTACTTCTACACGTTTTCCTGAAGCTATTCCTTTAAGGAACATCAAAACAAAGTCAATAGTCAAAGCTCTTATAAAATTTTTCACATTTGTTGGTCTTCCAAAATCAGTTCAGTCTGATCAAGGGTCAAATTTTATGTCTGGTATATTCCAACAGGTTATGCATGAATTAGGGATCAAGCAATACAGGTCATCCGCCTATCACCCTGAAAGTCAAGGTGCTTTAGAAAGATTTCACCAGACATTAAAAAATATGATAAGATCATATTGCTTTGACACTGAAAAAGATTGGGATGAGGGCATCCATTTGTTACTATTTGCAGCCAGAGAATCTGTACAAGAATCTCTTGGTTTCAGTCCTTTTGAATTAGTTTTTGGCCATTCTGTTCGTGGACCTTTAAAACTTTTGAAGGAGAAATTTCTCTCAAATGATGAAACACCTTTGAATTTACTGCAGTATGTTTCTGACTTCAGAAATAGACTGTCTAGGGCATGTGAGGTTGCTAGGTCTAATCTTGAAATGTCTCAGGGCAAAATGAAAACAAGATATGACAACCATGTTATTGATAGAAAATTTAAACCAGGTGACAAAGTCCTTGCTCTTTTGCCAATACCTGGCAGACCTCTACAGGCAAGATATTTTGGACCCTACACTATTGACAAGAAAACAAGTGATTTAAACTATATAATTAATACTCCAGGAAGGCGTAAAAACAAACAAATGTGTCATGTAAATATGTTAAAGGAATACTTTGACAGAGATAGCTCTATTTCAAAACCAATTACAGTTGTAAACACTGTCCCACAAGAATCAAATGTATCTGATCTTGAAATAAATTCGGACTTTATTGATAAATCTGATCCTGGTCCATCTAAACTTGAGAATTCTGATATTTTGAGAAACCTTAACAACAAACTTTCTCACTTGGAACCATCGCAGCAGGAAGAGCTGAAACAGTTGATACATGAATATGAACATTTATTTCCTGATATCCCCACAAGAACAGATAAAATCTATCATGATGTCATTGTGGAAGATTCTAAACCAATAAAGCAACATCCATATAGAATGAATCCTTTGAAACAGAAATACCTCCAAGATGAAGTAAAATACTTACTGGAAAATGACTTTATTGAACCTAGCCAGAGTAATTACAGTTCACCATGTATATTAGTACCCAAATCAAATGGAACTTATAGAATGTGTACTGATTATCGTAAGGTGAACTCTGTGACAAAAACAGACTCTTTTCCAATACCAAGAATTGATGACTGTATTGACAAAGTTGGAAATTCTAAATATGTCACCAAATTTGACCTGCTTAAAGGATTCTGGCAAGTTCCACTGACTGATAGAGCAAAAGAAGTATCAGCCTTTGCTACTCCAAACGGTCTGTACCAATACAAAGTTATGCCGTTTGGGATGAAAAATTCTCCTGCAACGTTTCAGCGGCTTATAAACAATGTCATATGTGGATTAGATGGCTGTGATGCATATATTGACGACGTCATCATCTACTCAGACAGTTGGAGTGACCACCTTCAAAGAATCAGGAAGTTCTTCGACAGACTCAGTAAAGCAAAACTGACTGTGAATCTTGCAAAAACTGAATTTTGTCATGCTACTGTAACATTTCTAGGACATCTTGTGGGACAGGGTCAAGTTAAACCTTTAGAAGCTAAAGTCAATGCTATCTCTGAGTTTCCTGTGCCTAAATGTAAAAGACAGCTGATGCGATTTCTTGGTATGGCTGGCTACTATAGGAAATTCTGTAAAAATTTCTCGGGTATTGCTGAACCTTTAACAAATTTACTTAAGAAAAGCACAAAGTTCAAATGGAATGACATATGTCAAGATGCATTTGATCGTCTGAAAGCCATACTAAAGAGTGCACCAGTTCTCTTGGCACCTGATTTTGATAAATGTTTCAAATTAGCTGTTGATGCAAGTGATGTTGGTATTGGTGCTGTTCTTTTACAAGAAGATAATAATGGTATTGATCACCCAGTTTGTTACTTTTCTAAGAAATTTAACAAACATCAGAAAAATTACTCCACCATAGAAAAAGAGTGTCTTGCTTTAATTCTGGCAATCCAGCAGTTCGAAGTTTATTTAACCTCTTCAACTTCACCGATTGTTGTATTCAGTGATCATAACCCTTTAAGTTTTCTACACAAACTTAAGAATAAGAATCAAAGATTACTGAGGTGGAGTTTATTGCTTCAAGAGTTTAATCTTGACATAAGACACATAAAAGGGAAAGATAACATTATACCAGATGCTCTTTCAAGAGTTTGAAATTCTAATAGTCATATTCCCTAAATCATGTTCAAACTGAATTTTTAAATTGTACTTTCATTACCTTGATTATTTTCATTAGTCTTAAATTATCAATATTTGTGTTTGTTATTTCCTCTGTAATACTTAAGTTAAAGTGTCATATACGTGTATATAAATAATATTGCAAAAAAGAAAGATTTATTTCATAAACCTTTCTTTTTCTTTTCAAGGGGGGAAGTGTTATGTACATGCCCAGTTATTATTAGCTTTGTTCATGTGTGTATCTATTTTTGAAAGGTTTTCCCCTGTTGCTATTTTTAGAACTGGATTCTCTCTTGTGGAATATTGTGCTGGAAGTTTCCAGGCCTTTATACAATCTGTTTACTAGAAGTTATGCAACTGATTTTAACATGAATTTTCTGGAAGTTTCTCTGTTATTATAAAAGGAAAAGCTTTTTACATCTCAGTGTTCACTAGTTAATACATGATTGCCAGACTACAGTGGGGATTATTTTGTGTTTGTGTCATAATTAGTGCTTGGATTACATTCAGTTTGGATTCGGATCAGACTAGACTAAAGTGAGGAT